>OY855904.1:6148069-6748069 GCA_963693305.1 Meandrina meandrites
CCAACATGGGATGGAGGTCGAAGATCGTATTCTACTTGGAAGAAAGAATTTAACCACTGGATGGCGAAGTACGGACAAGATAAAGACGAGCAGCTACAACGTTTCCGTAACCAGTTCGGGGGATATCCATTTCTGGATATACGATTTCCTGTAATCTGATTGGCTCACACAAAACCAAAACATTGCTTTGATTGCGGAAGGACTAAGCTCCAGTATAGAGCGGTGAGCAAAAATAAATATGTCGTCGGCCCTCGAGTCTGATAGAAGAAAGAGTATAACAAGCTGCTTTGTTTTGTTTTTTTCACTCATTTGAACGCGCTTTCTCAAATCAATTTTCGTTTCCTCTGTTCGATAAATCGGGATTCCACCGCACTGTACTTAGCAATATTAACGATTATTTTCCACGATGTCCCGTTCTCAAGGCTAAGACAGCTGAAGCATCATGAGCGTTCGCTTATAGCCGATATGCATGCCATCAGAAAAGATACTTCAGCTAAAAATGAGTTTAGAGCGTGGCTGTTTGCTGTTGCAATATGAAGAAATAACTGCAGAATACCCTGCCACTCGAACTAACTTCCACGTAGCTGGCTACGCGGTACGCAGAAACTAATGAATTCAAGTTCAAGCAATGTTGTGTGCTGGCTACGCGGCACGCGGTGAGAAAATGCTCTATAAAATTTCTCGTTCTAAAAACGCGAAACAAAAAGAAATACCGAAAATCACGCATCCTTGAGCCGAAACAAGCGCGCCACACATGAATATACCTCGTTCTTTAATCCATGAGCCAGCGACTATAAAGATAACTTCCAATCTTGCATTCATTACTCTCTGCGTACCACGTACCGCGTAGCCAGCTAGTAAAGAAACCTCGCCATCTTGAATTTAATCCTTTCTGCGTACCGCGTACCGCGTAGCCAGCTTCTTAAGATACCTCGCCATCTTGAATTTAATTCTTTCCGCGTACCGCGTACCGCGTAGCCAGCTACTTAAGATACCTAGCCATCTTGATTTCAGTTCTTTTCCCCTACCGCGTACCGCGTAGCCAGCTCTTTTCAGTAAGGGACTCGATGTGGCGGGGTATTCTGCAGTTACTCCAAGAAATCTATTACATTTAACTATAATAACTCTTTCATGGGGCTATATTACTTGACAGTTGAAGTATTGCGAATTTTCGTTTCCGAGCAGTTTTGAATCTTCTCCTGTTTAATTTTATCGTGTACTGAGGGAACGAACTCAAACTCAACTCTTTGTTACAATTATAGAATTTGGCACAGGTTAGAATTGTTTTAATACGCGAAGTTTATTCTATCGTTCCCACGTGTCGCATGCAATGCTTTCGATGATTAAAAAAATCATATTTAGTCTCTGAAAATGTTCCAGGTATGCTTATGGAAAAGTTGTAATATTTTGTTCAGGATTACCCTGATTGTATATATAAATTCTCTTGCATATTGGGAAAAATTCAGGCAAGAAAGTAAATTTTAAGTATTATTCAGTCCCAAAACTTTTCTGCCACTACAGCTTTTAGTCCCCAAAAATCTTTCAACTACCCAATTTCAGATACCATTCTTTCCTGTTGCCTCAGACACTGCAATCGCTTTTCTGTTTACAATCAAAATTTTGCAGTGTGTGTATTTTGTGTGCAAGATGGGATGAAACTAACATTTATGGTAACTTGTCTAAAGCATTCAACAACACACTCATTCAAAAGCAATTTTATTTTGTCCTTCTAATCATTCCATAACTTCCTTTTCCTCTTCTCTATAGCTTTCTTGCTATAACCTGCAAGAAAAATTTTTTTTTTGTTTCTTCTTAGTAATACAATTTGCTAATTAATATTATATTAATTAGCAAATTGTATTACTAAGGCAGTGAGAGTACCTTAACTAATATAATTGATCATAATTATTCCTTTCCTTTAACAAATATTATCCATCACTGTGTATTGATATTGATTCTGTTAGCATTTCCATACTGTCAAGTCTGTGGATTTCTGCTGGACCAAGTCTCCCAAATAGTAAATAGATATATGCTACCCTACTAAAATTTCAGGATATGAGGCTTAAAGGTCTGAATTGAAAAGCTATAGCTGCATTTGTTGAACTAAGCTTTCACACCACTACATAATACTTTACCATGTGAACTACAAATAGTAAAACTTGGTGAAAAAGGTTTATTGGCATACCATGGAAGAAGATAGCAGAAAAATCCATTTTTCGAAGTAGTACATATACTAGGCCAGCCCAGATCCTCCCCATACCCTAATTATGGTTGACAGCTTGGTAGTTAAATTTGGGAGGGAACAGCATAAACAGAAGCTCTGGATATAAGGTTATTACTGGTTATATATCATAGAGGCTCCGAAAACAAGGGAGGTGCGAGTTTGTGCAATATGTGAGCCAGTGAGCCATACAAGCCAGAAATCCCTTATCCCAATAAAAAGGCTAACCACAAGCTACTAAACTAATTGTAGGCTAACTGGAGTGCTATTTAGGCTAACCGAGTTCTTTTTAGGTTAACCAGTTTGGCTAGCCGGAATGGCTTGCATAACTTGTGAGCCATGCAAGCCCTGCGAGCAAGAAATCCCTTATCCCAATATCAAAGCTAGCCGGAAGCTACTGAAGCTAACTGTAGGCTAACAGAAGTGCTGTTCAGGCTAACGGATGTGTTATTTGGGCTAACCGTAATGACTCGCATGACTCGCTGACTCTCACTTTGCCAAGACCCACGAGGTGCAGGGGGGAGGGAGGGAGTTTGAAATTCTTATTTACAAATGACAGAGGTTTCAGTCACCCTCAAGTAACCAAGCAAGATAATTATCCATAAGCAATTAGGAAATCATACAAAAACACTAGAAATGAGATCAAAGTTTATGCAGGTCGAATGAGTCAATGAGTCACGAGTCTATGATTCAAATGTTAAATGTTTATATTTTACAGTTATTAATTTGAAAATAGTGCATCCATTGCTAACAAGTAAAAGCTACCTGCAACCAAAACAGAGTGGAACTAAACCCAAACAAACCAGAGTGGTACTAACCAAAAGCAAACTGGAGTAGAATTAACACAAGCAAATTGGACTGGACCTAGCCACAAGAAAAGTGGAGTGCTTCTAATTTGTATACAGGCAAACTGTGGCTCGAGAGATAATAACCTTCTCTGTGTGAAAATCACTTTGAGTCATTAACTCATTTGACTCATAGAACAGGGGCGACAGTATGCTGCAGTCTGACCAGAATGCGAAGACCCATTAAACACAGGCAAAATTGCAGCCCGATCGACCAAACAAGTTTTATTTGTGCCTGTGCTTTTGAAGAAGAAGATGAATAGGTTTTTTTTTTAATTTTCTGGACAAGTATTGTTGTATCTAGGTCCTAAAAAACTGAATTTACTTACCTTTATTCTCATGCCAGTTGTTATGTTGACCAGGTTAACCTGACGCTTTTCGCAGAGAACCTTCCTTAATTGATACTGCCTTCCAACAGATATTTCAACGATTCGTTTCGAGACTTTTCCAACATAATCTTACAAAATCAAGGTGATTTTTCATTGCCTGTTAAGAAACAAGAAATATATACACAACTTGAAATCGGGTCTACAAGAAAATTCAGAGATGCAAACCAAGGATAAACAAAAAGCTCGCACAGTAAGCAAGTAATGGTGCCGAAATTACACCGTGACACATTTTCAAAGGCCGTGCATATGAACTAAAGTATCGTGCATATGCATTTTGTTTGAATAAACAACAAGCAAATTTACTCTAGTTTTTAAAAGTAATTTTTTCGAAAACCAAAAAAATTATTACAAACCTGAAATTTGCAAGAAATCAAAGACAACTCCACTCGGAACGCATCCAAAACACAACCGTTGACTTCACTTTCGTCACATTTTTCTCGGCGATGCAGAGAAGATAGCCATCTTGTCGCACATTCACGAGTTCGTGTGATGGTCCTTTAGCAATCACGCTTGGTCTCATGGGATAGAAAGAAGGGACTAAAACTGTAGGGGCGAAAAAGTGATGCGATTGCTGATTTTCCCACTGAGGTCCAAGACGCCATTTTTAGTGACGTCATCATATATCCAGAAATGGATATCCCCCGAACTGGTAACGCGATGCCAAAAGGTTCGTGGTGGACAGACCAAGTTAAAACTTGCAAAACTATCGACAGCGCCTGGAACATCCTAGACATCGAGTTCGCAGACAGGCGAAAGTTAATGGATCAATTGCTCTCTGAAGTAAACAATCTCAAGCCAGTCAAACGAGATTCCAAGTCCTTCACACAGTTTGCAACAACAGTATCTTGTTACGTAAACGACATGGAAGACAATGGGTGTGCTGTACTAGAGTCCACAGAAGCACCATTCTTCATGTCTCAGCTTCTGTCTAAACTTGATTCAAACGACAATTCTGATTTTGGGAGAGAGATGAAACGACAAGGAAAAGAAGAAACCGTTAGCAACCTTATCGACTGGTTACATCGGGAAGCCAGCATTCGCTCCCGAGGCAAGAGTAGCGACATCCCTGAGGAGAGAAATGAAAGTCGCCGAGACAAGGTGCCCAAAAGGTCAGACAATAATGCCACCAATGGCGAAGAAACAGATGATCAGAAATGTCCACTCGGTTGCAAAACCAAACATCATCTCGCTGCCTGTCCTACCTACCATAATTCATCAGTAAACCAAAGATGGGAGATTGTCAAGCAACATTGGCGATGCCGCAAGTGCCTTAGAGCACATCACACAAACGATTGCAAGAAGCCAGACGGTTCAACGTGCGACAAATGTAGAAAAAAACACCACCGGTCTTTACACAATGAAATGACTACTGGCGAAACAAACTCAAGTTTAAGTCCAATAGCAGCACCGTTCCAAAGTCAATTCCAAGGCCCCTCAACCATGTCGAGTGGCAACGTCCAAGGGAACGCTGTGTACCGAGAAAGAAAGTTTAAACCTGTCACTGGTTTGTGCCCTGTTCAAAAAGTCAAAGTCATGAACAGAGATGGGAACTTTGTCGAGATTCTTGCAATGTTAGACTCTGGATCTAACACCAGTCTGCTCTCAAAGCCTGCAGCTAAACGACTTGGCTTAAATGGATCAGCAACCCATCTCACTATGAGCCTGGTTGGAGGAAAGAAGAAAAGCGAACCGTCGCAAATAATCGACATTATGATTGCCTCGCCTACAGACGAAGATATCACGAAGCCCCTTCAGGTGTATACTGTTGCAAGGCCTTGTAGTAACTCCAAAAGGATTTCTAGAGATCTAGTGGAACAATACACTCATTTGAAGAACGTTTCTGATAAATTGCATCTTTCGGGCGGAGCCATAGATCTCCTCATTGGCACAGACTTCGTAGAAGCCTTCGTTGACATTCATACAGTGTCAGGAGAACCAGGAGAACCCATCGCGAAAAGAAACTGCTTTGGATGGTATGTCCTGGGACAGTTTGCGTCAAACAGCTCTAGCAAGTCACAAATTCAGTCAGTTGAAGTCGGGACAGTAAGTGTCATGGACGACATCAAGAAGCTACTTCAACAAGACCTCCTTGGCGTCAAACCAACAGAACTCTGTGCATGCAGTGAAAACGTGTTACGTGAAAGCAAGTTCATGAAGTCCCTTGCAGCTTCAACTACGTTTGTTGACGGACGAATACAGGTGAAAATGCCCTGGAAGGAAGGAGGACCTCCCAAACAGAGCAACTACGTCATTGCTCTGAAGAGGATGTTTTCTGCCGAAAAGTCGTTCCAGAAAAAGGGTTGCCTCAAAGTTGTTGACGAGGAAGTGCAAAAGTTAGTTGATCAAGACTTTGTGAAGAAAGTTCTACCGGAACGAATTAATCATGATGAGCCAGAATGGTACTTACCCTTACAAGCCGTCTTCACGCCAGAAAGAACCACAAGAGTTCGACTCGTCTTTGACTCATCTTCAAAAGGTCACGATGGTTTGTCCCTTAACGATCGCCTCGAGAAAGGACCTAACTTCATCAACAGTCTCCTTGATGTATTGGCAGCATGGCGATGGGACAAAGTGGCTTACACAGGGGACGTGCGCAAAATGTTCAACCATATCTTGGTGCATCCTGACGATCAAGTTTATCACAGGTTCCTGTGGAGGAGTAAGACAAGTGATCCACCGTCTGTGTACCAATGGCTTAGATTGAACTTTGGCGATAAACCAGCCCCTGACATAGCAACCAACGCCATCAATACTCTAGCAAAGTCATCACAAGTAGAGTTCCCAGAAGCAGCTAAAGAGCTTGAAGACCATGTGTACGTTGATGATATCGGTGGGTCCAGAGCAACTGTGGTAAAAGCAAAGCAGATCACCAAAGACCTTGACGCCATCCTCAAGAAAGGTCACTTCCAGATCAAAGCCTGGCATTCAAATCGAGCAGAAATTGACCAATCCAACGGTGAACAGTTCACAGCTCTACTTGGCCTAAGATGGAATAAACAGACGGACAAGTTTACCCTAAAGAAGAACGAATTTGACCAGTTAGGTGCCCTGACAAAGAGATGTTGCCTGGGTCTTGTCGGCCAATTATGGGACCCCATGGGTCTCGTGTTACCCGTAGCAATCAAGTTCAGAATCGACTTACAAGAATTGTGGTGTTCAGGCTACAACTGGGATGAGATCTTGCCATCGAGCATCCAGAGGAAGTGGATGGAGAATTTGCAAACTATGAATCATCTCTTGGCATTCGAATTTGATCGCAAGTTGAAACCAAGTCACGCAGTTGGGGTACCCCAAGTCCATGGATTCTGTGATGGAGGAGAGAAAGCGTATGGTGCAGTCATTTTCCTCCGATGGGAGTTGAAGAACGGAAGCTACAAGTGCATCCCTATCCTTATAAAGTCCTTCGTTGCCCCCTTGAAAAAGAAGACAATCCCAAGATTGGAGCTCATGGGTTGTTTAACACTAGCAAGAATGTACGATACTTGCAGAGCAGCACTGCAGTTCGCAAACATCCAAGAGTGCAAAAGAGTCTTCTGGGTGGATTCTTCAACTGTCTTGTCTTCGATAAGGACCCCACCGCGGCAATTTAAACCCTTTGTTTCGGCAAGAGTAGCAGAAATCCAAGAAACTGTCGGAGTGCATGACTTCCGTTACATACGATCAAAGAGTAATCCAGCTGACACCCTTACCAGAGGAGCCGAGCCATCACAACTTACAGGTTGGCTAGAAGGACCAGCTTTCCTGCAATTACCTGAAATCGAATGGCCCAGTTTTCAAGTCGAAGACCAAAGTATACAAAGTGAAGTTGAAGTCTTAAAGGAAATGAAACCAACCGAGAAGGCTAACATGTCCGTTGAACACAAAGCGGCCATAGCAGCGGTTAACACCAAACCAGAACAAATCAAGACGGAACATAATCCTATTCTTCACCAGTTATTGAAGACCTGCTCATCATTTCCAAAAGTGCGGAGAACTCTTGCTTATGTTCGCCGTTTCGTTCAAAATGCTAGAAAGACGATTGCAAAGACAGGCCCTATCACTGTCGAAGAACTGAAAGAGTCTGAGAATCTTCTCTTCAAGTGGAGTCAAGTAGACTTAGATCCTTCTGTTATTGACAAGAAATTGATTCCAAAGCTGGACGAAAACGGACTACTTCGAGCTCATGGAAGACTTGAAGATGCCAGTTCACTGCCACGAGAATTGAGAAACCCTGTTATTCTACCACGCGACAATTTACTTGTCAAGCTACTGCTGTGTCACCTGCACGACAAGCGTGGACATTGTGGCTACAAAAGCTTGATCCATGAAGCCAGAAGGAAGTAGTGGATCATAGGAGTCCGAAGCATGGCCAAATCTCTCACTGCAAAGTGCATCATTTGCAGAAAACTCCGCAAGAAACCCCTCGACCAGCTAATGGGGCAAATCCCGTCTCTACGAGTGGCAACAGATTTCCCCCCTTTCTCCAACACCGCCATTGACATGTTTGGACCCTTGCATGTTAAACGCAATCGGAAGACTCTGAAAGAAGCTCAAGTGGTAATATTTACCTGCATGACAACAAGGGCAGTTCACTTGGAACTGGTCAACGACAAAACATCTGATGCCTTCTTGATGGCATTCCGTCGTTTCGTGAGCTTGCGTGGCCACCCGAATGTTTGTTGGTCCGACTGTGGGACGAACTTTGTTGGTGTACAAAGTTACCTAAACGAAATTATGCTGAGCTGGGACATTCCCAAGGTTCAAAGTGTTCTCTCTGAAGATTTCTCTTGTGACTTTAAATGGAAATGGAACATACCTCACGCAAGTCATCAAAACGGAGTAGTGGAAACTCTTATCAAGTCTGTCAGACAGAGCCTCAATGCTACGTGCAAAATCGAGCCTATACTGAAGAACAATGGAGAACATTTCTCTCGGAGACAACCTATGTAATCAATGGTCGTCCTCTGTATCCAAGCTCTAATAACATCTGGGAAAGTCCGCCTATCACACCCAACGATATTCTTATCGGCCATCATCTTCCACCACCTCAACCAGAACCCGAAGAAAGGATCAACCCAAGACATCTTCTAAGAAGTACACAAGACCGAGTCAATGAATTCTGGAAGTGCTGGATGCGATACTTTGCACCAAATCTATTACCAAGGAATAAGTGGTTCCGCACGAGAGAAAATGTCCAAGTTGGTGATTTGGTTTTGGAGTTAGATCCGAATCACAAAAGAGCAAAGTGGAAGTTGGCGAGTGTCATTGCCACCTATCCAGGAAATGATGGTTTAGTGAGGAAGGCAAGAATCAAGACCCAAGATAGTGAATACGACAGACCGATCCACAAGTTGTGCCTCATAGCAACGAAACAAGAACTGAATGCAAAAGATTCCTAACTCGTGCTAGAACAGAGAAACAATAGACAATGTGCTATTTTCTGGCATTTGTTACCACTGAATGCTACATTTATAGTCGTTACTCAATTAGAAATAATTAATCATATCTAATTTCCGTACTGGGGCGGAGTGATTTGCATTTCGCGCGGATTCACGCGCATTTATTAATTGTCACCTTTTTCGCGCCGCTCGAAAACGAGGTGCTAGTAATATATTCAAAAAGGACGTTATCTTTTTAAAAAAAACCGTTAACCGACACGACACGGAGTTCAAGTCAAGAACTAAGGACTTTAAACACACAAGGAACACAAATTGTAAGTTTTGTCGTTTCAGGATTATCATGTAAGAAGTATGAACTCTAATAGATACTTGTATGTATTGATTGTTTTTCAGTTGACTATATATAAATACACTCATAAGCTTTCATCTACCGTGACGACGACTCGTCAAACGCCCAAGCAAGTGTTATAGTACAAGAAATAAACTGTGTAAAATAAGTCCTCGCTGATCTTCACCTTCATAGCACGCTTCGATCGCAAGCGCGCAAAGGCAATAGCAACAACAATAACTACTTTTGCTGAAGAATACTTTAGCTTCTTTATGCTGGGACTGTTATGCGTTAACTGTTTTGGAAGAAATTATTCGCACGTAATCTTGAACGTTTGAGTAAAGTAATCTTTTACAATATTGCCTTTTTAAATTAACAATGGATGTATAATTTAACCGTAACTGTCATATCAATCAATATCACCGCTTCAACACACGTTTACCATAAACACCATAAGACATCCTTCTTTGATTATTTGTTCTAATCTTAAAGAACTTTGACTACATCATGGAACTAGGTTGGAATGTCCTCCGCCTCCACGCATTCACCGCCACCACCCCACATCTTAATTTGCTTTAAAACGTATGCTATTGACAAAGCCGCGCATGAGCACTGCATAGGCCGAGCTTGGTTAGATGGGAACGGAGAATGTGTGTAAAAGGGATAATACCTGGATTATAATCCAAACTTTGGGCGACGTGATTGGACGTTTATTAAATCAGTGAAGTGTACATCATTCATTTTCCAATCAGTCATCCCTTGGAAGACCTAACCCTTTAAACGACTTCGTTCTCAGGGCTGAGGTTGAAAACTGCTGGCGTGCCCCAGAATAAGTCATACAAACTGGTGGAGACGGGGCGGGGGGTGGGGGGGGGGGGGGGGGGGGTGAAATGAAATTCCAGGAGAATGCTTTCTTCAATCGAGGTAAGGGCCAGGAGGCGCATCGAGGAGTTGTGACGTTATGACTGCGCATAGTACCAGAAGTCCGTCAGGCGGAAGTGAAAACGGAGTCATAACAAACATTATAAAGCCATTAATTTTACTGGAAAAAAAGATCCTTTATGCCAAGCAAATCAGTATAAAGTTTTTCCTCTGTGGTAATCTACGGCTGCTCAATAATTCCGAACTTCTAATGGTTAAAATGACATCAGCTAGGGGGGATCAGGTATAATCCCTTAGAAAAACGCTCTAAAATTTTGGTCAGAATAGTTAAATGAAGACATAGGATATTAAGGAATCAGTATGAAGTAATTGAAATGGGTACGAATAACATGACAAAGATGCAGATTTGTCATTTGCTGAAACATTTTTCAATTCTGTTTGTAAGCATGGGCCACAATCAGTCAAAGTGGGAATCCAAAAGTTTTTCATTGATGTAAGAGCTAAATATAACTACCATCGTGAAAAGTGCATTACACTTGGTATTTAATTTTTCAAACCGGATGGATTTTTCTTTTCTTTCTTTTAATTCATTGTCATACTTTGAAGTCTGAATTATTTCAAGAAGGGATTATATCATAGCTTAATTAAAATGGAAATTTTAAAAAGTAAGCACTTAAAAATGCAACCCAGTAGCTGTCTCCGTTGGCCATCAATAATTAAACCCAGTATAAATGTAAACAAGGAACAGAGGAACAAAATGCTACTGACGCCGAAGCTCAACAATTGCAATGAACAATGAAACAAACAGAAAGAAAACATAATAGCTTTATTATTTATATTCATTTCAAGATGGCAACGTTTGCAAATATTACCAGACCAGAAGTAAACAAGCCTTATTTCAATTTAAAAGTGTGTTGATAATTGCAAGAGAGTCAGAGTTCAATTGCTTGCATGCTCACTTAAGGCGCCTTTCAAAAATACTTTTCCGTCATGTTCAACATTGTTACCTCCATTCGATTATCCCCAGTCCCCTCTCACATGTCGTAACGCTTGACAAAGAAACACATAAAGAGCCCGAAGTCATTTTCTTGAATATGCGGGATCATAAGCAGAGGTCTACTCACTGATAAAATGAACTTGACGTTTCTGACAAACGACAGCAAAGAAATTCCAACTGAAGGTAATAGTTCATTGTTGATTATCCTATAAGGCAGATACGTATTGCCGAAGTTTTTTCTAGCAGTGTGCTCCTATTTAAGCTAATTCAAACATTGCATTACAAAATAAATGAGAGGGCCAAGATAGCAATGCTGCGATAACACCGAGAAAATCAAGGAGAAAATATTATAAGTGACTGGAGAGCGCTTACCACTTGTGAGAGCGTTTATTCATTCGTTTGTATGCATCCCTGACAGAATTTATTCCAGGTAAGAAATATTCAAAGTGGGCCACAAATCCGCATTAAATCTTTTACTTTCAGCCTTCGCCAAAATGGCTTTTACCTTGACTAATTTCGAATCGTGGCACAAGGGTGCATCTTAAGTTCATAACAGAATAGAATAAAATTGGTAAAGGGATAAGTTTCTAGAGGCATGGGCGTGCATACGACGATTTTTTATGTCCAGCTAAGTATCAACAGGATCCATTGCCCTGAAAACTTTAATTATTTAAGTTAGGATTTATGGAAGTATATTACAGTTTAGATTCAAAATCTCAAAAATCTCGAGATAAAGAAGACATAACGTAACTATCATCCGTAGTCTTGAGCTTTGAATAATAAATTGTAATTTACACTTTAAAACACGTCTCCCGAAAACCAATAATCTAGTCCTCTTTGACTCATAGCAGACATAGTGCATCCTCTCTTGCCTTCCATTTTAGTTGAGCCGCTCTTTTGTCTTTGCACCAAGTGATGATGATCTTCCCAAAAACAAAACTAAAGAAAAGCAAAACGTTTTTCATTTAATGGTCGGAGTAAATATATAAATTAACATGCACTATCGGATCACCCCACATCTCTTTCGTTATCAGTTTGACTGGCTCATGGAAGTTGAATCTTCGTGCGTCAGTTAAGGGTAAAATTTCCCTTACCTCTACGCATATGCCAAACAAGTCACTAGGAATTCCGAACTTTCTAATGATTCAAGAAACCTGAGCGAAGAGGGGATAAGGTGAAACCCCCAGGCGAACTTTCTCTATTATCAGAATTGGTAAATAGAGACATGAGAAATGAATACAAATAAACACACCTGTTCGCCTTTATTCGTATGACTTTATTATTATAATTATTATATTTTTATTATTATCATTATACTATCTCTATATTATAGCATCTAACCAAATTTCTAATCCACTTTTTAATTATTAAATGATGCAATATTAATCTTACTTCAACATTTTTGCTGTGAGCCAATCGTAGTGAGAACAATATTTATCGTTGACCCAAGAGCTGAAACTATATATTAAATGCATATTCAATATTCGGAAGTATTTGAAGCATTAGACTGTTTCAATGAAATTGAAAACAAAAAAGGATATCCCAGTTTTATTAAAATTAAAATTTAAAAAGCAAACACTTACAAATCCAACCCAATAACTGTCTCCGTTGGCTATCAACAGCAGAATAAAATGCTTCGCCTTTATTTAATTTTGATTCGATTTTTTTCGAAGCTACGATAAAATTTATTATTTTTAATTCAAAAATGAACTCACCGAAAAATATATGAAAGAATTTCCCGGCAGTTTTGGCTTCGAATTCTTAATTGCTTTTGTTAAAATACCTAGCGTGTAAGTAACTGGATTTTTTATTAAATAAAATTATCTGGTTTTAAAAACGAAAAATAAATTTCATTTTAATTTTCCGGCAAGTAAACGCTAATAGAATAAACACTTTAACCGCGCAGTTTCAATAAACTTTCTTTCAAAATAACAGACATTTAATTTTGGTGCAAGTAAATCAACAGTGAAACTCAAGTAAGATGAGTGTTATCTATAGCTGTGTTCACATTTAAGCCGAAGCATGTTTAGAATAAACATGTTTCAACGAAACATGTTTCACCTAAACATGCTTGTCATTGCATTGTTCACATTAGGTGTCAGTTTCAAACACGTTTCATGCCTGGTGTGTAATTTATGCGGTTTTACGGTTCTTGCATAAATCTTGTACACTTTAACCAAAAAAATGTTCGAAATTGCAATAAAGTTTCCATGAAATCTTTGTCTTTCTATGTATGTTGTAGCCCTTCGATGGACCAGGGCTTTCAAGCGTTTAGCAAGGAGACAGTATTGTCAGTATTTACGCTATCTTCGGTAAAAGAAGAATTTTATGTGAAGTTTGTTTTTGCATTACAATGCTGTGTGCTTGTATCCGCCGTCGTAAGCATTCGTGGCTATGTTCTGCCAAATATTCTGCTTCTACTCATCGCCGATAATTCCTGTTGTATCGATTCATTAGCTCATATTTCAAATAAACATTTGGTCCCATAGAAGCTCAAAGAAGGCCGAATTTGGAAGCTTTTTGGCACTCGCCTCCTCACCGCATGTCCGCTATTTTTAACGTGTTTAGTCTGATCATGATTGTAACAACCTCACGAGGTAGTTTCAATCATGATCAGAATAATCATGTTTCAACCATGATTCGCGCAATGCACTGCCTGATGTGAACACTTTTCATATTGAAACATGTTTCATTCGTGATCAGAGTAATCATGTTTCGGCCTAGTGTGAACACCGCTCATGATCCCAAATGTACCATCTTTTTTTCTTCAATCTTATTCTAATTGAACGTCAACTAAAAGTCCTCTTATCACAAAAACGCTATCTGCATTGTGTGTTTTACATTCTAGAAAGAACTGGAACACTGACATTGATATTACATGGTGTCTGAGGGAAATAGGAAAACGCAGCGTTTTACCATTTGTTAAATAATAGTTTTCTAACACTAAAGAAACACAGTTTGAAATTGAAAATGCCAGAAGGAAGCCGATAATTGTCACAGCTTGGATGGAACAAGAACGAAATCAGATTATAATAAGAAATGATTTGTCTTGCATCTTTTTTAAAGTTTTCTTGAGAAAAACGCTTGTGATCTTAAGTTTATAAGAAAACATTACAATATACTGTTATAATGACAGCATATGATTAATTATATGGGAACTACTTCAGTTAGCATTTCAATTAAAAAGAACGTATTGTGCGCCAAAGAGCTAAATCTTGCTTATTAGTTTACATTTCATTTTCTACACGGAACATTAGTTGTTCAGCGATGTTGTTTTAGGCTAACCAGAACAATAAACAAGTAACTAAGTTTTCTTATCGTTTACAGAACATAAGACAAGTGCTGCGGGTGTTTCCCTATCTGCTCTCTACGCCGTTTTATTTATTGCGTCATTATTCGGCAACTCAGTCATCATTCACATTATACGAAAAGATGCCTCCATGAAGACCACAACAAACTATCTGATTTTGAACCAAGCCTGCGCTGACCTTTACAGAACAGTGATGGAGATAACACACATTTTATATCATCGCATCGCATATCGCTGGCCTGGAGGCATTTTAGGTCAGATCACCTGCAAGTTGTTTCTAGCGAACTTATTTATTCCGACCAACATTTCAGTTTGGATTCTGGCAACGATTGCTGTTGATCGTTTTTATGCTGTAAGTCGACCATTGCGTTCGACGCCTTTATCTCTACATTTTAAAAAAGTCTTGGTGTTATTATGGGCTTGGTCCGTTGCCTGCTCAATAGACATCCTAATTATGGGACGTTTGAATGAAAGCAGACAGTACTCTTGTAATATACTCCATGTCCTGGAACAGTGGGTGACATTTTACATAATAACTCTTTCTCTGAATGTCCTCCTGCCACTTCTTATAACAGCAGTTCTTTACATCGTTGTATGCTACAAACTTTGTTCACGTGAGGTGCCTGGAGAAGGAGCAAGTCGGAATGAAAGACAAGCCGACGCCATAAAAACAGCGAGAAAAGTTACCTCCATGATGATAACAATAGTGGTGTTATATGTGTTGTGTTTCTTTCCCTTTTTTATAGGAAATACGTTATACTATTTTGGTAATGTGGAAGTGAGTCCAGAAATCTTTTTTGTATCTCTTTTTTTGGTAGCATTTGCTTACAGTGGACTTAATCCCTACGTTTATCTTATTTTTAATCAAAAGTTTCGAAATGGATTTAAAACATGGTTTAGAAATTGCTTAGGGAACGTCAATATTCTTAATATTCTTTCTTTTCGAGCCGAAAGATACGAGCTGCAACATGTAGAGGCTGCCTAAAGATAGCTAGAACGCCAAAATGATACTTCCCTGTGAGTGGTCAAGGGACTTTCGGCCGCGGTTGTAATTTAGGTATTAAGTAAGAAAGTATGAAGTGAGAGAGTTAATCCCCCATATAGACCTTATTCCGTCAATTCAAGGTAAGCTCGGTCAGGATCTTCGTATAGTTTTGTCTGACCCTCGTATCCCTCTAGCCTTCAGATCATTTTATGGGAATGATTTTGTATTTAAAGGGGCACTGTCACGGGCATAACTTCAAAAATTCAACAGCCCAAAAACATGTTTACACCATTGGAAACCTATTAACAGTGGTCAAGTTTTCTTTAAATGACTATACCAGTGTACGGAAGCTAAATTTAGAGTGATATCACTGTGATACCATCGGGAGCTTTTGACCTCAACTTGAAAAAGTCAGCCTGACTTTTTCAAGTTTTGTCCTTGCGGTTTGAAAAAAATTGATGAAAACTATTAACGGTCACCCTCATCTTTAAACAATTTGCTAGATATCCTTCCCTTTACGTTCTAGGAGCATTTCCTGCATAGTTGAAAGCACTTAGTCGTAATTTTGGTGCCGCTTTACTAAAAATACTCAAAAATGTCCGTGACAGTGTCCCTTTAAGGTCGCGAACAAAATGAATACAAGCTACTTTCACACAACATTCCTTGCCACTGCGTTTCTGATCGTCTCTCAAAAACACACTAAAACATCCACTCAACGCGCGTTAACATCCGCGCGTGAAGTGGGAAGGAATTACCTTTGGAATAAGGCCTATATGGGGGATTAAGTCTCTCACTTCATACTCTCTTGGTATTACGTTAATATGAACTGATATAACTTTCCTGATTTTGCTGAAATTCATTTATTCTTTTTTCATGTTTTTTTTTGTGAATTGCTTGCTTGTAACACAACGAGAGCCTGTAGTTTTGGGGAGCTCGTGCTTCAATGGAAAATTCGAGGATGCCATCTTGCTTAGTATACAATCCAAAATATTCAAGATATATACTGTTTGTAGTCTAGGATCCTTTAATAAGCAAAATAATATATCATATACCTTTTTTTACTTTATCGGTTACAATATATACCGGACAGGGGCCGAGCTTTCAACAAACAGCTAACTAAAGTAATTTTGAAATTGTATGACTCATTTCGTTGTGATTGTGCAAGTGATAATATCTACTGCTTTTTTTTTGCCTGTTTCAAGAATTTTCGAAAAATCGTTTGTTTTCATCAAGTTTTGAGTGGCGATTTAAGTAATTGTCGGTGAAAATTATGCGCGCGAAAGGAAGCAGCAGACTTTCAAATTACAAGAATTAAATTCACTTTGTCAATTTGAAAAGTTGGGCCAGAATAAAAGGAATTACGCGGAAGTCGTATAGCTTCTGAAGGAACTACCCTCTGATAATTATAGTAACGAGCCTGCCCAACGTACAATGGGAAAAAAGAAAACAGATACAATAAGCTATAGCAAAATGATATTTATTACCGTAGAAAATAAACGATTTTATGGAGTCTGCCCAACGAATAATCTGGATCTTAACTAGGTTGTATAAGTATTTGGGCGTCTGGTTACATTCCTCATTACTTCCAGCTTCCAACAAGTTTTTATGCTCACCTAATTGAGTTATTCTCCCATTCTGGGGGCATATTTTCAGTGGCACATTATAACATAGTCAATCAGTGTCACGTAAGGCGTGTTTGACCTCAACGTTGCCTGGTAAAGATACTCATATCCAGATCTATTATAAGTAGATATGATATCAACAATAAACAATAACAATAAACAGTCACTTAGTGATCATGCATGTTCCTGGTGTTAGTTCAACTCTTCACAAAATGTTCTTGCCTCTTCTCTCGAGGTTTTTGTTCGTATGTTTTTAGCCTACTTCCATAAAGTCGCTGTACAAAACACATTAACCCGCTCCTTGCGCACGTTACACAGAGCAAAACAAACAATCAAAAATCAAAACAACCTTCTGTTAAAGTTGTGTTGCACGGGAAAACTTGCAACAGCGATATTTCGCGCAACAATGTTGGCAACACGTTGCGAGTTTTTGACGTCTGTTGCCGAGTAAAAATGCGCGAAAAATCGCTCCCGTATCATTGTCCCCGTTAAACGGTGTTCGATTTTTCGAGCAACCTTGTTGCACAAAAAAATCGTTTTTCCTGTGTAACACCGCCTTTATAGGGGCGTAGCCAGGATTTCCCCAGAGGTACGCACAAGTGAGTGAAAGCGTTCTTTCTTGATATGAAATGACAACTAAATGGAAAATTTAGCCGGTTTTCCATTACAATCACAGAGCATGTCTTTCTTCCCAGAAAACCCAGAATAACCAAATTTAAATTCTAATTCCTGATGTTTTTTTGTTTTTTTGTTTGTATTTTAATGGTTTTTATTGTTTTTTGCAACATGGACATAAAATTAATTACAACTCTAATATTACAACGCCTTCTAACAAGATCCACGTGCCGCTATACCTTTACATATATAAACACTTACATAATTACAATACAAACAGTAGTACATTAACCTAAGTAATAACATCACTACATCCAAGAGATAAACAAAATAAAAAGAAAGGAAATAAAAAGAAGGAAAAAGAAAGAAAAAGACGAAAAAAAAACAACAACAAAAAAAAAACACACACACACACACACACAAAAGGGGATTCAAGAAACGATGTAAGAAATTAGACTTAGACGCGAACATGAGTTAAAAGTTTTTCCCATTTGTTGTAATGTTTAGTCAGCTTATTATTTTTTGCTGCTATTTGTCGCTCCATGTCATATACTATTTTAATCTTGGCTAGAAAAACATTTAATGACGGTTTAGAATTACTTAATTTGCATTTATAGATAAAAAAACTTAGCCATGAGTATCAGGTGATTCAAGATAATACTGTCTTCACTTTCTCTAAACTCGCCGAATAAGATAGTTATTAGTGATGCAGTCTCTACACAAATGTTTCGTTTTCTAAGCCAAGAAAAAAGGGCTTGCCAAAAGACCTCAGTATACTCACAGTCGAAAAGCAGATGTTCGAGGGATTCAACTTCCTTTTTACAAAAATTACATAGAGGTGACTCGGTCATTTTAAATTTGAAAAGCTTTTCATTTGTAAATATAATATTGTTCAAGAGCTTGTATTGAAAATTAACGAAGCTTTGTTTCTATTGTAACGACTAATTCCTGATGTTTATGAACATGTATCACGAATAGCGTGATACATGTACATTTATTTTAGTATATTTTATTTTCTTTATTTTCCATTTTTCAGGAACGCACGTGCGTATGTGCGTACATGTAACTACGCCCCTGCTTTATTCAAATAAATTTGACAACTCACGAAAAATCGCGAAATCCGTGGAGAGCGTGTGATCGGGCCATTCTCCACAATGGCCACAATAAATGAAGGATGCATTGTTTACGGTCGGAGCCGATGTACTACTAATAAGACAACTTTGTCCTCCTGGAAACGAGCTTTATCTAACGATCCCTCATGAATAATATGAAATGAACGTCGGTATTAATACATCTACATTTAATATTTTTAACATTTATTAATACATCCATCTATATGGATTTATACCTCCGTTCTCTATTTTTCATTCTTACGTAGAACGAAATCGCGACAAAAGACATCCTTTCTCGCCAAGACACCGACTTGAGACATTTTAAAATTCAGACAAGCGACACGAGATCTCCCCCCCCCCCCCCTCTTTTCCCCCCCCGGCAGGGCCTCATAACAGTCAGAATAGTTCTCTTCCATGCAAACGAGGACCTTAGAACCCGACATGAAATGACCATTGATGCGTTCTCTGTTTTGGTGTAATATAATTCTTTCAACAGGAGTTATCCTCTTTAACACATTTAAAAAATATTTTCATTTCGTTAGACGGATCGACCAACATTCGAATGGATTGGTACACGAGTGGTATATACTTTAGTTATCCGAAAGTGGCGACCCACCGAAAGTGGTAGCAGGTATTAAATACGAAATTAATTAAACCAGGGTCGTTTCTCTACGAGCTTTACGATAGTGGCACTATAATAATTATATATATGACGACCTCTATGGAGACTACTTTCAGCAAGGATTATTAATTTGATATACAACAAAACATATAAAGGTAAATAAATCATTTTAGGACTGGTGCTTTTTTAATATTTTTTTCTTTTCTCGATTAACTTTTTACATCTTCGTATCCACAAAGCTTTTTTGTAGCTACAAAATGAATCACATTCATTTTTAATGATTGCAATATATTTAATTTTGCACTTTCAATACTCCCCGGCTGTGAATAACAAAGAGCAAAACCTTATTAACAAGATATTTGTAAATTTGATGATTTTTCAAGCGAATATTTTACTCTGGTTAGAAAGAGAAAATTTTATCTACGGATTGTTAGATATGGGGCAATCTCTTTTTTGTAATTAAATTTCTATTTTTAGAACAAACAATATTTTCCTTTCCTGAAAAAACAAACAAACGGGTGCGGAAACTTGCAAGAAAAGAAGAAAATGATCAGTTTTATAAACAGCACCCCAGTATATGAAACAATAGATAATAAAACTCAATATCTGTCACAGCTGCAATAAAGTAATTAACAAGGCCTTTCAAGCATCTTCTTATTGGTTCTTAACCATCATTTCGTAAGGAAAAAGAAAATCGAAAGAAAAGCCAGTTGTTCGCCATGCGGTATAACTTTTGCACAAAGGTCAAGATATCAGTGCTGCGATAACATCGAGAACATCGAAGACAAATTATCGTAAGTAATAACAGAGCTCTTATCACCCGCCCGAAAATAATTCGTTTATATGTATACGAGACTGAATTTATGTCAGGTAGCGGAAATTTTCAAAGTGGGCCACCAACCAATATTGACACTCCTTTCAATTTGCAGTAAACCTTTAAAAGTGATGGATTTATGTTATCCAGCTTCGAATAAAGAGTATACATTTCTTTGCCTAATTTTTTCTCATTTTTAGATGGCATCTTACTTGTGACATGAACTGGACGCTTACGACTTTCTCCGGTGCCTTCAACATGCAGTCGATTATCAACGACAGCAGTCATATCCAATACAAAGGTGTGATTAGAACCTATTCTTACATGTTACGTGAAAACACATTTATAATATAACTTCCTTAAATTCTGCTGAATCACATGTTACTGAAAAGCAGTCAAAGGGACTGTTTCACGGCTGAGTTAAGTCTTAATACTGTTTTGTTAAATTTTGCCACATAGTCGATGTGAAACTTGATGTTTGCAAAGACGTTAGCTCTATGGATCTAAATGACAAATTCATAGCTTCATTACGAACAAATGTGTCTCCCGGGTGCTATAATTAAAAGTTACAGAAAACGAGACTAACTTTGAAAACTGTTCCGCCTAACAGTTTATTAAAAACCCATTGTTCAATCTGGTTAAAATCTTATTGCATTTTTACCCTTCCGTGCCTTCTTTTGTTTTTGCGCTGCTACTGAAATATTACTCACTGTTCAATTTGGTGGATATTTTCTTATGTTTGAATCTGGCTAAAATCTGTGTCACAGTTCCTTTAAAAAAAATAAGACTAAGGATATTTAATAAATATAAAAATATTAAATTTACTTACATGTTTATTTCAGAAAATGAAACAAGTGCTGCTGGGATGGCCGATATCCAGTCTGTTTATCTGTTATTTGCTGCGGATGTTGTTTTCTTTTTCTCGTCATTATTTGGCAACTCAGTCATCATTCATATTATACGAACAGATAATTCCATGAAGATCACTACAAATTATTTGATTTTGAACCAAGCTTGCGCTGATCTTTACAGAACATTGATGGAATTAATACACATTTCATCTTATATTATCGAAACACGCTGGTTTGGAAGCGGTTTTGGCAGGATCACTTGCAAATTTTTTCAAGTAAACGTCTTTATTCCGGTCATCTTTACAGTTTGGATTCTCACAGCCATTGCTGTTGATCGTTTTTATGCTGTAACTCGACCATTGCGATCGTCACCAGTATCTCGCCATTTTAAAAAGATAATTCTGCTAGTATGGACTTGGTCGGCTGCTTCTTCGTTAGAAGTACTCATTAAGGGAAAATTGCGTAACACCAAAAACTACTTTTCTTGCTACCTTGTTGATCCCCTAGAACTGGGAATATCATTTTACATTGTCACTGTTTCAATAAATAATTTCCTGCCTCTTCTTATGACAGCAGTGCTCTACATCATTGTATGTTTCAAACTTTGGTCGCGTGAGGTGCCAGGAGAAGGAAGCAGTCAGAATCAAAGACAAGTCGAAGCCATACAAACAGCGCGAAGAGTTACTTACATGATGATAACTGTTGTGGTTTTGTATGTTTTATGTTTCTTTCCGTTGTGTATAGTTAGTATTCTAGCAGTCCTTGGTTATGAGCCAGTAAATGCAGATATGGTATTTTTGGTTTTTTATTTGGTAGAGTTTGCTTACAGTGGACTTAATCCATACGTTTATCTCACCTTTAATCAAAAGTTTCGAAATGGTTTTAAAATTTGTTTTGGAAATTGCGTAAGAAAGATCAACTTTTTTAACTTCCTTTTTTGTCGTCCTAAAGTAATTGAGCTACAGCAAGCACAGGCGGCCCGAAGAGAGAATGCGAACGTGGCTGTTGTCTGTAATATGTCTCTTGACCCACGGCCGTAAGCGGTTGTGGCCAAAACTTGGATTATATAAATAAGGGTTTATGGGTGTACATAACAGTTTAGATTCAAGATGTCGATAATCTCCAGATATACTGTTACTAGTGTTACTAGTGTTCAGCTTAGAATAATAAATTGTAAATTATACATGTTTTATTGAAATCTACTTAATACTTAAGACGTTTTCCGAAAACACAATAAATGATGGGGGCATGTAGGGCATCCATTTCTATCGATCTTGAGCTGCTCTTTTGGCTTCGCATCAGTTCATGACGATCTTCCCGTAAACAAAGCAAAACAAAAAAATAAACATTTATTATTTCATATGTGGCACGCGTCCTGCATACTGCTGGGATCCGCAATGTCGGTCGCATACTTTCTTGTAATAAATCAGGAAAGATAGTCATTTTAAAGCGCGGTAGTGCCTTTACAGGGACCGCGGAGACCATTTAAAAGTGGTAGGGCTAAAACATCTGGCCGAGACAAACAATTTTTAACAATTTTTGGCCAAGACAAACAAACATGAGGGGCCACTGTTCCGCCATTTAGCTTGCATTTGCACGCCATCATATATACAACCCCAGTAAATATAACATAGCCGTCCTTTCTTGGTATACCATCCAATACAGTAAATATGTTAAATAAAACTACCTAAGCTCTCTACTTTTTCTCTTACGATTCTCGATGCGAGAAGGAAACTCTTGTGCGTCTTCAGCTATACAAAGACTGCCTCTTGAGGCCCCACTGGTCTCTGTTCTCTGCTTGTGGCCATTCAACACGGCTTGGCTTCTATAGCCTGTTCCAGGCTCTCGGTCATTAGGGCGAAAAGGCGAGTAATCGCGAGCGAAGCGAGCGAAGGAAAATTGAGGGGGGTCTTGGGAAGGCGGGAAGGCGCCTTCCTAAGACCCTCTCAATTTTCTTTTGCTCACGCTAATCACCCTAATGACCGAGAGCCTTGAAAGGCAAAGGCTGCTAAACCTTTCGTCGTCCATCCTGGATCTAGCCATCCTGAATCTAAGCCGGAAAGAACGCTCGCCAGCAACATAGGTAGCAGCCTTTACAGCAAGCAGCCAGTAGATAGTTTGGACTTCCAGAACGAGCTTCTTCTCTGGTTCTGGAACCTTCGTCACCGCCAACAGGATGTCGTCGAAACACGATATCTTCAACATAGCTTCCAAAACATTTGGCTGCCGGGTAGCGTCCCATTAGGCAGTACGATGCTTCAGAAACTTGAACTCTGACTCATAGTCGTCACCATGAGCAGCTTTAACCAAGAGAGTCTCTATCTGGGCTTAGGAGCTGAAGATTTCCTAGTTAAAGCGCTTGTCAAGAACACTGACGATAAGATCAAAGGCCCCATAATACACCCCTCTAAAGTGATCTTTGGCAGTACGGTAGGTAGGGTTGGAACGCCTGTGAAAATAACTGCCACAACGCAGCTTTGCCGAGCCTTTGACTTCGTGCATATTCAAGAGTAGACGCGTTTTGTTCCTTTCAAGTGGTAAAATTCATAAAATATCCATGTTATCTGGAGCCCTAACAATCAACCAAGAAAAAACGTGGTAGGGCTATAGCCCTACCAGCCCCTCCCCCTTCGCGGTCCCTGACTTCATTATCTAAAATACTCGAACATTAAATATTTTGGGGAGAATAAAGCGCGTACAATTAAACGTCGAAGTAAATTTAAGAACATTTGATTACCAATGTATAAATTAACGTCCACTTCAGATCAGCAACATGTTCACCATGCGTAACCACGTACACTCCACATACAACTCGAATTCACGTACCTCAGCCTAGCTTCGCTATCAGCATCCTATATTTGTGAAATGCCAAGCAAGTCAGAAGGAATTTCTTTCTGTGTAGTTATTTACGCGTGCTCAATAATTCCAAACTTTTAATGATTGAAGTGATCTGAGCGAAGGAGGTAAAACCCTTAGATAAACGTTGTATATGATCAGAATTGGTAAATGAAGACATGAGATATTAAGGATTGGGTATTGGGAAAGTAATCAAAATTAATAGAAATAAAAAAAAAAGCACTTACAAATCCAACCCAATAACTGTCTCCGTTGGCCATTAATAATTAGAATAATATACATGTAAACGAAGAACAGCCTAATAAAATGCTTCGCCGGAGCGTTAACTTTGTAACTTGAAGTTACAAAAATATTTAAGTTACACCATCCCAACGTATTTAATTTTAATTTAATATTGCGGATAAAGATATTAAATGTATAATTAAACGAAAGCGATGTGCCGATTGGAAAGTAACTCTTAATAACACCAGAAAATTCAACGTAAAGAGAATGGGTGTAAGGAAGAGGAAACGCTTTCCAAAAAATAACTCAAAAAAGGAAAACATCAAAAAGGAAAAATAATAGCTTCTATGTTTATATTATTACTGTCGTTGTATACAGTTGATAGAGCTGGAGAACATTCATTTCATTAAAAAATATAATCTTCAAGTAAATGAAGAGACACGGTTTTAAATTCCAAAAACATCTGTCTCGGATGAACTGCATCCATCTTCAGTTTCAAAAACAGTTCGACCGCTAGTCGGTAAGTACAGTGTATATAGAATATTAATTACTAAATGGCAACATGGATATAAATAAGTAAAATTAAATGTTGTTAGAAACGGAAAAGCAATAAAGAAAGTGAAATAAACAAGGAAAGTTAAAATGAAAGGTATGAAAGTGATAGATTGACTAGCGGTCTAACTGTATTTGAAACTGAAGATTGATGCATCCGAAGCATGTTTTTTTGAATTTAAAACGTGCGACTTTACTTGAAGATTTCGGAAAGATTATTTGTTGCCTGCTGTTATTTCGTAAATTAAAATATATCTTAGAATCATCAGGAGAGAAGTAATCAAGCCTTTTTTCAATATAAAAATGTAGTGATAATAGCAACAACCAAACAACGGAGAAACAGAATTTTTAAAATTGCTGAATGGGTTTTTCGTCATTTCAAAATTTTCACTTCCACTTCGAATTTCGGATTGTTGTTTTCTCCATAGTTTCGCTTCAGTCGTCTTAATGATTGGCAAGGCAACGCACAAAGACGACTACGGAGCCATTTTCTTGTAATAAATCATATGTTTGCCCGCGCTGCCTTTGAACGTTTATAACTTTTTCAAGATTCAACCAAACGCTGCCAAACTTTGCGAGTTTTTCTAAAATTTACCTGAAAATAAATTGGTAGGATAGGTTGTTATGTCTGGAACTTGACGTTGCCATGGTAACGTCATTTCGACAGACATGTTTTCCAAATTTGAAATTTTTGTTTTTCCATTTATGAAAATTAACTTTAATTCAATTATTTTCACCTCTTTTAGGTTTTTACTACACTGTTTTATAGATTTTGAGTGTTTTCTGGCGTTTTGGAAAAATTTTGAAATCCAAGATGGCGGATCCAAGATGGCGTTGTTTTTGACATCACGATGTAATTATCACGTGATGTGACGCCATCATCCCACGTGACGTATATAAAAATATAGATTTTTGAACATACTATATATCCTGTAAGTTTCATCGTGATTGCTTAAACATTCTGGAAGTTACGGTCTGAAAAGATCCAAAAAAGCCCGTTTTGAATAGGGTTAAAGAAGGTGTTGACTGGTAAAACCTTAGGGTAATTTCCTTTTACAAACAAAAAATTGGAAAAAAAATGATACTTTTTATAATCTATCTAATTTCCATTCTCTTCCCTCCCTTCTCTTCCCCTTCCTCTCTTCCCTTCCCTCCCCTTCCCTCCCATCCCTTCCTTTCCCTTCGTTCCCTTTCTTAACCCCATCATTCCCATCATTTCCCTTCACGTTCCTTTCTCTTCGCTTCGCTTCCATTTCCGTTCCTCCCTTCGCTTCGAATTCCCTTTCCTTCCCTTTCATTTCCTTCACGGTCCATTCCCTTCCATTCCCTTCCCTCCACTTCCCTCCACCTCCGCTCTCTTCCCCTTCCCTTGTTTTCCTTTCCCTTCACTTTGCATTGCTTCCCTTCCCTTCCTTTTCTTTTCCTTTCCTTTCCTTTGAGGCTAATCTTCATGAGTGGTATCGAGCAACATCGTGGTCAGCAATGGAGAGAACACTGGTATTTCAATGTGGAGTAGCCGTCATGCTCAATACCTCTTGAGGAACAGTAGATAACTTGTATAGAAACCTATAGCTTGAGGGAAAAAAAAACCTGCTAATTTTGATGTTACCTAGGATTTAGAATTTTGATGTTACCTAGGATTTAGAAGTTACTGCGCAGGTCAACGCATATATCTTAAAGAAATGTACGAGAGCTAACAAAAATCTTAAAGGGTTATAGTATGTGAACTTATCCGCATCCTTTTAGAGGCGAATGTGTTCGTTAGAATGTGTTTACTTTGCGTTTCTGTTCATTTAGCTAAGTATTTAAAAAAAGCCATATCGTGCATTTCATTCAATGCCGGAATAGGAGGGTCGAAAATCTTGTATTTCTTTTTACTCTTTTCGCTTGAAGTAACGAGAACGAAATATAGTTGCATCATGGCTAAACCAACTACTATAAAAGGTCGATAGAAAGAAATCGGGTCTTTTGGGCGACTATTTATGTTTTCAAAGCGACGGCAACATTCGTCATTTTATATTCTAATAAGAATTATCAATCAAGTAAAATTCGTGACGGCGATTAACTAGGAAAGACTTTTAAATCCCAGCTGAACGAAAAAGAGTTAACTTTCTAACGAAAATCGATGTTAGGTTTTTTACAAAGGCTCTTAAAGCTCCAGTAAATACCGACAAATAAAGTAAAAAATATCCGGCGCATTTTGCTCTGAACCCTTAATTTTTTTTTGTTTAAATACCTTTCCTGTAAATTATTGTCTTCCATTTTTCTTAAAATTATTAGGATTTAAAAATCGAAAGGGACTTTCATTTAAATTTTTTGGTAAAGCAAACACTAACAGGATAAACATTATAACCGCACAGTTATACAATGGACAATCTATTTTAATGTGAATTTATAACAAGATGTACCATCTATGAACCCAAATGTACCGTGTTTCACTTTTTAAGGCAGTTCTAATTAAACGTCTTCTAAAAACCTAAAATTAAACAGCTTTTAAACCAAGAAAACACTGACAGGTTAAATTCGATAACCATTATGAAAATAATAAAAACATTAACTTTCAAAACACTGAAAAATAGATTTTCAATTTTCACGCAAATTAAGTTTCAAGAACTCAATTGTACGCCAAAGCTGAAGAGCCATTTTGTGCACAACTGCTAAATGCCAGGTACATTTTCTTGGGAGGATAAAAAAAAATCTTATATGAAAATTATTTAATTACGTCGGTTAAAGGGCATACATAGATCAGTTTGGGGCGAAATGGTTGAGGCGAAGAGATATGAGGCAGGTGGACATTATCAGAGATATGTCATTTGAAAGCAATATACTAGCAAACACACAACATGAGAACTACTGGCGAGTGAAACAAAGAGATCCTTTATTAACATGATCCAATTTTTTTAATCACAAAAACATGTTTGCAAATAAATGAATACCTCCTATCAATTCATAAAATCTAAGGTACAAGTAATATAAAATATTCTCGCTGGAACCAAAAAGGCTTTACGTTGTATAAGCAAAACTGCATATACTGTGAATATAGCAATCAACCAGGTAAGAATATATGTTTAAAAATCAAGCACACCGAGAATTCTACTAAGGAGCTGCAAAGCGCCCAAAGTAATTATCATTCGAAAGCGGTGTTTTTAAAATAGTGTTAAGATTTTTTCTCATTTTTCTGTAAATTTTCAATGAAGCGATGTTTTCGAATGGTATCGACATCAAACGTAATTTGAATTTGTGTTGAAAATAACAGGGAATAGGGGAAACTACATGATATGTACCAAGGTATCTCGTGAATATTTTCCAACAAATGCACTACATTTCTCTGCTCTGATAAAAAATAAAATATTATTACACTAAGCTAGTTCAATATTCTTATCTTTTAAGTCACCGAATTATTAATGAAGATATTGAAAGCGTTTGATAAACAACATTGAATGATTTGAAGTCATTTGACAAACTTTAAATTTAGAAGTCTCCATCTCTATGCATTTCGATTAGTTTAAAGAACTTTTAACAATGTTAATGAATAACTAAAATTCAACGGTGTTGAAAACGCAATGGGACTGAAGAATGTGAAATTAACAAGGACAATTAAAATGAAAGACATGAAAGTGATCGATTGACTAGCGGTCTAACTGTATTTGAAACTGAAGAGTGATGCATCCGAAACATGTTTTTCAATTTTAAAACGTGCGACTTTACTTGAAGATTTCGAAAAGATTATTTGTTGCCTGCTGTTATATCGTAAATTAAAATATATCTTAGACTTACCAGGGGAAAAGTAACCAAGCCTTTTTTCAATATAATAGCAACAACCAAACAAACGCAACGAAAAAAAACAGAATTAAAGTGCATATGAAGTAAAAATAATTACTGCTTATTTTTAAGGCTTTTCGAAATAAAGATGAATGGCGTTTTCCTTTTTGAAATATCTTCTTTCGTTATGGAGATATTAAGGTTTTTGTATTATGCAAATGAGAAAAGTGATGACGCCATTAATCGTTCCACAAAAAGATAAATCGCTGAATCAAGCATATCTCTTGGAGTATTAAAGCGGTGTTCTTCAAACTTGGCACCATCAATGCTCATCATAAAAGGCACAAGATGGCACCCGTTGCGCCGTTGCCATGGCAACAGTCTTGGATCCAGTCTCCTTCTGTTATAAACCCAAATATCTCCATTTGCAGAACTTTAAAAATGAACAGTGGGTCTGGCGTGGAACACACGTGGTACCCATATTAACTCTCTTCGTTAGTTTGTCGGGAGTGTATCACCTTTGGTTAAGAATAAACTGGGAATGACAGTGTTAATTGAAATAAGTCTTTGCGGCAAAACTGTTGCCATGGCAACGGCGCAACGGGTGCGATCTTGTGCCATTTATGATGAACATTGATGGTGCCAAGTTTGAAGAACACCGCTTTAATATTCCAAGAGATATGCTTGATTAAGTGATTTATCTTTTTGTGGAACGATTAATGACGTCATCACTTTCCTCATTTGCATAATACAAAAACCTAAATAACTCTAAAACGAAAAAAGATATTTCAAAAAGGAAAACGCCATTCGTCTTTATTTTCAAAAACCTTAAAAATAAGCAGTAATTATTTTTTACTTCATAGGCACTTTAAATTGCTTGCAAGCTCATTTAGAGTGTGCATGTTGAATGGGTTTTCCGTCATATTTTTTTTTCTTCCATTTCGAATTTCAGATTGTTGTTTTCTCCATAATTTTGCATAACGATTAACGCGCAAAGACGACAAAGACGACCCCGGATCCATTTTCCTGATAATAGATCATATATATGCAGGAGTCTACTCACTGATAGAATGAACTTGACATTTCTGACAAACGTCAGTTCTTTCTATGTGGGAGAAAGTGTCAACACCAGCAGGGAACTCCAAATTGAAGGTAATAGTTCATTAATCATCCTTTTATTGCAGATACATATTTTGCAAGCTTTTTGTAGCAGAGTGTGCCTCTCTATGTAAACTCATTCTTATATTGGATTAAAAGATAAATGCTACAACATTAATGTATGCTAATAATTAATAATGTATTATTTATTTGCAATACTCATGTTATGAATAGAACAAACTTAACATACAGCACTAATTAACAATGCATACCATCATGATTAATAACGTTAACAATACTACTTATCCTACCGTATAGACATTACCAAAAATATTACAGTTTTAACGTTATTTACAGTATTGACAATATTCACCATGAAAACTACAATACACTATAGAACCACGATACAGTTAAATGAATGATGAATGGAGGATTGACATTATATTAGCAGGAGATAAAAAACAAATAAGACAAAAGTAGAAAAAACCTACAGTATGCTATCAGTCTTACAAGCAGTCTTACAAGAAGGCAGTCAATAGCCTTTTTCCTAATAGCTAAAGACCTCACCGTAAGCATAAAAAAGTCCGAGATCTTACCAGCGATAGCACCTGATCACAACGCCATTTGCATCTCACTAGCTTTGTCAAATAAATGCCCCAGGGGCCCTGGTTTTTGGAAATTCAATAACACCCTTTTAAAAGACCCTCAATACACTGACAAAATCCGCTATACCTACACACGAGCTCGCAAATATTACAGCCACTTGACTGATAGGAGACTCTTTTGGGAGATGATAAAAATGGAAATTAGATCGGCTACGATCTGCTATTCCAAAAATAAGATCAAACGCATTAGAAATCGGGAACAGGAACTCATACGGCAACTTGATCAACTCGATGACATAATATGCAATAATTTCTCCTCCCCCGATATTGATGGGGTGCTGCGCGAGTATGACGAACTTAAAACTGAGCTTCAGTCAATTTACGAAGAAAAAGGAAAGCAAGCTATGTTTCGAGCAAAATGCCGCTGGGTGGAAAATGGAGAACGCCCGACAAAATATTTCTTTAACCTAGAAAAACGTAATTACAAGAAAAAGACCATCGGTGAAATTAGACTACAAGACGACTCAATAACGAATGACGGAAATAGAATTCTAGACCAAATTGAAAATTACTACAAAAATCTATATATGTCTGACCATATCTTTTCTAACGAAGAATGTGACTCCTTTATCCGTAATCTAAAAATTCCTAAGCTTTCGGACGAAGATCGAGACAACCTAGAAGGTCTACTTACATATGACGAATGCAAAGAAGTATTAGAAACATTCCAGGCTGATAAAGCCCCAGGGGAAGATGGGTTTACAGCCGAATTCTATAAGCATTTCTTTGAACTAGTGGGCAATGACTTAATAGCGAGCTTCAACGAAGCACACGTGAAAGGAGAATTAAGCATCCCTCAACGAAGAGGGGTAATCACGCTAACCCCAAAAGAGGACGGTCCACTATTAGATTTATCCAATTGGAGACCGATCACGTTATTAAATGTTGATCTTAAGATAGCCACTAAAGCAATAGCTAAACGACTTGATCAAGTACTTCCAAACCTCATTCATTCAGACCAAACAGGCTTTGTAAAGGGAAGATACATTGGTGAGAACATTCGACTCATAGCTGATGTAATGGAAACAACGAAATCGCTCAACCTTAGTGGGATACTTACATCATTAGACTTTCGAAAGGCCTTTGACTCTTTAGAATGGCCGTTTATTATGAAGACACTCGACTACTTCAATTTCGGATGCGGCATCAAACGTTGGGTTAATACTTTCTACTCGAACATAGAGAGCACGGTAATCAATAATAGCTTTAGAACAAACTGGTTTAAACTGTCTAAAGGAGTTCGCCAGGGCTGTCCTCTTTCTCCTTATCTGTTCATTCTCTCGGCCGAGATACTCTCAAATAAAATTCGGCAAGATCCCAACATAACAGGTATCAAGATCTACGGAAATGAAATTAAGCTATCACAATTTGCCGATGATACCACTCTCTTTAATGCCGACTTAGCATCACTAGAAAGGGCACTAAAGTTAACCAACGACTTTGGGAAAATAGCTGGTCTATCTTTAAACGTGAAAAAAACAAAGGCAATTTGGTTGGGGAAATGGGCAAATAATAAAAACAAACCTCTAAACTTAAAATGGCTTCATAGCCCGGTGAAAATACTAGGAATCCACTTCTCATACGATGAAAAAAGAAACAACGAGCTTAACTTCATACAAAAAATTCAAAAACTACAAACTAAACTCGATATGTGGAGTTCAAGGGACTTGACAATATTCGGAAGAGCTATGATATTAAAGACTCTGGGATTATCACAACTCGTCTATTCTGTTTCTAATCTTCCGGTTCCTCAGGGAATTGCAGACGCAGTGAAAACTAAATCGTTTAAATTTCTTTGGAGAAACAAAAAAGATAAGATAAAAAGATCTGGCCTCTACCAAGAACCAGATAGGGGTGGAATTCGTATGACAGATCTCAACATAATGTTCAAGGCCCTAAAGTTAGCATGGATCCCCAGACTCTTGGCTTCGGACAATGGGAACTGGTGCACTATACCAAACCACTTTTTCAATAAAACGGGAGGACTTAACTTTCTCTTACGATGCAACTACGATGCGAGTTTTTTCAACGACTTACCGACCTTTTATAAAAGAATTCTTGACAGTTTTAATGAATTAAAAACTCTTTACAATTACTATCAAAAACAAGATATAGTATTGTTCAACAACAAAGAAATACTTGTAGGTGAAAAGCCGGTCTTTATCAGTGAATGGTTTCAAAAGGGCATTATTTCAATTAAAGACCTACTTACTGAAAACGGCAAATTCCTCACATTCCAGGAATTTTCACTTAAATATTCATGCAAAACTAATTTTCTCCAGTACTATCAAGTGATAAGCGCCATCCCAAAGCACCTTCTGTCCATTGCCAAACAGACTGACGACGTCAACAAATCTTTTTTCATCAGTAACGATAAAATCTTTCCCCTTAGCGAAGCTGTTCAAATAAATCTAGGCAAGGCCAGGTCAAGAGACTTCTACAAACTGCTTAATGTAAAAACTCACAACGATGACCACACGGGCCCTCTGCGCTGGAGTCAAAATCTATCTATAAATAGCGACACCTGGAGCAAGATTTTCAAGTCATTGAATAGTGTCTGCAAAGACACCAAGCTCAAAGAGTTTCAATTTAAATTCATACATAGAATCATAGTAACAAAAAAAGAATTATTCAGATTTGGTATCAGGCCTGACGACGAATGCCTATACTGTGGAGATAAAGACTCCATCGAGCACACATTCATTGAATGCCCGTTCACAAAAACTTTTGTGCAAAGGGTTGTTCAATGGTTTAACCAAACAAACATATGTCAGATCTTTCCAACCACCGAGGAAGTCTTGTTTGGCTACTTTTCTAGCATATGGGGTGCACGTATTAAAAAGAAACTTAACTACACCACCTTAGCTATGCGCCAATACATATATGCTAACAAAACCAATAGCAAAGCCATCTCCGTTCATGAGTTTATTGACAAATTACTCGTTAAATATAATCTTGAAAATATTTACTAATTATAACCAATACAGGAAGAGACTAACTCCTTCTCGAAATCTCAAAAAAATTAAATCAAGAAACTTTAATCTCGGAAAATATTTACGAAATATTGATTAGTAGCACAACCTGATAATATTCCAATTATAGACTAACTGACTTGCATTGTAAAAAAAAAAAAATTCAAGTTATTTTTAAATATACACTTTGAAGTGAATTAGAAATAGAATTATTGTAGTCGACATGGAAATAAGTAACAGGATGGGTTTATAGTTAAACGTTCTGCTACCTTCAGTCTTCAAAGTGTGTAAAGTAGAACTTATTTTAAATGTACTACTAGAGACAAGAGTTGAATATTTAATTAAAGTAATTAAAGTTCCAAAAAAAAAAAAAAAAAAAAAGAATTAAAAATGCACCCCCGGTGGGACTCGAACCCACAAAAAAAAAAAAAAAAGCTCAGCCTGTTATCGCAGATACTTGTTGCAATACGGTATTTTGCGATAAGAAGAACGTAGTTGAGCACTCGCTTGTTGCTAGTGTTTTGGTGTCACCCCCTACTAAAATAGCGCTTTCCAATAAAGAGTTAAATATAGATAAATTTTAAGGCAGTTTATAAATTCTAGTAACGTATCATGAACAGCATGGTATTGACTTCAGAATAGGATTCTCACCCAGCTTAAGATTAATATAGGGTTTATCTCAAACGTTCATCGCTCGTTCCGAAGCTCTTCCTAAACTAGTCAAGAAAGCTGGAAAAGGGGACTGCGATCTTCTGCACATCGGAGGGCTATATAGTCACATATATATGACTTTCATCTATTATTACCGTTTCTTTTATTTTATTTTATTTTTTTTTGCCATTTTCCAGGAAACACGTCAGGGGTCGCTGGACTAACACATCTCCAGGTTTTTCTGATGTATTTTGGAAACATCAATATATTCCTGGCATCGCTGTTCGGCAACTCAGTCATTATTCACGTAATACGAACAAATAACTCCATGAAGACCACTATAAATTACTTAATTTTAAACCAAGCTTGTGCTGACATTGCAACTACTTTAGTAGCGTTCTTGAATGTTGTCCATTATACATTATACCACCGACGGTGGTTTGGAGGAATAGGAGGTTTGATCACGTGTAAGATATTTCAAGCGAGTTGTTTCATTTTACCAACCTTTTCAGTTTGGATCCTTGTAATGATTGCTATTGAACGATATTATGCAGTAGCTCGACCTTTGCAATCGTCGCCTATTTCTCAGCATTTCAAGAAAAACATTGTTTTGCTTTGGGTGTGGTCAATTTGCTCTTTGACAAGCTTCTTTGTTAACAGCTACTTAGAAAAAATCAGTGAGTCATCCTATTGTGATGTGATGACAGTCATATATCGCTGGACAGAATTCAACATCATTTCTTTAATCTTGAACGTTTTCTTGCCTCTGTTGATATTAGCAGTCCTGTATACAATAATATGTATCAAACTGTGGTCACGTAAGGTACCGGGAGATGGAGCCAACTGCAATCAAGGACAAGCCGACGCCATCAAAACAGCGAAGAAGGTTACCAAGATGATGCTCGCTATTATGTTTTTATTTCTATTTTGTTGGCTTCCTTTCCTCGTAGCAATGGCGTTACATCTTTCTGGATATGTTCAGATGAGCTATAGCGTACTTCTATTCCCTATTTGGCTAACGGTTGCCTACAGTGGACTTAATCCTTATGTTTATTTCATCTTCAATGTAAATTTTAGACGGGCATTTAAGCGTTTGCTTAGAAACATTTATAGAGTAGTTCCTTATCGATCCCAGAGTGTAGAGCTTCAGCAAATGTAATAAATATAAGCCACGCTTATTCTCTGGAAATTGTCAGTGGAAAGATTAAAATATAATTATGAAATACTACATGTACTCTGATTGGTTAATAAGTCAAAAACCTTCCTTCTATTGTACCGGTAAATTCCCGCCATTATCTCACCATTTTCGATAGAAGTACTAATGGATCGGAAAGATTGCGTAACACCAAAAACTACAATTCTTGCTACCTAGTTGATACCCTGGAAATAAGACTAACATGTTAAATTGTCACTGTTTCAATAAAGGTTTTCCTGCCTCTTCTTATAACAGCAGTTCTCTACATCATTGTATGCTTTAAACTTTGGTCGCGTGAGGTGCCAGGAGAAGGAAGCAGTCAGAATCAAAGACAAGTTGAAGCCATACAAACAGCGCGAAAAGTTGTTGTAGTTTTGCATGTGTTGTGTTTCTTCCCGTTGTTTATAGGAAGAACTCTAGAAGTCCTTGGTTATGAGCCAGTAAATGCTGATATGGTATTTCTGTTTTTTTTTTTATTTATTTTTTTTTATTTGGTAGATTTGCTTACAGTGGACTTAATCCATACATTTATATCACTTTTAATCGAAAGTTTCGAACTGGATTTAAAATTTGGTTTGGAAATTGCTTAAGAATGAGAAATTTTATTGTCTTCCTAAAGTAGTTGAGTTACATCAGACACAGGCTGCCCGAAGAGAGAATGCGAACGTTGTATGAAATCTGTGACTTGACTCACGGGTGTATGCGGGTCTGGCCAAAACTTGAATTATATAAATAAGGATTAACAGGTGTACAGAACAGTTCAGATTGAAAATATCAATAATGTCCAGATATACTGTAATTTTTATCCCTAGTCCTCAGCTTAGAATAATAAATTGTTCATCATATATGCTTTACTGTAATTTACTTAATACTTTAAAAGACGTTTCCCGAAAACAAATCATGTAGTCGTCTTTTTCCCAGGGGGAACATATAGGGCGTCCATTTCTGTCGACCTTGGATTCACACCAAGTCATGATAATCGCCCCGAAAACAAAGCAAAGCAATAAAAAAACCTTTATTATGTTCATATGTGACATACGTCCTGTATACTGCTGGGATCCACAATGTCGGTCGCGTACTGTGTGATAATTAATCAGGAAAGATGGTCATTTTAAAGCTCGGTAGTGGAATGAGAAAGATTCAATATTCATCGTGTCACTAGCGTGCCTTGGAAGCCTTTATTTCCTAAAATGCTCGAACATGAAAATTTTGGGGGGAAAATGAAGCGCGTAAAATTAAACGTCGGAGTACTTTTAAGAACATTTGATTAACAATGTATAAATTAACCTTCACTCTGAGATCAGCAACATGTTCACTACTTAACATGCAACTCGAATTCACGTACCTCAGCCAAGTACCCTATTTACACCCTATATTCGTTTAATGCCAAGCAAGACAGTATATATTATATCTTTAAGACAGTACGCGCGCTGTGATTGGTCAATTTTACGGGCCGTATTCTACAGTACGGCCCGCGAAATTTGAGAGTTCTCCTGATGCGATAAGTTTTGTTTATCAAAATCTCTTACAACGAAAACTTTGAAAGCTACTTTGAAAACATCTGCATTCGGACAAAACATTTTGAGAAACAAAAGCGAAAAGAACAGGGTCTTGCAAAATTCAAACTATATTTTTCAGATCTTTTAGAAACTGAAAGCGTCCCCGACCCCGAGCATCACACAAGTCAGTTTCTTGACAATTTTCTCTCTCGAAAGGTAGAGAAGTCGAATTCTGAGTGAAAAAGATTTAAAGAGTTTTGTCGAGAGTAAAGGAACAAAACATTCAAAATGAAAACAACGTACCTGCTGCTGTTCTTGACGATCTCTTCGGCAAACTTTTAACGACGCCCGCTTATTATTTTGAAAACGGCCGGATAGTTCGAGCTCACCCCAGACAAAAGTTCGATAGTGTACTCATTTTCCAACAAGAATTCTGCACCAAACACCTCTCAGGACGACACAACAAAGCGCTTAAAAGTAGACTGATGTCTCTGAGATTTTTACCGGTTGTTTATTGACAATTTAGTTCACGTTTTCGACGAAATCATTGTTTGTTGCTTGCAGTCACCGCTTTCTTCTCAGTAGAGTTGTTCTTCTCTGTTTATCGAACTTCACATCACTTCAGGAGTTATTTCAAAGTAATTTTGAACTGTATTTAGCTTTCCACAGAAAGGAGCTGTACGAATTAATCGTAAAATTAAAACGCTTGAAGTTTGGATTCACGTCTCTGCGAGCCAACTGCAAACTGTTTTCGTAAGCCAATAAATGTCGCTTTCTTCTTGTTTTTGACGCGCGCGTCATTCAAATGTAGCCGCGATTTACTTGAAATGGTTTCTTTTCTCCAGAATGAGAGATATAATAAATATCTTATTAACCTCGTTTTCTCGGTCCGTACTGTAAATACGGATCCTCTCGACTAATAAGAAGGAATATATTTCTGTGTATTTATTTACTACGGCTCAATAATTCCGAGATATAATGATTCAAGTGACCTGAGCGAAGGAGAGAAACCCCTTAGAAAAATGTTGTATATGATCAGAATTGGTAAACAGAGACATGACATATTAAGGATTACGTTTTGGGAAAGTAATCGAAATGAATATAAATAAAAAAAACCGCCCGTTTACCTTTATTCGTATTGTTCCATGGGACCAACGAAAAGGGAAAATGACAAGGATGCAGATTTTGCTATTTGGAGAAAACATTATGTTCCATTTATCACATTCAAGGATTTCAGCGTGGGTTATCTCGTTCGAGAAGTTTGAAAGTCAAACCAGAAAAATCTATGGATAAACAATAGCCATCTCGCCATATTTCTAATCAGTTGTTTTTAATTTTTAAATTTTGCAATGTAAACCTAATTTTAGCAGCCCTTTCCTGCGAGTAAGTGAGAGAAAAATTTATCACCCTCGCGAAATTATATAAACATATGGAGGTAAAAGCCTGAATTATTTGAAGCATTTGACTGTTTGTAATGAAATGCACAACATAAAGGAGACATCCCAGTTTAATTAAAATCAACATTTTCAAAGTAAATTCTTACAAGTCCAACCCAATAACTGTCTCCGTTGGCCATCAATAATTGAAATAATATACATGCAAATCAAGAACAGAAGAAAAAATGCTTCGCCTGGGCGTAATCGTCAAACGTTAAGTTACAAAAAATAACACCATCTCAATTTATTTAATTTAGAGTTAATATTACGGGGTAAATATAAATGTATAATTAAACGAAAGCGATGTGCCGATTGGAAAGTGGCTATTAAAAAAATTACACCGTCAGATTGAACGCAAAGAGAGGAAACGCTTCCCATAAAATAACGCAAACAGAAAAACATCCAAATGGAAAAATAACAGCTTCCATACCTATATTATTGTCGTTGTATACAGCTGAAAGAGCTAGAGAAAGTTCATTTCATTAAAAGATATAATCTTCAAGTAAATGAAGACATACGGTTTTAAATTCGAAACACCTGTCTCGGACGACCTGCATCCATCATCAGTTTCAAAAACAGGTAGACGGCTAGTCCGTGTGATATAAATACATTTTATATAGAATATTAATAACTTAATGAAAAAATGGATATGAAGAACTAAAATTTAATGGTGTTGAAAACGCAAAAGGACTGAAAAATGTTTTATTAACAAGGAAAGTTAAAACAAAAGACATGAAAATGATAGATTGACTAGCGGTCTAACTGTATTTGAAACTGAATATTGCATCCGAAACATGTTTTTCAAATCTAATACGTGCGACTTAACTTGAAGATTTCGGAAAGTTTATTTGCTGCCTGCTGTTATTTCGTTAATTAAAATATATATTAACATTACCAGGGGAGGAGTAATCAAGCCTTATTTCGATATAAATATGTAGTGTTAATGGCAACAACCAAACAAACACAACGGAGAAACAGAATTTTAAAAATTGCTTGCAAGTTCATTTAGGGCGTGCATGCTGAATGGTTTTCCTTCGTGTTCATCATTTTTACTTCCATTTCGAATTTCAGATTGTTGTTGTCTCCATAGTTTCGCTTCACTCGTCTTAACGATTGGCAAGGAAACGTACAAAGACGACTCCGGAGCCATTTTCTCGATGATATATTATACATATGCAGAAGTGTACACACTGATGAAATGAACGTGACGTTTCTAGCAAACGTCAGTACCTTCTACGAGGGAGAAAGCGTTAACAACAGCAGAGAACTCCAAATTGAAGGTAATATCTCATTAATCTTCTTCACAAAGCAAATAAGTATTTCCCAAGCTTTTTGTAGCAGTGTGCCTCTTAGTATACTAATTCTTTCATTGGATTAAAAGATAAATGCTACAACATTATATAATACTTCCAGGACTTTGCAGCAAATTGTAAATTGTAAATTTTAGGCAGTTTATAAATTCGAGTATCGTACCAAGAACAGCATGGTATTGACAGCAGCAAAGGATTCTCACTCCGGATTTATCTCAAACGTTCATCCCTCGTTCCGAAGCACTTCTTAAACTAGTCATGAAAACTACTTTGGACTACGGAGGGTTATATAGTCTTGTATAGTAGATATACCGAGTAATTGTAATATAAACAGTTGAATCCCAATAAATCGAACCTTTTCGATTCCCCTCCAGGTAATTTTCTTACTAATTTTACCCTCGATACCTCGAACCCCCCGATAACTCGAACCGTTTTCGATTTCCCTGAAAGGTTCGAGCTATCGGGATTCAACTGTATGTGTATATGACTTTCATACATAATTGCCGTTCTTTCTACTTAATTTTATTTTTTTTATTTTTTTTGCTATTATCCAGGAAACATGTCAGGGGTTGCTGGACTATCAGATATCCAGGTTTCTCTGATTTTTTTTGGATACATCATTATATTTCTGGCATCGTTATTCGGCAACTCAATCATTATTCATATTATACGAACAAATAACTCCATGAAGACCACAACAAATTACTTAATTTTAAATCAAGCTTGTGCTGACATTGTAACTACTTTAGAATCGCTATTTAATGCTGTCCATTATACATTATACCACCGACGGTGGTTTGGAGGAATTGGAGGTTTGATCACTTGTAAGATATTTCAAGCGAGTCGTTTTATTTTACCAACCTTTTCAATTTGGATCCTTGCAATCATTGCTATTGAACGATACTATGCAGTAGCTCGACCTTTGCAATCGTCGCCTATTTCTCAGCATTTTAAGAAAAGCATAGCTCTGCTTTGGGCGTGGTCTATTTGCTCTTTGACAAGCTTCTTTGTAAAAAACTACTTAGATAAAGTGAATGAGACATTCTATTGTGATGTGATGACAGTCATACATCACTGGACAGAATTCAACATCATTTCTTTAATCTCGAACGTTTTCTTGCCTCTGTTGATATTAGCAGTTCTGTATACAAGAGTATGTATCAAACTGTGGTCACGTAAGGTACCAGGAGATGGAGCCAACTGCAATCAAGGACAAGCCGACGCCATCAAAACAGCGAAGAAGGTTACCAGGATGATGCTCGCCATTGTGTTTTTCTTTCTATTTTGTTGGCTTCCTTTCCTCGTAGCAATGGCGTTACAACTTTCTGGATATGTTCAAATAAGCTATAGCGTATTTCTGTTCCCTATTTGGCTAACGGCTGCTTACAGTGGACTTAATCCTTACATTTATGTCATCTTCAATGTAAATTTTAGATGGGCATTTAAGCGTTTACTTAGAAACATTTATAGAGTAGTTCCTTACCGGTCGCAGAGTGTAGAGCTTCAGCAGATGTAATAAATATAAAGTACATTTATCATCTGGAAATTGTCAGTGGAGTAAAGCCTTTTATTCTCTTCACGTTCCTTTCAATTTTATTTTTGCCATCTTCACTAACCCCCCCTTTCCTTGACCTCCTCTCCCTTCACCTTCCCTTTGTTTTCCTTCCCTTCCTTTCCTTTTCCTTCCCTTAGAGGCTAATCTATATGAGTGGTATCGAGCAAGAATTGAGAACACTTCAATGTGGAACAACCGTCATGCTCAATACCTGTCTGTTGAGGAACATTAGATAGAAAAAACTGCTAGTTTTGATGCTAGGATTTAGAGGTTACTGCGCTGATCAACGGATATATCTTAAAGCCAGGTAAGAAGAGCTAACGAAAAACTTTGAAGGGTTACTTGTTGTATGCGAATTTATCCGCACCCTTTTAATGGCGACTGTTCGTTAGTTATATATATTGTCAGCTTTGCGTTTCCGTTCATTTAATAAGTATTTTCATAAAACACAACATTTTGAATTGTGCATTCAAAGTCAAGTTATTTGCGTGTTTCATTCAAAGCCGGAATAGAAAGGTCGAATTTTTTTTTACTGTTTTCGGTTTTAGTAAAGAGAATGAAATATAATTGTACCATCGCTAAACAAACCACTATGTTAGGTCTATACAAAGAAATCGGATCTTTTGAGCGACTATTTATGTTTTCAAAGCGATGGCAACATTCGTTAATGCAAATTCGATTAAGAATTATTAGTCAAGTAAAATTCGTTTCGGCGATAAGCTAGGAAAGACTTTTAAATCCCAGCTGAACAAAGCCTCTTAAAGCTATAGAAGATGTCGACAAATAAAGGAAAAAATATCCTGCGCATTTTGTTCTGAATTCCTAATTTCTTTGGTTTAAATACCTGTCCTGTAAATAAACTGTAATCCGTATCTCTGAAAATTATTATGTTTTAAAAATCGAAAGGAACTTCATTTTAATTTTTCGGTAAAGCAAACACTAACAGAATAAACATTATAACCGCACAGTTATGCAGTGGGCAGTCTATTTTTTAAAGGAAATTTAACCAGATGTACCACCTATGAACCCAAATGTACCATGTTTCCCTTTTAAGGGCAGTTCTAATCACATGCACGTCTTCTAAAAACCCATTCTACCAGCGTTAAGTTAATTACAATTTATTTTCGAATTTCAGAAACCTGGAAAAAAACTCGATTAAACAGTGTCTAGGAGCCTTGCCTTTAAAATGTGTTCAATAATATTTGTTTAAAAAACAGAAGCATATTAAACATTTTTAAAAACCAAGTAAATACTGATAAGTTAAATCCAATAACTATCATGAAAATAATAAAAGCATTGAGTTTCAAAACAGCGAAAAAATGGATTTTCAATTTTCATGCAAATTAAGTTTCAAGAACTCAATTATACGCCAAAACTGAAAAGCTATTTTGTGTACAACTGCTAAATGCCAGATAAATTTTGTTCAAGGGTTAAAAAAATCATAAATGAAAATTATTGAACTATGTGGGCTAGACTTATTTTATTTAAAGGACTTACGTAGATCCGTTTGGGGCGAAATGGTTGAGATGGAGAGATATGAGGCAGGTGGACATTATGAGAGATATGTACAGCAACCATACAACATTAGAACTACTGGCGAGTGAAACAAAGAGATCCTTTATTACCATGATTGAACTTTTTTAATCACAAAAACATGTTTGCAAATAAATAAATACCTCCTATCAATTCATAAATTCGAAGGTACAAGTAATATAAAATAATCACGCTGCATCGAACCCAAAAGACTTTTCTTTGTAAGCAAAACTGTATATACTTTGAATTCAGCGATCAGCCAGGTAGGAATATAACTAGTAGTTTTCGGCAAACAACGCCCAATTATAATCGTGCGGGGATGTTTAAAAAAATGAAGTATACCGAGAATTCTACTACCCGAAAGCGGTGATGCTGATGGTGATGATGTAAATTTTCAATTAAGTGATGCTTTCGAATGCTATCGACATCAAACGTAATTTTAATTCAGTTTATGCTGAAAATAACACGGATTATGAGAAACTACATGATATGTACCATGCCTTCTCGTTTTTATTTTCCACCAAATTCACTACATTTCTCTGCTCTGATAAAAAAAAAAATAAAATATTGTAACACTAAGCTAGTTCAATTTTCTTTTCTTTAAATCACAAAATTATTAATGAGGATAATGAAAGCGTTCGATAAACAACATTGAAAAATTTGAAGTCATTTGACAAAATTTAGAAAAAAAAGACTAAAAAAACTAATGCCTTATCTAAAAGAAAACCTTTTATCTGTACGAGTAACATGCTAAAGTTATTGGTAATAGAAATCCTTTTTGATTCCTATGTTCGCAGAGCACGTGCAAGTTTAACGTACAGTGTAAAGAACTGAGATGAACTCGTCTTCCCTGACAAACACCAGTTACTTCAAATTACAATTCCCTATGAACAGCAGTAATCGTCTCCAGATAGAAGGTATATAGAACTCGCTACGTAAAAACTTTGTCATGAAGATTAATTAAAGCTAGAATGAAGATTAATTAAAGCTAAAAAAAATTCCTTTCAAATCCCTTATTGATTTAGGGCGTGAAGTATCCAGCGTTTTTTTACAAAGGGGCAGATATTTTTAATAATTGTATATGAATTCTAGTTTTAGGATAATTTCTCGATTTCTTATATAGCTTTTTTTTTAATCGCTTTTTTTTAATCGCAGGACCCATGTTGATAGCAGTTTTTATAACTGAAATGGTCATCCTGCTTAAATATGTTTTTATTATTATTATTATTATTATTATTATTATTATTATTATTATAATTTTCCTTTAAACAATACATGTAGAATTATGGTACCGTAGTCCCTCATACTGTGAATAAGTTTTGGTAATTTACCTTCTAATTGCATGTGTACTTACATCCAGATCATTGCTAGTGCTATTGTCCATAATAACTGACATGTTTTCTCCCTAGACAACACGACAAGCGTTTTTGAAGAAACAGGCTTTCCGTTGCTGTGGTTGTTGTATTTTGCCAACGCCATTATAATTCTGTTGTCACTGTTCGGCAACTCAGTCATCATTCACATTATACGAACAGATAACACCATGAAGACCACTACCAATTATTTGATTTTGAACCAAACATGTGTTGATCTCCTGATAACATTTTCACAAGTCACGCTTGCTATTCATTACAGTTCCATGGAAAATGCATGGTTTGGAGGACTTCTTGGTCTTATAACTTGCAACATTATCCTTGTAATCTTAACTTGCCCCTACGGCTTTTCAGTTTGGATTCTTGCAGCGATTGCTGTTGATCGATTTTACGCAGTAACGCGACCTTTGCGAGCTTCACCTATATCTCAGCATTTTAAAAAAATCATTTTGATTTTGTGGATTTTTTGTCTTGCCATTCCTGCAACTTTAATGAAGGATGAAATTTTAAGAAAATCAAAGAAATCCTTTTATTGTGATTTATCGAATATTCTACAAGGGTGGACAACATTTAACATATTTACTGTTTCAATGAACGTGCCCTTGCCTCTTTTGATATTAGCAATTTCTTACACAATATTGTGTCTCAAACTTTGGTCACGTGACATGCCAGGAGAGGGGCTCAATCAGGATGAACAACGGGCCCAAGCTGTAAAAACAGCAAGAAAAGTTACCTTGATGATGATTTGTATTTCGGTGTTGTATCTATTCTGTTGGTTTCCTTTCTTTGTATTAGTAATCTTACAGTATTTAGGTTATATTCAAATGAAGGGGAGCTTTCTTCTATTCGTTACTTGGTTAACAGCTACTTACAGTGCACTAAACCCTTACATTTATCTTATGTTTAGTCAAAATTTTCGCAATCGGTTTAAAAAGCTGTTCAAGACTTGCACAGGAAAAATTTTATTTTGCACTTGTATTATTTTGCCTTTGCGAAAGCAAAGCGTCGAACTCGGGCAAGTGTGAACAAGAAATGATGAACAACGTATTAAATTATCCACATATCTGTACATGGTATTACTATATAATTGTATTGTATTGATAGATCTTGATAGATCTAATAATTAATTAAGTGTGGGCTGAACATAGAGTCATAAGTAATTCTACATATAAATGGATCAACGCATCAACAGATCAATGGATCAGTCAAAAGCTGTAAAACAGCAAGAGAAGTTAACCTCATGGTGGTTGGTGTTTTGGAATTTGCCAATGAACGGAATCTTCATTTACTCATTTTGAATGAAAATAAATGGATACTTTTATTGTTTTTTTTTCTTCGTCCCTTATTTAGTTTCCTGCTCGAGCGTATCACCAGATCGAAGTACAATTGGGAGAGAAGAGGAAGTACTTATTCCGATAATATACCACCGTTTGCCCCACGAAACTCTATTATTGGCCAAAAATATAAGTTGTTATTTCCACTATGATGATGTAACCAGAATTTCCGCGTAACCGTCGTGATGTAATTAACCTTTGGTTTTCGCGTTTCCACAACATCAAAAAAACAGCCATGTTAGTCACTCAAAGTGGCCGTTATATTTTGATATTTTATAAAATTTATCGTATTTCTCACAAAGAAAGAAACAAAATCTTGTCGGATCGAAGAATTCCCTTTTCAAACAAATAACGAGTTAGGTTTTTTTTGCTTCTGTATTTTTTCTTTGTCTTATCTTTTGTTATTCCTAAATCTGTCTCATTCCCATGCCGATCTATTGATACCTATTTCATTATAGCCGACGGCGTGTTAAGTTAAAATCTTACGTTTCCAAAGAAAAAAAATATGAATCAATCAATCAATAAGAAGAAGACCGTTTTCACGAGAATAAAACACCTAATTTTAGAAATAGGCATAAAAAGGGCACTTGCGTTTATTTTGATTAAAACCTTTTTATTTTTTTGCAAACAACACCAAAGCACTACTAACGAACGATGATGATGTGGCGCAGTACGAATGGTTCAATTTAGATTTTCGAGAATTGCTACTGAGGAACCGTACCTCAAGAACGGCAATATCAGTCTGGCTTAGTTCCAAATTTACGTGAATTGTGCACTTTTTGATACGAGCAAGTTTTTTTCAGATATAGTGCTAAGCTCGAAAAACGCCAGTTTCCATGGAAACGGTAGTTTATTAAAGTCAATGAAAAAGGGAAAAAGTATACAAATTTGAAATGAATAAATAAATAAATAACCTCGACATCTATGAATGTCTTTTTCAAACATAATGACGACATAGATTACATTTTTTGATTTACTAACGAAACGGTAATATCCCTATGCTTCGGTGCTATTTAACAGTTTGATTATGAGCTCGAGATTTTTGGGGGTGAGAATGAAGAGTGACTAACTTTATTCTTTTAGTTCAATCCTAAATAATATAATTCCACCAACTACTGTTATTCCTAAAATCGATCCTAAACCGATCTTTATAATTTTTTTCCAAGCAAGCCGACGGCGTGCAAAATTAATTCTTAGTTGTTGATCTAAAAAAAAAATAATTAAATAAAAATAATTAATGATCCAATTTTGCAACACTTTTTTAAATGTAAATCTTGTGAAAAAGGTTTTTAGACTTGAAGTTGACAACAAAATTTTATAATACCTAAAGGAGGAGGAAAGCTTAATTAAAGGGACACTGTCACTGCCATTTTGTGACCTTTTTAGTAAAACGGCACCAAAATTACGACTAAGTACTTTCAACCATACAGGGAATGCTCCTATCAATCAATCAATCAATAACTTTATTAAAGTGTCGATGCAGTCTAGCTGAGGGTCGAAACCCTCTACTAATAGGGGACACATAAAATTAATAACATAAATTATAAAAGTTAAAAACCTAGATTTGATATTTATAATAAAAAGAGACTAAAATTTAACTACATTATTTACAATAATTCTAACAATTCTAAAATAAGTTATTCGTAAGTAGATTACGTGCTACATAACACACAGCTCTTACATTCATGTTCAATTTTCTGTGAAAGGTTGATTAACGTGATCTGTCTTTTGAAAGATTGTAGAGACGGTAAGTTTTTTTAAGTTAGTTGAGAGTCGATTCCACAGCACAGGTCCAATATATCTTAACGAGTGTTTTCCATAGGTGACAGTATTAAATCTGGGAATGTGGAAATCTGCGCCTCTAAGGTTGTAAGTGGAACTTTTCAATGAGAACAAATTTTTGACGTTTGGAGGGCACAAATCATGCTTCACTTTGAACATCAAACAAGCTATATCCTGCAACCTTCTTTCGTACAGAGATTTTAAATTAGCTTTCTTTAGCAGTACCTCATATTTAGATTTGGTATCTCTGAATACTGCACGCAAACCCCTCTCCTGGGTGCGTTCGAGTTTTCTCTTGTCACTTGCTCGGCAGAAATGCCAGGTAAGATGGCAATAGGTGAGATACGGAAGAATTGCAAGAGAATTGCTCCTAGAACGTAAAGGAAAGGATATCTAGCAAATTGTGTAAAGAAGAGGGTGACCGTAAATAGTTTTCATCAATTTTTCCAAACCACAGGGAAAGAACTTGAAAAAGTCAGGCTGACTTTTTCAAGTTGAGATCAAAAGCTCCTGATGGTATCACAGTGATATCACTCTATATTTATCTTCAGTACACTGGTTTAGTAATTTTAATAAAACCTGACCACTGTTAATAGGTTTCTGATCGTGCAAACATGTTTTTGGACTGTTGAATTTTTGAAGTTATGCTCTGACAGTGCCCCTTTAAGATTCGATAACACTTTTTTTGTTTCGTTTCCTCAAACTCCCGATGTGTTTTATTTAAGTAAATTTAATGGCCTTAGCCTTAAAATGTGTTCAATATATTTGTTGTTATTCTGCCAATCAAACGACTACAAGTTGGAGCGAATGACGGCACTGGCTTTATTAACACTGTACAATGTATATTTTCATACAAATAGATTAGCAATGAACTCCATTCTCTACCAAAAATGGCTTTGTTCGGAGAATAAAAATAACTAAATTAGTGGGTTGTGGCGGTTAGGCTTGATTATTTTCTTTTGATTGAGAGAAGTGAAAAATGCTGGGGGAGATAAAAAGAAATATGAGGCAGGTGGACATTGTGAGAGATAAGTCATTTAAAATCAATATCGCAAGTATTCAACAAGATAACTACTGGCTAGTGAAACAAAGAGTTCCTTTTCATTTATTTTTCATTTATTTTTAATAACAAAAACAATGTTTGCAAATTTAATAAATATTTCACATCAACTTATAAATTAAAAAAAGTACAAGTTATACAAAATACAATCACGCTAAAAGTGAAAAGGCCTTATTATGGTAGACAAAATGCGGTATCTGCTAGTTTTCAGTGGATATCATCTGGATGGTCATTCTTAAGAAGGCAGAAAACGTAAGCTATAATAGCGAGTGACCATGCCCAGAGAAACAGAATTATTTTCTTTAAATGATGAGATACAGGTGACAATCGCAAAGGTCGAGTTACTGCGTAAAAACGATCAACAGCAATCGCAGCAAGAATCCAAACTGAGAAATGGGTTGGAGAAAATAAGATCGCTATAAACATTTTGCAAGTAATGAGTCCCAAAGTTCCTTCAAGCCATAAACCGCCTCCTAAACTATAGTGGATAACATTCGTTAGTTCTGCGGATGATATGAAAATATCAGCAGAAGCCTGGTTAATAATCAGGTAGTTAGTGGTCCTCATGGAGTTATCTGTTAGTATAATGTGAATGATCACCGAGTTGCCGAATAATGACAACAAAAAGGCCTTCCTTTATATACAGAAGATTGCATATACTTTGGGTTTTGAAGTTAGCCAGGTGAGAAAACAAGTAGCAATGAAATGTGCCAACTAATAATGTTTAGTCGCTCTATTCTTTTATTTAAAACACTAAAATTTTCTGCAAACAACGCCCATACACTACCAGATGTCGAATCATAATCATGCGGGGCTGTTCGAATATTTATATCGAGAATTTCGAGGATTTCTGCTGAGAAACCTTACCTGCCCAACAGTGACATTCCTCTGAAAAAAGATGATAACATTTTTACGTTTTCTGCCTTGTTAAGAATGACCATCCAGATGATATCCACTGAAAATTAGCTTGAGTCAAACGATCTCATTATTGTGATCTATCAGACATTATTGGCGAATGGACTGCATTTAACATTATGGCTTTTACTTTAAACGTTTTTCTACCTCTTTTCGTAATAGCAGTTTTTTATACAATTGTGTGCCGCAAATTGTGGTCACGCGAAGTGCCAGGAGAAGGAATCAATCAGAATGAACAACTGGCCGAAGCTATGAAAACAGCAAGGAAAGTTACGCAGATGATGGTTGTTGTTGTGGTTTTGTATGTGCTGTGTTGGTTTCCTTTGTATATAACAGTTCTTTCACATTTCGTTGGTCATATGCAAATAAGAAAGAACCTGCAGTTATTCGTCAATTTCTTGACGCTTTGCTATAGCAGCCTTAATCCTTACGTTTATCTCACATTGAGTCAAAAATTTCGGAATGGGTTGAAAAAGGTTTTAAGGAAATGCCTGGGAAAATTCAGATTTTCGAATGTTGTACCTTTTCGGTCCGAAAGCCTAGAGTTGGAACAAATATAACATGTTGCTATCTTAGTTTTAATAATTGTTGCTTGCCTAGTACATAATAATGTTAAATATTCAGCAAGCAATTAATAAACTTTCTGTGCACACAAAATTGGTTGTTAGTTTCTGTGATGCTTTTTACAATTTCATTGTAGAGATGACAGGAACCACATGTAACTTCTGATGATTAATGGCCAGTTTAATGCAAAAAATGAAAACTTTCAACAAATCATGTCAAAACAAGATCCTGTCACAGTCAATGTTAGCTTTTAAGTAACAAAACATTGACTATTGATGATGCATTTTAACTGATACACTATGACCGAAAATCTGATGCCGGCGTAAAGAAAAACCTAAGTAAAATGAAAAATAAGTCCATCTCTCGAAAATCTGAAAACGTTGCAAGAAAATGTTAATCTTGCTTTGCTGGACTGAAATTGACAGGAATTGACAACAAGCTAATATTTAAGGTGTTCCTTTGCTCCAGAATCAAATTCAGTGTGAGGAAGGAGATATGTACAAAGTAGATCGGTCGGACAATATGTGCGGTTTCAAGAAATTTGAAATATATTACATAAAAAAAAGAACATAACAAATATAAACGAAGTATATAGTCCAGCAGGCCTTTCCTGGTTGAAGCCAAGAAATAAAAAGCAAATGAAAGCGCCGGATATTGATTTTTAATATATTTTCTTGGAACTTGAAATTAATGTGCTAATTTTGAAGTGGGCAATCCAATAAAATTATCATTCGTGTCGGCCGGGTGTCTTCGAGGGGAATCCTAAAACACTTGATATACTGAATATGTAAAAAGCTTTATACATTGTGGAGAGTGGACAACTTTTTTGTCATTATTTTGCTCAAATTGCATTTTGGCATACTGTTTTTATGGGTTATATATTATTTCATGGCGCCATTTAGCACACAATAACGACATCATCAATCAGTTTCAAATCCTTAGCTACCAGCTTGAATGGGCCATCCATTTCTCGCATTGTTTTTTTAATGCCAGTCAAGCGACGAAACGGTTTCAAAACGTCGAAAAACAAGTATTTGTGGCTAAATTGTAAGATAGAAAAAAAATTTCTACTCGATTTATTGCCCTTCTTCCAATAAACGTTTTGTACAATTGAACATGATTAAAACTTTTTTTCACCCTTTACTTCTGAAACGGCTCCTGTCATACATAATTTTAATTATATTTCATAAAAAGAATATTGACTACTAAAATATTTTTTCTTCTTGCCGTTCGTTTTCCGTATCTTAATTTATAACAGATAATAGAAGGTTGATCTACAAACTAGAAACAAGAGCCCTTGTTCCTGGCAGTCGTCAACTCCTACCATTATCATCTGTCCGTATTGTAGGCATCATTGAAATAAAAATAAACGGTATAGGTGGTCTCTTTCATAAAAGTGAGCCAAATGATTGCAGCCTTGCACAGTTACAACAAAATAATGACAGAATTGAAATTTATTTGAGCGCTGTCTTTCTGTCATTTCCGACAATTGAAAAAACGTAATTATAAACTGGACTACATCGCCGTAGCTGAAACACACTGATAGTGTCGAAGCGATAAACTTCGAGAAGAGCAAGTTAAACCACTTTTATTGATTTTCCAATTTATTCAAGTTAGATTGTATAAAAAGAGACGTTCATGCTGTTTTCCGTTAAATTAATTCCCGAAATTTTTTTACGTGAGGTAAGTGTAGTGCAGTAGATTTAATTCATTTCAAAATGAAGCCCAGAGCTTCTTCTAATAAAGCCCTCCCCGCCCCCTATCTAATAAGTGCACTCAGTTAAGTTTGCACCTTCTGATGTTAAAACCCAAGATATCTATCACTATTAACGATAAGCCAATCGACGTTTTTCGTCCGCAAAGCTATTAGGAGTTTTAGTTTCAGAAAACCTCAAATGGAATGTGCATGTTAATTATATTTGCAAAAAGACCGCAATACGCCTGCATTTTCTTAAAGCAGCTAAAACGCGCAAAGGTCAATCCGAAGGATATGTTAATGTTCTATACAACATGCATTCGTCCCGTCTTAGAGTATGCGTGCCCAGTTTTTCATAATGCGTTGCCGCAGTACCTATCTAATAACTTGGAAAGACTGCAAAAGCGCGCATTGCGGATAATATATCCTGACCTATCTTATGCTGTAGCTCTAGTAGCTGCAGGCATCACTTCACTGTATGAGAGAAGACAGGCGCGGATCGAAACTTTATTCGATCAAATTATGGGAGACCCAAGCCATAAGCTACATGAACTGCTGCCGCCACGTAACGAGTCCACCTACTGCACACGAACCCGGAGATACTTTGAGTTACTGATCTGTAAGACACATAGGTTTAGGAACACTTTCATTATGAACCATAGTTTTAATATAAATGGGTTGTAATATTTTATCTTGTATAATATAGATTTTATTGTAAAGTAATTCATAATTTAGCCGCTTCGGCAGCTGCAATGAGTTTGCTAATAAAATCTATCTATCTACCTAATAATACTAATAATGATAATAATAATAATGATAATGATAATGATAATAATAATATCTTTGAGCAGTTGGTTCTTTTAAATTAAGGTTTGAGGATGATGTTACTGACAACAACCTTCCATCAAACACTGAATCGATCCATGCATTTTACATTGGGCGAAAAAGGCCTGATAGTGAAATCCACACATCGTCTGCCACTAAATCCCTGAAAGGTCAAGAAGCAGCTACACGCCACACTGCATGTAGGCCTTGCAGATCATAGACGCCACTTGCCCAGCATGGCAGGCAGCTACGTTGAAGTTCATAATTCTGATTCGAAACCTTTATTCAACATAGCTTCGACCATGAAATGTCAGCAACACCATGCACGTCTCATTTACATAGGAGCCAGTGTGAATAGAATATATTTTGTACCCAACATTAAATAAAGAAAAACTCTTTGTACATTTGAACATTATTAAAACGTTTTTCATCCTTTTCCTCTGAAACGGCTCTTGTCATATATAATTTTAATTAAAGTGAGCCAAATTTTAATTAAAGTGAGCCAAATGAATCGATCATCATCATCATCATCACAGTTATAACAGAATAATGACACCAATGAAATGTATTTAAAAAAAAGGCTGTCTTTTTGTCATTTAAGGCAATTGAAACGTAATTAAAAACTGGACTACATCGCCGTAGCTGAAACACACTGATAGCGTCGAAGCGTTAAACTTCGAGAAGAGCAAGGATTAAAATAGTAAGTAAAAGCACGTTTCTTGATTTTCCAATTTATTGAAATTAGATTGTATAAAAAGAAACCTTAATGCTTTTCCCAATATGTTAATTCTCAATATTTTTTGCGTGAAGCTAAGTATAGCGCAGCAGATTTAATTCATTTCAAAATGAAACCCAGAACTTCACCAACAATCTTGCATACCATTATTTTCGGTGGGGAGCATGAGAACTGATAGTAGTTTTAATGTGCGATTTTAAATTACATGACTAAACTTAGCGTTAATAAGTTTTTCTGTACAGATCTCGAGGCATTTTGCAATAGCAGTGAAAAGTTCAAAGCGACCTTAAGGATTTTTATGTCACACAGACTCTATTCTTTGCTCAGCACAAGGCCACTTCACAAGGAACCAACCAACCTATACCTGACCTCATGCTGGGAACGTGCTTAACCTTGTCTGATATTCATCTCTCCCATAATAGATCGTTTATGAAGGACCTCGAGCATTGCAGTGAGATGAACGTGACTTTTACAGAAGAAAGCAGTAGCTTTCACATTCAGACTACTATTAACGACAGCCTTGATATCAGCAATAAAGGTAATGAGATTCAGTTTCAAATACGTTTTGTTGGATTAAGTTTTAAAGAATTTGCTTTAAGGACGTTCGCGCGAAAATTTTCTAGTCGATAGATTTTTCTAAATTTTTTACTGAGGACGGATAATGAGTTACTTGTGTCAGAAATACAAAAAAAACTGGGGGTTACCGACTTCGTTTCAGAGATAAAGTCTGTAGAAAACTACCCTGATTTTGATTGGCGCACGTAATTTCGCACGGCTTTCAAGGTTTGTAGTTTAAATTATCGATGATGAGAAAACGGAGGCAAACGATCTTGGTGATATTTTGAAGAAGTGCGTCTGTTGCGTAAATAATTTTAAGTGTTGCCATCTTTTATGCAAAACTTAGCCCTGGAAGAGGCATTTCAACCCGTCGTACGACAAAACGAAAAGATCAAAAAGCGGAATTCGAACGTGCGTGGGGCAAAAAAATCAACCTTTTAATCGATAGATTTTTTTTCATTTTCTCACAAAACGTAGATAATCGTTAACAAAAGTGATCTGTTAAGAAAAAAGTAGGGGTCACCGACCATTTAAGCTGGCAAACTGCAAGCGAAGTTATCGCAACGGCTACTCACCCTATAGGTGGTTGGAAAGTTTCCTCAGCGCGCGCGCTCGATGCAGGAGGTGGCGTAGCGTTGCGACAGGAATCACGTGCGCAGTAAGGATGCGCATAAACAATTAGCGTCCTTAAACGTACTTTCGCAGCAACGTTGCGACAGAACATAGCTATGTTCATCTCTAACTACAAAAATGTCCAGTATGATATGCTACGTGTTAAGTGCGCCTATCTAGTCGTAATCAGTAGGAGTGCACTTGGATTACCAGAACACCAATCGTACTGCTTCATTTAAAATTAATAAGTTTTTTCTATTTTTACCTCCAGGAAACCTGACAGGAGTCGTCGGAGAAACTCATATCCTGGTTAAGTCGCTGATATACTTTGCCTTCTTTGTTATGTTACTTGGGTCATTATTTGGCAACTCTGTCATTATTCACATTATACGAACAGATAACTCCATGAAGACCACTACAAATTATTTGATTTTGAACCAGGCATTCGCCGATCTTCTGTTTACATTTGCAGAGTTTACAAACTTTTTTGTCCCTACAAATCAGTTTGAGACCCAATGGTTTGGAGGACTTCCTGGTTTAGTTACATGTAAGTTATTTTTGGCGAGCTTTACTATACCATCGGTATTTTCATGCTGGATTCTGGTAGTGATAGCTGTGGAACGCTATTACGCAGTAGCTCGACCTCTAACATCTTCACCGGTATCTCAACATTTAGAGAAAACAATTTTCGTCTTTTGGGCTTGGTCTGTTGCTTCTTCGACAAACAATCTTGTAAATGGAATTTTGGTTGAAACTAAGCAGTATTATTTGTGCGATCATTCAGCAGGATGGCTAAAAACTCGCTTCATTTTAGCGTTTTTTAACACTGCTCTTCCTCTGTTCATACTGGTAGTTCTGTACACAATTGTATGCTACAAACTGTGGTCACGTGAGATACCAGGAGAAGGAACCAATCAGAATCAAGCACAAGCCGAAGCCATAAAAACAGCAAAAAAAGTTACCCGTATGATGATTGTGATCGTGGTTTTGTACGTAGTATGTTGGTTTCCTTTCGATATACTGTACGCGTTAGATGTTTTAGATATTGTGGAAATTAGTCCCAGCTTATTCAAAATTCTCATTTGGCTAGCAGTTTCCTACAGTGGAATTAATCCTTACATTTATTTCGCATTTAATCAAAAGTTTCGAAATCAGCTAAGACATATCTTGGAGAATTGCAACAGAAATGTTCTTCATTTTCGATCCCAAAGCGTAGAATTGGAGCAATTGTAAAATAGAAGATAGCTATATGACATTACCTATGTAATTACCAGACAGCGCAACCACAAAGGTCTTATGAAGAATTGTTAGCGGAGCTCGAGCATAGAATTAGGAGAATCATGCCTTTAATTGTTCATGGTCATGGACGGCATTGCTCGCAACATTGCTCGCGGAAGCGTGCGAGGTACGACGACGACGTCGTAGCGCAACATGGCGGCCACACTCCAGAAATCGGTCACCCTAGGCATCTAGATCTTGCATCTTTGAATTTGGACATCGATGTTATGGACACTTGACAGGTTCCAAACCAAGGTATTCTCTTACCAGTATCATATGACCATATCACGGGCTTAGTTGTAGAGCTCATCGAGGTCACGTGAATTTAAGGCTGATTGGAGATCAGCCAATGCTTTTCCATTGGATGCTGGTGTCATTTCCTATTCTTTCAGAGCATTTTGTCAGCGGGATTTCTGCGATTGGAGTTCGCGATTTATTTCGGCTACAGAGGCAACAAAATCTTTCTTGAGTGTTTCCGTACACCAGGCATATTTAAGACGGTTTTCGCTGAAAGTTCGAGCAATAAGTACAAAAATTATTTACCAAAAATGTACACAAAGAATGGTAACGTTTTGTATTCTATTTGAAACATCTCACTGTAATTCATTTCTATAAGTGACCCCGCAGTTACATTCTAAAGCATTCTCGAGAAATTTAAAAAATGCTTAAATTCATGTTCTTTTGTTTTGAACTGATGCGAACCGTCCGTTTTCAACTAAAATGTGGATAACTTCAATGACAGTATTTTCAATGAGAATATTCCCACGAATAATGTAAAAATGTAAATGTGGAGCTCCGCTTTTAGGCTTGGCTCATTATATACGACAGTACGAGGCGAATGTATTACACACCCGCCGTAAAATGTTCCAAACGCTGGCGACGAGTTTGACCACAAGAACTTTGCTGTCGAAAGAAAAACAGGAAGCAGCCCTTTCTCAAATGTTTATAACAAATAACTTGGAACAAATAACGGGTTATTAGCTTGAATTCCCGGCGACAACTGCTGAGGTGAATTGCGACGCTGTTTTTTTTTTTTTGGCAAATCGGAGTAGCATTAACATGGGATCATCCTCATACTCACTAACATGATCAGAACTAATCTTTAGGAAAATAACAAACGGGTCTGACCCCGGTTCACCCCCTATGATGCCATAAAAGCTAAACTGTACTATGTTCTTCTATCTGCTAAACACTTTATTTATAGTAACAGCTTAGTTAAAAAGGAAGGAAGATTGGAATTTAAGTATCGCATTGAAGTGTTTTGGTCAATATTGCAATTAATCTTTGAAGGTAATGGTAAGTCATGGAATAAAGTTTACGATTGACAAAGTATTCACATAATTAAATAATCATAGTGTGTTCTTTTTACTGACTGTAGACAATGTAACATAAAATGATAACGCAGTATAATATAGTGTAAATTTGTACAATATAATGCAGGGATTTACACTATCAAGTATTGCTGTGTTCTTGAAAGAGTATTAAAAAAGCATTGGATCGCAAGTCGTTGGTTTTAACAGAGTCTTAGTACAAAGCCTCTGTCTCAACAAAGGTAATCAGATTAGGTACTACCAGAGACGTTAGATTTTAATAAACAATAAACGTTGAGTGTTGTCCTTCAGTAGCATTTTAAATAAAAATAGTTAAAATTCAACTGAGGTCTTACACTACTGTAAAATGGTATTAAAGTCCTTTAAAATCTGATGATGCCGTAGATCGGCGAAAGCTTGGATTTTAAAGGACTTTAATACCATTTTACAGTAGTGTAAGGCCTCAGTTGAACTTTAACTATTTTTAATAAACAATGTTTATGACGTAAAGTATATGAAATTCGTGAATTCGTATTTGAACTGCGGATAGATGTAAAGTAAATTAATAATCCTCGCAATGAAATTGCAATTAAAGGGATTGCAAAGAATGAAACCTGATAAAATTGAGGGCTTCAACAGGATTTGAACCCGTGACCTACGCAATGTTCTGAGCGATGAAGCCACACATTGGTAGCTAGGAAGATCAATTATGAGTTTGACCAATTGACATTCCTTCCAATGTGTACTCTGTACTATCCAGGGTTGGCTGGTTTTCAGCAGAGAGATCCAATATTTTTTCGCACGACCTTAACAATAAAATCAAAGGTCCCTTCGAGACTACGGACTATTTTGCACGAAGTAGGAGCAGCACTTTGAAGGGGTCGCCATGCAGCTCTCGTAAGGTCTCACATGAGTGGCTGAGAGAACAATAGAACAAACAACAAGAACAATGCCCCTAGCCCCCAAAACAATAGCAGCTGCTACACTAGAGGGCCAGTAGAATTACAAGCTTACGAGAGCTGCGTAACTATTCCTTTGAAGCAGTAACAGAATGACAGAGAATAAGCAGAAACGATAAAACACTTGGACAAGAATGCATGGCAATTTGAGAGACTATGTTTGTCACTACAAGGGTGGACAAAATAACATTATTTTTATCAGGTGTTTCATCATATTGGATCTGGTTCACCAAATGTAATTCCACAAGTTATAAAGTGCTAGAAATAATCAGAATTTAACTCCGTTGTATTATTAACTCTTAGTGACTCGAGTCTGCTAACGCCCATTTAAGATTTAATGATCCTGAATGATTACCTTTTGAGGAGTGAATCTGCCATCAGCTAAACGAGTCTGGTTCGAGACGACAAAATGGACGCTCATAGACAAAGACTGGGAAGCTCGAACTAAAATAACATCTTGAAAAATAAAAGCAATTATATAATTGGCAACTTTATGAAACTCTCTGAACTGGGAGTGGAAAAGGAAACAGCTTGTTTCTTTATGCTAGAAAAAATATCAGCCGATCAGCCGGTGTTAAAAAACTGCTAACGTTAAATAGATCACTGGGCCAATAGTTGCGGTTACACATACCTTCCGCTCGAGGTTTCCCAGTGGGTGATTGGCTTGGGTTGGGATCAGCTTAGTTTCCTGGTCGGGTTATATTTTCCGGTTACAATACAAATAATTAGTGGAGGTCAACACATGGAAACCCTGAACTGCCAAACGTAAGGTTTGCTTAACGATCCAACAATTATTGTTTTAAGAAGATTACGAATTCTTAATTCCCTTTCAGTTAATGTATTTATGGAGCTTGTCGTCTGGAAGTTGCTCCCTGGACAAGACATGCTTAAGTTTTCCCTCGTCCCCGGAATTGGTTAAAGGAAATTTTAAACAACAGGTCACTCGATTACTGGTGAAAGGGAAAATTTCGGAGTGTCTTGGCAATTTTTGAGTTTATTTGCAGACTTGTAGGACCGGCAATAGTGCGACAAAACACTAGAATGCGTAATGTGGTGCGTACGTGTGGCTTAATCTGGTGAAATTGGGCCGCCAAAAACGTACCCAGCGTGTACTGCGGTTTCCTGTATTTCGCATTTGCCGCTCACCGCGCGGCATAACAAAACTAAAAACAAACCCTCTAGCACCTTAGGGAAGTAGTTAGACAAACCATTGATAAACCCTACGACGTCATTCTTGGAATGTCATCTCTTTTGGTTTGGTAACTCGTTTGTTCTCTTTGACAAATCCATAATGATTTCTCAAGGACAGTTCCACTGTGGGCAAAGAGCTCACACACAAAACACAGACTCCCCTTGGGTGTAAACATGTAAATAAAAAGTCATTTTTTTATGTAATGTATTACTGCAGTCTGCTTTTAACATGTTCGTTTGCTCGTAAATTTCTGTTCACTGATAATGCGTTCTCGATATCTGGCAAGTCACGTAATGCATGCGAACACGCGTTGCTTACTTAGATTCATTCGCCGAGCACTTTTTTCTTTTCAGAAAATCAATATGCCGCAAACAATAATTGAACTGCAGTATGATGTGAGAAAAGGCTTACCTTACCTGCTCTGCTTTGCTCTCATGGCCGGCAAGACGGTAATGGCTGATTTTTCATTGATTGTTAGATATTGTCGCTTTTCAAAAAAAGCTATTAATGTCCATTTTTGCAGTCGTCTCCTTTACAATATATCCTTTTCTTTTTTAAGGCAATAAAGGTATATTTTGATCACGGATGAAACGGATTTTACACATCCAGTTGTTTCATTGGACGCCATTTTAAAATAAACATGGATTATCGAGGTCTACAGCAAATATATGCCTCTGTACTACCCCCCCCCCCCCCCCCCCCAATTTATGAACAGAACACAATAGCGAGACTTTGGAGCAAAAGGATACGTAGCAGGGGAGGCACGGGAAGACGAGTTTAATCCAAATTTAATGCATAAATTGACTGTTTAACGGGAAAGGACAAAAAAAGTTCCCACACCAAACAGATCCAATACTCCCATTTTGCATGATTCAATGTGGTCGTAAATCGGTGGTAGTTCGCAACAGGTCTCCAGACATTATCAAGTTGTTGCCACTTTTTGAGACCACTAAGGTTTATGGCAGTTTGGAAGTTTTAAACATGAAGATAATATAAAGATAAAACAAAACGTTGCTAAACAAGTAAGCAGCTTTGACAACTACGCTGCAACATGGCTAAATTATTCACAGTATAGACCCGAATGTTCACCCCATGCCAATTTTGTATAGAAACGTCTTTTTTTAGCCAGCCAAATTTTCACCTGTTTGTTTTCCATTTCTTTCCGTAGTCCGCCAAAATGAAGTTCCCTCACAAACCAATTACAGCCGCGACCGAAGGCCGTAATTTTATTTGCAACATTTTGCAACAATCTCTTTGCAAGTGCACGCCATAATCTATGTCATTTTCTTGCGCGAAAGGTTTGTTCTAAAAAAGCGTACGCTTAAAGAAGCCTACGCTTAAAGGCATAACACGCGTCCAAATCCCAGATATAGACTGTTTCTGTATGTTGTACTTTTTCTGTATAAATCAACTTTTAAGAGAGCAGCGCAAAACGCTGTTGTCTACGATATTTTATTATCGCGCCTTTTTATCCTCCGTCCTTATTGTTGTCAAACATCGATTAATCAAGCAGTACTAGACTTCAGGAAAGAAATTAAAATACGTCGAAAATACGTCGAACAAGGGGCTGTAATGGAAGATTAAAAAGTCTCTTCAAAGGTCTTTTACCGATTAACGAATAAGGTAGAAACACGACAACAAGATACTAAAAATATTCCACATTCATTTCATTTATATTTATCTGTAGTGGTTATAGCGGTGTACAATTCATGAATATCATTTAGCATGCACTTTTACGTTAGTCGGGCATTCTACCGGACAGGTTCAACAATGCTGAAGTTTTGTTTCACAATCTAACCTCTCTAGACTTTCCCTTTCTTATCGACAAGTTCTTCTTTCAGCGTCAATCTTTAAGAAAATTAAAATTAAATTTTATTATGTCTTTTCTAGTGTAGCAACTACTTGCATTAAGAACGCCTTTTGATTAAAAAGATGAATGTGGCATTTAAAGAAAACATCTGTGCGGTAGAACTATGCCCCAGTGTACAATTTACGCCTGTACCCTAATTGGTTTATCTTACATCTGCTCTAAATCAACGGTTTATTAAAAACAGCCTATGTGTGAACCCTGCCAGTTTATCTTACGTTTGCTCCAACTCAAAACTTTGGGATCGAAAATGGACAACATTACGTATTCTGATAATTCTGAAGCAATTTCCAAACACACGTTTAAACGCATTGCGAAAATTCTGGCTAAAGGTGACATAAATGTACGGATTGATTCCACTATAAGCACAAGGTAACCAAATTATAAATAAAGAGAAGCTGGAGCTCATCGCAATATTACCCCAGTTATGTAACGCTACGCAAACACTATAAGGAAACCAACACAGTACAAATAACAATAAAATAACGATCATCATCTTGGTAACTTTTTTCGCTGTTTGAATGGCTTCAGCTTGTCCTTGATTCTGATTACTTCGTTCTCCTGGTATCTCACGTGACCACAGTCTGTGGCATACGATTGTGTAGAGAACTGCCATTATAAGTAACGGCAGGGAAGTGTTCACAATTGCAAAAATGATGTGAAATATTATCCAGTTCGTCATGAAACTGCAGTAGTAGAGTTGTTTGTTTATTACCAGCACTTTGTTCACAAGAACGTCCGTCGAAGAAATAGCAGACCAGGCCCACAATAACACAATGATTTTCTTAAAATGTCGAGATAAGGGTGAAAGTTGGAAAGGTCGACTTACTGCATAATAGCGATCAACAGCAATTACCACGAGGATCCAAACTGAAAAGTAGGGTGGGAAAAATATAGTCACAAGAAATAACTTGCAAGTGATCTGACCGAGAAGACCTCCAAACCAACGGCTGCCGAAAGCAAAACTGTAAGGAATCAAACTGAACACCAAATATGTTGTTGTTATTAAAAGATCAGCAAAAGCCTGGTTTAAAATTAAATAATTGGTAGTGGTCTTCATTGAGTTACCTGTTCGTATAATGTGAATGATGATTGAGTTGCCGAATAGTGACAAGAGAAATGTTAGGGCGTACGCAAAATAAATCAACCACATCGATGGTAAGCTTGTTTCTCCAGAGGCGTTTGTCGTGTTGTCTGAAAAAAAGATAGTTGTCATCAATAACTGTTTATAACGGTTCAATCTTCCATGCATACAAACTTGATTTCGTATGAAATTGAGTAAGTCCAATGTCGTAGGAACAGAACAAGGAGGGGTCTCTCAAGATTGTTGTTAAATTTGGAAAGGGTATTTACTCTAGGATGCTGAAATTTTGATATCTAAGATGGCGAATCCAATGTCGTCACATGGTGTAATAACGAATAAAGCTGTGTCATCCTGTAGAGTACGCTAAGCGCTTTCTAGTCAAACTAAATTTATTTTGCTGCGCCGTTATTGTAATGAAAGATAACGGTAAAATGCTGTCTTAAATGGCGCACAAAGAGCGCTAGCCGTTACACTGTAAAACTGACCGCAAGTCGCGTAAATTTGCAAGACTACATCTTAAATACCGCATATGTGCACGTGCACATACCTAAATACGGGTATGCATAGTTCGTCACAGTTATAAAATGAAGATTTTAGCTCAGCGGGGGAATAAATTTGCGTGCACATTCCAGGATTAACATAAACATTATGTTACAACGTCTATGGTAGTATTCAAGAAGTCCAATAGTATTTGATTACCTCTGTTAAGGGCAAGGCTTCCGTTGATGAGTGATCCAGTTTTAATGCTACTCCAGTTTGTAACAAACGTCGAATTCATCTCACCAGTTCTTGTATTTCCCTCTATAGACGACCGTTATTAATGAAAATGTAAACCATAAGGGTAAAATGTTAACTTCGAGGCCGAACAAAGTACAAGTAAAATGTTAACTTCGAGGCCGAACAAAGTACAAGCAACGAGGTAAATATCATTGCAAATCATATAGAAAATCATGTTCAAAGAAAAGTCACTTAACTTCGGGCGCCCGACAAGGCGACAATTATGTCTCACAGCTGTCAGTGACTATATAATGTCGAGCTATGTATAATGGAGAAAGCTTTGCACGCCTGCCAATTTGGTACGGCTAATAAAAAAAATCATATTCCGGTAAGAAAAGAGAAAAGAAAGACACTGAAAGGAAATTTTTATAGGTGTTTCAGAATAGAAAAAAAAACTTAGTTAACGTCCCACGCATAGGTTCCCGCTGTTTGTTAAACAACGCCAAACCTGAGATACTGACTAATCATTCAAGTATCTGGGTGTTGAAGAAAGAATTGTCGAATTGAATTTGTAATGGTTTATTGAAAATATATTTTATGTATAATTTGTAGTTATATTGCTATACGTTGGGTTTTTTTCATGGGCCCGTCTCCTTTTCGTGATGATATATAGTTCAACTAATTAGCGCGGCAAGTTTAAACTACTGTTAGAACAAGTTCAATATGCGCAACCATCACACATTGAATGCTTTCTGTAGCATCAAAATAGGAAAACAGAAAAACATACACTTCAAATATTTCATAAAGAAATTGAAATTTGCTTTATTGTGTTAATTTTCCTGAAGTTTTCAACCTGTTTAAACTGTTTACTTACCAGTTCGTTTCGTTTTCCAATACCAGCAATGGAAGACACAAAATGCTTAGATGAACAAAATGACTTCTCAGTGGTAAGGAATAATTCACTGAAAAAGAATAGATCAGGCTAAATAAATTTAGGAGACAAACTCTGAAAGACGTCTTTAAATTGCTTGTTGTTTGCATGCGTTAAACAAAAAACCGACCTGAGATATTGACTAATCAAAATATTCCAATATCATACTCTAAGAGGAAAATTGTTTATGTGAACGTGCAGATCTTTATCAATTATGTATGACCTTCATGCTGCACACTGTATTTCGTCATTTACTACTCACCGTGCTAGACAAGGCTTAAACGTGTAAGTGCATGGTGACATATCGATTTCACAGATCTATATATAAAGACACCTGGAACTGCTTCAGTATTTAAAAAGAAGCCCTTTAAGTATAGCGCTGATAAATTTCCAATTGTTGGCGGAAAAAATATATTCATACTCATTTCATAGCTTTCTTTTTTGTTTGATTGGCGACTAAAGAAAATTTGCATGAAATCAAGTGGCTTCAAAATATGGTGCAAATGATAAGTTTTATTATTACTTACCTGGTTTGAACTTGGGTCTTGATTGGAATCAAAGAAAGCAATCTAGACGTAATGGTTAAAACCGTACGTACAGCCAAAACAAAGTTGCAGATTCTATTATCCTCATTTAATTTACGTACATTGATTAAAAGTTGGAAACTGTCAAAACAAAATGCAACGCATGGGTGAATTTAATTTTGAACAACCCCTGTGGTTTGACACCATTCTCGTATAGCTTTTTAAAATGTTTTTTTTTTAAAGACCACTTGTTCCATAGTAGCTTTCTGAAAAAATTGCTAGAGTGTGGTAATAAAATCTGACAATAGTTTCTTGCGGGGAGGAGAAAAGCGAAGAATTCGAAGGCAGGGAAAACCCAATAAAATATCGAGATGAAATTCGCTCTATGTAAATTTTAGAAGCAGTTATTATTAAAAGGATTGGGTTTAAATACCCCCTTGTGAGTTATGAAATAGCTTAATGTTCTCATTCCCCGAACAGCGGCTGGTAATCGAGCCTACTTTTGCTACAGATAAGAATTTACCGAAGAGTTTCTTCCAACGTGGCAGATGTACATTCTACTGCGGTATCAACTTGCATTGATGAATTGCCGGTATAGTTCAAAGTTCTCTCCTTGAGTAAATTATATTACAATGAAAGGGAACTTTTGTATTCTCAAGCCATCGCTACAAAAATTCCAACCACTTGTTCAGACACACGCCGCATATCGTAACTAACTATTCACAGTAGACTGTAAACTCGACGCACAAAACACTTTCTGATGATTCTTTGGAAAAGTAGCAAAGTTTAATCATTGTTGGGTGGTTACAGTACGGCTACTATTACAGGGGTCACCCACACAAAGTTAAACAATCACAAAGCAGAAAGGAAACAATAGATTTCAACGCAACAGTTGAAACAAACGGTACAATCGAAATTAATTGAAAGGTCAGTGCCTAACAGCCAAAATTTGTATCGATCTGTTGAAATTTCATTGTCCAGTACTCGGCATTTTATTGGCTGAAGTTAAAAATGTTGAAATCTATTGCTTCAGTTCTGCTTTGTGATTAGTTAACTTTGTCTGGGTAACCCTGGTAATAGTAGCCGCATTGTAAATATTTGGCATTTATAACAAATCTGAAATCGACGTAGGCAATGTCACTCATTCTCCCCAGTGTTTACATTAGTTGAATGAGAAATGATGGATCATACTAAGCCAAAAAAATATGGCAGTGTGTTCTTCTAGAATTGGTACCTCCTTCGGGTGAAAAAATTTTTAGGCCACGTCCACAAACCAGGACCTGGGTACCTCTTAAATTTCTTTTTACAAACCACTGTGCACCATAAATGGTCAAAAGTCGTAGCTGCACGTCTACCTATAGCCCGACTTACGATCTTAGATCGTCTTATATTATTATCGCGCCTTTTTATACTTTGTCTTTACCCTCGTCAAACGTTGATTAATCAAGCAGTACTAGACCCCAGAAAGAAATTGTGAAATGCGTCCAACAAGGAGCTCGAGCTTTATGCGACTCTGAAATCCTGGACCCCTGCCGATGTTCTACGGTTGAACCGTAGAACATTAGCAGGGGGTCTAAATTTTTTGACACGTATCAATGAAATTCCTTGACGCCTCTTCCCAAGAAATGTGCTAAGGAATCAATTAACTCGGATACTGATCTGTCACCAAAAGGAAAGCCCGCCACATTGATCGAAAGAATACAGGCTTTTTTTTGCTAGCGTTTACAACAATATGCCACAGTTCAGTCGAAAATCGGAAAACAAGGATGCACACAGACAACATTAACTAAGCAAACCGACGAATCGAACTAATGATGACAATAACAAAAAAATCATTCGAAAAACCGACCGCTTGGGATGTAGTACAGGAAGCACGGCGGCTTTCAAAACAAAACAGCTTCTGGCGCTAAATGGTGTCCTTGCGTAACGCAAGAAAAAAATTCTCATTCAGACAATTGAACGAAGGAAATATTTTATTCTCTCCTCAGGAAGCGGGTTTCAAGAAGCGCAACAGCATCTTAGCTCGTTTAAATGTCCTTCTGCGAAAAGAGCAGGATCAAAATCGATTATATTTTACACACTCAAACCGCCTTGTAAAGCAAAGCCTCAAAACAACATACAAGTATACTGAAAGCGCAGCGGCTTTTTCCCTCGCAAAACATTTTTTTTACTGCTAAAAAACGACGAAGCTTGCAGAACCCGGAACGTAGCAAATTTAATGTGCTAAAATAGTCAACTTTCAGAAAATAAGATAATTATCAATGCAAGGTTGTACAATTATTAGTATTGGAGCTTGTAGCAAAGCTCAAAGGGGTAGGCGGCATCTTAAAGCGCGATTTAAAGGAGAAACGTGGCTTGCGCGTATGACACGCGGGTATGAATCTTGATCGACTTGCACCCTAGCAAGAAAAACGCTGTCCCGATCGCCTGCAATCCGACCAGTCTCATTACTAAAATGGTTTAGCTGTTGCTAGCCTGGCTTCAACTCGATCTCAAGAGTTGAAAGTCTAAGCTATTGTTTTCTGTCATGAAAGCGAGCGAAAAAAACCCTCGCGTGTTCCTGCCCTCGCGCGCGTTTCTTTCCTCGCTTCCACATTACTTCATGATCAGCGCCTGCTAGGCAGACGGCAAAGTGACACACACCACAACTCAGAAGTAACTGCCACTGCGGAGAAAGCATTCTTTTAATCCTGTATTACAATTTCAAGAAGAAAGTCAATAAAAGGCGCCAATTTGGTATTAACCTCTTCTGGTCAGAGAAAAAGCAATTCTTTGTGAAATACGTCAGAATAATCAATTGTACAAATCTTACGTTTTTAGTGTCACTCCATACTTACAAAATATGTTAGGCTCGTCTTCTCCTATCAGGAAAAAAATAATGAGAAGTACCAAAAAGTGATCTACATGTTGTAAAAGTGTTTTTAAGAACTCTAAGATGGTAGATCTGGGTCTATTAGGTCTTGAGTGGCACAGCAAGCAGTACCCAGCTTTAATAATTGTCAGGTCGTGCTGCCCTGAAAGCTGCAATGGAAAAGAAAACTGCAAAGCAATCCTCTCTTAATTCTAAACAAACCATTGGTGCTGGGCTAGGTAGAGGGAAACTTAGAGAGTAGGGTGTATGAACTAAACAATGGAGAGCACAAGAGAGGAAAAATGCTATTTTTTATATTGTATTATCTATTCCGCCATTCACAGGATTCAAGTGCTTGAGTTCAGTTTAATCATACTATTTTAGGTAAAGTGCAAATAATTATTTCAAAGAGACAATATTTAATTGTCTCACTACTGTATTCAGTTCAAACATAACAGTTCCAGTCGTAATTCTTTTCATCTATTATTGATTGGCATTGTTCATCTGTCAATAAAATGCTTTTATCAGACAGCATTATAACTCCATGTTATTTTTGATAGTACTTTATAATTGTTATTACATTGTTATTTAAGCCTGAATTTACTTAAATAATCTAAAATAAAACACCCAGACAAAGAATTCTGTTGCTTCAGGGATAATAAGCCAAAAAAAATATTTGGTGTCAAAGATTTTATGTTGTTTATAATGTAAATATTGTCAAGCAAAAATGTTTTAAATTTTAATTCCCAATGAAACACCCGGGGAAAGAATTCTCACAGAGCTGCAGCCTAAAAAGACCAAGCTGCTCTGCTGCTTCAGGGATAAAGCCAAACAATATTACGTCAAAAAGTTATTTCAATTAATGCTTTTTAAAAATGTTTTAATCCTGAATTTAAGTTCCCAATGAAGCACCTGGAGAAAGAATTCTCACAGAGCTGCAGCCTAAAAAGACCAAGCTGCTCTGCTGCTTCAGGGATAAAGCCAAACAATATTACGTCAAAAAGTTATTTCAATTAATGCTTTTTAAAAATGTTTTAATCCTGAATTTAAGTTCCCAATGAAGCACCTGGAGAAAGAATTCTCACAGAGCTGCAGCCTAAAAAGACCAAGCTGCTCTGCTGCTTCAGGGATTAAAAATGCTTTTAAAAATGCTTTACTGAATCCTGAAATTAAGTTCCTAATGAAACACCTGCAGAAGGAATTCTCACGGACCTGCGTGTACAGCCTGAGAAGGCTAAGCTGGTCTGTGGCTTAATATTGTTTTGGTGTCAAATATTTAAATTAATATATGTTTAATGTGTTCAAGCCTTAATTTATAATATTAGTTCCCAATGAAACAACTCGAGATAGAATTCTCGTAGAGCCACAGCCTAAACTGGCTAAGCTGCTCTGTTGCTCAGTCAGGGATTTCAAAAGCCTGAAGCAGTCAAGAAACAATTTATCAATAAATGTACAACCTTGAAAATAGACCCTATTTTATTTCTAGGCATGTGGATGTACACCACACACGTGGAATTAAGGCAAAACATTTATATTTTCATTTTAAAGCTCTTTCAAAATTCAATAATAACACCTGATTTAGAGTGATTCCCCTGTCCATTAAAATACCCTGGAATATAAATATGAATAACAAACAGCTTAAATACTAGTGTATACTATGTATGCAAAAATTAAATTATACTACATCTGCATATAACAAAATTTGGAGCAACTCAATGTTTGGAAAGTATTTGCAAATGCACTTACATTTTGGCCATGTGAGCATCTTGTAACTGTTAAGTTGTAACAATTTTGTAAGGTGATACATGCATATAATGCACGAACTATGGCACAACATACTAATAAATGGTGGTAACTGAAGCACTAGCATTAAAAAGAGAATGATGATGACTTACATTTCTATGTGGTCGGTTACCAAACAGTCGACATCACATCTCAGTCGTGTGAAATTTTGGATTTGCAGCGTGACTTCTAGTAAGATGGCCCAGCGGCGTTTGAATAAGATGGCGGGAATCACACTCTTCCCACAATTTCATTGATAGATGTGAATATGTAAGTCTCGGACCATATGGAACTCCACTTAATCACGTAATTTATCGCCTGTTGGATTTTCCCTCGCTAGTACTTTGGCCAGAATACGAAAAGAGGGTAACGATGTCCCTCGCCGATCGACTTTCGCGCAATATTTACGATCGACTAGATCGAAGATTGATACTTCCACGATAACATCTACAAACGGGTCTCTGTGCTGGCTACAGTTTTAAATTCATTCTGTAAGACAATTGATTCGAAACACCTTACCGCTTTGTAGTCTTAGAAAGCGAAGGTTGGAACACTTTGTGACGAGATGACTCACATGCCGCCATTCGTTCGCTTTGGCGCTCACCCTTGTTTCCCCTATTATTAGTTATTAGATATTCGCACCGCATGATCATCTTCCATAAATGTCCAGATTATCTGGTCTTCTTCTATTACTCGCGCTGTGACACTCGCGGCACCACAATTACCGCAAAGTACAGGGTCATGACAGATCGCTAAAACCGCCCAAAACCTCTGACCGGAAATTAGAACCCATACCCTGCTGCGAATTTCAGAGTCGCATAAAGCTCGTCGGTAAAAAAAGTCGCTTCCAAGGTCTTTAATCGATTCAAGAATGCTATAGAAACACGACAACAAGATTTTAAACTTATCCCAACTTTATTTGATTTATATTAACCTGCAGTGGTTATAGTTGCGCACAATTCATCAATATCATTAGCGTCTACTTTTACGTTAGTCGGATATTCTTCAGGAAAGGTTCAGCTTTTCTGAAGTTTTGCTTCACAGTCTAGCCTCTTTAGGCTTTCCCTTTCTTAGCTACAAGTTCTTCTTTGAACGCCAATCTTTAAGAAAATGAAAATGTTTTTATGCCTTTTCTAGTTATGCAACTTCTTCTACAGCTTGATGTTTCTAATACTGAGTACCGCCGCCATTTTAGTTACCCTTAAATGCTTCGAATACTCATTTCAATCATAGTCCTAAATAGTTTTCCGTTACTAAAATAAACTTGAAACCGTCATAAATAATTTTGATGATAACATAACGCTCTCTGCATTTTCTTCCTTTTTCTCGCCATCTATATCAATAACAAAGGAACCCAAGGGAATGCTCCCTGGCTCTGTTGGTGATACTTTTGTTGGCTTTAAGAAAATGAAAATTTTGTTATGCTTTTCTAGTGTAACAACTACTTGCATAAAAAACGTTTCCTTTAAAAGGATAAATGTGGCAATTACAGAAAGCATCTATGCGGCATAAATGTGTCCAAATGGACAATTTATGCATGTACCCTACTAAATTTATTTTACATTGGCTCTAACACAAACGCTTATTAAAAAGTTTCGTTTGAAATTTAACAACAAAATCTATGCAGTTTAACTATGTCCTTATGTTCACGTTATGTATATACCCTATCAGTTTTGTCTTACCTTTGCTCCAACTCAAAACTTTGGGATCGAAAAAGAAAAACGTTACGTATTTTGATTTTCCTGAAGCAATTTCCAAACACACGTTTAAACGCATTGTGAAAATTCTGGCTAAAGGTAAGATAAATGTAAGGATTGATTCCACTATAAGCACAAGGTAACCAAAGAATAAATAAAAAGAAGCTGGAGGCCATTGCAATATTACTCCAGTTATGTAACGCTACACAAACACAATAAGGAAAATAACACAGTAAAAATAACAATAAAATAACGATCATCATATTGGTGACTTTTTTCGCTGTTTTCATGGCTTCAGCTTGTCCTTGATTCTCATTGCTTCCTTCTCCTGGTATCTCACGTGACCACAGTCTGTGGCATACGATTGTGTAGAGAACTGCCATTATAAGTAACGGCAGGATAGAGTTCATAGCTGCTACAATGATCTGAAATATTACCCAGTTCGTCATGAAATTACAGTAGTAGTGTTCTTTGTTTAACACCAGCAGTTCGTTCACAAGAACGTCCGTTGAAGAAACAACAGACCAGGCACATATTAACACAATGATTTTCTTAAAATGTCGAGATAAAGGTGAAATTTGGAAAGGTCGAGTTATTGCATAATAGCGATCAACAGCAATCGCCACGAGAATCCAAATTGAAAAGAAGGGTGAAAAATATAGAATCGCAGCAAATAACTTGCAAGTGATCTGACCGAGAAGTCCTCCAAACCACCGGCTGCCTAAAGCAAAACTGTAAGGACTGAAACTGTTCACCAAATGTGATGTTGTTATTAAAAGATCAGCAAAAGCCTGGTTTATAATTAAATAATTGGTAGTGGTCTTCATTGAGTTATCTGTTCGTATAATGTGAATGATGACTGAGTTGCCGAATAGTGACAAGAGAAATGTTATGGTGTACGCAAAATACATCAACCACATGCTACTAGATGGGAAACCTGTTTCTCCAGAGACGCTTGTCGTGTTGTCTGAAAAAAAAAGAGTTGTCCTCAATAACTGTTATATAAAGGTTCAGTCTTCCATGCATACAAACTTGATGTCGTATAAAATCAAGTAAGTCCAAACGTCGTAGGCTCAGATAAAAGGAGAGGTTGGAGGAGAGAGAGACGCCACCATCTCTCAAGGTTTTTCGTAATTTTGGAAAGGGTATTTACTATAGGATGCTGAAACACTCAGTAGCTGTTCATTTATCCCTCATAGAAATTTTGATATCAAAGATTACGGATCTAATGTCGTCACATGACGTAATAACGAATAAAGCTGTGTCATCGTGTAGAGTAAGCTACGGGCTTTCTAGTCTACCTAAATTTATTTTGCTGCGCGGTTATACAATGAAGATTTTGGCTCGACTGGGAATAAATTTGCGTGCACATCCGAGGGTTAACACTAACATTGTATGTTACTAGGCCTGTTGCAGTATTCAAGTAGTCGAGTATTATTTGAATACCTCTGTTAAGGCCAAGGCTTCCGTTGATGTGTGATCCAGTGTTAATGCTACTCCAGTTTGTTAGAAACGTCGAATTCATCTAACCAGTTCTTGTAGTGCTCTCTATAGACGACCGCTACCTGTCATCAATAAAAATGTAATCCATAACAGCAAAATCTTAACTTTGAGGTCTTTTAGCCGAACAAACTTTAAGCAACGAGGTAAAGATCGTTGAAAATTCATATCGAAAATCATTGTGAAAGAAAAGCAACTTTACTTCACAAGTGGCAACTATGTCTTAAAGCTGCCAGTGCTTTACAATGTCGAGCCATGCATAATGCAAATTTGGTGCGGCTTATTAAAAATTTAGATTGCGGTAAGAAAAGAAAGACACTGAAAGGGATTTTTATAAGTGTATCCGAGTAGTAAAAAAAAAACATCAGTCAATGTCCCAAGCGATGGTTCCCACTGTTTTTTGAACAAAGTCAAACCAAAGATACTGACTTATCATTCAAGCATCTGGGCGTTGAAGAAAGCATTGTCGAATTGAATTTGCAATGGTGTATTATAAACATATTTTATTTATAATTTGTGGTTATATTGCTATACGTTGGGTTGTTTGTTCATTGATGTGTTGCCTTTGTGTTGAACAATTGATGTGTCGAATTAACATTCCGTTTCAATCTTTTCATGAATATTATCCCAAGTTGCAAAAGGTTTTACTTTCCTTGGTAAGTTTATTTATTTATTTATTTATTTATTTATTTATTTATTTATTTATTTATTTATTTATTTATTTATTTATTTATTTATTTATTTATTTATTTATTTATCTAAGGGGCAACCGCACAAACAAGTTAGTCACAAACATTTTTGTGACTATGTTGTTTGTGCCTTTTTGTATCCACATGCTCACATGTCGTTAAAATGTTTCAGAAGTATTTTGTTTTGTTGCAATTTCTATTTTTATTTTTGTTTTCAAAAATAAGCCCTGAACTACAGCTACAGCAAAATATGACCGGGAGCACTCTTCATTATATGATGGAGCCATTAATCTCGCTAATGTTTTCTACACTAGCAGCGTTCTCATTCCTTCGAGTTCAGCTTCTGAAAATTTACTGAAATAGCGGACTTTCGATTGGCCCGCATCCACAAAGTAACTTGTTGCGCTCATGTTATATCTTTATATTTCAAATTTAAAAGTTTACTGATTCCAAAAAAAGGCCTAGAAAAGAAAGCTTCAAGAGGTGTCGTCCGTATTCGAACCAACGACCGGAGAAATAGGGCGTATTACAAAGAGCTGCTCTCTACCAACTGAGCTATCATAGCTTTGTACAGGAGAGGCCGTTTGTTTTAATAATTTAAACATTTTATTTGCAGGTTTTTTAAGAGCACGTTGCAAACAATTGCTTATTTCTGGGCTGTTGAATGATTTTCGCCAAAAATAAAAATGTAGGGTTAATAAGAGTCATTCAGAGATACTTTTCACTAAATAGTAGGTCGAAAGGTTTAATATTCGGACTGTAGAATTATTTAGTTGCAGACGTTTTATGTAATTACAGAGCAATGTGTGGATATCGAATGGGCACGTTGCAAAGAATTGCTAATTTCTCGGCTTCTCAATGATCCCCACAAGTAACAAACATGGACGCTTAATAACAGTCTTATAGAGATGTTTTCCACCATGTTTTAGATTGATAGGTTTATTAGCCGAGCTGTCGAATTATTTAATCGTTTTAGTTACAGATCCATACAGAGAATGTATGGGCAAGCTTATTACAGAGAATGTATGGGCTATTTACACGAAATTGCGAATTTCTCCGTTCGTAAAACATTTTCACTAAAAACAAAAGCGTAGGGTTAATAAGATTCATACAGAGTTAGGTCAAATGGTTCAATATTCGGGCAGTAGAATTATTTAATTGCAGATATGATTTGTATAATTACAGAGCAATGTTGGGCATCGAATGGGCACGTTGCAAAGAATTGCAAATTTCTCGGCTCCTCGATGATTTATACGGATACAAAATTGGAGGCTTAATAAGAGACATATAGAGATACTTTCCACCATGTTTTAGATTGTAAGGTTAAATAGCCGAGCTGTAGAATTATTTAATCGTTTTAGTTACCGATCCATACAGAGAATGTATGGGCATGCTTATTAGAGAGAATGTATGGGCATGTTGCACTGAATTGCAAATTTCTCCGTTCATAAATGATTTTCACCAAAACTAAAAACGTATGATTATATTAATAAAAGTCATAGAGAGATACTTGTCTTCAGATTTTAGGTCAGAAGGTGTAGTATTCGTGCTGTAGAATTATTTAATGGCAAAAACGATTAATACCAATCACAATTAGAAGCTTACCACAAAATTTCAGCTCAATAGGTCTAGTATTCGCGCTAAACGAATACTATTATTTAATTTTATTTATTTTATTACTTGTTTGTGTAATTATCTAAGGGGTAACCACACAAACAAGATAGTCACAAATTTGACGCTGGCTACACACAAAATTTTGTAGCCTGTCCGACAAAGTTTTTCAGCAATTACCCCAGACAAGATTGCAGTAGTCAAAATGAGGCTGAATTAGAGCACTGTATGTATAAAGCAGTGTAGCTGGTGGAACAAAAGGCCTAACCCGTTTTATGGCACCAATCCCAGATGCAATCTTTTTAGACAATTTATCAACATGGGTTTGCCAAGTAAGGTTTTCGTCGATCAACACGTCGAGCGATTTGACTGAGGAGACACGATTTATTGGAACATTATTATTTGAGAGCTCAAGTGTATCTGGAAGGGTACTCAATCTTTGTCTGGAACCATCAACATAAATTCAGTTTTAGCCGCGTTTAAAGTAAGTTTGTTAGAAGTAAGCCATTTATTTAAATTACTTAGATCGTGATTTAGATTAGACTGTATAGAGCTCAGATCAGCTCCCGCATATGTGATGTGGATGTCATCAGCATACATCCTAGGCTGAACTGATGATAACGAAGCAGTTGAGCAAGTCGTTAATGTAAATAAGAAACAATAGGGGACCTATGATTGTTCCTTGAGGTACCCACATTTTAGCGAACAGGTTTAAGAAAGAGAGCCATTAACAAGACATCGTTGTGTACGGCTAGTTAAATATGAGCTGAACCAGTCAAGAGCTACTCCTTGAACTCCGTAAAGGTTCATTTTAGTTAAAGGAATTTCGGTTAAAAGAAGTGGTAATGTGTTTCTAATTTTTTAAGTGTCAATAGGCAAAAACAGATGTCTTCATATCAAATTGAATTTTCTAGCTATAAAAGGACTACTAAATGGGAATCTTGTCAGGATATATTGGCCCCATTCCTTTTAGTGATGCAATATAGTTCAACCAATAAACACGGAAAGTTTAAACAACTACCAGAACAAGTTCAATATGTGGCAGCCATCAGACATTCATTGCTTTCTGCGGCATCAAAATAGCAAAACAGACAAAACACACACTTTCCATGTTTCGTTAATAAATTGAAAATTGCTTCATTTTGTTCAGTTTCCTGAAGTTTTCAAGCTAATAAACTGTTCACTTACCAGTTCGTTTCGTTTTCCAATTCAAGCAGTGGAAGACACAAAATGCTTAGATGGACTTCTCAATAGTAAAGAATAATTCACTTAAAACGGTAAGTCTTGCGAAACTGAAAGAAGAAGAAATAAGGCTAAATAAATTTAGGAGATAGACTCTGAAAGACTTCTTGAAACTACATGTTGTTTGCATGCGTTAAACAGAGAACCAACCTGAGATATCGCCGTGCTTTACAAGGCTTAAACGTGTAAGTGCATTGTGACATATCGATTTCAGCAGATCTATTAATACACCTGGAACTGCTTCAGTAAAATAAGCCCTTAGTAGCGCTGATAGATTTTCAATCGCTGCTTGAAAATGATATCTTGATACTAATTTCATAGCTTTCTTTCTTTATGATTGGTGACTTAAGAAAATTGAAAATCACGTGGCTTCAAAATATGGTGCAAATGAAAAGGTTTATTATTACTTACCTGGTTTGAAGTTGGGTCTTGATTATACGCGAAAGAAGCAATCTAGACACAATGATTAAAACCGTACGTACAGCCCAAACAAAGTTGCAAATTTATTTTTCCTCATTTAATTTACGTACATTCATTAAAAGTTGGAAACTGTCAAAACAAAATGCAACGCGTGGGTGAATTTAATTTTGAAAAACCCCTGTAGTTTGCAAGCAATGTCGCTCAAAATTGTCCAACACAACTAAAACGAGGACTGTAAATTAGTGTAAACCATCCATTTATTTCACAACATGGCTACAACCACGAAGTCGCTTACAAAACTGCTTATCACGTGACCTAAAACGATAGACAAGCAATGTGTACAAAAAACAGAAACAATATGAAATGTCAACGTTCAGTCGCGACCAGCAAAAGTTGGCACCTTTCTAATACAGCTTTTTCAAAGGTTTTTTAAAGACTACTTATTTGAAAAGTAGCTTTCTGAACAACTGCTTGAATGTAGTTTGAAAAACGACAATGGTTTTTGGGGGGAAGAAGACAAGCAAAGAAGGTAGCAAAAACCCAATAAAATATCGAGTTGAAATACGCTCTATGTAAATTTTTGAAACAATTATTATTAAAAGGATTGGGTTTATATACTCACCTGTGAGTTATCAACTACCTTAAAATACAAAGTGAGCTCAGATCGATCGAGACATTATACTCGTGAAGGATGACATTTTAAGTTTGAATACTCGAGACATATGGTTTTGATTCTTTCTCCTGGACTAACAAAGATAGATAGACTTGACGGGAATTGGCTCACTTTTTGTATTCTTACATTTAGCAGGTACCTTTTACTGCAGATAGGAATCAACCGAAGACTTTCTTGGCACGTGGCAGATGAAAATCATTCTGTAGTATCAGTTGCCATTGCATATACATGCTATTATACTAAACAAAGAACGTCTTGATTTCATAATTGTACATTTGTTTATGGATGAGTACCTGCCATACCTTACGTTAGCCACGCACCCAAAACTTTGCGGTCTAGATAGGGTGTGGGTATCAGAGATAACGCCCTCTCTAAAGCAACTATGTATGGATATTTTTTCCCGTAATAGTGCAGATCTCTGCTGCGCTCAGCAGGAAGTGTTATGCGAAGTGGAGGAAACCCTAAAGAAATCGTCATTTATGCATATGAGTACAATACATATAGCACTGAATATTAGATCTTGATAGTTAGGACCAGTTAGAACATCTCAAGGCTTTGTGCGGTGGATCAGCCAACTTGATAGGATTTTCTTTTCTTTGCGCCGGGTTTAACAACCGTTTATCAGTGGAACGACTTTCAGTGTTTGAAATAATTGCTTTACAACTCTGTGTTTCTGTTGCCAAACACAAGCTCTTCTGGAATAATTATTGTGTAGTCGGTTTGTTAGTCCTCTTATATTCGACAGAGTGCTTTTCAGGGCCTCGGTTTGCGCAATTGTTAGGCGAGTAGTTTTTTAAATATCCCTAAGCTGTGTGATGCGTGTTGCAAGGAGCAAGTTGCTTATGTTATAAATTATGTCAATGATGTATTTGCATCACTGATTTGCCCATGAAATAACTCAAACTGTCAATTTTTGCCTCCATAGAGACTTAACCACATTACCGCTCAATTACGCGGGTGTTCAAAAACCCTTTTCGTGGCCCTAACTCCCTTTCCTTGAAAGGGAAAAATATGAAATTTGGGTCACTTGTTGCTGTCGTGATGGTGTTTAATTTGATTATAATATTGTTTCCTATCTCTCAAAAAAATATGCCGATAATGACATTCGGAACATCTAGCAAATAGGGTGCTTTCGTAACGTTGCCGCTTTTAAGACATTGGTAACTTAAAATCTTTATAAAAAATAAAGGAGTGCGCCGTTTCCTTTGATTTTTCTCTGATATATTGCCTAAGCATAACTTTATCTTGTGCTAAAGTTTGAGCAAATTTTCCGATCCATGATTCTGTTCATTGGCATGAAGAGTCAAACAGTTACACGGCAGAATTTTTCTGGGCGTCATATCTCACATTTAAATCATTGTGGTAATCGAGAGAATCGTGTGGGACATAAATGGTAAGCCAATAGCTACATTTCGGCCGAGAAATTAGATTTAAAGCTTTTTACAGGATGCTTACCACGAAATAGGGAACTTATGTAACCTCTCAGCTATATATTAGTGTCTTATTCAGTGATGTTGAAATGGTATATGTTGACCCCTTGTATGCATTGGAATGACATGTTAAAGGTTATTTCAGCCTTTGAATGGTTTCGCTGCGTGTAGAATTGTTCAAGCTATCAGAAAAAGAGAATAGCGTTACAAAAGTGCCTTACTTTTCTTCTAGAGAGAGAGAGAGAGAGAAAGAGAGAGAGGAGAGAGGGGCATTTACTCTGGGATGCTGAAACAAAGATGGCGGAACTAACGTCGTTACATGACGTCATGACGAATCCATTTGTGCCATCTTGTAACGTAAGCTGAGGGCTTTCTGGTGAACCTAAATTTATTTTGCTGCGCCTTAATAAAATGAAGATGTTAGCTCGGTGGGTGGATGAAATTGCACTTTAACATAAGCATTCTATATTACAACGTCTCTGGTAGTATTGAAGCAGTCGATTGGTATGTGATTACCTGTGTTAAGGCCGATACATGATCAAATGTTAATGCTACTCCAGCTTGCTAGAAACGTTGAATTCATTCTCGTATTGCCCTCTATAAGCGACCGCTTTCTAAACCAGTGAAAATGTAAACCATGACGGTAAAATCTTAATTTTGAGATCTTATAGCCGAGCAAACTACAAGCAACGAGGTAAAGATCATTTTAAAATTATATAGAAAATCATGTCGAAATAAAAGTCACTTTACTTCCCGCTCCCGACAAAGCGGCAATTATGTCTTACAGCTGCCAGTGCTATATAGTGTCCAAAATGTCTGCCGTGACAATTTGGTACGCTAATAGAAAATTTAGATTGCGGACAGAAAAGAAAGACACTAAAAAGTTATAGCTGTATCCGTCTACAAAAAAAAGTTAATGGCCCAAGCGTTGGTAAAAATTCCCACTGTTTGTATAACAAAGGCAAACCTAAGATACTGACTAATGATTCAAGCATCTGGGTGTTGAAGAAAGCATTGTCGAATTGAATTTGCTCCCCTTGGTTTATCAAAAATATATTTTATATATATAATTTGTGGTTATATTGCTATACGCTGGGTTTTTTTGTTCACTGATGCTTTGCAATCGTGTTGAACAATCGATGTGTCGAAATAATATTCCGTTGCAATCTGTTGAGTTGATGAATATTATTGGAAAAGTGGAGTGAAGTGAAAAAAAGAGTGAAAAGTGAAAAGTGGAGTGAAGTGAAAAAAGGCTTTACTTATCTTGGCAAGTGGTAATGTGTTTCTAATTTTTTAGTGACAATAGGAAAAAGCAGATGTCTTTGTATCAAATTGAATTTGGTATGAGGTGGGATTTGATAAAGAGAAACGTAAAGCAATTGAGGATTTCTGTAGCTTTAGAAGGAATACCAAGTTAGAATTTTATCGGAATATTTGGTTCCCGTTCCTTTTCGTGATTCTATATAGTGCAACCAATAAACACGGAAAGTTTAAACTTCTATCAGAACAATTTCAATATATGGCAAACATCAAACGTTCATTGCTTTCTGCGGCATCAAAATAAGAAACAGAAAAGCTCGCACTTTCCATACTACATAAAGAAATTGAAATTTGGTTTATTTGTTCATTTTTCTGAAGTTTCCAAGCTAATAAACTGTTCACTTACCAGTTTGTTACGTTTTCCAATACCAGCAATAATGGAAGATACAAAATGCTTGGATGAATAAAGGACTTCTCACTGGTAAAGAAATAATTCACTGCAAACGGTAAATCTTGCGAAACTGAAAGAAGAAATCAGGTTAAATATATTTAGCAGACAGACTCTGAAAGACGTCTTAAAAATTGCCTGTTGTTTGCATACGTTAAACAAAGAACCAACCTGAGATATCGCCGTGTTTGACAAGGCTAAAACGCGTAAGTGCATAGTGACATGTCGATTTTAGCCGGATCTATTAATATACCTGGAGCTGCTACAGTAAAAGAAGCCCTTAGTAGCGCTGATAAAATTTCAATCGCTGCTTGAAATAATATATTCATACTAATTTCATAGCTTTCTTTCTTTGTGATTGGTGACTTAAGAAAATTGGCAATCATGTGGCTTCAAAATATGGTGCAATGAAAAGGTTTATATTACTTGCCTGGTTTGAACTTGGGTCTCGATTATAAGCGAAGGAAGCAATCTAGACACAATGATTAAAAACGTACGTACAGCCCAAACAAAGTTGCAAATTCTCTTATCTTCATTTTATTTACGCACAGTGATTAAGAGTAAGAAACTGTCAAAACAAAAAGCAACGCGTGGATGCAATTAATTTTGAACCACCTCTTTGCTTTACAACGAAAGTTGTCACCTTTCTCATAACGCTTTTTTCAAAAAGGTTCTTTTTAAAGACTGGTTATTTCAAAATTAACTCTGTAAACTAATGTTTGAGGTTAGGGGGAAAAAGACAAGCGAAGAAGGCAGCAAAAACCCAACGAAATATCGAGATGAAATACGCTGTATGTAAATTTTAGAAACAGTTTTTATTATAAAAGCATTGGCTTTCATTAGTCACTTTTAAGTTATGAAATGTCTTTATCTACAAAGTGAGCTCGGATCGATATAGATACATTATGACCGTCAATGATGACATTTGAAGTTTGAATGCGAGACGTCTGTTTTTTTCTCCTTGACTAATTAGGAGTTATAGAGATATAAACTTAACGAAGGTTGATGGGAATGCCTCTCCTAAAATATTTTTACTTTCAGCAGGCAGCTTTTACTACAGATTAGAATTTACCAAAGAGTTTTTTGGTACGTGGCAGATGTAAATTTTACTGCGGTATCAATTACCTTTGAGGAACTGCTGCTACCATTTTAAGGTTAATTCTATCCTTGAGTAAACTATATTATAATGACAGGATCAGGAAACTTTTGTATTCTCCAACCATCGCTACAAATTCCAACCACTTGTTCAGACAAACGCAGCTTAATGCAACTAACTTTCTACAGTAAACTTTAAACTCGACGCACAAAACACGTTCTGGTAATTATTTTGTAAAACTAACAAAGCTTGGACATTCTTAGATAGTTAAATATTTTATATGTAGAACAAATCTGAAATCTGCGCGGGCAATTTCACTCGTTCTCCCCAGTGTTAACATGGTTGAATGAGAAATGGATCATACGAGCCCGACTTAGTGGTTGGATAACATATTACTGAAATGCAATGAAAGACGTTTTGGCCAAATATCTTGTTGACAAGCCAGCTGTCGCCAATTACAGTGTCTTTTTCTTATAACATAACAAATATCCAATTATATATTACCATCTAGTTCAAAAGGCACAAGGTAAGCCTTGAAATGATATTTTACTTTACAAAAAAACGATATACTTTATGCTCAGAATTAGGAGCTTTTTCAACTGTTTAGTGTTCCCACCGGCTGAAAAAGTTCTGGATAACCAAATCGGTTTGATCCAATTCTTCTGTAATTAGGTAATTAATAATTAAACCTAAGCCTCGCGTGTAATACATTCGCCTCGCGCTATCGTACATAATAATAATTATTAAATTCTTAACCTCGGATAATGCAATTCTAGCTTTCTGATTGGTTCACTAGATCTCGGTTATCAGCCTTTTAACCTGCGTTTGACCTTATATGGGAAACGAGTGCGGCAAGTGCCGCTCAGTTTAAAAAATTTTCCTGCGGGAAGCGAAAGTTCCATCCGAAAAACGGCAAATTTGGCGAGGTTTATAAGCTTGTACAAGAAATAATCGACAGTGCCTTCCCTAAAACCACACAAATACCACAAAATGTCATAGTTGACTAAACTACGTAAAACTGAAAGGATTGATGCGAAATTTTTAATTAAAAATACTTGTAAATGTACAACAAGAGCGACTAAACGAAGAAGAAAAGCAGAAAATAATTTACGGGAAGACCAGAAAACTGACACAATTTCATTCAGTGTTAGACGTAAATGTGGCTCAGCACTTCAGTTAAGTTTGTTACCTTTCATTCTTGATCTTGTCTTTTTATACTTCAGTAAACTTCATCGAATCTGAGTGCAGTTTCGTTTCAGCATAATGTAGTAGTCTTGATGACAGCCGTGGAGCCGTAAACAAGTACAATATGTAAACACTTGCTTCGCTCGTCTTGCACAAGGCGTATAGTTTCCAGAAACGCTATTGCTTCGGATCTTCCCGTAAACCTTAATTGTTGTCACAATTTTCCAGGTTGAAAAGACGATTTACGAGGAGATTTTCCGAGGAAAATCTTCAGAAGAAAACTCTTTCGCTCGCTTTCCTCGCGTGTTTCATTCAACTCAAAAAGTGAACACCGCGCCACAAATTTTCCCGCCTCCTCAGACTATCACTTCGTTTACATCAAAATGAAATGTCCAGTTGATTTATACTAAAGAAGAATTTAATAAAACAATTATTCCATTCGCCCTTGTTGGATACGAGTGGTTATAGCCAACTCGGCGCTTCGCGCCTCGTTGGCTATTTACCACCTCGTATCCAACGCGGGCTCATGGAATAATTGTTAAATAATCCTTTATAAGTACTAAGCAGCCTTGTATTGTAATTACGCTCTACAAAGATACTGCTCTATACTTATCTTCTATTTCAGAATAGCTCCAATGCAGTGGCGTAGCCAGGGGAGGGTTCCAGGGGTTCTGGAACCCCCCACCCCCCTTCGGGTTATCGCAATAGCTAATCCAAGAGAAAAAATATTATTAGAACCAGCGAGCGAGAGTCAGGACTTGCTCTTATGAACATACATTACAACAGACAAATTGACATTAGTGCAACAGTCGACATTTTTGCACGGAAGCATCCACGGCGCCTACTTCTGGCTGATATACTAGCTGACTAGTGAGTGACGGTACGCCGGGAGTGAATGATACGCCGGAAAAATTACCTGGTACGCGGGATTTTGAGCTTCCCTTCTTAGAAATACTAGCTTCAATTGACGCTAAAATTGCTAAAAATTTATGCTCAGAATCAAGGAGATTCCATTTCTGGGGACCGCAAATTTGAAGATTTCCCGGGGGGGGCATGGCCCCGGACCCCCCTACAGGAGGACCGCCTCCGGCGCTCGGTTTTACGTTTACAATTACAATTCACATTTGGAACCCCCCTATACAAAAATCCTGGCTACGCCGCTGCAATTCTTCGTTTTGGGATCGAAATTAAATGAAGAAAATTGTGAATTTTAATTTTGCTGAAGCAGTTTTCAGGCATATGTCGAAAGCAGAATATTGGGGAGAACATCGCTGCGGAACTTAACGACAACGACTACAAGTGCAATGAAAAACCAAAATTATTTTCTTCTTGTATCGAAGAGAGCGCAAATGTTCTCTGCTTGCTAAACGCTGGAAAGCCCTTCTCCACCGAAGGGCTTCAAAAATTGACACTAAATAGAAATTTCGAAGCTGGGCAAAGTATTTCAGCGACTTAACCAGGATGTGCGTTTCTCCGAAGACTTCTGTGGCATTGCCTGCTGGAAAAAATTCTAAATGAACCAGTGCCGTTTGTTTTTCTAGTCATCTATATCCACGCGTAATGGTTATAATGAATGTTTTTAGACTACATCAGTGTAGGCGCAGTTATCACAAAGAATGCAGTACTGGACACTTCTAGCGTCAGTTTGCAGCGAGATTTTGATTTCGTGAAAACTTTGCTGCACAGGTACATTTATAGCAAGGTCTTTAGAGGCTGTAAACGTTAATGCAATAAAAGTTATTTGAAATTGAATTAGAGCTGATTTATGTTATGTCGCGTCTGCGATTGACACCACAAGGATAGCACCAGTTCTCGTCGTCCGATCACTGAAGTCGAGCGCTGTTCGGCAGGCTTAGAAATGGAATGACGGTGTTCGTCCTTTTGTTGTTTCGCAGCTTGTGCCATTAATAAGTTTTGCTTTTGTAATTTTAACCGCCTTCTAACATTAAATTGACTTGAGAATGAATTTTATGTCGATTTTAGGCAGATTCAAGTCACTAAGGGTTCACAAATACAATGAAGTGAAATCGGCTATTCCGAAGACTTTAATTGCAGACGTATTTTAGGTAAGCCACGTTGAAAATGGTGAAAAACCGGAAGAAGACGATGTTATTTCGTCAAACATGATAAGACCGAACACGTTCTTCTCGATTACCACGCATTCTTGTCCAAATGTTTCATCGTTTTTGTTACGCTTCCTCAGAAACGAAACGGTGTTGTTTTCAATTCGATATGAATTATTAACACAGTAGGTGCTACTATCCAATCAGAAGAACGCTCTTAACCACGATGTCGACACGTTGTAGTACTACTAAAGGCAAACAATCTCATAAATATGAAAAACGGAAAGATAATCGACAGCAAGACCAAACATTATTCAGATTTTCTTAAAATCAGACCTATCCTGGTTTTCCACCAGAAATAAACGCCGACTCGACGCCGGGAGTGTTCAATTTTGATTCCTTTTCTAAATGCCCTCAGAAATTATTATAATAGTAATAGAGTTGATGTTCTTGGGCGTACATATGTTTTTGGCCCTTCTCAGAGCTCATTTTAAAATGAGCCTGTCAAAAACACATTTACCCCGCAAACATCAACCCTATTGTACTGATGATTATCCCGCCTTGTTAAACCTTGTCTTTACCTTCGTCAAACACAGATTAATCAAGCAATTTCAGACTTAAGAAAAAAATGTAAAATAGGTCCAACAAGAAGCGTTAATGAGTCCCTTCAAAGGACTTTAATTGATTTAACAATGCTATAAAAACACCGCAATAAGATATTAAATTTATTCCACCTTTATTTGATATGATTTATATTTCACTGCAGCGGTTATAACGGTGTACAATTCATAAATATCATTTAGCGTCTACTTTAAGGTGGCTCAAAACGGTTTGCTGCATTTTTTGCCACCTCATCTTTGACGAATCAATACTACAACTCTATTTCTGTTCACGCAACAATAATTTTATCAAACAGATGCCCTATCACTGATGAACAAGGTATGATTATTTTCTTGACATCACAAGTTACCATAGAAACGGTATAACCTGCTAAAAACACCCTTAAATTAAGCTTTTTGTACCTGTAGCTCAAAAAAGAAGTCCAGTGACTCCCATTTTGTATTGTCCAATTGTCATTGACAGGATATAAAGCAACTTTTGGCAAACTTTTAAAAAAATCTGCACATGGGGTTCAGAGACACCTTTAATTTACGAAAATTGAAGGTGGCTCTGAACCCCACGTACAGAATTTTTTTAAACTTTGCCAAAAATTGCATCTTTTGTTGCTGATCAAAAATTTAATATTAAAAAATAGGGGTCACCGAGCTCGTTTTTGAGTTATTAGCAGTTAAAGCTACAATTATACGGGTGTATTTAGAAGATTATAATGTTGCTGTGGTAACCTGCTGTGTCATAAAAATGATAACAACGTGTTCACCAATCATTGGGCATTTGTTTGACACCATGATTGTAGCATCAACTGATAAAGAGAAGTTATAATGGCTCATCAAAATTTAAGCCTTGGGAAGTGCTGGAAACGGTCGCCAGCCACCTTAATTTAACGTTAGTCGAATATTCTTCAGGACAGGTTCAGTATACTTAAATTTTGTTTTACAGTCCAACCTCTTTAGGCTCTCCCTCTCTTAGCGACAAGTTCTTCTTTGAACGGCAATCTTTAAGAACATTAAAATTAAATTTTAACACATCTTTTCCAGTGTGGCAACTACTTCCATTAAAAGATGAAAGTGACATATAAAGAAAACGTCTATGCATTACAAAGGTGCCCCAATGTACAATTTATGCGTACCCTACTAGATTTATCTTACATTTGCTCCAGCCTAAAGGTTTATTAAAAAGCTGCATGCAGTTTTATTATGTCCCAATGTACAGCCTGTGTGAACCCTAACAGTTTTATCTTAAATTTGCTCCAACTCAAAACTTTGGGATCGAAAATGAACAACGTTTCGTATCTTGATTTTCCTGAAGCAATTTCCAAATAAACGTTTAAACGCATTGCGAAAATTCTGGCTAAAGGTGAGATAAATGTAAGGATTTATTCCACTATAAGCACAAGGTAACCAGAGAATAAATAAAAAGAAGCTGGAGGGTATCGCAATATTACCCCAGCTATGTAACGCTACACAAACACCATAAGGAAAATAAGACGGTACAAATAACAATAAAATAACGATCATCATCTTGGTAACTTTTCTCGCTGTTTGAATGGCTTCAGCTTGTCCTTGATTCTGATTACTTCCTTCACCTGGTATCTCACGTGACCACAGTCTGTGGCATACGATTGTGTAGAGAACTGCCATTATAAGTAACGGCAGGATAGCGTTCACAACTGTTACAATGATCTGAAATATTACCCAGTTCGTCATGAAATTACAGTAGTAGTGTTCTTTGTTTAACACCAGCAGTTCGTTCACAAGAACGTCCGTTGAAAAAACAGCAGACCAGCCCCATAATAACACAATGATTTTCTTAAAATGTCGAGATAAAGGTGAGAGTTGGAAAGGTCGAGTTACTGCATAATAGCGATCAACAGCAATCGCCACTAGGATCCAAGCTGAAAAGAAGGGTGCGCAAAATAGAACCAGAACGAATAACTTGCAAGTGACCTGACCGAGAAGACCTCCAAACCAACGGCTGCCTAAAGCAAAACTGTAAGGAATCAAACTGAACACCAAATATGTTGTTGTTATTAATAGATCAGCAAAAGCCTGGTTTAGAATTAAATAATTGGTAGTGGTCTTCATTGAGTTATCTGTTCGTATAATGTGAATGATAACTGAGTTGCCGAATAGTGACAAGAGAAATATTACGGCGTACGCAAAATACATCAACCACGTGCTACTGGATGGGTAACCTGTTTCTCCAGAGACGCTTGTCGTGCTGTCTGAAAAAAAGAGAGTTGTCATCAATAACGGTTATATAAAGGTTCAGTCTTCCATGCATACATACTTGATGTCGTATGAAATCAAGTAAGTCCAAACGTCGTAGGCTCAGATCAAAGGAGAGGTTAGAGGAGAGAGAGACGCCATCATCTCTCAAGGTTTTTCGTAATTTTGGAAAGGGTATTTACTCTAGGATGCTGAAACACTCAGTAGCTGTTCATTTATCCCTCATAGAAATTTTGATATCAAAGATTTCGGATCTAATGTCATCACATGACGTAATAACGAATAAAGCTGTGTCATCGTGTAGAGTAAGCAACGGGCTTTCTAGTCTACCTAAATTTATTTTGCTGCGCGGTTATACAATGAAGATTTTGGCTCGACTGGGAATAAATTTTGCGTGCACACCCGAGGGTTAACACTAACATTGTATGTTACTAGGCCTGTTGCAGTATTCAAGTAGTCGAGTAGTATTTGAATACCTCTGTTAAGGCCAAGGCTTCCGTTGATGCGTGATCCAGTGTTAATGCTACTCCAGTTTGCTAGAAACGTCGAATTCATCTCACCAGTTCTTGTATTGCTCTCTATAGACGACCGCTACCTGCCATCAAGAAAAATGTAAACCATAACGGTAAAATCTTAACTTTGAGGTCTTTTAGCCGAACAAACTGCAAGCAACGAAGTAAAGATCGTTGAAAAATCATATCGAAAATCATTGTGAAAGAAAAGCAACTTTACTTCACCTTCACAAGTGGCAACTATGTCTTAAAGCTGCCAGTGCTTTATAATGTCGAGCCATGCATAATGCCAATTTGGTGCGGCTTCTTAAAAATTTAGATTGCGGTAAGAAAACAAAGACACTGAACGGGATTTTTATAAGTGTATCCGAGTAGTAAAAAAACATCAGTCAATTTCCCAAGTGTTGGTTCCCACCGTTTTTTTTTGTTTTAACAAAGCCAAACCAGAGATACTGACTAATCATTCAAGCAACTGGGCGTTGAAGAAATTAAGCATTGTCGAATTGAATTTGAAATGGTCTATTATAAACATTTTTTTTTTTTTGTATTTTATTGGTTTATTATTTATAATTTGTGGTTATATTGCTATACGTTGAGATTTTTGTTCATTGATGTGTTGCCTTTATGTTGAACAATTGATGTGTCGAAATAACATTCCGTTTCAATCTTTTGATGAATATTATCCCAAGTGGCAAAAGGCTTTACTTTCCTTGGTAAGTTATTTGGTAAGTTTCATTCATTCATTCATTCATTCATTCATTCATTCATTCATTCATTCATTCATTCATTCATTCATTCATTCATTCATTCATTCATTCATTCATTCATTCATTCATTCATTCATTCATTCATTCATTCATTCATTCATTCATTCATTCATTCATTCATTCATTCATTCATTCATTCATTCATTCATTCATTCATTCATTCATTCATTCATTCATTCATTCATTCATTCATTCATTCATTCATTCATTCATTCATTCATTCATTCATTCATTCATTCATTCATTCATTCATTCATTCATTCATTCATTCATTCATTCATTCATTCATTCATTCATTCATTCATTCATTCATTCATTCATTCATTCATTCATTCATTCATTCATTCATTCATTCATTCATTCATTCATTCATTCATTCATTCATTCATTCATTCATTCATTCATTCATTCATTCATTCATTCATTCATTCATTCATTCATTCATTCATTCATTCATTCATTCATTCATTCATTCATTCATTCATTCATTCATTCATTCATTCATTCATTCATTCATTCATTCATTCATTCATTCATTCATTCATTCATTCATTCATTCATTCATTCATTCATTCATTCATTCATTCATTCATTCATTCATTCATTCATTCATTCATTCATTCATTCATTCATTCATTCATTCATTCATTCATTCATTCATTCATTCATTCATTCATTCATTCATTCATTCATTCATTCATTCATTCATTCATTCATTCATTCATTCATTCATTCATTCATTCATTCATTCATTCATTCATTCATTCATTCATTCATTCATTCATTCATTCATTCATTCATTCATTCATTCATTCATTCATTCATTCATTCATTCATTCATTCATTCATTCATTCATTCATTCATTCATTCATTCATTCATTCATTCATTCATTCATTCATTCATTCATTCATTCATTCATTCATTCATTCATTCATTCATTCATTCATTCATTCATTCATTCATTCATTCATTCATTCATTCATTCATTCATTCATTCATTCATTCATTCATTCATTCATTCATTCATTCATTCATTCATTCATTCATTCATTCATTCATTCATTCATTCATTCATTCATTCATTCATTCATTCATTCATTCATTCATTCATTCATTCATTCATTCATTCATTCATTCATTCATTCATTCATTCATTCATTCATTCATTCATTCATTCATTCATTCATTCATTCATTCATTCATTCATTCATTCATTCATTCATTCATTCATTCATTCATTCATTCATTCATTCATTCATTCATTCATTCATTCATTCATTCATTCATTCATTCATTCATTCATTCATTCATTCATTCATTCATTCATTCATTCATTCATTCATTCATTCATTCATTCATTCATTCATTCATTCATTCATTCATTCATTCATTCATTCATTCATTCATTCATTCATTCATTCATTCATTCATTCATTCATTCATTCATTCATTCATTCATTCATTCATTCATTCATTCATTCATTCATTCATTCATTCATTCATTCATTCATTCATTCATTTATTTATTTATTTATTTATTTATCTAAGGGGTAACCGCACAAACAAGTTAGTCACAAACATTTTTGTGACTATCCTGTTTGTGCCTTTTTGTACCCACATGTCGTTGAAATGTTTCAAAAGTATTTTATTTTGTTGGAATTTCTATTTTTAAATTTATTTTCAACAATAAGCCCTGAACTCAAAATATTACTGGGAGCACCCTTTATTATTGTGGTGTTTTTTTTTTTTTTTAATTTGGGCATTTATATTCCATTAAAAAAACGAAGGATGAAATATTTAACAGCTTCGTTGCAAGCTATTTTGTCACAATGTCTTGGGCGCCTTATTATTCAATAGTCCGGATTTGCAACCACAAGACAGTAAATTCTACTTGGGACCCTTAATGTAATTGTTTATCACTACTTATTATATGGCTACAATAGTACGCGCGCTCTGATTGGCTGCTGAGCGGGCAAGATTTTCTTGTAATGACCGGGCATTATGAAAATTTTTCTCGGCTCGACGGCTCTTTTGAGTTGTGAGGCTGTGAAGGTTACGAGGGCGAGGGCGAAAACAAAAAATACCTACCAAAGTTAACTATCTTATCAATAACTAAAGAAGAAAAATACTGGCCTAAGTATGAGCGACGAAGAGAACCACAGCGAGAGCGAGTTTTATTACGCAGAGGAGGATGAATAGGCCAAAACTGAGCAAAACAACATGGCCAGCGTTGCCACCCATGGAGACGAAAATTCCAGCAACAGTCAAGAGGAATTACAAAAGTTTGTTCAAGAACTTGGCGTAATGAAGACAAAAATTGCCTCATTGTCAAAGAAACCGTTTTTTCTGGTTTCGATCGCATGGCCGGGTTCGTTTAACATGACCTCGAATGACCTCTTACGCGCGCAAGCGGATATTGAAAAACGTTTCCCTTTTTTTCAGCGCTAAAAAGGCCATATAATGAATAACTTATTAACCTCGTCCGTTCGGTCATTACAGGGAAATCTCAGGCCTCGGCCTTGATGTATTGACCTCGCTATCGCTCGGTCGATACATCAAGGTTTCGGTCTGAGATTTCCCTGTAATGACCTCACTCTCGATTAATAAGTGGTATGTAATTGATGTGATGGAGCCATTAATTTGGCTGATGTTTTCTACACTAGCAGCGTTCTCATTCCTTCGATTTCGGCTACTGAAGTTTTACTCAAATAGCGGACTTTCGATTGACCCGCATCCACATAATATCAAAATTAATTGTTGAGTCCATGTTTTACCTTGATATTTCGAAAAAAAAAAGGCCTAGAAAAGAAAGAAAAAAAGTTCATGCTACCGTCCGGATTCGAACCAACGACCGGGCAAATGGCGCGTGTTACAAAGAACTGCTCTCTATCAACTGAGCTATCATAGCTTTATACTGAAGAGGCTGTTTGTTTTAATAATTTAAAAATTTCATTTGGAGGTTTTTTAAGAGCATGTTGCAAACAGTTGCTTATTTCTGGGCTGTTAAATGATTTTCGCATAAATAATAATGTAGGGTTAATAAGAGTCATTCAAAGATACTTTTCACTAAATAGTAGGTCGAAAGGTTTAATATTCGGACTGTAGAATATTAAACTGTAGACTGTAGAATGCAGACACGTTGCAAAGAATTGCTAATTTCTCGGCTTCTCAGTGATCCACACAAGTTACAAACATGGACGCTTAATAACAGTGTTATAGAGATATTTTCCACCATGTTTTAGATTGATAGGTTTAATAGCCGAGCTGTATAATTATTTAATCATTTTAGTTACAAATCCATACAAAGAATATATGGGCAAGCTTATTACAGAGAATGTATGGGCTGTTTACACGAAATTGCAAATTTCTCGGTTCGTAAATCACTTTCACTAAAAACAAAAGTGTAGGGTTAATAAGATTCATACAGAGTAACTTGTGTGCAAATTTTAGGTCAGATGGTTCAATATTCGGGCAGTAGAATTATTTAATTGCAGACATGATTTGTATAATTACAGAGCAATGTATGGGCATCGAATGGCCACGTTGCAAAGAATTGCAAATTTCTCGGCTCCTCGATGATTTACACAGATACAAAATTGGAGGCTTAATAACAGACATATAGAGGTACTTTTCACCCTTTTTTAGATCGTATGGATAAATAGTCGAGCTGTAGAATTATTTAATCGTTTTAGTTACCGTTCCATACAGAGAAGGTATGGGCATGCTTATCAGAGAAAATGTAGGGCATGTTGCACTGAATTGCAAATTTTTCGGTTCATAAATGATGTTCACCAAAACTAAAAACGTATGATTAATAAGAGTCGTAGACAGATACTTGTCTCTAAATTTTAGGTAGTATTCGTGCTGTAGAATTATTTAATGGCAAAAACGATTTACATAATTGCAGGGAATGTATGGGCAAATTGTACATAAGTGCTTATGTCTCGGCTATTAATGATTCGAATCAGACAAAATTTTTCCCCTTAATACCAATCACATTTAGAAGCTTACCACAAAATTTCAGTTCAATAGGTCTAGGTTTCGCGCTAAACGAATACTATTATTTAATTTATTTATTTTATTACTAGTTTGTTTAATTATTTATTTATTTATTTATTTATTTATTTATTTATTTATTTATTTATTTATTTATTTATTTATTTATCACAAATGTGACGTTGGGTACACACAAAATTTTGTAGCCTGTCCGAAAATTACCCCAGACAAGATTGCAGTAGTCAAAATGACGTTGAATTAGAGCACTGTATATATAAAGCAGTGAAGCTGGTGGAACAAAAGGCCTAACTCGTTTTATGGCACCAACCCCAGATGCAATCTTTTTAGACAATTTATCAATATGGGTTTGCCAAGTTAGGTTTTCGTCGATCAACACACCGAGCGATTATTAATTGAGAGCTCAAGTGTATCTGGAAAGGTACTCAATCTTTGTCTGGAACCATCAACATAAGTTCAGTTTTAGCCGCGTTTGAAGTAAGTTTGTTAGAAGTAAGCCATTTTTTTAAATTACTTAGACTGCTTAGATCGTGATTTAGATTAGACTGCATAGAGCTCAGATCAGCTCCCGCATATGTGATGTGGGTGTCATCAGCATACATCCTAAGCTGACATGATGATAACGAAGCAGTTGGGCAAGTCGTTAATGTAAATAAGAAACAATAGGGGACCTATGATTGTTCCTTGAGGTACCCCACATTTTAGCGAACAGGTTTGAGAAAGAGAACCATTAACAAGACATCGTTGTAACAAGACATCGGCTAGTTAAATATGAGTTGAACCAGTCAAGAACTACTCCTTGAACTCCGTAAAGGTTCATTTTAGTTAAAAGAATTTCAGTTAAAAGAAATGGTAATGTGTTTCCAATTTTTTAGTGTCAATAGGCAAAAACAGATGTCTTCATATCAAATTGAATTTTCTAGCTATAAAAGGACTACTAAATGGGAATCTTGTCAGGATATATCGGCCCCGTTCCTTTTCGTGATGCAATATAGTTCAACCAATAAACACGGAAAGTTTAAACAACTATCAGAACAAGTTCAATATGTGGCAGCCATCAGACATTCATTGCTTTTTGCGGCATCAAAATAGCAAAACAGACAAAACACACTTTCCATATTTCGAAAATAAATTGAAATTTGCTTCATTCTGTTCAGTTTCCTGAAGTTTTCAAGCTAATAAACTGTTCACTTACCTGTTCGTTTCGTTTTCCAATTCAAGCAGTGGAAGACACAAAGTGCTTAGATGGACTTCTCACTAGTAAAGAATAATTCACTTAAAACGGTAAGTCTTGCGAAACTGAAAGAAGAAGAAATAGGGCTAAATAAATTTAGGAGATAGACTCTGAAAGACTTCTTGAAACTACATGTTGTTTGCATGCGTTAAACAGAGAACCAACCTGAGATATCACCGTGCTTTAGCAGATCTATTAATACACCTGGAACTGAAAGAAGCAATCTAGACACAATGATTAAAACCGTACGCACAGCCCAAACAAAGTTGAAAATTCATTTATCCTCATTTAATTTACATACATAGATTTAAGTTGGAAACTGTCAAAACAAAATGCAACGCGTGGGTGAATTCAATTTTGACAAAACCCCTGTGGTTTGACACCTGTCTCGTATAGCTTTTTAAAATGTTTTTTTAAAGACTACTTATTTGAAAAGTAGCTTTCTGAACAACTGCTTGGATGTGGTTTTAAAAACGACATTGGTTTTTTGGGGTGAAGACAAGCAAGGAAGGTAGCAAAAACCCAATAAAATATCGAGTTGAAATACGCTCTATGTAAATTTTTGAAACAGTTATTATTAAAAAAAATTGGGTTTATATACTCACCTGTGAATTATCAAGTACCTTAAAATACAAAGTGAGCTCAGATCGATCGATACATTATAGTCGTGAAGGATGACATTTTAAGTTTGAATACGAGACATATGGTTTTCTTTCTCCTAGACTAAGTGGGAGTAATACAAAGATAGACTTGACAAAGGTTGACGGGAATTGGCTCACCTTATATATTGTTACTTTTAGCAGGTACCTTTTACTACACATAGGAATTAACCGAAGACTTTCTTGGCATGTAACAGATGTAAATCATTCTGTAGTATCAGTTGTCATTGAGAAATTGCTGGTTTATCCTTGATTAAACTATATTACAATCAAAGGAAACTTTGTATTCTACAAATTCCAACAAATTGTTCAAAAACACGCGACTTAATGCAACTAACAATCTACAGCAAATTCGACGCACAAAACACTTTCTGATAACTTTTTTGGTCATTGTTACATGGTTAAACATTTCACATTTATAACAAATCTGAAATCTGCGCGGGCAATGTCACTCACCCCGTGTTTTCACGAGAAGTGTTTACCTAGGTTTTGTTTTAACGTAACTGAAGTAAAAGTTTCAATCGTATAAACGCGGTAGTAGACCTCAGTAAATTACGACAAATGCAAAAGAAAGCCAACCCTGGTTTGTCGAGAGTTGAACGCCTCATCAGGCATGGTTTAGCTCAGTAACTGAGGATAACCGAAGTAATAATAGGCGGCGTCGCGACATCTTGGCGGTAAGTGTTCACATTGAGCAAAACAGTGTTACATTTAGGTAAAATGGTCAGGAGCAAATGTCATTCCCGAATTGTCGTCAAGTGCTGTTGAGGGATTTTTCCATTGGCAGCTCAGCTAAGCTGTGCCGCGGGAGACTGTTACGAAAAAAGAGGAATAAAGGCCTATGGAGAAATTCGAAGCTTGCGATCAGAAGCAGCTAAACTGCTACGCAGCAATGTCTCAAGCAAGACGTTTATTCTGATTGAAGTTGCTGATGTTAGTGCAACGAAACATGTTCCCGGAAATATGAAAATTTTCTTTCCACCAAGCGTACATCTACAGAGCTCCTACTGACAAGAGTGTAGGAAGAACGACCAAGTATTTAGCCTTTTTGTTAGTAAAGCAAGGATATAGTTAATAGCAGCCAAAATTAGCAGATTTTGTCATCAAAACAGCTTACCTGCTCCGCAGATGGGAATTATTACACCTTTAGCCATTTTCCAATCTTTTAGATAGCTTCGATCCAGCTCCAGCAAATGCTGAAATGGGTCGATTTCGATATAGGCGAAAAAATCGTAAATACTCGTACATGTGCTGACACAAACGGTCATAATTTTTGAAATACTGAAAACGTACATGGGATTTCTCAACTTTTGGCCGATAAAGGACTACTCTTTACGGCTGTGTAGGATAAAGTTAGCAACTACGTATTAATTTTCAAAAATTAGCTTCTAATAAATCATGGCCATTTTCAGCCTTCCATCGACAACGATTTGTAGTGGTCATAATATACTTAATTTCACACTTTGAGATAAATCAAGGGAAAACTTGTTACTTGCGTGGTAAACTAGAAATGTTTATGAGCAAATTGATGTAAAACTTTTTGGTATTCGACTCAAGTAAAATATTCTACAGGGGCTCGAAAAATGCCTTTTTTAATTTTTTTCAGACGTTGCGGCGGACCCGAAAGGGGCAAAATCTTTTATGGCTCCTAAAGTGGCCAGAAAATCATTTTGAAGCAAACCAAATCTATTTTAGTCCTGGCCTTGGTTAAGTCTTTTAGTTGGCAGAGTTTCAAGCAAAATTATTTTTTTTTATGCGAATTTGCGAGTGGGTGGTTTTTACAGAGACAGCCTCTCAATTTAAATATTTCAAGTTCGGAACGACACATGATCATTTTCTTCCTTGCATAATGTTCCTAGCAAATTTCTCGGAACGGCACACTTTACTTTCCGAGAAAAGCTCAAACTGCCACGTCCATCAGTTGTCTGCTGCCTACTTTAGCTATTTAGCTATGTGAAAACCGCTTCTCTTATAACTGCAGTTAAGTTAACAAACCACGGTTAAAAGTAACCGCAGTGAACCTCTTTCGTGAAAACACGGCATCATTCTCCCCAGTGTTAACATGGTTGAAAGAGAAATGGATTATGCGAGCCCGACTTAGCCCCGACTTAACCCTATGTAACACTTTTGGCCAAATATTTTGCTGATTTATCGTTGACAAGCAAGCTGTTATTATTATCTAGTTCAAAAGGCACAAGGCAAGCCCTGAAATGATATTTTACTTAAAAAACCAATACACTTTATGCTTAGACTTAGGAGCTTTCCAATTTTTTGGTATTCCCACCGGTTGTAAAAGCTTTGGATAACCAAATCGTTTGATCCTTGGTTTGCTGTACTCCAATTCTTCAGTAATTACCTTATTAATAACTAAGCCTAAGCCTGGTGCGTAATACATTGGCTCGTGCTATCGCACTTAATAAACAATCCTTTAAAAGCACTAAGGAGCCTTGCTTTATTGACATGACGTCACGGCAGCCATATTGGTGTTCGAAAACAAAGAAACGGCGGCCGTATTGGGGTACCAAGACAGGGAATCAAAAGCTATTCAGTTTGCTCAAAAATTGTCTTTTGTTTAGGTAAACCAGTATGGCAGCTGGTCACGTGAGTGAATACACTCTATACTTATCTTCTATTTCAGATTTGCTCCAACTCTAAGCTTTGGGATCGAAACTGAAGAACATTATGAATTTTAATTTTCCTGAGGCAATTTCCAAAGATACGTTTTACCTGATTTCGAAACTTTTGATTAAATGTGAAATAAATGTAAGGATTAATTCCACTGTAGGCAACCGTTAGCCAAATGAGACTTTTGAATAAGTTAGGGCTCATCTCCACAATACTCAAAACATCTAACGCGTACAATATATCGAAAGGAAACCAACATATTACGTACAAAACCACGATCACAATCATCATACGGGTAACTTTTTATGCTGTCTTTATGGCTTCGGCTTGTGCTTGGTTCTGATTGGCTCCTTCTCCTGGTATCTCACGTGACCGCAGTTTGTAGCATACAATTGTGTACAGAACCACCAGTATAAACAGAGGAAGAACAGTGCTAAAAAAAGCTAAAATGAAATGAGAATTCAGCTCGACGGATGAAGATTCGCAGTAAGAATATTCCTCAGATTTAACCAGCGTTGAGTTTACAACAACATTTGTCGAAGAAACAACAGACAAAGCCCAAAAGAAGAAAATTGTTTTCTTTAAATGTTGAGATACCGGTGAAGATGTTAGAGGTCGAGCTACTGCATAATAGCGTTCCACAGCTATCACTACCAGAATCCAACTTGAAAATACCGAAGGAATAACAAAGTTCGCTAGAAACAACTTACATGTAACTAAACCAAGAAGTCCTCCAAACCATTGAATTCCAAAACAATTAGTAGGGACGAAAAAGTTTGTAAACTCTACAAATGTAAACAGAAGATCAGCGCATGCCTGGTTTAAAATCAAATAGTTGGTTGTTGTCTTCATGGAGTTATCTGTTCGTATAATGTGAATAATGACAGAGTTGCCGAATAGTGACCCAAGAAACATGCCAAAGTAGGCAAAGTATATCAGGTACTTAACCAGGATGCTTGTTTCTCCGAAGTCTTCTGTCGAGTTGCCTGCCGATAAAATAATGTATATATATATTTTTTAATTCTAATTGAACCAGTGCCATTTGTTTTTTGGTTATTCATATCAACGCGTATTGGATATAGTGAATGTTTCAAGACCAGATCAGTGTAGACGCGCTTATCACGAAGAATACCGTACTGGACACCTCTGGCTACAGTTTGTGGCAATTTTGCTGCACAGGTACGTTTATAGCAAGGTCTCTATAAAGACTTTTAAATTTAATGCAATAAAGTTATTTGAAATTGAATTACCTTTATTGCTGATATTTAGACTGTCGTTAATGGTAGACGGAATGTAGAAGCTACTGTCTTCTGCTGTAAACGTCAGATTCATCTCACCGGTACGTACGCTTGCAGTCCTTTATTAACGATCTGTTATGAGAGAATGTATATTAAACAAGGTAAAGTATAGGTGGGTTGTTTCGTAGTCACAAAATTGGGGGTTTCAGTGTGTTTGGAACCGTAAGTAAATCTTTGTGCACCTGATTTGTTGAATAAATAGTGAGTCGAATGTAGGAAAGTGATTGCGTGCTGAGCAAAGAATAGAGCCTGTGTGGCATAAAAAGAACTTTGCCAACGATCTTGAGTTTCGTCCAGAAACAACCTGTTCCTCTAAGAACTGCGTAACATCACCATTTGCGTAAAATGCGCAACGATTTAAATTTTGGAACCAGGTTAAAAGTGGACTCTTTGGGAAGAAGTCGTAAGACCTTTTTTGCGTGCGTTTCTGTTTTTATCCGCCTGTAACCGTCCCGATATTTCAAATTCCATTCAAATTCAAATTTCTTGGGCTATTCCAAACCCTTTAATTAAATTCGATGTAGGATAAGTACGTTGTCATCTATAAAACTGATTTACCCCGACTGCAAACAGCATATGTATTTCTTTTTATAAGCAAAACGGCTTAAAAATTGAAGAAAATTACTTATATTTTGGTTCCGTCTTACACGTGAACGTTCTTGTTTATATTAATGATTCTGTAATGTACACCAACATTCAAAATAAGCTAGGTTTCAAGGTTGTCAATGATGTTTTGAGTGCAATTTTAAAATTACTTGCATACATCTGCTGCACTATAATCTCCTCGCCTAAAGAATACCTCAAAATAATTGCATTGGTAAACAACAGTTACCAACCGTAACTGATGTTGGTTTAAATATTTTGAGCGTAATGTAAATTATAAAAAGTCACCTTACTATGATAAATCCTTGCACATCTCGACTTTATCGTCTTAACACTAACAATATCTTTCTGGATACGGCGATGTAGTTTATTCATTTGCCTTGATAACAAAAAACAATTTTCTTTGTAAGTGGTTTTCAATGGCATCAATATTTTGATTTACTTTAATTAAGCAGACTACACATGGCGTTTATTTTAATTTAGGAGAAGCCTACAATACAAGTTGAAAATGCTAACAGTTGAAGTGTGCCAGGAACAAGGCACTTGTTATGCCTTTGTGGATCTACTTCCCATTATCTTTCCTAAATTAAAAAATGAAGAACAAACGGCAAGAGGAAATTAAATATATTGCATTGTTATACTGTTAAATAACTAATTGAATTATTAATTATATTATACGACAGTACTAGTTTTAAGTTTCAATTTAAAATGTATACAAGTTTATCTTTATTTAATATCCGGTATACCTTCCTTTTCAGAATGCCTTAAACTATATGTAAATGAGAAGTAATGCACAGAAATGTGATAGTCGCCTTTATGTCGGAGAAAGGTTTGGAGTCAGTCTCGGCCGTGTGGGGCAAGTTTTAGCAATTGGCATCTATGATTGCCATGGCGTAGAGCTGAGTAGCGTGTACCTGTTTCTAGCTCCTTAAACGATGTGATGGAAGTCACTGTCAGGCATTTTTGGCCTTATTTAAAACGCAAGCATATATGCAGTGTTTGAAGGTTGTTGTCAGTAACCCTATCCTCTAATCTTTTTCTTAATTATCATTATTGAAGCATGCAGATAATTGTAAACAGATAATGGTAACCCTTATGACTGATTTGTATGCCGTGAATTAGTAGGGTGGGTAGATGAACCCCGACACTTTTTGTGCTAAAATAAGCTGAATCTATTTTAAGGAGAGACGTATTAACCTACTGAGCTTACTTAGAGCTGTTTGGTCAAGTGAGCAGTGCTGAAAAGAACCATTTCCTTTTTTGCACACTTGCACACTACATTACAATACAGTTACAAACACCACATAAGGTACCTTACAAAAACGATACTACTGTTGTTTACACTACATACACTATATTACAAAACAATACTATTGTTGCTTACATAAACGCTTCTTGTATTTGACACTAATTGTTGATTAATTGCTCAGTACTTATACTTGACACTAATTGCTAAGCACTATTACATTTTATACAACATGATATGTTACGCAGTATTCAATAAAGATTTAAAAGCTCATTTAAAGATAGAATAGATAAAAGATAAACGAACCATTTTTGCTTTGAATGGGAAGCATCGAATTCAGAAATTGCTTCATGGTACCAGCTATAAACCGCTAGGATCCTATGCTATCTAAGGGCAGTCAACTTAATCCATCGCTACAAATTTTCGGCGACTTCAATATTTTCCACACTCACAAGGCCAAAAAGAACTAGCTCTCCACAGACTTGTCATTTTTTAATTGTTTACTTAGTATGTTTTCTGCAGGACTATAACTTATATTTGCCTCATATATTACTCAACGTATTTCACCTACATCTAATATTATACATTACTTGCGTTTACCACTAATATAAGTAACATAAGCTCTCTTAACTGTTTCCATTTGGTGGTCTTTTCGTGTCCCGTATTTACTGAAGATACCGTCAAATGCTTGTGATTTTAACATAGGATATTTGAGATGAATAAACTCCACGCCAGTGGCCGTACTCATGCCAGAACGATGTATACGATGTTCATCCTTCAGCAAGTTCAGAGATTTGAAGTAAAATTAAATATTTGCAAAGAAAGCCAGAACTTGCAAGTACCCGCAGGGGATACGTCACAAGTGGGGAAAATACCATCAAGCTTAAGATAGCCGGGGATAAAGTTCCGGCACGAATCGTGTGGCTCGCGTGACTGATTTGCTAGTCTTTTACTCATAGTACAAACAAATTAAATTTAACTGTGACTTTTGAGGAAGAAAGCTGCTAATTAGCAAACATGGAGTTAATTTCTAAAAGCGCAGTTATAAGTTGTTTGCAACTTCTTGTTTTTGAATCGTTGGCAATCAAAATTAGTCACTTTATTGAAATATGCATTTTAAAAGTCGCACGTTTGGCAAGGAAATGGACTATACTTTTTAAAACAGCATTTCTCATCCCTTAACACCAAACAAACGAGTTGATATACAATTAAGCAAAGCTGTTGACGTTTAAATTAATCGCCAGTTTACTCACACATTTCATCAAAATTGTAACGAAATAAATTTATGAACAGCCAAAATTATATTTGTGTCGAAGGAAATCCACGAAAAATGGTCCATTTTATTAACAATTGCTATATTGGAGCATTTGAACTGTTAACAAGCGTCTTTAGCTGCAGATGGCTACGATGGAAATGGATTACAACTCAAAGTTTAGCTTAACGTAGTTAGATTTCTATCCACATATTAAGGTTATATCTTCCTTTAGATGTTCAAAGATAATGTTTTTAATGGGTTAAGTTGCCTACCACTAATTTCAGAACAGTTCAGAACAAAAACCCGTGAAATCCCTGTGACAGAGCTCCTTTAAGTAACGCTAGCGGGCAATGGATAGTCATGGGGTTTAACTGAGTTTATCCTATAAGTCCAGAAAAAAGGTGGTTTCCTTCCATTTGCTACTTACTTTATATTTTTCCACCATTATCTACGCCAAAAAGGTCAACCATCTCAGCTGACATGCAGCTATCTGAACGTTTCTCAGCCATCAGTTAAAAAACTGCCACTTCTCAGCTGCTAGTTAAACTTTGGTCAGTTATCAGTTAACCCGATGCACACCATCTGTCTAGCTTATGATGAATCAAAGAGGTGATCCGACAAGCGTTGTCGCTATACTAAGAAAATTCCCGACTTAGCGATAAGGAAAATTTGAAATGTGTATTTTTAGCTTTAAAATAAATGTTTGGGTTACTATAGGTCTAACCATAAATTTACACAGCGAAAGATGGCAACTTTACATACATTTGTTGTTAAATGAGGAACTTAAGCATATTGATCGCTGCTTAATGCTGCAGTTAAAGGTATTGTAAAGTATTGTTAGTCAACGAACGTGACGATATTTAAAGTGATATTGTAAAGTACCATTTTCCGATCACACGTATTTTCTCTTTACATTAGTTCTTTACCATATGACGTCCTTGTTGTTAATAAAGCATGAAGCCGACAAATCAATCAGAACCTAGTAGCTTGTCGAAAAGTACGTTTTAGAGTTTAACTGCTGTCGAAGCAATGTATTCCAATAAGAACTCGGTTACAGAAATTGATATTTCAATTTCTCTCGAGCAAGTAGAACTGCCATATGTTAATCCTTTCGTAAGGAACACATTCATCGGCAACCACCCCCTGGGGACCTTAAAAACACCTCGCTCGCCACTTGGCCTATAACACGTTGTACAGAGTATATTTCTTGACTCTATACGAATGACTAAAGGAGAGGACTTAAGATTATCCACTGCTTTCTTTCTATTTGAAATTGTTTTTCTTGATCAAGAAATATTATCAATTGATCAAGAAATATTATCAATAAGGTCAGTATCCACGAAATAGAGAGTAACGAGAAGAAATAAAATAACGCTTCTTTTTTGTCATTGTGTCAAGCGCCCAGGGGAATTACGAAACCAAAATTCAAATATGCTAAGGATATCCATGGTATTTGAAACTGCCTTCGAAGGTATTGCCAAACAAATAACTTTCCTAGACCTGACAGATGTCGAAAGTAAAAGTAAAGTGTTCCCTACGAAAGGACCATCTTTCGAAAAATTGTTTTTTATACACGCATATAAACATCGGGGCAATTTATGGCGCTTTTAACCGCTTAAATGTCATTGGTAAGCAATTTACTGCCGCTAGATTTCGCAGAAAGAAAATTTCCCTGCACGAAACAAAATTATAATAGCTAGTTTATTTAATCATTTGTAAAGTGGAAGACCTTGGCTGAATGTTTCAGCCAAAACGCACCGTTTACAGAGCTTAAAACATAAAATAAGTAGCAAATGGAAGGAAGACTGAAAAATATATTTATATTAAGAAAATCTATCCGGAAATCTATATATATTTGCCCTCTTAATAAACCAGTCTTGCAAATTAAAGACTGCACGATGCAAGTAACATCGGAACTAGTTCGAGGTCGTGTCATCCGAAATTAATGCTGACTTACTGAGAGTCCGTTTTGTTAAATAAATGGACCTGTCCCTGCTTTTAATTGTGCTATATAAAAGGGTTCAACCAGGATATCGTTCTTCTCAAATTAACTTTTTCCTGTAAAATTTAAAGATATCTCTCTATTTAATTTACTTTGTATGAAGCGACTTCAAATCATCTGAACTGAAAATAAATAAATTAATGTTATAATTGCGCCGACTGTCTGATACTGATGACAAAGAAGTTAAATTAAAGCTTTTCATGCTCTTTTCGGTACCGACTAAACAAAACACTGTTGTGTAGTTCCAGTTCAATTTATTTTAATATTCGCAAGCAAAATGCATTCACACGCACTAAAAAAAAAATAATGTGCAGCTTCCTTTTGTCAGCTAAGATTAAATCAGTCTCCTTGGTTGGGGTTTGCCTTAATAAACTGAAATAAACTTAAACTTAAAACTACTTCACTTTATTAAAATTTAAATTCAATTAATTCCATAGTTTATAGGTTAGTCACTTAACATATTATTCTAGCTGCGTTCAATACTGCAATGTCAATATTTTTATCGGTTTTTCGAATCTGTTACTAATTCCGTCACGTCGCCAATTTTCAAAGGCGCTTTTCGTTCGCGTTCATAAAAATCCACATTTGTTTAATACATTTCTTGCGAAATACTCAAAATTCTTAGACGCTTTTATCGCTTCATGGAATCGCATAGTGCAACAACAATTATTATATCTTCTCGTTAAAAATGCTGCAAACTAAAAACATACTTTTTTAAAAATTATTTACCCAATTTAATTCTTACATGAAACAATATTAACCGTAGATATATCGATGTCTTCCGCTTTTTAATTTTTCAGAATTGATCTTTATAAGCTTGAGTAAACACAGCAAAGCCGTCCATGAGTATTATGACACATATCCATGGCACCCGAAATTGAGGTTATCAATTCAATAAAGCACTGATCTCAGACAGCACTTTGCTTCTCTGCCAACGTGTACACTCAGGCGTGCGCTTGAAGGAGGACTGTTTACGATACTAGTTTCTGCAACTGGTATAAGGCAGATTTTTCAGTATTAAAATCAAGACTGACTGGACGGGGTGAGTACAATATTGTCTGATGATGTAGCGAACGCTATTTTTTAATGAGCAGATCAGTAATGCACGAGTACCTTCTTTGACGCCAGTCACAACTCGCTTAGCCAGGGCGCATAATTAAGCTCCTGAGACAGAGAAGCGAAAGCACTGCGACTGTCTTTTATTCCCTCAGGTATTTTAAGAGGACTTTTTAAGAAATAGAAGGCACGTTCCGTGTTTCTATCGAGTTATAGAAACACGAGTGGAAGTTTGCATGGGAGGAAGAGAAATGCTGTGGGAACACGAGCCGATAGTACTTATTATATTAAAATTGACTCGCCAGGACACCAACTCGCCAATGAAACCAAACTCGAGACTCGGTGAAGAGCGAGTTAAAGCAGCTTCACTGCCCGGCTTTTATTCTTCCTCAGGGGGTATTACCCAGCATTTTTATATTATATTAAAATTCGGATTTGTTTAGTGTGTAGGACGATAGAATATTCTCTGATTCATTCGAAGGTAAGCATATAAACAGTTTTGGCCACTGCGAAACTGCTAATATGTACAAACTGAAGTGGAGTCTACATTTTAAGCATTTTTTCCTGTGAACTCTTCTTAACATATAGAGAAACGTGACCGACATGAACAAAAACGTATAGTTAGGAAAATAATATGTCCAGATCGAATCATCCAGGGTTTCTTGAAATGATAACTCGGCAGAAGTCCTATTTTACATTCGTTCAATTTTATAACAAACCTTCGTGCAATTATAAAGCACTGGCTTTAAAATATTGGCCGAACATTTTTACGTAATGTTTAATAAATGAGCATCAGTGTTTTATCAATTTTAACGCACGAGACGCAGCTGATATAACACGATTTGCGAATTTATTGAGCGGCTTCAAAATCTAAATCAACTCACTCTTGCACTTATATTCAGATTTAAGGTTATTTTGGCCTAGAAAATTTGATGGAAAGTTTAGCCATGCCTTTATCAGATATAAAGACACCCATTAAACATTACTTAATAAATTAATGAAATTGCTTAATAAATTAATGAATTAATAACAGTAACAAACGACAAATACAAGTCTTTTGGCGACAGGTGTTTCAGTGTACCTGCGCCTACACTTTGGAATGCGCTCCCAGCTAGCTTGCGAAATATTTGTTCTATTCTTACTTTTAAATCACGTCTTAGTAGTAGGCCTTTATTTCATCAGGGTAACTCTTTCAGCTTTACAATTAAAACCGATATCAACAGAGGCCCTGCGAAAACTTATACTAAAGAGAAAAGTCATTAAAAACTCCTAAACCCTACAATACTACATACATATGATAAAAATTAGATTAAGAAAATCAAATATAAAAATCAACGACAAGAGGTAAGAGATATCTTTTTAAATTAGCTTTTAGCATTTACATCTTGTTAATAATATGTATATATTCAGTATATTTTATATTTAAGGTTTGAATATTGAAGTGCGCTTTTGATCATTTCTTTGTTACAAAGCGCACTATAAATTTATTAATTATTATTATTATTGCTATAATTCCTTAAAGTCTTGCCATTTTTAACTTATGGTGCCGAGTTCAATCCATGAGCCTAGGGCAGTCATAAGTCTGCTGGATTACTTGATGGATAGAGTCCTCCTCTTGGATTACTTGATGGATAGGGTCCTCCTAAGTATGTGAGCAGTTCCAAGGAGGACGGTCTTCTGAAGCTCTGTTATTCTAATATTGCCTGGGATCTTGCTGATGTAGTTTGCTGTTCCCTTCTTGACAAGCCCGAAAGCTCCAATGATCACTGGGACAGTTGTTGTTTTCATTCCCCACATTTTCTCGATTTCAATCTCAAGATCTTTGTACTTTGTGAGTTTTTCCATTGTTTTCAAGGAGGTGTTCCTTTCTGTGGGGATGGACATATCGATAAACAGACAGGTTCTTTCCTTCTTGTCTTTCACCACTATGTCTGGTCTTTTGCTTTAATCTCTTTGTCGGTTTGGATTGGCATGTCCCAAAGTATAGTCGCTGTTTGGTTTTCTGTCACAGTAGCTGGTTCATGTTCGTAGTGTTTATCTTGTACTTTGATGTTATAGTGTTTGCATATTGTCCAGTGGAGATATGCTGCAGCTTTATTGTGTCTTTGCATGTACTCTGTCTTGGCAAGTTCAGGGCATCCAGAGACAAGGTGGTCAACTGTTTCTTGAAATTTCCCACAGATTCTGCACATTGGGTCAGTGCCATCTTTCAGGATCTTGTTTCGGTAGTAGTTGGTCTTAATGCATTGATCTTGGGCGGCAGTAATGAAACCTTCTGTTTCTGATTTGAGGCCAGGTGTACTCAGCCAATTGTGGGTTTTGTCTTGGTCTACATCCTTCTCTTTTGTTCTTTTTGGGTACTGACCATGCAAAGGCTTTCCTTCCCATTTGCTCTTGAGTTGTTCTAAAGCTTGGTGTTTGGCTTTCAGCTTGACCCTTCGGGCATAGTCCGTGGCTGGCTCATTCTCTACCACTTCAGCTTCTGGTAAGCTGAGTTCTCGCCCGTATTTTTCGGCTTGGTGGTGTATGGACATTGTTTTGTTGCCGCTGTCATGATCTCTCGCAATTTTGAGGAGGTTATCATCTTTGTTGTTGAGATATGTGTTTAGGCCAATTGTAGCTGTTTTGTAGGTAATTTCTAATTGTACAAGACCCCTTCCACCTGCCTTTCTAGGGATATATAGCCTGTCCACGTCAGCTTTTGGGTGGTGCATTTTTGCCATCGTCAAGAACTTCCTTGTTTTTCTGTCTAACTTCATAAGTTCTTCCATTCTCCAGTTTATGATGTTGAAACTATAAGTGACGACTGGGACAGCAAGAGTGTTGATTGCGTCAATTCTGTTGGCAGCATTAAGTTCGGATTTGAGCACCAGGCGAATTCTACGGTAGTACTCTTTCCGGATTTTCTCTTTCATCTTTGCATGTTGGATCCCATCTCCTTCATTCACACCAAGGTATTTGTAGGTGCCTTCCTGGTCGAGGTCTTGTATGGTGGTGCCAACATCGAGTTCAATGTTTTCGGTTTTCGCCAATTTGCCTCGTTTGAATGTAGCTTTGGCGCACTTGTCTAGCCCAAATTCCATTCTTATATCATCACTGAAGCCTTTGACAATTTTAAGTAGGCCTTTCTGGTCTTCATCAGACTTGGCATAGGTTTTCAGATCGTCCATGTAAAACAGGTGAGTGATGTTTGCGTTGCTTATTTTGTATCCGTAGTTACTCTCATTTAAGAGAGAGGATTTTGATCATTTCTTTGTTACAAAGCGCACTATAAATTTATTAATTATTATTATTATTATTATTATTATTATTATTATTATTATTATTATTATTATTATTATTATTATTATTATTATTATTATTACAAGTGAAACCGGTAAAAACAATATATAATTATATATCCCATAGAAAACAGGTAAATGTGAAAATAGTTTAGTGTGTATCAATCAGATCAATCCGCAGCTTACTTTCATAAGCAAATGCCTACATTGCGTGGTTCCAGAAAATATCCATACCCACCCCAAGGATGGTCATTGGAAATTCTGAGGGGGATGGGGTCTCAAAAACACAAATTTTTAAAAGAAAGTATGAAGCTACACTGGAAATCCCAGGGGGTGGGAGGGTCCAAACCAAAGAACCATCCTCAGGGGAGGTATGGATATTTTTTTGGCATCACACCTTGTGGAACAAAGCCTGTGCTGCAAAAAAACTTGACCCATTAACTTAACCTGGATTAAAATTTATGGTCTGCGATAATAATTAATGATGTTAATTCTCTGTTATTTCGTTATTGTTACATGTTTTTATTGAAACAAAATTTTTTGTCATGAACCCCATAATGGAACCATTTTGGGTTCTGGGAATTTATATCATATAAATAGCTATAAATATCACTGAAGTATATTCGGGTTTAAACTGGCAACATGTGGGAGTCAATCATGTGGCAATTTTATTACATTGACACAAGGTGTATTTTTGAGTTCATTTTGAACCTTGCAAAGTCTTCAAGTCACCTGTAAATAGAACAAAACTAACAAAACTATTTATTTTGATGAAATTGCAATTTTCCAGGATGCAGACTGTATATTAAAATTAAATGACCTTTTCAGTGTGTGAAAAAAAAACTGGCTGCTTTTATGTTGGGCTAGTGGATCCAATAATGTTTTCCACTTGCTAGATAGCCAAATGACATTTATGGATTTTTTTTTGTTGTTGTAGTAGTTGTTTCAAAAGAAACATGGGATTTTGGGTAAGGTTATAATGGTTTCACCTTGCCCAGTCTACCTGGGTCAGGCAAGGAAGAAATCAATTTTCTTTGCACCCCTCCTTTCATTAATTATTGCAGAAGAATGTCAGATTATTTTAATAATGTTTAAAAATGTTTTGGACCCTAAAGCTGAATTTTTCAAAACATTACATCACAGAAACAAATCTATGTTTGGTTTTCTTGTAGAGCAAGTTGCCAACCAAAACTAAGCTGGAGTTTATTTAAATCAAATTTACAGCTACTACTTGGCTAATTCCCATATGAGTTTAAAAAAAAAACAACTTGGGTCTTGACAAAGTGTGAGCCAACAAGTCATGAGAGCCATTCCACTATATACAAATAGCACATTGGGTAGCTTAAAAAGCTCCCTGGTTAGCCTAAGCAGTACTCCAGTTAGCCTGAGTATAGTTGGCTGAGGTAGCTTGAGGTTATGCTTATTATTGGAGTTAGGTATTTCTGGCTTGTATTGCACTTATGTGTCATGAAACATGCAAGCCATGCAAGCCATTCCAGTTAGCCTACATAAGATTCCGGTTAGCCTACATGTACATAGTACACTGTGACCAGTTAGCCAAATGGTACATCATGTTGCTTGCAGTTAGCTTTGTATTGGGATTAGGGTTTTCTGGCTTGCTTAAGTTTAAGGCCTCACGAATTTTCATATTTGCTACTTTAAAATGCTACTGAAGGTCATTCAACAACTGAAAATACAGGCATTAAAAATGTCAAACAGATTTTTTTATAAAGTAGACAAATGTGTGGTCAAAAAGCAGATCTTAAATGCCTCAGGTAATGAATGTGTGTAGAGAGAAGGATGGGAATTGCTAGAATTGACTGTCACATAACTATGTGCAAAACTAAGAGATCAACAACTACCTGAACTTGTTATAATCCATAGTTTAACTCAACAGTAATCCAGAATATCCTCAGTTCTGAATACTGTAAATCCTGTCAAAACATTAGGCATTCTATTAGTCCCAAAAATTACCTGTAGACCACAAAATGCAAAAGAAACGTAAATCCATGTTTACCAATACAATAAAACATTATGGGAAGAACAAATTTTAAGTTAAGAAATGGTCTCATTTATTAAACATGCCCAATGAGGCATTCCAAAATGTGAGTAGCACTAGTGTTTACATAATTGAAGTCTAGATTAGCTACCAGGTTGACTGAAAGTAGTCTCTAGTCTAACTTAAAAAAAGAGATCACACTGAGCTGAAATGTTTCTTCCAATTTCAAAGGTATCACATCAAAGGTGTTACAGTAATTTCAAATTTCCCTGACGTAATTTTTCTTTGCGGCCTGAAATGGCCACTTGGTCAATATTTTGAGGAACATTTCCTCACGTATAAACAATGAAAGGATGCGATTCTTATTAATTTGATGTACAGCAGCTTAAGATTCAGATGACAAACATAAATAACAGTTACATGCCTCGACGAAATGACTGCCATTTAATATTATCGCCTCGTTCTCACTATCTATTTTTTTCGCCGAGCTCGGCTTTAATTCCAGTAACCTAAGTTGATAAACATGATAAACGTCGAAGACATAACCTTTAACCAGTCTAAAAAAAATCATTGTACAATGAGAAAAGCTTACCTCAGGTCCCTGTAAGTTTCTGTTAACCACGTTTTCGCACGTTTCTACTTATTCCATATTCTTCTTTATCGGGAATACAAATAAAGGAGGTATACCCTACGTTTGGGGACTCGTTTTGATCGCGTCAAGAAGGAAAAACACCGAAAAAAACTGTCCTCTATATCTCAAATTCACTCCATTAGATTCCCTTTTCTTGTCGCCATTAGTCGCCATTTTGAAAATGCTCTTGTCATGAGCCCGCAATACGGACCACGGGGAATCCGCTAGGGAGACCCACAGTAGGGGGGAGGGGAGGGGCAGCTACTTAACATCTCCCCAGTCCCACTCCTTTCGTCTGAAAGAAATTAAATCCATCCTCGCGAAAGACAATTAAAATAAGAAAAAACTGACAACGCCATCATAGAGAGCATGCACTCCTGCCTTTGGCAAAATTTTCTTTTATTCCTACCGCAAATGGTCGCTGAGTAGGAAGCCAACAAACTTTTCAATTGTATTTTTTACTGCCGTACGTTTCTAGGAAAAAGTAATAATGGCCATTTTTAAAAACATTATTTAAAAATCTACAACTTCGCTTAAAAAAATCCTAAGAGGGAGATCCCAGTTAAGTTTTCAAGCGAATTTTAAAATGCAGTCCGTTCTGGTCACGTGACCGATGACGTCATAACAATAAAAGTGATAAAAATGTACTTAACATATAAATATCTACCAACATGTAATTTGTTGTTTCCTCACATTTAGTGCAACGTCAGATACGCACTTGTACCCAGACTCCCACTTTTAGAAAATTGTACATAGCTCCCTTAATATTTATATTTTGTTCGGTACCCGGGCAGTCTGAAATGCCTCACACCAATGTGCTTCAAACTGCAATGACTGCTTTTTCAGTAACAAAATATCTTCGTCACAGTGAGCAAAAAACGAACTTCAGAGCAATGTCACGTGACTAATGACGTCATCGCCCTACGTCTTATACAAGAAGTGGTTATTGTTAAGAGTTATTTCTATACGACGTTGTACTCCTGCTGGCTTCAAACCAACCAAGTTATTTGGCATTGACGATTTTTCAGTTGCAAAGGATTTTGGGAAGGTTTTTATTATAATTATATATTGTTTTTATAATTATTATTATTATTATTAAGTCTTGCAAATATGAGTCTTGCTCAAGAACGAAAAGCCTTAAATACTTAAAATAAATGTCGGTGTTCTGAACACAAATGACCGGGAACGATTTACCTGAAATATCTTTATTTTTAGTTAAAAAAAAAGTGCAATTTGGTTTGGTGTTTTTTACAACCTATCGGAAATAACAGTTACAAAGGACAAATACAAGTCTTGTAAATATGAGTCGTCTTGCTCAAGAACGAAAAGCCGTCATCCCATTAATACAAAATAGATGTCGGTGTTCTGAAAACAAATAAGCGCGAACAATTTTCCTGAAGTATCAAATTTTTTTTAAACCAAAACCCGATTAGTTTTCGGTTTCAAAAAAACTGTGCATTTTGGTTTAGTGTTTAATTTTCACTGTTTTGCTTTCCGCCAATAAAAGTAGCTGTATATCTCGTGTCTACGGCTCAAAATAATATGCAAAATAACACAGCCAAATAAAAGAGAAAATTAAATAAACAAATTTAAGTATTATCGACTAATTTTAATGAAAAGTATACAGCGATCAGTTTCAGTGTCAACCAATGATCACCAATGGATCACGTATCGTCCGCCGCTCGCTTTTCGTACGTCATTAGAGAGGTTAAGCATGACGTTTACGGCAAACGGCAAACGGCAAAAATAATTCTGATTTTGCTCACTTCTTCTTTAGCACTTAAATAAAGCCAGTTGAAAAATAGGGAAAAAAATCCCTTAATCACAGTAAATGCAAACAATTTCCCTAAATTGTACAAACGGCTAAAATCAGACACCAAAAGTTCGATTTTTGCCGTTCGCCGTTTGCCGTAAACGTCATGCTTAACCTCTCTATTATTAGCAAACGGCCGGTTTAGCAAAGTCACGGGGATTTCGCGGATTTTTAATTTAAACTTTTCTGAAATAAGTGGCAGGCAACTTAACCCATGCAAAACATAACATCTAAAGGAAGATATAACCTTAGTTTGCGTAGAAAATCAAACCAGAGCTATAAATATCGATTTTGTGAAGACTCGCCGAAACAACTTGTAAAGTTAAGTTTGGTCTCAATTTTCCAAGTTGTAATCCATTTCCATCCAAGCCATCTGCAGTCAAACACGCTTGTTAGCAGTTTCAGTGCTCTAATATAGTAATTGTTAACAAAAATGTACCATTATTTGTAGGTTTCCTACAACGCAAATATATTTTTGGCTATTCAAAAATCCGTGACCCAACCCCTTTAATTATTATCGTCAATTGACTGACTAAGAAATGTAGACACATAAAATAGATAAAAAATATGCACATCACGTGGAACACAGTTCAAAGCCGACAAAGTCGGTATTTCTGGTAAGCAAAACGGGCGAATCATAGTCTCCCATTAGACGTACAATGACGTACATCGGTGCGCGTCACGATTTTAGTGCTCACTGATTGCATTTCAATCCCCTCATTTTCAAATATCGCACTTCTTTGTCTAACAGTTGCCGAGTTCATTTTAAACACTAGATGACTTCTTTTTGCCTCACTACAGTAATTCTCTCTTTCAAACTAAAATTTATTACTTTGGTTTTTGTTTTATCTTAGATTCATGAGTTATGGATACTCAGACTGCCAATATCACCGCCAACTTGGACAATCCAGGTATTATTTAAAAATTATTACATCTTGTAAAATGCGTCAGTACACGAACAATTTTCGGTTCTCTTTATTTCGTTTCGGTTTGTTTGTTTGTTTGTTTGTTTGTTTGCTTGTACGTTTGTTTGTTTGTTTGTTTGTTTGTACGTTTGTTTGTTTGTTTGTTCGTTTGTTTGTTTGTTTCTTTGTGTGTACGTTTGTTTATTTTTTTAAATTTGTTTGTTTGTTTGTTTTGTTTTTGTTCTCCATAATGGTTACCCTGGAAGAAAAAACATTTTCCTCTTAACACTACTCCTAAGCGGTTTGTTCATTTCCATTAGTTAATTGGTATTACGAAATAAAGCACCTATATTAGTAATGCAGTTAAACTACTATAACGGTGTTTTTATCATTCCTAGGAAAAAACACTACTCTGTTCCAAGTGTTAACACGCAGGGAGACAGTTGAAATGGGCATTCTGTACTTGGGCTACATCCTCCTCATTTTGACGTCATTGGCTGGAAACTCTCTCCTCATTCACGTCATACGGACAACGCACTTCATGAAAACAGCAACGAACCGTCTTATACTCAATCAAGCATGCGCGGACTTGATTACAACGATGATCAGCATGACGGCTATGTTTACAGATTCTCTGTTTTTGAGAAAGTGGCAAGACGGAACCGGAAGCCTGGTGGGGTGTAGGATTATGATGTGGGTTGTCTATTTGCCGCCATTTTGTTCCGTTTGGACCCTAACTGCAATTGCCATTGACCGATATTTTGGGGTAACACGGCCTTTGCAGTCTTCCCCGATATCACGTCATATCAGACTTGTTGTTATGGGTCTGTGGGTCTGGGCGTCTGCGTCGGCTGCTGGAATAGGAACTATGGCGCGCGTTGTGTTCATTAACAAGCATGTGTTCTGTGTCATTGATTATCCTCACGTTCAGATGACTGCAGGGAATATTACAGCATTGTGTTTACTGCTTCTTAATTTTCTTGTGCCTCTTCTGGTCATGACTGTCCTGTATTCCATCGTGTGTTGGCGTTTGTGGTCACGTGATCCACCAGGTGAAGTATCCAATCACGATCAACGACATTTAGAAGCCATGAAGACAGCCAAGAAAGTTACCCGGATGATGATTGTTGTTGTTGTGTTGTTTGTTTTGTGTTGGTGTCCGTTTCATGTGTTTGTTGGTTTAGACAGCTTTCATAAGATCACGTTGCCTTATCCTGCCCTCAAGTTTGTTGTTTGGTTGTCAAACGCTTACAGTGCCATTAATCCGTTTGTTTACTTTTCATTTAATAGCAACTTTAAGCACGAACTTAAGCTGATATTTGGAAAATGCTGCAAAAGGCCGAAGTGCTGCACATAATCAAAACATTGTTTTCTGCATTATGCGCAGCGAGTTTTTGTTTCTGGCGAGCCTTAGTGAGGCAGCGCACTATTCTGATAGTCCTGTGTGTTCGTTGTCCTGTGTTATGTAAGCGGTGTACAAATTTTGGATGTCAGAATCCGCGCATGCGGTCTACGATTTTGTACTATGCCATATGATTGCGCGGAGTAGCGTTTATTAAAGCATGCAGTAGACTATTGTTCTATTTTTTGGGAAATATGGAAAGTTCATCTGTTACATTGTATGATTGTACCTTTGAATAGCGTTGAACGTTGAATGTTTAAAACCGAAATTTTTTTTTCACTCTCTAGGATGTGAACAAACCATAATCAATGTGTTTTTGGTGATTTCCTCCGTGTAACACTGTCAATCTTGAAAACGTCGGGCCGACGTTTTCAAGTTTTAGGCCCGTCCGTAGTCACGCCAGTTTTAAACAACTTTAGTGACCAGTACAGTGCATTTTAGCAAGGTTAGGCAACTATTAGTGGATTTCCAATTAATACCAACACCTTCATTGGATTTTCAAGCAGCACTAAATTTTGGTGAGATTGCCCTGAAATGCCGGTTGATCGAAGGGGTCGAAGTCGATGTAGAAACTTCTAGAATACTTTGTGGCCCAGAAATGAAAGAAATCTGAGATATTAGCATAATCATTTTTTATTATTACATCATTCTGAAAGCGCTTGACACTTTCCAAGCTACAGCAGTTTTGAAATTACTATAAATAAACTTGTTTTTTTTTTTCAATAATCAAACTAGGGATTTCCAATGTTAAAGCTATGAAATTACATATTAAATATCTAATCTTAATCTCTTATCAAATAGATCCTAGTACAAAATAGCATGTACAAAATACAAAAGCCTAGTATATAAATATAATTAAATACCTATAAATACAAAACCATGTTAAAAAAATACTCATCATAAATAAACCATACAGCAAAATGTATATCATTCAACACTTCGCTTAGTTCGTAATCCAGCAGATTTTGACGTTTCAGGCTAACTATCAACTTGTAAACGCTATGCAAGAAACGTTTCGGCGCAAATGTTTCCTAAATTTCTTATTCTAATTAAGCTAATGATTCTTCGCATTTTCACAACTCTTTAATAACATTAATTTTAACCTATAGATTGGTCAAGTCTCTTTTTGCAGAAAAACATAATTTCAAAAAACTAATTAAAAGTACATCATATATGTACTGATCGACACTACATTTTCAACTTTCCCTGAGTTAAAACAACAAAAGATTCGTGTTGAAGAACAATCCTCTGAACGTTTAGCGGAAATTGAAGGTTATCCTGAAATAGGTACTCAGTGACGTTCCATGGCCAATTATATCTTATCAAAACAGGGGAATATTTAGCATTGCTCCCACGAAATGTCTTTTGCATACAATGCATGTTACCGAAATAATGCGGCTATCCGCTCTCCTGGGATATAAACGATTAACGATTAAAAGGTTAGAACATCAATACCGTCGAGTCACAGCCATCGGATCTTGTAAAGGAGCTGTGTCTGTCCCCAGGTTCGGTCAGTGGCTCGCTACTGAGAAGTCCGTTTAGAACTTCATCGAAATCATTGATGGTATTTTCTGCCTCTTTAGCATCTGCCATACTAGTTTCAATCTCCTTCACCTCCATGACCACAGCTTCTTCTTCGGATTTGTCCTCGACTCCATAAGGTTCATTTGGAAAAGACGATCGGGAAATTGTCGGCGCCAAATCGAGAACTTTCGGTTCTTCTTCGGTATGATCTTCGTCAACGGTAGATCCAAACGTTGGAGGAGGGGAAGGGCTAAAGTCGGGGACTGGGGTGGAACCTGCGTCGATCTCCTCCAAGTTAGAGTAAGGCTCGTCATAGAAACTGTCCTGCGAACCCAGCGAGATCTTTTTGTTCCTTAGAGTGTACGGAGAAGACGGACCCGGATCTTGAATGGACTGCGCTTCGTTATCCTTTGTAGGCGGAAGCTCAAGATGCAAGTCGATGAGGTCCTTACTTTTGACAGGTCCGGCCGCTTCGCTACTGTTCAGATCGGAGACCGTTATCGTGTCGCTTGATAAGGTGCTCTCTCCAACGCTCTTTACATCGTGTTTGTCAACTGCTGGGCTAGGCTCTTTTGGCTCGGCTGTGGCATTCCTACAAAGGAAGCAAACGACACGATTTTTTTTCTTATAGCATTGATATTTTCAAAGCAAAAGTCAAGCTTTGCTTGTGGTTCCCAAAAGTTTGAACACTTGCGAATGGCTTTATTGTATTTATTATTTAAAGCACATTACAAAGACCCAAGCGACGACAACATTGTGTTGAGCAAAATTACGAACATTTCATGCACTTACACAACAGCTCTAAATCAACACCTAATTAACGTGAAAAACATGTCAGTTTGCTCCAATAATGAAAACACAGTTTTGAAAAGGACGACAGGAACCCCATTATAACTGCTCTTGCGAAAACTACTTTACATGAAATAAGACTAATTTAGTTCAAAATGCACATTTAAAAATAACGCTAATTGAAAAGTCCACTCTGGTCCATTGTTCCTCAAGGAAGGGTTATTCTATCGTAAATGCATGCGCTTAAACAAAAGACCTAACTAATGTATAAACAATAGTAAGTGAAATCGTAAAACCGCATAAAAGAATATGTTTTTTATCCTAAATTTAGGATCAAACGCCGAGGAAAAATATCAAAACATAATGGAGAGATTTACATGTATAGCTGCACTGGACAAAACTGCCTTCAATACAGACTTAATCCAAAGACCATCTATTTGACCTTGTTACAAAAGCGAACATATAAACACGCAGCTTTCCCCAAAAAGGATCTATTTACGTGTATGTTGTTCTATTTACGCAAATTAGTTGCGCTCCACAGCCTTTTGGTAAACTTCTTATGTTACGGAACATTGACTACACAGGGACGAGGGTAAACATGGCCCGTCAGGCCGAGCGGCGAACTAGCCTATGTAAAGTCTTACTGAGTATTCATCGTATTTCTGTTAAAGACAGACGCTAAAATTAAGCATTGTGAAACCGAACTTTTATCACACTTTAGTATATCTTGAAGGTGACTTAAAGTCCAAATGCTTGCAATGTTGCCAAATATCCATCATTTTAAAGGAAAATACTAAATGATATTTCATCTGGAAACTTCCGCGACACAAATTTTAAGTCTGATTTTTTTACTATATTTTTAATTTAATTTTTATTTATTTTTCTTTTTAAATACGCTTAAACTAATAGGCATAACACCCAAAAAATTATGTCAGTTAAGGATTATAGCTTGTTTATAGTAGTTAGCGATGGTAGTTAGATGTTAGTAAATGGTTACATATTGGCTAGTGTTAGACTTTTTTAGGTTGTTGGTTAAATCCCCCAGGTTTTATGATGCCGTCTTCAATAAGATGTTCGCAAAAAAATAGTGTTCACTCAAAAGATAGTGTGTTCGATTTAAAAAAGTTTGCACCATTCAAAAGAAAAAAAAAAGCCCGACTGCAACATGTTGTGAAGTATGTACAGGGTATGCTTGTGTAAAACAATGTTGGAAGCAACAAGGGAAATGAAGCCCAGTGGATTAAGCCCATGAACTTTAGGAAAGCAAAGCGATTCTCTACACTTTACTGGAAAAGGGGCATATATAGTAAGTTCACTTAACGTCAGTTATATTAAAAGAATGCGGTATTGGAGATTATTTGTGAACAGCAAGAATACTCTGCCGCTTGTAAAATTGATGAAGTAAAATGTTTAGGATAACAGATGCTATGTGGAACGCAACAAGCGATTGTGCGCGAAAAGGAAATTATTCCCAATGTCTTTTTTTTTTTCCTTTTGTTTCCTTTTTGACCAGTTAAACAAAAGAGCGTGAACCTTAGTAAAGGCATGAAACACGATTTCCATCCAAGCTATCTCATAAGCCCACAACAATTAAGTAAACGGACATTTGAAAAAGAAATATGTTCACCCACAGAAATGGTCGATACACACATACGCGTACAAAAGCAAAAACAAGAAAACATACATATATACAACACAGAGACGAGGTGGATAATAAACTCAAGCAAACAAGTCTTCAGCCACACAAATTTATTGAATTAACACTTCGCTCCTGAAAAGTCGATATTATTCAGTATAAAATAACTTGAGAATTGCCTAGCACAGCAAGTGAAAATCAGCATATTTAGGTATAGCTGTGCCTTAACATCGATATTGTCATTAAAATTTACATTGGGAGTTAATAATATTTTGGCTGGACGCCGTAAGTATGAACAATACCGGGACAGCATTGTACTTCAAACTGAAATCATTTTTATGTATTTTTCAATAGAAACGTAAATTTAAGTGTTCGCATAATGTCTATAAGTTATACAATACGAAATATTTTTGTTGTTGTTTTTGTTCAGTTTTTCTCAGTCTTGGTTACTAAATAGATATGTCAGCTTCGTTTCAAACAAACACGATATATATTCACACAAAAAGGAGCAACAAACATAACAGTGACATAGGTCTCGACAAAATACCATATCAACTGTAAAAATAAATGGAATGTCTTAATAAAACAGATATATACAGGAATGAGTATTTTCTTTTTCTCGTCTTTTAACGCCTTCAAAAGTGACTAAAAAAGCACCTTTTATTTGTTGTGGTCTACCTACTACACAGCATGCAATTACAGGCTTGTCCCTTTACTCCCGATAAAAAAAAGGTTTAAGCCCACTTATACGAAGTTTTACTTCGCCGGTTAACATGAGCAAACATTTAGATTTAAAATTCACTTTAAATACTACAAGTTCTTATTTAGTTCAAATTTTGAATTTCAGCTTTATCCGGCTATGCGTGCAGTCCAGTGGTACGATAAATGCGATGGCAGAAATGTTGAAAAACCTTTTTTATGCGGCAAACAAAAGTTCATAGGTAAAACACACGCCATTATCATTTTCATCCTGTCCAGAAACGTTACAGCTTACAGATATCACTCGATAAAGTTTGTCTGCTTGCTTTTTCTTCTTCTTCATTAATTTTGATTTTAATTTTAACTGTGAAATCCAAATTAGTGCCACACCGATAAACAGGATAATTTTTTTTTTTTGCTCTCTGTATGACAGTGCATGGACGCTTTGAAAACTAACGGAATGCTGCCGGCTATTGATAAAAAATCTAAAGCGCAGGGCAACGGCATGATACCATTCACTACTTGGAATTGAAAGGGAAAAAAACAGATCAAGGACTGAAAACTAAAAAAAGGCAATACAAAATTAAACTAAATGAGTATTTCTAAACTTCTCCCAGGGTTCTCTTTGTCATTAAAATCCAAGATGGCCGCCACTGCGACCTACTAGCACTGACCGCCATCTTGGATTTAAGTGCCAGGGAGACCCTCGGGAAAAGATTTGGATCGAAAGTAGCCCTGTAAACTGTGCTGGCATGCATTTCCGCATTGATGTCGATCGTTTCCCACTTCAATTCGATTGAATGACTAATACCTTACACTCACAAGTTAGTTCTTTCATCGTACACGACCACTGGATGATGACTTGCCTCGTCCGCCTGTCTGGAAGCTTGGCTTCCCTGTTGGTCGCTGGACCCCTTGCGAAATGTTTTCTTACTTTTATCCGGCTTCGCGTAAGTATAGTTCATCTTACTCGGCTCTTGTGTTGTTGATTGATTGCTTTCAGTGTCGCTTGATGACGCCGCCTCTTTCTTGCGAAAAGTCTTTTTCTTGGTTTTGTCCGGTTTTGCATACAATTCGTCAGGATTTGATGGTGCCGGGATCGGAACGGACTCTTTACCACCAGAGGTGGCAAGATGTCTATCGAGCTCCTCGTCTGTATCGTATGCCTCGTTCTCTACCCCGGACATATCTTTATTCTGAAAACCTACAGAACCTCTGCTCCCTTCTCCGAGATCAACCTGCTCCTGCTCGCTTGCTGGGTTGTAAAGTTTGTTTCTAAATGATTTGCGACTCCCTGGCGATTCAGAGCCTCGTTCCTCGATAGGAGTCGAGCGGAACGCAATCGGCGGAAGAGGTCCAAAGCTTGAGAAACCTCCACCGAGCTCCTCGACACTCGAATAGGGTTGATCGTACTGGCTGTCCTGCGAGGCTATGGAAGCCTTTTTGTTGCGTAGGTTGTTTACCAGCGGGGAGCGATCCGATGCACGCGAAGTAGAAAGATCCGTTGGGTCTGCATACTGCTGACTCGGTTTCAGAGGGGAAGGCGAGGCTACACTGCTGTTCCAATCGGAGTCGAAGGAATCGCTAGAGAAGTTGGTGCCTTCTACGCTTGGCGCTTCTTGCACGTCAAGAACTGCGCTACCAGTGAATCCAGGGTAAGATGGTCTAATGAGGGATAAAGAAAATTAAAAAAATATATTAACCAACGTTAAGGCATTCTGTTAGATCACCGAGTAGGTCAAAAAGAAAATCAAATGCACTTGGTGAAGTAGTTTTAAAACAGGTTGCTGTGTTAGATCGTCAGTTAGGAGTTTTGGACTTAACCATTACAGGTTTCTACGGTCAGTCGTCAGAAAAAGTGTGAATTTATTTCCTGCAAGCGCCGTTATAACAAGACGTGATGATCGTGTAGGCTGCATGCAGTTATCTTTAAATTGGTCCTCTCGAGGCAACACGATTTCACCCGCAACGCGAGCATTAACATTAAATTTGTTCTTTCTTCGTAATGTTCTTGTTACAGATCAACTTTTAAAGTAGCGCTACCAAGCTTTCAAACAACCAGGTTCTGAATAATATTGTTACTGCTTCAACAAAGATTTGTATTAACAATGTTTACATCATTGTGCTGTTATGTTTTAGATGATTCCTTTCCCTTTTGAATGCATCAAAACATTTTGAAACCCATTTCATTTCAACCAATTAAAAACGCCTTTAACGTACATTTAAGAGTAGTGCTGCCATTCATTGGTTTCAAATATTTTTTCTGTTATTTTATCGTGTTATGCTTTGATTATAAGGTTAATTGACTGATTTACAAATTGATTAAATAAATGACTGACAAGCAGATTAAGTGATTCGACAGATCGGTAAACAGGCAGGTTCATTGATCGAAAAATTGATTATCGATCCATATCTCCATTTATTGATTAATCGATTTATTGAGAAATCTAAGTATTTAAAAATGTTAATTTATCATTAATATATAGATCTATGGATCGCTCTAAGCAAGACTTCCTTCTCCTCTCTATTGCCAAAACAACAAAAACGTTTGCTATCGTTTTTAATTTTTTAAGGATTATTTCTTTAGAGCGAGTAGTTTATATATCGAGTTACCTTTACTGTTTATGTTGTTTGAGGAACAGAAAACGATCCCATCATCCTATAGTGACCAGTGCCATTCAAAGCACTTACAACCAATAAAAAGACGTGTTAGACAAGTCAATTATATCACAAACCAATGAAAAGAAGTGTTAGATAAGTTAATTAAATCCCTCGGGTTTACGTAAAGGAAACGCAACAAGAACAGTTTTCAATTGAGTGTCATAAAACCAAAATAATCACTCTGGCTGATCACAAACGACGCAGGCAACATATCCAGTGAACCAATCAAATAACGAAGTACATGTAACGTGGAAAAAACGCGTGCGAGTGAATCATGATTGGGTTTGGTTTTACTTCTGATTGGTTGAGAAAGTGGCGCGTTTTCTTTTAAACAATCACTAAGCAAGTAATGAAAAACAAAGGAAAGGCGAATTACTTTCGACACTCAAGTGAAAACCGATCTGTGTAATGATTGAAGCTTCAGGGTTATATTTACAATTTAAGAGTATAACTGCGACTGCAACTGGAATAATTTAATGATTTTTTCGTTGTTGTTGTTGTTGCTTTAAACCAAAAGTTTAGAACTGAACATTTGTAGACTACAAGAAGTCGCCCTCTCTTTCTCAGATCCTACAGGCGAGAGGTGAACATACATTCGCTTAGAAAAAGGAGAGTATTTGGTATTGTAATAGGTGATGGAAGCAATAAAAGTTGAAAAGTTGAAAGTTGAAAGTATCGGGGGTGGAAGCGGAATCATGAATCATGAATCATAGCTGTAAAATTGGTAGGAATCATTAATCTTCATGTCTAAAACTTGGGAATCATGAATAACAACAGATGGCTAAAAGAATCATGAATAGCAAATGAATATGCTTCCATGGATATTGGAGGCGTGTGAGAATAGAATGCAAACTACGAAACTTCTTAACAGTTATATCACAGAAATGGCCGAAAACAGCATTTCCGAGCGTCTAATGTTCAAAATTTTCTGGGGGAGCATGCCCCCAGACCCCCCTAAAGGAAAACACTGACTGCGATTCAAATCTTCATCCCTTATCTATCCTTGACTGCGTTACACACAGTAACGTTATTTCAAAACTGGATGAAAATAATGACAAATGAATCATGAATATCGAATAAAATTTTTAAATGAATCACGAATCATTGAGGTAAAACAAGACAGGAATCATGAATATCCAAAGTCCAATGATTCCGCTTCCACCCCCGAGAAAGTAGTCGCAGTCTTACTGTAGCACACCACCAACGGTACCACATAAGTTTATTTTCCAAACACGATATATCAATTCTCGTATAACCATTTGTATAAATTTCTTACAACGTCACTTGTAAGGATTCAGTAGTTCAACGAGACAACTGAATAGCCTCGTAACAACACTTGTCTGTTTGACAATTTATTGATGATGAAAGATAGGGAACCAGATGTTAAAAGGGAAATTATCAAGATGGTCTATGGACTTGTTTCATTTATTGCAGCTTAAAGGAGCTTTGCAACGATGATGATTGTTACGATCACTGGAGAGGATTAAAATAGGTTATGATCTACGAACGTAATAGCCTGCAAGCCCTGACGCTGTCGCTTCGGCGAAGACAAGCGACAGCCGGAAATACGTCTGGGTTTGCAGGCCACGAACGTACTAAAATGTGATTTAGCTCCTTTCAGCTCCCATGATCTTCGGAGACCCAGAACTAACGAGGATATTTGGAGAATGCATTCAATAGTGGAAGCAATTGTTTACTCACCTGTCCATTTCAAAACCACTCCTGAACTCGTGTATCTTTCTAGACCTTTGGTATGCCACTGCTGCAGTGAAAAGAAAACATTTTATTCACTAATTAAATATTCCAAATATTTCCCTGAACAGTTACTTATTTTTGTTCAGAATTGCATCAAAAGAAACTATAAGCTTTTCTATCCAAGTAACCTCAAAGGAGCTATGCCGTTGTTACCTTTTGATGTTCACAATTTTAGAATCAAAAGAACTGAAAGCACGTCGTGCTGCATCTCTCGTGTTACTTTAAAAAAACTTTAAAGCTTTCTGTGACCTTGCTGGCTGCAGTTATACTCGGTGTCAAATTATCGAAAATTGAAAAGCGTACATTTAATTTAAAGAAACATTTAGACTCTTCACCTCAAATACATTATGCCCCTTTATAAAATTCCATTCATTGACTAAAAAGTAAAATTATAACTGTTCTTGTCGCTCCATAAAAGTTGCGTTGTATTGTAGTGTGATTCACAACACGATATACTTGCCGCTCTTTCAAAGATTTTAATTAGCCTGAAACGCTGCGATAGATTATGGAAAAAAAACATTCCATGTATCCTGAAGAAAGATTGTTACTCCATACCAACTGAAGAAAAATTCACCCCAAATACATTATTCCTCATTAGAACTCGATTTATCTTTTTTTTAAAAAAATTGTCGTTTGATAGTAGTTGGTAGTTGCATTATAATTGTTGCGTGACTTTCATAACTCGATTAACTCAGATCTCGGGCAATCTTGTTCTCGATTCTATGTGTCCAGAAGAAAGACTATTATCTCCTTACCCTTGTCATTTGCTGTTTAATCAGTTTAATATTTCATTTAGTTCTTCTCGTTCAGCATGTAAGACCCTATACACCTATAGCGCCGATCACAAACGTAACAGGAGACAACTAGATTGATATCTGTTTTTTATTAACATCGATAACATCTGTTGATTGCATTTTTGGCATTTTTTGCTGGTCTTCAAGGAAAACTAATTAAAACCTAATTAGAATTAACTCAACACATTGTGGCCCGCTTATGAAATAAATACCTGAAAACTTTTCTTCGAGCAAGAACACATATAATGTACCACAAATTTGCCATAAATATATATCCATTGTTTTAACCTTGTTCACTTGTCGCTTCGTAAACACACGTGAGATCTTACACGAAGTACTATCTGCGCCAAAGCTACCCACACCATGGTAACACGTGACAAAAAAAGGTATTTCTGGGTTTTTTCGATTTGAAAAGAATTTTGTACATAAAAAAGACTAAAAATGCATGTATCGTCACACAGCTACTTTGTGAAAGGTAACAGTTCAAACCTTTTTGTTCTCTCCAACGCCTGAAGCCCAGAAAATAAACTGCCGCGATGAGAAGAAACAGCACGATCAGCCCTACACAGACGATGATAATGATCATATGTTCCTCTCCCAGTCTCGCTGTCCTTTTCTCTGTCCCGGCAGCGACTGCCACGGTTGTTGTGTTTGATTCCTCAGGAGGGGTGGTCTGGGGTTCAGGGGGCATGGTAGTTGGTGGAGGAAGATTGCCTGCATTACAAATAGTATTATAACCGTTACTAATAGCTATGCAAAGTTTCTTTCAGCTAAATAAAATAAAAAAGATCCCTTTATTCAAGTGCCCATGTCTTTAGCACTGCTGTGCTAATTGGGGACACTGTGAAGAAAAAAAAATATTGTAAATATAGAACATAAACTTTTTCAAAATCCCAACTGGCAGGAGGCTGACCAGTTGGCTATTTAGAAAGCGTGGAGGATTTGAATTCAGGACCACCGAACACAAATCCATCTAGTGGCAGAGAGGAGGACTTGAGCCCAGGACTTCCGGATTACAACTCCAGCACCCTAACCACTGGCGTAACATCACTATCCATCACGTTTCGTGCACAGTCGTTGAAGCAATGGTAGCAGTGTGCATTCAGCCGTTGTGTGGAAGGTTAAAGGTTTTGATGTTGGCAAGCAAATTGCCATTGATGACAATTTTTGATCATCAAAACGGTCTAGTTTGGAGGAAAAACGACACGACGCTTCTTTCACTGGCTTTCGCGTGTGTTGGTAACTTATTTTGTGGCATGTAATGATTATTGCCTCATGTGGAAGACATCCTTCTGAGCTTTCTTAACGTGTAGTCTGCTGTGCAGAAGCACATAACTTTACAGTTTGTTTGCGTTTTAACAAACTTCCAGTTATTAAAGAAACTTAACAGAAGCTTTAACGCACCAAAGTCCGTTCTACCGTGACTCCACCGCAAGAGTCCAAACCCGTCATCTCGTTACTTACGTGTAGTGACATTCACCGTCGTTCCCTTTCTACCAAACCCTTTGCTCGTCTTTACCGTCACAAAAATGTAATAAGTAGTATTGGGAGCCAGGTTGTCGATGTTGACAGTCAGCTTTCCATCTGTTGTTAAGCTGTGTGATGTGTTACTGTCAGCATTGCTGTAAGTAATCCTGTATTGCAGGATTTTTCCGTTAGGTGTTTCAGGGGGATGCCATGTTACTTTAATGGTATTGTGATCCACCACTGTCGCGGTCACGTCATCAACTGTGCCAGGAACTTAACAGTTAAAAACAAAACAAAATTTAAAAAAAGTCAAATTAATATTGTCGCCTGCATGAGATGACAGCCATTCTATCCGTTTCAACTTCGGGAGACTGGAGCCGAAAAATTCCACACTGGTGACGTAACATTACAAAACACAAGGTTTTCGCGTGTATTTACGCCTGAAAGAAACTCGTATTTAAATCAATAAATTGTAAAAGTGGGCCTCTTCGCTAACTGACCGATTCCCAGACACTTGAAGTATCGATCAGTTACCTAGGGCCAACAAGAAAATTAAGCAACAACATTATATCTGCTAAGCCCACCATGACGGAAGACTGTTTGCAACCTCTTATTTTCTGGTATTTTTCTTCGAAATACAGAGCTGGATGCCAGCGCAAAATTTCTTTCGTTCGCTTCGCTTACTCACCTCCCATCCCGTCATGCCTCGCGCCCGCTGTTTCTTGCGCGTTTGCGTTAAAAAATAGAGCGGCTTGAACAGTCTACATAAACTGATCCAATCCATGTTTTTGACCATTTTCAAAATACCGAGTTTAACAATACTATTGTTTGTTTTATCGGGCATATACAATGCATCAAGGATAACACCAAACAAACAAAGGAACAAAGTTATTATTTTCTAAAACAAACTGTTGCACTGAGTCAGCGAGCAAGCAAAACACTTTCTTGATAAACCGCCGTCGCGAATTTCGAAAGGCTGACGTTTCGAGCGTTGGCTCTTCCATGGAGCTTTTCGACTTCTCGTTGAAATACAATGAAAAACAAACTAAGTAACTACCTCCTTCCTGTGAAACAATGGTTTTCACTGCACTTGCGTTTCCTTGCCCCGCACGTGTAAATGCCGCAACTTTGACGGAATACTCTGTAAACACTGTAAGGTTTACCAGCGTTACAGAGGAATCAGTTGTATTCACAGACAGGTAGCCGGCATCTGGTAATAAGTTGGTCTGCCTGTAAAACACAGCGTACCCAATGATGATACCATTGCGCATGAGTGGAACTGGTTCAGCTATAAAGACCACAATGCTTTGCTGGCTGTCAGAGACCAGAGTAACATTGGACGGTGGACCGGGTGCTGAAAAACACACCAGATTAACAGGTTTAACATATAACATTAATTGTTACCACAACAACTTCAAGACACACTCCAACGCTCATGTGACATACCAGCTTCCATTGTCCAAGCTTGCTTCCAAGGACTCATGGGACCGGCCTGGACCGTGAAGGCCTGGACAGAAACAGCGTACTCTGTCCATGGAAATAGCTGTTGTATTGTAAAATTCAGTGATGTATCCGTGGTGAAGTTTTCGGCATCAGAAAATCTGTGCGGGCCTACGGCTTTCACGGATACGATGTATTTCCTAACTTTGCCATTTGTTAATTCTGAGGGAACACTCTGTTGAAAAGGAAAGGTCGAATACTGTAAGATATTTGTGAAAAATTGAAGTTGCAATTTAATACGGTGACGAGCAAATGATAAGATGCATTGCCAGCTGAAAGCGCGGTGGACTATTGGTTAGTGCGTTGGACTCCGCATCGAGCTTTCCGGGTTCGAGCCCTATCCGGGGTAACTGCATTGTGTTCTTGAGAAAACACTTTACTTGTACAGAGCTTCTCGCAACCCAGGTGTATAAATGGGTACTGGCGAATTTACTGCTGGGGGTAACTCTGCGATGGACTATCATCCCATCCAGGGGGGAGTAGAAATACTCCTAATCGCTTCATGCTACGGAAACCGGGATAAGCTCCGGCCTAATGGGCCATTTTGACTAGCCTCGAACGCAGATTTTACCTACTGCCAGGAGCACTTGATTGGCAAGGCAAACGATGTCAATTTTCGCTAGCCTGCAAAAAGGTACACGATTGGGGTCTTTACACACGCGAATCAAAGCAATTCACCTTCCATTTGACCAAAATTGAATGAGCAGACAAAGCTTGCAGTTGGATATCCCGAGGAGCAACAGCCGGACCTGAAAACAACACACAAAAATTTTAAGACACGTCAAACGTGGTAAATGTAATTGACCAACACCAAGTCCCCGCTATTTACTGATCAGTGATTAATAAGAATCGAAAACAAAAAAAGAAAAGTATTGAACGCAAACGTTCGTTGAATCAAAACATAAATAAGCAAGCACCAACCTGCTTCACCAGTTATCGCTTCAGCTGAAGCTGAAAAGTTCCCCCACTTAACATCCATTTCGCCAGTGGCAGCACGAATCCTAAACTGATAACGAGTGAATGGCTTTAAGCTGACAATCAAAGTCTTAAGTCCAGGAACCTGATTGGCTGATAGCACTTTACTAATGACGTCGCTACTGCCTGCAGTATTGTATTGGATTTCATAGCGTGTGATCTGACCGTTTGGCTTGGCTGGTCTGCTCCATGATAAGCTGACGGCAGTTGAACTGGAAGGTACCGCTACTAAGCTTGTTGGTGGCGAAGGAGCTAAAATTCAGAAATCCATGTACAAAATTACTACACCAATCTCTGTTTTGGTTAGCTGCACGAAACGCCCCTCCAGGGTATTAAGATCAATTCTACAATGCACTTTGAGTTCGCGCGTCGCAATTAAATCTTGCGATTTCCGACCCGACGTTTGAAAAGAAACGCTTTTCGTTTTCCGCGCGGCGCATGTCGTTTATCGACAATCGCGTCTCCTTTCTCGAGAGTCACGTCTCATTTCTGAAGAGTCACGTCTTGTTTCTTAAGAGTCGTTTCTCGAGAGTCGCGTGTCATTTCTAGAGAAATGCGAAGGCTAAGAGGGGGCATTTTCACAGAAGAAATCTATTTACACTTACCATCTTGCAAGGTTTGGTTTGTAACAGTCGCCCCAAGACTCAAACCAACAGCGTTACGAGCAGAAATTCTGAAGGTGTAAGTTGTGTAAGGATCAAGGTTTCTCACTGCGTATGACGTCACAGAGATGTTCTCTTCCAACACTGCATAAGCCCCAGACTCCCTCTTCATCTCTAGTTTGTAGCTGGTAATAGAACTGTGTCCATCAAACCCTGGTCTCCATGACAACTGAATAACGGAAGAGGATTGTGGGATGGCCGACATTGGAAGAGGTGGACTAGGAGCCACTGTTTGAAGTAAAAGAGAAAAAATATGAAGAACTATCTTATAAATTCTGAATAATTTATACGTTCACAAATAGAAAACAACGCGCGCACCTACATATAAGAGTAAACTCGAAAGTTTGCGTTTACCCCAGGCACGGTTTCTGTGATATGAAACTTGGCGTTACAAGAATTAATTTACAAAGATGTAGTTTCATGCAAACCTACCAAGCAACCAATCACAGGCCACGTTATATAAATTTATTTTTCTATTTCACAGCGGTAAGTAGCCGAACATGCTACATTCTCTTATAATAAATAACTGGGTTTTGAGAACATTGAACTTGCTATTGAAAAATTTCCATAACTGGCAATATAGATCAATAGATGTGAACCACCTTTGACCTGTTCAAAGTTACGTCTCAAAGCGTTTCAATTGTTCCCTTCTCACAATATCAGCAATGATTGAAATAGGGTATATAATGTACATTTTTCTTTTTCGTCATAACCAAACCCACTAAATAATGGGTGCTTTGAAAGAACATGCATTACACCAACCTTGTACAGTTAAGTTCCCATGTTGTGATTTCCTTCCCGCCGCATTAGAAGCGATGCAGGTATAGATGCCGCCGTCCGCTTCACGCACGACCCTAATCACAAACAAGCTGCTTGTCACGGACAACAATCCGCCATTTCTATACCACGCGATACTCGGCTGGGGTATACCGCTGACTGCACAGGTTAGCGTGGTATTCATTCCCAGCGGAGCCAATCGAGGCACCTGAAACGATGTTATGTCTGGAGCAACTGCAAAAAGCAAAGACAATCTTTTTAAATATCCATGAAGGTAAGACAAATTGGATGATTAAATTCTTCCTTATATAGCAGGCCTAGACATAAATCTCAGTTGAACTATAATATATCTTGTTGATCGAGATGGTTATAACTTTCTTTGAAGTTATGGCAATGAACGAAGTGATTTGACTCAAGGTGCAAAACGATATTTAGGCCACATGCAACCGTTCCCCCTTAAAAAGGTAAAACAAAGTGCCCAGCTAAAAAGTGTTCTCAGGCCCTCCCAGTACATCCCTTCTGCTTGCGACTCAGACGATCTTGTTTTCACTTGGCCATAAGCGACGGAGTCATAAGCCGAACCGAAAACTCTGCTTACGACTCAGTGGTTGGATCATAACGCCCTTCGTTTCTGATTACGAACTCCGATTCAAAGTCCGTCGCTAGTGAAAACCGGCCTTGAATATTCCGCAGAAGTTCAATAAACTTCACACAACAAACTAGATTTACGGTGTTTGCCCAAAACGTCTATTGTATGATTTTTTTAACTGACAAAATCACAATAGGCAATGTTCTTAAACATAACGTCTCGTGCAGGAAATAATTCATGCTGCTCAATCGAAAGGCAGAAAATGTTAGAGCGGTTTTCACTTGAGTGTCGAAAGTAATTTGCATTTGCTTTGGTTTTGCATTACTACGCTCAGTGATTGGCTTAAAAAACTCGCGCCACTTTCTCAACCAATCAGAAGTAACACCAAAACCAATCGTGACTTGCTCGCGCACGTTTTTCCGCGCTTCGTGCCTGCTTCATGTATTTGCTTCGAGTTTTGATTGGTTCACTGGACTGTCTGCGTCCTTTGTGATTTGCCAGAGTGATACCTTTGGTTTTGGTTTTACGACACTCATTTGAAAACTGCTCTAAGTTGTTCTTTCACTAATTCCATATATCACTCACCCTGAACAAACAGATAAGCAATTCCCACGTGAGAATTTAACCCATTGCTAACATTACAGCGGTATTGTCCGGCATCACTTGCGATCGTGTTCAACACTGTCAGGCTGTCTCCGCCAATCACAATCCTTCCACCTGTTATCAACTGCACCCCACCTTTGAACCACGTGACTACTGGTTTTGGATCTCCTGACGCGTTGCACCGGAATGAGGCTGAAGATGATTCGTTGACAGTGACATTCACTGGGTTCATGTCAAGAGATGCCGGCACTGAAAACAACAATTACATGTCAGCAATGTACGTCATTAGGGGCACACTTTAATTTGAGTTCTCAAAGGTACTCGAACTATAAAAAATGTGAAAATTAAATTCCACGCATAAAGAGTCTCTATTCCCATTGTGTGGCAATAGCAATCTGCACAAAATTGATTTGGAAGCGTGTTAACGAATGGTCGTTAACGAAGAGAAAGAAGACAAAATTTTTGTCTTTTACAAAACAATTTAACATACATTTAGCTTGCTTGCTTATTATTCCGTTGGTGTTTTTCTATGTCAGAAAACTATTATTTTGAGGTTTCCTTCAATTTCAAAGTAATCAGAAAAATGCCTAAAACGTCGTGACATTGCTCCTCTAACTGAAAACGTTTCAGTTAGTCATCCAAAATTGATTACACTTACACGATACACCTAACCCTCGTTGTTCAAAGGAATAAGACCATCTACCAGATAAATCACTATCCAGTAAATAGCATAGTTAACACTTTGGATCGCAGTCTATTCAGGGGATAGCGTTACCCAACGTTTGAACAATCCCTGAAATACAGATTTACCTTTCACCCTCAAATATACTGATGACTCCAATTGTCCAGCAACGTTTACAGCTTTACAAATGTACTTTCCTTCATCTTTCTTTTGTATTTGTCTGATTTCAAGAGATCCAGCAGTTATGATGTAATGCTGTGTCTGCGTGAGTTGTACTCTTGATCCGCCAGAAGTGTAAAACCACTGAATGTTCGGTTTTGGGATTCCATTAAATGAGCACTCAAACTTCACTGACTCTCCAACTGTTTTGGTAGCATTTGCAGCAGATGAGACAAGAGATGGTGGAACTTAAAAATAAAATGAGATGTTTTGTTAGATATTTGACGCTTTGCCAGACATTTTGTAAAGCCTGTACTACACATTATGCTATTATGAAAAGGTCGGATGTTCTTAGGAAAATTTGAATTAAACCCCTAAAGGCCATTTCCAAGTTACCCTTTGCCTCTGTTTCAAATCGAGTCAACGTGTGAAACCATTCATATGAAAATGTGTTCCACCTTCACGTCCATTTCATGCAAATCAAAGTCAAGTCAAAGACATAAAAATTGCAATTAATAAAAGTACTTATGGATCACTGAACAACGATTTCAGATCCTTTTGTTTCTGTTGCCATTTGTTGCATTTGTATTCTCTTTTAATTCACTTATCAGACAAAATTTAATTTTACTGCTATTGACAATCAGCTGTACCAAATCCAGTCATGTAACTATTTCATTTCACTGCATACTTCTGCACCTACCATAAATAACAACATCAGCAGTTGCAGTAGCAGAGCCAGCAACATTGGTCGCAACACAACTAAACTTTCCAGCATCCTGCACAACAGTTCTGGAAATATGCAAGCTCCCATTGGACAGCAAGGTCACATGATTAGTATCCACAGGCTGACCATCTTTTTGCCATGTTAGTATAGGCAGTGGGGAGCCTGTGGCCTGACAGTGTAATGATAGAGGAGATCCCTGTGTAACATTGGTGTCCCTGGGTTGAACTTGAAACGTAGGTGGAACTGAAATGGAAAACAAAATTGAAGCTTGGTGTGAGTTTTTGTCATGACCTACTGAAATGTGAATTGTACAATTCAATTAATATTTAATCGCCCTTGAAAGATTATTAACTTAGCATGATGAAATTTCTTTCCCAACTAAGCAATGCCAATCACAGAGGCTAACTATTTTCTCTTTTCATCTTATCTATAATCAAATTTTCATGCTGGCTTTTATGATTCAGTGAAAGGAAAAAAGAAAACTTCTTGGGACGTGCAAATGAGGGTAGAGCAGTGAACATAGCTTTATTGTACTTAAAAACCACATCTGCCCAAGACGTTAGCTTTTTCTTTATTTATTTATTTATTTTTTTTTTTTGCAAATGCTGCACTAAATATCGTTTGCCAATAATTAACATCATTTCTATTAAACAGAGAGCAAACTAACAACCCAAATGCACAACAAATGTAAATTCAAATAAGCTAGAAGCAGTTCATAAACATAAATAAACAAACTAGTTAACAGTGTACACTGTACCCACCATGCACAGTAACATAGGCCACTGAAGAAGTTCTTGTGGCTTGAAGATCAGTATTTGTTCCATCGCAGAAGTACATTCCTTCATCTGATTTCTTGATAGCTGTAAATTTTATTGTTCCAGAACTGTCAACAGAAATGCCGCCACCTGGAGTAATCAGCTGATAGTTGTGATACCAGCGAATTGTGACCTGAATGGGAAAACTGACAGGCGGGACACACTTCATGCTGACAGCATCGCCAACAACAGCAGTTTTATTGCTTGGATTCTCAACAAAAACGAAGTCAAAATCTAAAAAATAATTTAATACATGTAGATTAATTAACAAAACAATAGTTTGAATGAGTAACAAGCCTTAAACATATTAAAAATCTTAAAACACCTTCTCTGAATAAGAACGTGTATAAGCCTTTGAGGTCAAAGGTCGTAGACTGGTAGCTGAAAGCTCATTGTGTTTTAGAATATCCCTACTCAGTCCCTTTTCCATGTGAGGAAATACGAGACAACTGCATGCAGGGTACCCAGAGAAGGTTTTTTAACGATATTTTATGAATTTAAAACAGATAATAAAATAAATGTACATTATCAATAAGAATTTAATTACCACTCAGGGTTAGGTTGTTTCCTCCAAAAAGTTAAAAAACTGAAATGACTTCCTGAAGAACTTTTTGGTGGAAGCTTATTGTGTTAAGTATGCAGTGTATGATTTTCTGCATTCCAGTCTTGAGGTCAACTAACTTGAAATCCACAAAATCCCAATCATAAACAATAAAAACTCTTTGGCACAAAAGAAATTGAAGATCTCAACCTGGGGGGGCAGGGGGAAGAGAGATGTCCTGACAATTTCACAGTATCCATTCTTATAATATTATAGACAATAGTTAGTTTACATGTTGGTAGACTCAGGACTTGTGGAGAAAAGCACTGCGACTGTCAGAGTATTCAATAAAGTGCCTTTAGTTACTAGACTCAGAGCACACTCAAGTATCATGACCCTAGGAAGGCTTGACCATGAAGCCCTTTAAACTACAGTACAAGTACTTGTCTAGACTGGAAATGGTGTACTTAGAAATGTCTGAGTAACTTGGACTGCTCCACTGGGGTCTAGGAATGTGTGGTTCCAGAAAACATAAACTAAAAACGTTCCTTTTTAAGAAAGCATTTTTATAACTTTTTAGCGACATTTTTTATTTTATTAGTCTTAAGGCATTTTTATAACTATTTTACAATTTTTGATATTTTTCAAGTGTTTTTAATACTTCTAACTGTAAAGCACTTTTGAACTTTTAGGATATTGGCACTATATAAATATTTTATTATTTATTTATTATTATTTATTAATATCCATACAGCCCATATAGCACATATTATTAGATCTAATAGTATCCCCTTCCCCTATAGCTCTGAGTTGTCTTGTTACCATTTGCCCAAGTTGAACTATCCCAAATTAAAAAAATGTGCATTATTAATGTCTAATAAATATTATATGATAATGATTTTGAGGTAGCAATTATATTGTGCACAATTTCAGATAATGTCCAGGATTGAATGCTAATGAGGCACCCACTCTTTATAACAAACTTCATGAAGTGTCCTCATTAATAAAAGTTCACCAAAACAAAGCATATATGATTCATAGAGAATAACTTACTATTAACAATACCTGCAATAATCCTGGATATAAGTGCACAATTTATTTAAAGCACTGAATCATAATTTGGACTAATAACTTACATGCAACTCTGAAAAATACAGGCCCACTCGAGACTGAGCCAGCAGAGTTTGTTCCACTACACACATACTGTCCAGCATACGAACGCTTCACTGGTGCCGCAAAGTAAAGTGAGCCATTACTCAGAATGTAGCGATCAGATACATTACTAACTGGCTGTCCATTCATTGTCCAAGATATCATGGGTGGAGGAACGCCCAGAATCTGACACTGCATTACGGCTGGGAGATGTTCCGGCACAATCATGTTTGTTGGATGAACGCCAAAATGTGGCTTGTTTAAAGCAGCTGTCAATTGAAAAGACAAACATAGACTATTTTAATTTAAAAAAGCAAAATTAAATTAAATGTACATGCAAGATTTTAGTGCAGCAATGCCCGCAACAATGGATGAACCAATCAGATAATCGACCATACTAGGTTAGTAGTGTCTACTAATTGCTTATACCATGTCACTCAAAAGGAATTGAAATTATTTTTCCTTTCTGGAAGACATAAAATTGTCGGTCCTTTAGAATCACTACTAAAAAATTACTAGTAAGATTACTCATCTTCATGCTCATTCCATGAGCAATAATTTTATTAATAGCCAACTTGGAGTTGCATCTTGTTAACTATTTGCTCTTACACTGTAGATATATATATAGCTCAAGCTCATAGTCTAAGTAATTAAAATAAAATGTACTTACGAAGCACAGTTAAATATGCTTTCTTGCTGGCCTGTGGCTGACCAGGCAATAAGGGATTGACAGCCACACATCCATACCATCCTGCACTTGAGAATGCTATATTTTTCACAGATAGCGCAGACGATGTGGCCTTTGTGCCTGGAATATGAAATGACCCTGTCACTTCACCTTGAGTGAAAAGTTTTCCATCCTTCTGCCAATGGATAGACGCATAAGGCAAACTTTCTTTAATAACACAATCAAACGTCGCCACCTCTCCCAATCTTTTTGTCACATTGTGTGGCTGTGTAAGATACTGGGATTTTATATCTGCAAAACATAATAATTATATTATAGCATATTATTAATTTCTAGACTGCTAACAAAGTACTGGTTCTTATTGTTTATGAGTACCAATTGTTTCTTTTTTAGCAGGATGGTAGGGGGGCAGGACAAATACACAGGATACATTCTCCTCCACAGAGCTGCCACCTGTCCATCTTAGTCATGTAGTGGGACCTTTGCACAAGGAACAGATGGCTTATTAAGGGGCACATGATTTGATTGGCTCAATTTTTACAAAGGCAGTTTGAAATCTTGCCAATCAAATCAACCATTTTAAACTCTCTAAAAACAAAGGGATTTTAAAACAGTTGATTTGACTGGCTAGATTTCAAACTCCCTTTGTTAAGATCTAGCCAATCACACCATGTGTGCTTATTAAGCCACCTAGCTGTTTCTCATGCTAAGGCCAACTAGCTAAGTGGGACAGGCAGTTCTAGGGATAAGAATGATGTACAATATACCTACAGCAGTTATTATTACATGACTTGGGTACATGCCTTTGGGCAGTTAATTCCCACAGCAATTGTACCGAAAAAGACTGACCGAGCCTTCTCTTCAGAATTCAAAAAGTGGCCATAATATTGACTAGCTAGCTAGCGGACCATACTCTGATGGTTAGAACACTGGAGTCTGGATTGAGCAGTCTGGACTTGAGCAGGCTGTTATGGTGCCTTTCAATTATAAATGGACACTAACAAATTTAATACTGTGCGTAACTCTGCAGTGGTCTAAACATCCATGGAGGGTAAGAAGGGAGGGGAGAAAGAAATATTCCTAGTCACTCCATACTACTTTACTGAAAGTGGGATAACATCCGACACTCACAGTATGGGGCACTTGGTTGAGGCAGGGCATGATATTCGAGTGGCAAGCAGGGAGTCATTTACAAGCAAATTAAAATTAATATGGCTGAGCTAGTGGACACCTCCCAGTCCCATAAGTGGACAATTGTGATCTGACAGTTATGGCCCCAGCATTTTATAAATACAAATAAGTATACATTTTCAATCTCCCATAAGCAGACACCTCTCTTAAGTGGACACTTTCTCTGGTCCCAAGGCTGTTTGCTTAAGGGTTTCCACTATAGTGGCTATTACTGTGATGTTATACATACAAGCTGCTTGAACAGTCGCTGTTCTGCTGTAGATGATCAGTGCTTTTCCTGTAACAGATGCGCCGCACAAGAAAGTTCCAATACTTATTGCTGGAATACTACTATAATACAAAGAGTTATTTGTCAGCTGTGTCCAAGGTTGGTTAGCAGGATCAAAAAGCCATTTGTCATTATTTTTCCAGGATATTGCAACATTTTCAAGACCACTGTACTGCGCTTGACAGTTGAGTAGAAGTGGCTGTCCAACAGCAACAACATGGTCTGAGGGCTGTATTGTGAAATCTGAAAAACGCAAACCAGTCAAGTTCACAAGCTTCTTGGATTTAGTTTTCACCCACCCGGCATGTTCCCATAAATTCTCCCACCATTTATATGAGCGGTCTATCTGAATACCAACATTACTAAGCTTTAAATATACGGTTCCAAATCAACAAAACCTGTCGTTTCTTCTCAAGTACGTTTGTCTGGGAACAGTATTTCAAAACAAACAATTCCATCATGTTAGAAGTACTATGTTTTGACACGGCATGTATCCGGCGACTGTCTGTTGTTAACACACTAAAGCTAGATGTGAAGTCTTTATAAAATATCCGGCATGATGCTCTTCTTTATGAAAGAGACGAAAAGCGAAATTCAACTAAAAATATTTAACTATTTAGCAATTAAACTATGTTCCAACCTCATTTAAATAATACTTCTCAATTTTAGACGTGAGTAAAAACAACTGATCGTAATTTGTAAGCTGGTGACTTTGCACGAAGTGAAGTTTTTATAATACAAAGAACATTTAGCGTTTTACTTACTAAAACTTGCAGATGCTGACAGTCTTGCAGCGTATATCGTTGCGATCACCACAGCGTAAAGGAAGGTATTAAGGCTCATTGCAAATGCCATCGCACAGCAAGGGTCTTCATCAAACGATCATGATCTTGCATAGAAACGTGCAGTCCTGAACAAATCGAAAACGCTTTGCAGCTGTCGGCGCGAGCGATCGATCTTTCGATGTTTTATGACCCACGTTTCAATCCTTGATTTTGATTTATAACTAGCGGTCATAAAGATTCCACGCCATAATTGTTAAGACTAAGTTAGAATACAATATCGGCCGGTTGCCAAGGAGAAGAAAGCATTCAGCACATCAGGAATTTTGAATGTTTGGGTTCTTCGACGCTGGAAGCCAAAGATTAGCAACCGTGCGCCTGCGATCAAGTAGACAGTGGATGCGTTCTGTGAACTTCCCCGGTTCATGTGGTCGGTTCGTGTCGGTTCGCGTCGGTTACAGTTCGGCTTGGTTCGACTTGAGTTCGGCACGAGCTCTGCGCGCTGCAAACGCATCGTTGACCATTTTTTAAAATGACCTCGGATACTCTCGTGTCTCCGCAGCAAAAGAGGCGATAAAAATGTCACCATTATGTCTATGACATAGTGAATACATGAATGACATCTATGAATGACATATTTCGTCTTTGGTACCTCGAGCTCAGAGATTTTCATCATCCGATTTCAACTTTGTGTTCCTTTCGATCATACCGTCTTTAAAATAGTCGCAATTGCGTTATCAAAAGAGCAAGACAGTACTTTTGACTTCCGTTCAAAAAGGTAGGTGTCGGGAGATCGAGAGAGACTGGACTATCCTATAAAATGCTGTGTACTATCTGCGTTGCGTTGGGTCCGTTCTCTGTACAAAGTATGAAGGCTGCGCGATCTTGCACTGTGCCTGAAAGTGTACAGAAAACGAGCTCATTAGCCTGAATTTTAGGGAGAATGTTTCGTATTACACGTCGCACTATTGGTCTCGTGACCCAAACATGATATAACTTGTGCTGTACTGTGAAATCAAGCTCTTTGAAGTCATGTCAGTACGAATGCTGCTAGGTACAAGCAGCACTACCGGCCTGCATGACAGCAAAACAAGTCATTGAGAGACAATACTTAGGATTAGAGGTACATGAACTGTTTTCCTGCTAGCAGAGGCCTCTTTTCACTGTTTTTCCCTTTGTATTCGGTGAGCTGGCGACGCTCAGCGATTACAAAGGAGGAGAGTCCTCTACTAGCAGGGAAACAGATTGCTAGCCCTTGCTCGTGCGATTAATAAGTTTTTTTTTTTTAAAAGCTGCTGAGTTGGAAAATAGGCGGCTTGTAAAAAGTAATAGTTAAGCACTGCAAGGTTTTACTGACTACGTAAACACACTATAGAACTCCTACTAACAGTTCGCTTATGGACTCCCAAAGGACTCCCAATGGCTCCATTTGTTCTGCTCTCATTTATTAAAAATCTTAGTTTTTCCTCGAAAGTGTTGTGGTAAGTTGATGCACTATCAATAGCATATTACATATTAGACTGCGCTGATATGGATATAGCGGCAAAACTCAGTAGTATCCGGCTTTAGCACCTTTCTTGTCAAACACTCAACACATGTCAAGAGTTTTCAAGTTTTCCAAAACACTCCTAATATATGACCTGATATTAGACTTCGGTGGATTCGTGTTCAAGCGTGTAGTAGTCGAGAACCGTCTACCAGTTTAGTAAAAAGAATGCCGCAGAAGGCAGCTCACAAATACGAACCGAGGATCAATTATTCGGAAAAAAGAGTTTAGTTCTGAAAGTTAATCGAAGATTTTTATTTCAGTTAAGTTCTGTTTTTGTTTTAAGTCGACATCCCATGACCATTCGAACTCAAAGTTTACCGGATTTTCAGCTAGTTATTTGTTTCGAACTGTTTCAATTTTGCTAAAATCAGTCGAATGTAATTTGCATAAAGTGCACACACACTCCGACTTTGAGCAATTAACGGTTTATTTCTAGAATCCATGCAATTGAGTTAATCCTAACACAAATAAAATTATCATAAACTGACAACAAGGACGTGACTTAACCTAACTTCGAGTTTGTTTTTTTAAATTCTGTTTCACATAGTCATGGTACCTGCGTAAACGATTGCTACGCTTAGCTTGAAAATGTCTAAAAAGGCATTGGTAAAAAAGTGACGCGCTTTAGGGAAGCTTTGAGCTTAATGCAAATCACTATAACTGTCGCAGTTTCGTTTGCCATTGTTTTCTAAAATGCCAGTGACCGTTGACTGCTTTGTTCACAAATGCCGCGGTGGGGTTTCCATGGAAAACTCTCTCTAGTCAGCAGGGGGGCACAAAAGAAATAACAAGAGCGAAATTATTTCATACAACAACAATTCTTCTAAGCTAATGACGATAATAACGCAATGATTTACTCAATTCTCAATTGATTACTCTTTCTATGGGCTTCTGAGGACATTGTGTGCCCATTGTGGTCTCTGACAACAGAAATGGCGCGCCATAGCTCTCGACGCTATCACTGATTGGTCGAATATACAAAATATTGTAAAGCTGGCTACTGATTGGCCAAGCCACGTTGTTCTCAACAGCTGCTACACAAAGACCAATATATTCAGCGATGATGTTTAGTCTCAAAAGTGACACAGGAGGCGAGCGTCTGTGGAGCAAAACAAAATTTACTTTCTACACTACTCGCGCGCAAATTTATGATGTATGTGTGTATTGGAAAGGGCGGGTGCCGAGCAAACCGCCGTCGCTCGCCCCAGTATGGAGACATGATGCCTGTCTCGCCATCAAAAATCAAACAGAAACGAGGCAAAAAGATGGAAAAATTCAGCACAATAAACGGAAATTGTACGTCGCCGGATAATTCGCGAACACCCTGTAAATTTCAAGAGGAATTCGCCGCAAACACCAGTGTGCTTTCGTTGGATGTCAACGATAATCGTAAAACTGCTCGTTCGCCTTCGCCTTCAAAACCTACCACTTTACCTCGAAGAAGTCATGGAAAAACGCCACCTCAAAAACCTCCCCGCGGATTGCCGCCGAAGCCGCCGCGTTTAATGGAAAGAAAACTTTTTACTTGCGAGAATCCTACGTGTCAAAAACAAGAGGAACTTTTGGGAATCGTTGCGTTGGATTTCAAATCTTGCCCGTCGTGTTTCACCCACTACTGTTGTGTGCAATGCAGAAGGGCTCACTGGAATGAACATCGAGTTGTCTGCCATTACGGGCAAGTTGATAGCCACATGAAATCGATTATTAATATGTGTAATGAAAATCGTGACTTGCTTTGCCATTTGACTGAAACTGCGCGAGAGGGATTTGTTGCAAAAGGACGCGGGACGGTTATGCTCGTGTTTCTCTCACCGAAAGCCGCAGAACTTTTCATAAAAAGCGGCGTGGACTATTTTCGTAATCCTAGAAACACGCCAACTTTTTCGTCCTATCAAGAACTTAAAGACGCTGGCGTTTATTCAAAACATCAGAAAACACTGCTACGTCTTGTAAACAGCTACTGCCCGGCTAAAGAAATGGTTCTGAACATTGCGGTTGTCGTCGGCAAAAATCTTCCCAAGACTCCAATACCTCGTAACAAGGAACCCGCGGTTATCACACAAGTTAAAGTTCCATTCGCCGGTAGAAAGGCTTCTAGGACATTTAGCCCGCAGAATAGTCAGGATTTTGACATTTGCGTCTACAACGCCAGAGATAGTAGCGCGAGAAGAAAATCTCTTTAAATTGTAAACAAAGTTTTGTCGCCAGAGAACATTTTATGCGTGATTGCTGTCAAACACGATGCCATTTCTTTTGTTATCCATGAATAAATCATGTTTTTCGTTTACAAGCCGTCTAGTCATAAAATCAAGGCAGCAAAATTTCCCGCGGTGTTGCGCGTTGTGAAACTTCTTCTGTTTTCAACGTGCAACGAACACTCGCCACCATCCGTTTGTTTTCAAATCTTTTTCCCATTAGAAACTGGGGAAATCATCTAAAGTTCATCAGAAAGAAATAGCGCAGCTTAACGCCAAACTCGCTTGAATAAATGTTAAGGCCGTCTGTATTTCTAACTCAAAAATCATTCCTGTTTATTTGTAAAAACAGCGAGAATAGCGCGTGGAAAAATATTTTTTGCGGATGAGAGCATCATTCCACTCGACCAGTCTATTAAATAATTAAAGAGCTGATAAATTTGCATACTCACTGGAGGAGAAAATTAAATTTCATTTTTATGCTAAATGCGTTAATGTGGATCTTTGACGTAAATATTGTGACAAAAACGGAAATATGACAAATACAAGGGTACGGTTTGTTTTGTGAAAACAAGAACGTTTTCTTCGAATATATAGTGCTTTATTACGTTGTTCTCATGATTGTGAAAATGTGTTTTCAATTTTCTTTTTCAGTGATAGAGTGAGTTAGTCTTTGTAGTCTGCTATAAAGACAACTCTCTTAGCCCTTTGTATCGATTGTGGCAAGTTGATTCGCAGTTTCCCGAGAACGGTGTACGAAGTTGCATGGCCACTTTGAAATAAGTTGACATTCAAATTAGTTTGAAAGTAATACATTAAAATTTTATGTCGGATAAACAGGAATAAAAAACGTGATGGCTTTGATTTATCATGTTAAACATGAGAGGAATTGAGAAAATATCAAACACCAGGTTACTAACGAGACAAATTCAATTTTTATTCACAAAACATATCATTTTTGTTCGTATTTCAGGAAAAACACGTTGCAAGTCGCACGCGCGCGCGACTGATTTTAATGCCATACAACGCGAGTCTGTGTTTAGTTGTCCAACGTTTTGACTACAAAGAATGACCAGTTTAATAAATTTGAACTTCCTGCAATAAATTTACACGCAGAAAGAGAGAACACAGTTGACATAAAAGAGAAATTACAACCCGTCCCTTCGCTTCGCGCCCTTACCACACAAAAACTTCAGTATAATATGGCGGTGCAACTTTAACCAAATTGTTAACGGTATCACTTAATGTTATTTTTCAACTTGCAATGATTTTTTCTGTGTCAGTCTGGGTTTTTGGGGTGAGTTAACAGGATTTTTTAAATTGAGTCTGTGGTATTTTTGCAATAAAACGGGGGTGTTTTAGTATTAACTGTTAACTTTGGGTATGCATGCTTTTCATGAGGGGAAAATGTTGGGTATACATTACATTGGGTAGTATTTGGGTAGTATTAGTGAACATGAAATTAAAGGATATCTACCCGTAAACTGATATCACGTGGACTTGTAATTTCATGATCGGCGAACAACAAAAACATATAATCGATAAAAATAAATATAAACGCCAACGCTTTGAAGTGAAAGGAACGCATGACGGGTTTGTTATCCGAGGCGAAACGCACTCTTCAATAAACCTCTCGAGTTAGCCAGGTCAGGTCGATCTTGCGTGATTCCGTGTTCCCACGGTCTTTGAAAACACACACGCAAATAAGGGCGTAAAACGGAGATCAACAGAACAAACAAGAATTCAAAACATTTCCCAAACTCAAGCGTTAAAAACACTGTTAGGGCTGAAGCTTGCATTAAAAACACGATGCTATTAAAAAGCGAAATAAAAGTTAAAACTTTGTAATATTCGTTTCAGACCAGCTAGTCTTGAAATAACAGTTTTCGTCAGTTAATTCATTACTCCCATGGGGAGGCCAAAATCATGCACCTCGTGAGTAGAAGCAAATTAAACCCATTGTTCCTTTTAAAAGTGGTTTTCGAAGTCGAATTTGTCAACAACAGTCTTCTTTACCCCATGCTCAGCTCAGTTCAAAATTCTCAGTTTTCTTATGTTTTATTTGGGCCATCAAATTGCTCCTGTGTTTGTTAGAAATTACTGACAAAGCTTTTGTCAACAAAGTTAACGTCTGACTGATGATACCAACACAAGTCGGAGCAAATGGTAATTTTGTGAAAATACGAGTACTTATTGACTGACCAGGAGGTCCGAACGGAAAACTTTATTGGCTGGAGGTCATGACGTTCGGACCGCCGGAAAACAGTGAAGAGGCATAATCAATTGAAAAATTACAAGATGACGTCTTCGTATTTCTATACAAAATATGCGGAATTGTACGCACGTTAAATCAATATTTTCATCGGCGCTGCACAGAACGTGGGATTGTAATCTTCCAGTGACGTTCATGGGTTTATAAGTGAGCCATATTTGGGCAGGATGGTACACCACATTTTAAGTCAGTTTCTCGTGACTGTGGTCAAAGCCAAACCAGAGTTGTCAATCACTTTAATTTGAGCTGGCCAATCATGGAAAATGCAGTAACACGAACAAGAGAAAAACACACGCAAAGGTTCGTGCCAAGCGTGGGAGACATGTAAGCAAAGTCACGTTTAGTTTTGCCAGCAAGAAAACATGGTAGTTGACTGCTCAACTATCTGAAGAACTGAACAAATGCAAAACCAAACACACGACTTTCAATGGTCAATTTAAAACCACTAGTTCGAATTAATTACGCTGGGGGATCACGCAAACCTTTCTTTTTAAAGCAACAGTTACGTTCCCGCTTGTGTGAACTTGGCAGTGGCCCGTGGTGGATTTTCCGTCTGCACGTTTCAGTGACGTAACATGACAGTGCGGTTACAGTGGACATACTTACAATACAAAATGAGGTTTTTCAAACTCAAGGGGAAGTTGAAATCATCACCTTAAATAGTATAAAACACGAAAGAATTCTATAACAATTTAATATTTATTTCCTCTTCTGTGTACACTAACCGATGTTGATCCTCGGTTTCTTAATGATTACATAGCAATCGGCTCTATTTATAAAATATATCGAACGATGGCGGAGCTGAATACTGAAAAAAAAAGGCTAACTACCGTAAAATCCCGGACATGAGCTTTTTACCATTATAGCACCTTTACAAAAAATTACATGTACGGTAGGTAGGCAGATTAGCGAAAAGCACTGCGAAAAGTTTGTTTACTCTCATTGTAAGCCCACACCCTTAAAATAAGCCCTTCGCAAAGACATTACGGAGTTGTTTAATCTCAGGGCTTATGGGCGGGATATTATAGTGATTGGTAATTTGACAGTTCTTTTAATAGTTCTTTGTATATGCATGTTATCAAAAAGCTCTATTTCCAAACTATCTGTTTGTTCAGGAACTGTATTATTAAAGATCAGGGCCTTTATAAGATCCCGGCTTACTAAGGGATTTGTTAAGAACAAACATTTTGTGATAATTAAATTATCGCTCTGGTTTATGACTTGGGGCTCGTTCTCGCTCTGGATCGGCCATAGCATACGACAGCACGCGTTAAAATGACACAACGTTCCCCGAATCCGAAATTTATAACAAGCAAAAGCCCTCAAAAATGATTAAATGTCCCCGCGCGCCGTTTATTTAGTGTTAATTCCCCATAATTCCCAATTTTTATAAACGTATAGAACAGTTTTTAATTGAGTGTCGTGAACCCAAACCAAAGTAATTATTTTGGCCAATCACAAAGGACGCAGACAATCTAGTGAACCAATCAAACCTCGAAGCAAAATCGTGTAGCCGACGCGAAGCGCGGGAAAACGTGTGCGAGCGAGTCACGATTGGCTTTGGGTTTACTTCTGATTGGTTGAGAAAGTGGCGTGAGTTTTTTAAGCCAATCACTGAACGTAGTGATACGAAACCAAAGCAAACGCGAATGACTTTTGACACTCAATTGAAAACCGCTCTATACTGAAACTTAATCCTAAGATACCTAAACCTCCAGCTAACCCAGATGCAGTTATTAAAACTAAGATTGACTTGCGATCAGTAATATTTCCGTTTTATTTTACATCACTACCAGTTTATTCATAGCCACTACAACCTTACTTCTGTCTGGCTATGATGAATTGAAAGTACCCAAAGCAAATACAAGCAGAATTTTGTAAAGCGAGTTTCAGACGGGGTGCATTTAAAGAAGATTAATTCGCAACCCTTAATAAGGATTAGTCGTTCCTTCTTCATTACAAGACAAATGGAAATGCAAGATTTGTGTCTGGCGAGTGAAATATTTAGCTTGCTATCAACAACTAACGAGAAACGCTCGGAGCGTCAGCTGCTATCTTGTGAATTCTACTTTGATAACAACAGGACGTGGTAAGCTGTGGTACATTGAGCCTTTCAGTTCTTCGAGCTCGCTTTTGTGACCTCCGGTGCTACCGGAAGTGAGAACGGTAGCGTAGACGAAGAATCGAAAGACTGGGATAGACTTCACAAGAAGGGAAATCTTAAAAATTAATCACTTAATGACCACACTTTTACTATAATCATATTATAATGCCCAAATATAATTAAAATCTATACATTCTGGCATGTGAGAAAAGCTCGCGACTGAAGTGTTAAGATTGCTGTATTAATTTACCTTGAAGTTATTATAACTTTGTAATTCTGCCACGAAGACTTGTGCAATTGTTTTTGGATATCTACAAGAGTCTGTTGCACAGAATGTGAGACTAGCGGCACAGTAACAGTTTCGTATTTGAAAAAGCTCTAACATTTTAGCCAGGGTAAAAATATGCTACAAAAACAAAACCTAAGGTTTTTCGATTGCACGATAAACTTGCATGGGATAAACAAGCTATAGGAAATATTATTGGATAAATGAATCGGTGATTTTGGGAAATTCATCAACAACTTGACACTAATGCGACTTCTCGCGAGACACGCGTGGAGACAGCTGCGCCGCGCGTGTGTCACACGTCGCGTTCTACCATGAAAATCTCGTAAAATAATCTGCCCGACCCGCAGGCTGCTAATAGCCCTGCAACGAAGACTTTTCCTCTGGAAACAAACCCAGAATAAATATTAATATGCCATATAATATAAACTGATTTGAACTTAGACGCAGTCACTTGAAAGGATAATTTTTTTTTTAATTTCAATATAGGTTACGTTTTCTCGCACACAATGTAAAAGAAAAAATCGAATTCGAGAGCATGGAAAATAATTCGAATTTTATCTCGGCGACATAACGTTTTATTTTGAACAATAATAAAATGCGGTTTAGAAAAGTATTCAACAGATATTACTCAAATTAAGTCCACAACTTTATAAACAATCAAAATATGCACCGACGTACAACAGATATGATCGATAAAAGGTTACTGTAATCTACAGAGTTGAAAATCAATATAGATAATTTTCATTTTTCATTTTCAGATTTATATATTACTGGCGAACTCTAAGGGTTTGTTTGTATTGAAATAATGAAAAAAAAGGCCTTTAGGTCTTACTGAGAAATTAAACTGCAAAAACACAAAATTAGAACGCCTTATCTAATTGGCCAATATACAATAATATGAAATATGGAATCAATTCAATTTCCACCAGTGGGAAAAGCAACAACAATGTCATGATAATTACGACTTGTTTGTAATAAATTCCATGATAAAAGAATGCCGCAAGCTCTAGATTGAGAAATTATGCCAAAACATGAATACAAAACATATGGCCGACGCGAAATATTTGGGAATAATCTAACCTTCATACCTCTGTAAGACACGTCAAGCAAAAAAGCGCCAGTGGGCAAACCATTCAAACTCTGTGATAATTTGCAATGCAACGGCTTAGAGAGCATTTTCACGAGATAGATCACACATTCACATTAAAATTCGCTATGCATTAAAATATACCACTCTCTTTAGTAGAAGCGTTTCCTTGTTTTACAAGGAAACTACCCTGGCATGTGTTTGACAAAAACGTCGATAAACACTAATTAAAAATGACAATACCAATTAAAATGAATCAAGTAAAAAGAATAAAAACAAAAAAAGTAACGCTAGGCATGCTAATTAAAATTCCTTTAACGTAGGTATTAATGAGTCTTTGACCTTGTGGATCAGACACTTCTCGGAAAATCCTGTCAGCGGTAGAATCCATGGAATGACAACTTCAAGTAAGCGAAGCTTTCCCGTATCCTTTGAATTGTAATGACACTTTGAATGCTATGAAGAAACTTTCTGAGGAAGTACTTGAGAAAGAATCCTTCACCGCCGCCACAAGAGGTAAACAATTCTAAAAAAAAACTAAAAGAAAAAGAAAAGGAAAGATAAAATATGTCAGGTTTCTGTAGTTGAGAGCTGTCGGATGGTCCCGCAGTTATCATGTATGGCCGTCACTTTGTCAAGCAAATATTTGGATAACGAGATTCTTGGTTAGTTTAAAATGTACTACAGTACTCTCTTTTAGAATACTACTAACAGATAGAATATGCGCTATTAAAGTAGCAATTCTCCTAAACATCATATCCTATCAAACGTCAACATGGGGTCTTGAAGCACTCTAAGAGATTTTATTGATCGTTTGATCTCTAAGGATGCGTTTCTTTGGGATGATCCGGAGAGGGACCAATGACCCAAGATCACTCAGATCATGGTGCAGCAAAGGAACCGGTGAATCCTTGCCCGGAGAGAATTCATTGGCTACTCTGGTGCATCAGGATCCGATTGTCTCGGATCATTGATCTCTCTCCAGAACAGTATCCTAGGTGCACAAGTCGCCCATTCCCACGTGAAGTAAAGAAAATAGAAGACATCTGTACCAAGCTTCAACAACAACAAACAAACAACGCAAGCACTCTCGGGAATAGTCGCGAAATACAGACCTCCCCCCCCCCCAACCACCCTCCACCCTCCACCCACCAAACCCCGATTCGCTGACCAATGGAAGCCTGGTAAAAATGACACGTGATATTTTGCATTTGAAACTCGGAGTCGTACTTTGCATTATGTAAAAACTCTCAGAAGAAAACTGTGTGGAATGTTTCTAAAACAAAAATTTAATTACCGTACCTTGCAATTTAAGTCGATGGCTCTTTTCAATTCTTCTGTACATCGTCAGCAGCTTCCGGCATTATTTTACACATCACAATCTTTTTACCCTGGTTCCCGTAGACAGTAAGAGGTTCCTTGAAGCGGATGTTTTGATCAACGTAAAGGCAAAGTTTCTCATAAACATCTGGATAATCGTTTTTCAATCGGATTCCGTACTGCTTCAAATTCTTGGAAATGTTTCTGCAGTAATGTCTTCGCGCTTCATTCTCGCTCACGAATTCATGTCGAGCGCACTTCGGAAGATAGAACACCTTCGTTTCAGTTTTCGGGTCGCTCGGAGCGGGAGAGGGAATAGTCTCTTTGAGCTTGCTACTCAAAGGAATCTTGATCACCTGAAGAACTGTATTCACTTTTCTCCGCGGAACGGGATTCGCTGGAAGGTTTTCCATCTTGCCAGCGATTATGGCAAGATTGAGGACGAATTCTTCGTCGGGTTGGTAGTCTTTGATATTTTGAGTTAAAGCGACTCTGTGCTTGCTAACCACGCCTTCCGCTTGTAGGTCCTGCAAAGATGAATACGTCGGCGGACTGGGGAAAAATGTACAACCGGTCGTCATGAATTTTCGCGCCGATTGCGGAGAAGCAAAAGTTACAAGGACGCAGCCACGCCCTTTTCTCTTGAATCCTTCCCTGGCCGCTGTAGAAAGCTGGAATTTCAGGCCTTCTTTCTTGTGACAGAGATAAATAAAGGAGCGAATGTAGCTATTGATGCGACCGAAGAAACAGATCTTCTTGTGTTCCGACCAGTGAATGCGCCTGCAACCTCTGGTGCAGTAGTACGTAAAACAAGCTGGGCAAGACGTGTAAGTGGTTTTCTCACCCGCAAACAAAACCTCTTCCTGTTCACATCGAGGATTTGAACACTTTATTGTAGTCGTTGAACCTCTGCGCATCCCCCAGTAGGGTGTCTCTCCCGCAAACGAGAACTCCGACATTGGGCTCTGAGGGCGTGTTGACAGTGTCGACACCGAGATATCATCAGGGAAGTCCCTCTCTCCTCTGTCTCCTGCTAATGACATGAAACTGGCATCGATGTTAGGTCCAGGTTGAAAGCGATTTGAGGGATACAAAAATAGATCTGAGGTCATTAGATCTTCCTGGTCTTGCTGCTCGCTGTTGTCCATCCACGCGTTTTGGCTGAGCCACCTGCGTGTGTGAGCGCTTAACCCCCGCAAAAACGGCGAGTCGTTTATCGGGTGTTGTTTCTTTGTCAAGTCTGGCATTGATTTGCGACTATCCGCGGCTTCCTTGAACCGTTGTTTGTCTATATCGAGGCCTGGCATTGTCTGAACGTCCTGGACACTAGTTCCAAGTCCTTTCTTTTGCAAGTTAGTACCCAGTGCTTTACTTTGTGTACTTGGCTCTTCGTCGGACTTACGCGCGGAATGGTCCGACCTCGCACGAGGGCGTCGAACTTCCGTCGTTCGCGAAAGCGAAATAAAGGCCGACGTGAACTTCGTTGGCTTCTCGTTTGCCACAGGAAGGGATTGTTGAGGCGTTTTGAACGTGAACGATTCATCCCGTGAAATCTCATTCGCTTTGATTTCTGGCGTGCTTGATCCTGAAGATGTTGCTGCTTTTTCGTTTTCGAGCTCGGCAACAGGCGTGGCCGTTTTAGAAGATCCACTCGACTCGGTACGATTTCGGACTCCAGAATTAGCGGCTTCAAGCGCTGCCCTTGTTTGCCGATGCCGATGTTTATGCGGTAAGCTGCTGACAGATGATGTCTCGGAGTCTGCATCGCTGCTATGCCTACGGGTGGAGTGGCCGGGGCTGTTGGGGTAGCCATAGGGCGGGTACTCTTCCAGGAACACTTCATCCAGCTCATCATCGTCATAACCATCGTTGACGAGAAAGGCAGAGATCACGTTTGATTCTTTGTTATCGGCTGCAGCCTCAGTGACAATGACGGGTTTTATGACAATCGGTTCTTCCGTTTTGACGTGGTGTATAACCAGGCTGTCATCGTCGTCTTCCTCGTTGCTGTTAATACGAACGACTTTCTCTGGCCCGGGCTCCATACGCGCCCACACGTGAACTTTCTCGGTGACCTCATGTGTTTCAGGGCTTTGTGATCGCGGCTTTTCCTCTATATCTGCAGTACTTTGTTGAGCTAGTAAAGCGTCTAGATCTGTAACCATGACTCTGCTCTCTCCTAGAATTTCTCCGTCATATTCGTCTTCTAAACTACTTAAGCTGCTTACCCTTCGCTCGTTGGCACCTCCAAGAGTAAAAACAGCATCAGCGCGAACGCTGCCAGTGGTGTGTAACCCATTCGCACTCCTGAAATCATTATCTTTCATTTCTAAGCTTCCATATCCCGACTCGCGGCCACGGCGGTATCGGACTTCCATTATGGGTGATATCTGCGAAATACGACTTTCAATTTCACGATCATCTCTCTTTGGCATCGCTTCCACTGTTGGTGATGAATGTGGTCGCAGAACTTTGTCCTCCATATGTGGCGGGAATTCTTCTGTAGGCGTCACGCGCGCTACCCGAACTTTAATCTTGTTTCCCTTGGTTGCAGCGTCTGAAATTTCCGTAACGGTCTCGCGCTCTAGCCTTGGAATAGCTTCAACAACGGGAGATACATGAGACGCTCGGACTTCCCTATCCTGTGGCTTGTATTCTCTGCCGTCAACGTCCGCGATAACCTCGCGTTCTGCCCGAGGTTTGGAATCCCTTGGAGATATCTGCGTAACGCGCGCCTTAAATTCTTGCCTTGGAGTGTCTTTTTCTTTGATTTCTCTTAAGATCTCTCCATTTTCAGATTCTCCCTCCTGCAGTACCGGCATAACTCTAGCTCTAATAACTCTGGGCGTGTCATTTTCTGGGATGGACTCGCGATCTTGCAGTGCTGTCACTTTGAGAATGGGCGACCGTCGAGGTGAAGCCACTTTTTGTTCAGATCTCGTTTCTTCCATTTCAGGCACGGAGCTGCGATCATGGCGAGTTTTCACTTCCACCATAGGTAATATCTTCAGACCCTTGAGCTCTTCGGTTTCTTCTGCATCTTCAGCGAAACTCGCCGAATTATTTCCCAGATCGCTACTTCGTCTCGGGGGTGTCACAGCTTTTTTGATCGAATCAAGGTCATTCAGAGATTTCCACCTCGCCTTTCCATGTACTTTCTTCTTCACGTTCAAAATAAGAATCCTCTGCTTATCACCTATGACTTCTTGGACAGTGATTTTCGCGGTATGAATAGAAGATGGTTCAACGGACTCGATCGCATCGTCCTCTGGAATACTTTGCGTAAGTAGACTGTTACTATTGGATAGTAGTAAGGCCTGGTCAGAAGCTTCTTCCTCTTGGATGCTATCCTGCAGTCCTTCCGGCGCTGTTTCGAGAAATCTGAGATCTTCATGGCTCTTGGTAAGACGTATGTTACGCGATGTGAGGTAGGTCTTCTTAGGCATTTTCTCCCAAGATTTCGGTGACATCCTTGTTGGAGATCGGACTCTTCTGCCTTCTCTTTCCTCTTGTGAATCTTTTCCTTGAACGCTGATCTTTACAGCAGGTGATTCGAGAGGCTGAATTTCAGTTTCCTCCGATAAGACCGTCTCCTTGGTGAATGCATTGGTGTCTTCCTTTACTTCTTTAGGATCTTCTTTGCTCCTTTTACCCGATATAAACACTTTCAATTCAACGTTTGATCTTATGGGTTTTCCTCCAACATTATCTTTCGCGTCACTCTTTGCTACTTCTTCCGTGGAGGCGATTTTCGTTTGATCGCTTTGTGCATGAAGTTTCGCAAAATCTTTTGTAATTCCACGCTTTGGAGCAACGGCTCCTTCAAATGCAGCACTAGCCTTTATAGTCTCTTGCGTCGTTTTGGACTCGGATTTAGAGTATATCTTCATTTGATCGTTTTGTGTGGGTAACTTTGCGATGTGCTTAGTGATGTCATCCTCTGGAGAATGGACCTGTACGGTCGAAACACGCGCTTTGATAGCCTCATCGACAAGTTTTGATTCGGGTTGAGCGTTGATTTTTGTTTGATCACTTTGTGCGGGTAGTTTCTCAAAATCTTTCACGATACCACGTTTTGGGACTTCGGCTTCAACAGGTAACGCCTTCATTGGCTTAGTCCTTGACTCGGGTTTGGTGTCGATTTTCGTTTGATCGCTTCGTCGAGGAAGTTTCTGTAAATGTTGCGTGACGACGCGTTTTGGCAATTCGGCTTCTACAGATGACGGTCTCGCCTTGATAAGCTCCGTTGTCACTTTTGACTCGGATGTGTCGTCGATTTTTGTTTGCTCGCTCTGTGCAGGGCCTTTCTCTAACTGTTTCGTGACGTCGCGTTTCGGGACTTCGGCTTCGACATCAGTCGTCCTCGCCTTGATAATATCCGGTGCCACTGTTGACTCGGGTGTGTCGGTGATTTTCGTTTGCTCGGTCTGCGCAAGACCTTTCTCTAACTGTTGCGTGACGTCGCATTTCGGGACTTCCGCTTCGACATCAGTCGTCCTCGTCTTGGTAATATCCGGTGCCACTATTGACTCGGGTGTGTCGATGATTCTCGTTTGCTCGATCTGTGCAGGAGGTTTCTCTAAAGGTTGTGTGACGTCGCGTTTTGGGACTTCGGTTTCCACGGATAACACGCTCGTCTTGATTGTCTCAGGCGTCAATTTCAGCTCTGGTTTATTTTCACTTTGAGCTGGACGGTTTTCTAAATGTTGCGTGACGTCGCGTTTTGAGATACTGGCTTCAACAGGTACCGCGCTCATCTTGACAATCTCAGGCGTTGATTTTGACTCAGTTTTGTCGATGATTTTCGTTTTATCGTTCTGTGCAGGGCGCTTCTCTAAATGTTGCGTGACGTCGGGTTTTGAGATACTGGCTTCAACAGGTACCGCGCTCATCTTGACAATCTCAGGCGTTGATTTTGACTCAGTTTTGTCGATGATTTTCGTTTTATCGTTCTGTGCAGGGCGCTTCTCTAAATGTTGCGTGACGTCGGGTTTTGAGATACTGGCTTCAACAGGTACCGCGCTCATCTTGACAATCTCAGGCGTTGATTTTGACTCAGTTTTGTCGATGATTTTCGTATTATCGTTCTGTGCAGGGCGCTTCTCTAAATGTTGCGTGACGTCGCGTTTTGAGATACTGGCTTCAACAGGTAACGCGCTCACTTTGACAGTCTCGGGCGTTGATTTTGACTCAATTTTGTCGATGATTTTCGTATTATCGTTCTGTGCAGGGCGCTTCTCTAAATGTTGCGTGACGTCGTGTTTTGGGATGTTAGTCTCAGGCGTCGATGTACCTTTGATTTTCGTTTGATCGCTTTGCGCTGGTGGTTTTTCAAAATGTTGCGTTACGTCACGTTTTGGGACATTGGTTTCCACTGACGGCGCGCTTGCCTTGATAATCGCAGGCGTCAGTTTGGCGACGTTTTTCGCTTGATCGGGTTGTGCAGGAGGTTTCTCGACATCCTGTGTGACATCAGGTGTTGGGACTGGACCTTCCAGAGATGACTTGCGCGCTTTGATAGTCTCAGCTTCGATTTTTGACTCAAATCTAGCGACCATTCTCGATAGATGCTTCTGTCTAGTTTTTCGAGGAGAAAATGGATTAATGGCACGCACTGGAGTGTCGGCTTCAACGGGTAACGCCTTGGTAGTTTCAGCCGCGGATTTAGACTCGGGCTCAGCGACGGTTTTCGTTTGGTCTTTCTGGTCAGATGGTTTCTCGGAGTGTTGCGTGATGTCACGCCCTGTGGCTTCTTTCTCCACGGGTAACTCGCGGGTTTCCACATCTTCAGGAACGATTTTTGCTTTGGATGTGCCATTCACTTCTGTTTTGTCACTGTTCGCAGGTGATACCGCAGTATTTTCCGTAATGTCACTTTTGGAGGCGTCTCCTTCTGCAAGTGATGGGCGTGCCTTGAGAGTCTCAGCCTCGATTTTTGACTCGGATTTAGCATCAATTTTCGTTTGATCGCTCTTTGTGGCTGGCTCCGCAAAATATTGCGTGATGTCAAGCTCCGGGGCATCGGCCTCTAGAGTCGAAACGCGTGCTTCGATAACCTCATCCACGACTTGCGGCTCGGGTTTAGAAGCTGCATAATGTTCCCGTTTGATGAGGGTTTCCATTTTCTTAGCATTGACCTCAGAAATGTCACATTGTTCTTCCACAAAGTTCAATGGCTGCATGGCGTTCGTAACCGAGTCATTCTCCGCTTTAAAAACATCATATGCAGGATGTGTCTTTCCTTCGCGGCATTCAGGAATGATTTCCGCCTCTTTAACTTCTTTCTTCGCGTTAATCTCGTTACTGCCATCGGTCTTATCTTTCACGTGATCGCCAAAATCTTCAATCAACTGTTTTGGACTTCGTAGAAGCTCTTGATCGTCTTTCGCAATCGTGACTTCTTTCCTGACAAATATTTTGATTTTCTTTACAATCTTTACAGATCTTGTATTGTCTACTGCCACAGTACTTCCGCCATTTGAAGTCACGCCATTGTACGTGGGAATTTTTTCCGACAGTCCAGGTTCCTCTGACCTTTTATGTTCATCACTGATCGCATCTCTCACGCCTCCGAAGTCTGGTTTCTCAGTCACGCCATTCAAAGGAACAATTTTGTTGGACTTTTCATCACTTGCCAAATCCTTCAATGTTTTTATTCCACCATTCACCGTCACGCCATTGTAGCTGGCAATTTTGTGCAAATCAGGTTCGTCTGGTATTTTTTGTCGATCTTTCTCCTCAGTGTCTTCGCCCATTTCTCCACCAGACTTTTCTGTTTCAGAACCGCTATAGTCGTCCAGATCATATTCAGAGTCGCTAGCGTCCATTGTAGCGATAGGGGCCTTAAGTCCAGGTTCCTTAGCAGCAGAAATCTCATTATCATTACTGTAATTAAACTTTGCTTGACCCCACGCATTGTTTTCTCTCCTATACTCAGTTTCTGGTAGGCCAATTTCTTCGTCTTCTGGGATGGTGTATAGAATTGGTCGTCGGTCACGTCTGTACTCTTCGGCAAATCCAGACCAATCCTCGCCGTAAGAATCAAAACTTATATCATCCGGTTGATCTCTATGACTCTCGTTAAGTTTCGACAGGACTAATTCGCCATAAACACCATCTTTTTCAAATGAAACATCGTCCATTAGAGTTTCCACTGCGTAACTCTTCAGCAAAGAATCGACCTCCTCGAGTTGTTCAGGCTCGTTTGTACTTGGTTGTTTATCTAAACAATCGCTCAACTTTGAAGTGACAACAATTGACTTTTGAATATTCATGTCCGATCCATCATCGACGTACTTTGTCTCTCTTCCAGTGTCATAGATATTTGTTTCTCTTTCCGATGATAGTACAGTACGCGTTGTTGAAATATCAACATGGTTCTCCTCGACGTTTGGCGGCTCGTCCACCGAAAGATCAGTCTCTAATACTTCCTTACTAGAATCGCCATTCGCTTCTGCTTGGCCTTCCTCCGAGAGAATCTTGTCTAGATCAGTGACGGAAACATGGCGCTTGAAATAAATGCTAAATTCGCCTTCTTCTTCTAAGTCGTCGCTGTCGATCAAATCGACATCGTCAATATCGATGTCGGTTTCAAACGTGTCAGTTTCGAACGAGTCGCCATGCGTTGCATTTCCATTCATATCGATTGAATCCTCATTAGGGTTTAACTTGTGACTTTGCAAACCATCGTCATAAGAGTCGATAATTATCTTAGGAACTTCTACTCGATCAGATTGTTGTTTTCCGTTCGGTATTCCCTTGTCAGCTGGCGCAGTTGTGTCATCGCTTCCCGACATAGAGAAGAACGTCCAAGAGTGCGTAGTGTGATCATTTGTACCCGCAATTTCATCTACGAATCCATTCAAATTAAATTCAGCGATCTCGCTTTTGTTTACGTCCATTTTAATACCTGTTAATCCACTGGTGTCCTCCGAAGAAGCATCACTAAGCTCTGAGTCCAGTTCGTTTTCAGTGTTGTCATGGGCATTTTCATCGTTCTTTGGATGTTTGGAGCGGATATCACGTGTGAAATAACGTTCCACACCATTCACAGGATGGGAAATTTTCTGCTCATTTGATGCACATAATTTGGGCTCCTCGATCTCATTTGCATCTTGTTTGAGAACTGGCGCAAGATCACAGTTCGATATTGTAAACATTGAATTATTTTCGATAGCATCGCCGTTCACTTCAAAAAGATTGTCCAGTTTCTTTTTCTTTTGCTCTTTATCTGAATCAGTGTCGAAACCACCGGAAGTGGTTTCTGCAACACTTCGGCACTTTGTTGGTATCACGCTTTCTCCCGCGGTGCTGTGACGTGCTGGCTCAGCTGACGGAATATTTTTGCAGTTTTCTGTATCAAATACTTGAGGACGACTGTCACTTTTACCAGATAACAAAGAGGTGCCGTTTTGTTCTGTTTTTACAGGCTCGGATACCGATTTAAATGCCACTGCGTTGTTAACATTCTCAAAAGCGTTCAGCGAGTAGGACTCAGCGGGTTTACAAATAACAACACCATCTTCTCTTCGCTTGGATTCCTTTGACCCCGACTCTTGGCTTTCGATAAATGCGAAAATTCTTTCTCCAGTCCCTGAATAATTATATTCTCCGTTCATTGAATTTTCTAGCAACCCGCCATTGTTATTAGCTAGTTGCTTGTAGACTGTAGGCAAATTAGAAAGGTCGTTGAACTTGCCATCTAGATCGTCTGTATCTTGAGATTTCTCGCTGCTTTCTGTGTCACTTTCTTCTTCTTCCTCTTCAACGATACTAGGTAAGAATCCAGGGAAGATAAGATCCATATTTTCCATAGAGTGTCTTCGCGCTGCGGCAAGGGTACTTGAGTAATCAGACGACTCGTCGTCACATTCGTCATCCCACCCGTACCTTGAATAGTGAATGTGAATTTCATCGTCTATGTACTCGTAAACGCTCGATTCCTCTGTCTTCGTACTCAAGGCCGAAGCAGCATTCTTCAAGCCGTCTTCTTTCGAAATATCACTCTTAAACTGCAAATCGTCGCTTAAATGTTCAAGAATTCTTTTCGCTACCTCCTCTTCTCGATCGATTTCCTCATCAGTAATTTGTCGACCGGCGGACCTTCGCATCGGAGCGATCTGTGTGATGTAAAACCACACGGTTACAATGAGCAGAATAACAAACGCACATGACCAGAATACGATAGATATTTCTCCGTCTTCTATTTCATCTTGATCTAAAGTGTATTCTTCCATAGAAGAAGTAATCGCCAGGTTCATCCACATGGTGTCGGCAATCGATCGGCGGATTTTTATGGATCGACGGAATGGCAGTTCGTCTGTTTTCTGCGGTGATGGCACAAAACCTTCCCTGTTGGGCAAAGAATATAAACAATTTGTAGCGACCAAGCTCTGGAGTTACATCGCTACGGGCAACACTGGAAATATAATCGGCTTGGCTGTCCTGTATCGCGGACAATCGCCTCTGTTCATGGAAAGTGAACCGTGCAAGGTAGCAGCTTGTCAGATTTGCATATGAATCGGTGGCACTAAAAGCTAATTTGAATCCTAAAATTTTTGCATTGTGTTCCCAAGTTCGAGGCCACCAGCTACAAGTTTGTCCAACGATCGGATTCCCGCCAGGTCATGAAAAATGTATAACTCCACCTTCACTTTTGCTCAAAATGGCGTATCTATGTGACAAAGAGGTTACAAAGCGTTCCTTCTTGTTTATCTTGGAGTAAAAGAAACGTTTGATAGGTTCCAAACCACGTGAACACAACAATAGTGGAGCTTGCGTGAGTGAGCAATGCGGATAAAAAATTATTTTTAACAACAATGATAGTTACAGCGGGGAGACGGTGTCATCGATTAAGTCGCCTACTGGCAGACTGGCGTGAAAATAAATACGATCGGACTTACGTATTTAATTCCAGAGGGTGATATTTTATTTGTTGATATTCCTGACGACAGATTTAGCAATGCACGCGATTCTTAGAAATGTTTTCTAGACTGAACGCCCTTGGTTTTTAACGAAGGGACGTCTTTGTCAATCTATATAATTAATTGTTTTTTGACAATTAGCGATTCAGTGTTGGAGTAAAGTCAGAAGTTTAATTTATTTTATCTGCATATTTGATGGGGTTTACGAGTGTTGAAAACTGTCAAATGTTGACAAATACTCAAGAGCGATTATATGAGATTTCCCGGCATATAAAACCAGACCGGAAATGCATACAAACGAAAGGAAATCGACTCTGGAAAAAATCTATAAATTCGAAATCGTTTGAATTTCCTTTGGTTGACCTTGCGAATAAACCTTAGAACATTTGGGCCCACCCAATGATTTTAATTTACTAAAGGCGCAATACAGAAATATACGGAGCCAAAATGTTTGCCTGAAAAAAAAATGTTGTTTATTTTTGTTGACTCAACCGAGCACTTCCATTGTTTTGAAATCACTTCTGTTTAGCAGTGTGGACTTAACTAAAATGTATAAAGTAGAAACTTTACTAGTTGAATTTGTCGCAAAAGACTGCCTGAATCGAAGCAACAAGAATAACAGGCATTTTATACATAGCGAGTTGTTTGATCCCCAAGCCACCCGCTGTGAACACGCGCCTATCCCGGCTGGTGAACCCTCATTCTGTTAGATTGGAATGGAATGTTAATAAGTAGCTAATTTATACAAAAAATAGCACTTTTTCCAACAATATATTGTTTGTTTAGCAATTGGAGTTCTTCGACCTACAAATAAATATATAAATAAATGAAATTAAACGAACAAAAAAGCATCACACCAGTTCTGAACTTTTGGGAATGGAGGGGAACGTTCTTCAAAAATTTTAAGACGACCAGAGATTCCAACTTTTGCATATTTAAAAGAATTGGAAAAAAAGACTGAATTCTACTAATGGGGCCCGAGTCTAATAAGGACACGTTAGCATTTTAGCTGATGGGCATACCTTCACTTTTTTTCTTAAAACGTCGGCCTTTAGCAACGAATAAGTTTTTTAAAAAAAAATTAAATTTTTCATTTCTTTTCAGTTTCCAACTGAAATTAAAGCTAACAACGCTTATGTCGCTTGAGGCACAGAAAGCTTGAAAAATAGATGACCTTGCGATTGAATTCAAGAGCCTCGGGCACGAAATAATGTCAGAATGTACCTGGAATACGAAAATTAACTTGGAACCGTCCCAACAGTTCCGAGACTCGCCAAATTTCGCAACTAATTTTAGAGCCCTTAATGAACATTTTTACACGTATATGCATCACCAATTAATAATTGATGACGCACAGGCTTAAGTAGTTTTTTTTTTCAGGCCAATTTTTCAAGCTAGATCTATATCCTCCGATTCTTTCTATTTTTTTTTTTCAATCCAAACGAATTGAAGGCCGCGAAAGAAACAGCGAGGGTGAGATGGCGGCGTCCACTTCTCTCGCGATTTTTTTCCCGCTTTCAAGCAATCGAATAAAAATACGAGAGAATAAAGAGATGTGGTGAGAACGGTCAATCATGGAAGCTTCACTTCTACTGTATGTTTAAACATGGCGTGATAATATCCTAAACTCAAAATAAACCCTTCCAGGCATTTTCACAGGACCCAGACAAATTTGTCAATCGACTCGCCATGTATGAATAAGCATTAATTATCAGATGATAAAGTTATGCCCTCAGTTGCTTATGCATGGTAGCACATTTAAACAGAAACAAGCAATGATTTAGTTAGCCTGTTCCAGGCCCTCGGTAGTTGATGCACCTCAAAATTCTTATAACCAGCATTGAAACAAATGCCAGACAATCAGAAGAGAATTAACGTGCTGAGTTTCGAAGGTTAAAATTCAGTTCGTACTCTGTTCTTCCTTCGTCAATTTATTTTTTTTTTTGGAGAATTTGTAAAGTTTCGTGTCTACGCGTGACTGGGACATTTGATATTTAAGGGACATGGCTTTGTGTATTAATCAAACAGGTCTCTAACAACAAATTGAAAAGTGGTGTAACTACTTAAACTAATCGACTAAGTTATGCTGAATCTGCGTATGTACCAATGGTGATGATTACGAGTCGACGCACAGAACACAATAAGTAACTAATAAATATAGGTAAAACCATTGGAATTTCGAAAGACACAGAATATGTCTATTGAGCTTTAATTTGAACCGTTTTATGACCTGTGAGCGAGATTTCCGTTATAGAACAGTGACCATTTCATCAGGTCCACACCAAACAAGTACATTGCTGAAAGGAACAACGAGGTTGCTAAGTTACAAAGGGCCTATTTTCATGATAGAACTTAGCTATGCTAGCGAGTACTTGTGCAGTTTTCTGATTGGTTCAGTGAAGCTCAGAAATTTTCGGGCGAACATTCGGGAAGATAAATGAAAAACTGGCAGTCATGGAGAATGTCGACCGTTTGCATCGAATTCATCGGTGTCACAGCTTGAAATGCCGCTTCGCTTTAATTTTGATCTAATTTTGTGTGTTAAGAACTTGAAATAACACACAAATGAGAAAAGTTCAGCTTACTGATTGTCATGTCTAGACAGCTTTGTCGCGTGGCCCAGCCCCTCGGGCTGTATTTCACTTGGTATTTTAATTATACCGTGTTTAATTTGAAAACAGGATTAAACATGGTCGTAAACTACGTCACGAATCCAACAACTTGGACTATTTAGCCTAAAACTATCGAGTTCATGTTATAATCTTCCCATTTTTGTTGTTTTACTTTAGTGAACTATGATTGTGAGGTTTCAGCCTTCAATTTAAAAGCACTCAATTACTGTGTACATCGCGTGAAGTCTTTGCATCTTACTTCAAGTGCCGAGTGAAATATGGCCCTGGGTTTGAACAATAGTAGGCACAAACGACGCACATTTTCAACAAAAAATTGAGAAAACAACCAACTACAAAGTGACGTCAATTTAAAATCCGCATTGCTTAGTTTTGATACTAATTTTGATTCCACGCTTGGGACACACCTGTGAAAGAAGGTGGCATTCCACTTGCTAGCATATCATGTAAATCAAGGCTAAAGCACTGCATTGTTTGATGTTCAGCTGGCGTGATTTGCGAAATGTTGAATATTAATATTCTTGCTATAATATGCACTCCTTTCCTCGTCAAAGGGGCAAAGCAGAGAAACAAAGGCCATGGAGATGGGGGATGCAAATCTGCCAAGAAGAGAGAGTGCTAGCCCAAGAGGACCATCTAAACTTGAGCACTTCACTTATTAAAGCAAATTATAACTGCCGTCAACCTCTCAGTATGACTTTTACTTCGAAGGCCTATTAACTACACTCTGTAGATTTTTGTTACTGCATGAGGTTTCACTAAAACGTGCTCAGTTGATGTAAACCAGTTGAGTAATGCAATCAGTTATTCTCATAGTGTTACATTTTTAATAAATAATTTTCATATTTTACAGAGCTTCAATAAATAATCCAATGGTCTTTTCTCATATCATGTTTAGTACTTAATCCCATACCAGATTTGGTACAGTACAGCATCTTGCACGTAAATGTTTATCACTGTTTGCAAATTAAATAATAAATAAATTAAAGACAAAAACGGTGGAACAACAAAAGTGATTTCTTGAAAACCCAAAATTCCTCCAGAACTGAACTGAGCAATAACACGAAGAAACATTTTAGCGCATCATGTTAGAAAATGATTGTGTGATGTTTTCTTTTTCTTCCTGTAAGCATAATAGCATTCTTGTTAGCCTAGTCAGCAGAAGTGTCCTCCATTTACAGGGCGGGTAAATTGCTTCAAGATTCTAAATTAAACAGAATATAAATGATTAATGATTAAAAATATTAGCACGAACTCAGCCATGTTCTATTATATTGGAAATCCACGAATCTGACTGGTTCTCCCATTGTTTTCTATTCGCTGATAGAATACAATTGCACACATGTAATTGTTCTCTAAAAAGAAAGTAATGTAAATTATATATTCTTGTCATTCTTGTTATTCTTCTTATGGCTTTAAAGGGCATAAGATTGGAAGTTTTGGATGCACCTCATTGACTATTAACTCATAGAAGATTCAGGCTGGCAGTCTCAGACATGTAATATTATTAATTTTACGTGTATTTAGAAATTTTTAAGTCAGTTTCACCAACAAACCATCAGGATGAACTTAATATGCCTAATACAAAGCTACCCATACCTTACTAACCTTCAGATACTGATCTGGCTAACACTTTGCCTATATCTAATAATAAACAAATTACTATATTTAGAGAAGAAGCCACGTCCGCTCTAGTTGGAATTTTTCATGTAGGTCCTCTATCCAGGTCAAATTGGAATTTTGAATGTTGGTTTTTCAGGAGGAAGGAAAACCAGGGAATCCGAAGCAAAACCATCGGAGCAAGGATGAGAACCAACAACAAACTCAACCCACCAATGGCACCTGGCCGGAATCAAACTGTGTCACATTGGTGGGAGGCGAGCACTCTCACCACTGCATCACCCTTGCTCCATGATAATAAATAGTATACTGGTCAGACATAACTTGATATTATCTACTAACTATATTCTCACTTCAAAATTAAACCTGATTTTTCTATGAGTGAAATAGTCAACGAGGTGCAGCAGACTGTCTGCTCATAGAAAGCAAGGGTGAGTAGTCTAAGTGTTTTAGTAGAAACTCTAAAGGATTGCAGTCTGAAATCTACAATTTTGTATCATTTTAAGCCAAAAATCAAGAAAAAATGTCCCTTAAAAGAGTGGCATGTGCACAATGTAAAGGGTGTAGCTACGCAGGGGACCTGGGGTGCCCCGTGATCTCCCCCCCCCCCCCTTCCCTTAGTGAGATGATTTTTTAAGTAAACAAACATGCAAACTTCATCATTCAGGTGGCAGAAAAGCGCAAATCTGAAGAATTAACTTGAATGCCAAAAATCTTTTCTAGTGCTAGATACCCCATTTTCAGGACCAACTATCTGCAGTGGACCATGTAAGTACACTGCAGTGTGACATAGTGCGACCCCCCCCCCCCCCCCCCCCAACTTTGGAAAATCCTGGCTACGCCCCTGAATGTAGGTGAATGTGGCTTAGAACTTATCTAAATATAATTACGCCTACAAATTCAGCATTGTTGTTCATATTGGAGGGTAGCATAGAATCTGTATGCGTAATGAAATGTGGGTGATGCGAAAACCATACAAGAAAGATATAGCCCAAAATTGTTTCATTTCGAGAAAAAAAAGCGCTGCTTGCATTTTAAATGAGCTTTACATTGTAAGCAACAGTAAAACAGGTGTCAATTATGATACTTGCAGAAGCTTTGGTATAAGCTTGACGTTTAATTTGAAGAAGAAAAATGAAACTGAAGACTAAGCTAAGTCCAGGATCAGCTACCTAACATAGAAAATAGTGGCAAGATTTACTATGGTAAAATATTCATCGATCAAGAAAAGAAGAACGGCGACTGACTTCTTAAGTTAAATTACAGCTTGCACAAACTCCTTATTCAATCTGAGATGTTTTTTTTTTTTGGAGTTTTCACAGCAACTGATCTTACCTTTCATGAATGATAGGATGGATTAAGAGTTATAAACCTCGAAAGGATGAAAGCCGCGACTATTGTGGCCAATGTGAAGGTGAAAACGTAGAAATAAAAGGTTTGCTCGTCCTTGAAGATGTCCACCATTTTGTGTTTTCTTGGTTGTTCGCGAATAAACACGCTCAGAGAAAGGACTGGATATGAGCAGTGACGTCATGCCACCACCATCGATGTCACAACAAAATGGCGTTCAGTCTTAGTAGAAACATTCACCTTGTTTTTCACGTATTTATACTTCTTTCTCCTTTCGCCTGGGGTAGAGACCATCATATACAACTAAAGGTATAGTTATTGTATGGATTTAACTTATTTTTAGTAATGTTTGAATTGGAACAAACCGTGTTTTCGCTAATTTTCTTCGCATGCAAATTACACACAGGACGAAGTGCGACAGACAATCGAGTTGAGTAAGTTCGGATTTCTTCAGAATGGGATCCTCAAAGTGAATTTTACTAATATGGTAGTTAAAGGCAACCATGGTGAAAATAAAGACGTTATCGTAAGTATTGTGTGACATCTAGAAACTGTACTAAAGTTAAAATAAGCTTTAACAATAAATTTGTGCTTAATTTTTTCATTTTAACAACATAAGCTTAAGCCCTCCCGTTTCGTATTAAATTATGGTTTCATTACTGGTTGTTAAAACTCATTTATTAATTTCATTTTAGTTTGGGTTTTCCTTGGAGAAGACAGGAAGCGATGGCATTTCACCTTACATGGTAAGCAAGCTTAGCTTCAATTTATGTTGAAGCTTAAGAAAATGTCAGTTTGATTATAAACTTAAATATATATACATCGCTGTGCTAGAATACATACTGGCATTTTCTTTACTAGTCAATTCATTTACATATACATCTCGCATTTAGATATTCGCCGTATGAGAACAGAAAAAAAATCGGTCACCATTCTGGAGAGAGCAGGCATAATTGAGTTCTTTTTCATGTCAAATTTCGAAGGAAATATCTTGAGATCTGCTTCAAATTATGCAGATTTCAAAAGTTGTTACATGAAATATTTGCATAGCTGAGCCACACATTTGTACAAACGTCTGGAAATTAGACATTTTCCTAAGGAAATATCTTTTTTCATAATCATCAGATTCCTGTCGTATTTTCTACAGCCATAATTTTTCAATTTGTCATATCTATAACTTTGGCCTAGTAAATTTGATTTTTGGTCAAACTATGCTAATGCAGAGAAAAATTATAAAATAAACAATGATCAGTCTATAGGATCATCTCAAAAGTTCCTAGCACTTACAGTAGTCATTTCACCCAAGGACGCAAGATAAAAGTTCTTAATCACCTAACAGACTGCGCTTTACACAAGAAAGTGTAAAGAACTTTTGTACAAAGCCTGTCTAAACTACAGCAATGTACATGTCGAGGAGCAAGTTTGACTTGTTTGCACATTTTCATAAAATAATAATCATTATGGACTGATAGAAAGCATTGATTTTACAATGCCCGTAAATGAGATGAACAAAAAAATAAATGGCCTTAAATTCTCTCTGTCTAATACCTCTCTAAATAGAATTCTGTAATCACTTCAAATTTTATAATAAAATAGGTATTTTAACTTCACTATTATTGTAAATTATAATGTCATACCATTCCTTTTAGTTGGTTACCAATAGAAAATGATATTCTTTATCCGATAGCAAAGAGTAGTTAAAGATATAACAAAGGACACAAATGCATGGCTCAGTTTCAATCATAAGTATTTGTATACCAACAAATTTGTAGGACTTTTCTCGACACCTGAGATTTTTACTTTTATACTTTTATTAAAATTCGGTAAGAGAGATGTTTTAAGACCATAATGCATCGCATATAAATTATTGTTAAACAATCATCATGAGGTCAAACATGAAATGGTCTTTACTACAGACAATGCAGTAAAGTGAAATAGCTCAAGAAAAATTGTATATGGGTCATTCCCTCACATATTTTAATTCCCTTAGAAAGATAACCATTATAAATGCTTGCAAAACATAATGATTGTTTTTAAGAAGATTTTCCTAAATCAGTGGGTGTTGGCTATGTCATTTCTGAGTGAAAATAAGGCGTACATTGCTTTCCTTATTTTATAGGAACAGCACAGTGAAAAGTGTATCTTTAAAGATCATTCATTTGATAATGCCAACCAAATATCGCTGGCACTTATCAAGTTTGATCTAAAGAGTGGGCATGAGCGGTAAGTACAGAGCTTTCAAGCTTCAGTAAATTACAGCAAAAATGCAGCAGCTGAGTAATACATCTGTTTTGAAATAAATTATCAACTTGTGCATTTGTACATGCTGACTGTTATTATCAGCAGCCTAAGTAGTTTAAAATTATTTTATACTTAATTCAAACATAATGCTAGTTTAAATTTATACTCAATTCACATATATATGTTAACAAGAAAAGTTGTAATGCAATGTAACTGTTCTCTTGTAAATTGGCTTAATTCCTATGTCTCCTCTGGGAGAATAGGGCCATACTCTTGTGAATTAATTTTTAGTTAATATTAATAGTCTGAAATAATTAGCCAGTTATTTATTAACAACTCAGTAGCTTGATGTCAAAATCAGCCAATAATTAAAACAACTTGATAGACAACTTCCAAAATTCCTTTTGGGTGATCATTTTTATAAACACATGGCTCAACCTTGACACATTTCTGTTATGGAATGCTCAGACATTAACAATTTAGAAATCTAAGTGAAAGAAATCTAGGTGAAATGGACCATGGCTTGATTGTGTTTTCCCTCTGATTCTGATTTTCAATTATTTTCTTTTTAAAATTTTCAGTATAATTATTAGTAAATTTGGCAAAGATTTCCTGAACTTGACCATTGACAGTAAACCTGCCTTGCCTGTGCCCACCTCACCAGTAGTATCACCTTCCGCTGAAAAAAATACAACTGAAGCTCCAATGCCACCTTTTGTGGCATCAAGCACCTCCACACCTTCAAGTTCGTCAAGTGTTGGAGGAAGCATTTCAGCAGCGTCAAGTTCTTCTCCTGCTACAGAAAGCAGTTCTGCTTCAGCTTCTGCTACACTAAGCACCTCCATGCCTTCAGGTTCTTCAAATGTCGGAGGAAGCACTTCAGGAACATCAAGTTCTTCTGGTTTAGAAAGCTCCACTTCAGCTTCAACATCTCGTTCAACCTCAACTTCCACTTCTACTACAGTTCCAACAACTCACACAGCATCTATGACAAACAACACTCCAACTGCCGCTAACTTGGGAAGCAATGAAACATCTGAGATAAAAAGTAATAATACCACTCCTGAGAAAATGCGGCGAAGAAGAAATGCTGATTCAAACCCAGTGACCCCTGTTAAAAGTAAAGATGAAGTTTTGCCTTTGGAGATAACTAATATCTCTGAATCCAAGTATTCTGGTAATGTAAGTACATGTATTTGTGTGTTCCAGTAAGTCCTAATGAAGACAGCCTGTAATCAGGTTGTTGGTGGAAGTTTTTCTCACAGCTTACCCAAGATGTTACTCACAGTTTGCTGATACATGCAGCTGCAAGTGCCTCTGAGTTGCTTACAACTCAGACTTTTATACAGACTTTTATACCTCCTCCCCGCTTCCCCTACATCTAACTAAAGGTGTAATTATCACAATGCTCAGTAAGCTCCCAATCTAGTAATTCAATAATCCACAGTATGCCTGTGTGCTGTTAATGGTTAGTGCACTAGACTCCAGATTGAGTGGTCCAGTATTGAGCCCTGGCTGGGGTCATTGTGTTGTGTTCTTGGGCAAGACAAGTGCTTTACTCTCACAGTGCCTCTCTCCACCCAGGTGTGTAAAATAGTTAGAGGCAAATTTACTGCTGGGGGTAACCCTGCCATGGACTAGCATCCCATCCAGGGAGGAGAAGAAATGCTTCTAGTCACTTCATATATGCTACTAAAACTGGGATAATCTCCGGCCTGATGGACCACTTGGCTTGAACACAGACTTAATGCCCATGTGCCTATCAGGGTAAAAAGCTGGGAAGAAGTTGTTTATGGGAACGGGAGGGGGACACCAGACTTAACACATGTTTGTAGAGGTTTCTTGGGATAACCTTGCAACTAAGTTCTTCTCCGGAATTTTATAGTTTGCAGTGAAGGTTAAAAGCAAGGCTGAGGAGGGCTTATACAACCTGTACTTCCACAACTGTCCTCTTCCAAATGCACAGAGTACACCTCCGGTGGCAGTGGCAATTCGGGTAAAACATGTTTATAACGTGTACAATATATTAATATATCACATGTACCCTGCAAGAGCAAATGAAATGCCTGTAATATCAAACACAAGAGAGTGTTTCATCACATTTCAAAACACAGAGAAGAGGGTTGAAAAATTATATGACTCGCAGTGAATTGACGAACTTAGAGGTGTTTGGAAATGGCTTGAAACACTATCTCGAGTACTTATTTGATATATCCTCTCAATTGAAACCAAAATTATGGAGAAAATGTAGAAATAAAATCGTAAAAATCTGTGCTGATTGAGATCATGTCTCCAACCACCATCACTGTTCTGATATGCTTTGTTTTAACTTAACAAATTGTTAATGAGTTTGAGAAAAGTTAATCACGCCCAGTCAAAGGCCTTCATTCTATACTTTTTGACAGCTTCTTCCAAGAAACAAAACTCTCATTGCAAGGAACAAATTATATTAAGACGCCTCAAAGTCAAGGGCACATGCATCTGATTACATTAAGAGCTTTGCTTATTAAGTTTTTGAGTGGCATTGTGTAACTTATAAATTATATGTAGTTTAAATTATTTTGTTTGTGTGTTTTTTGAACAGATTCACATTGAAGAGAAAAATGGAGAAAACTATTTGTCAGCTGGAGAGGTGAGGTTTCAAGGAAGGTTTTATAAGTAATGTATTAATAATAATTGTAAAATCACGTATCTTGCATTATTTTGTAAAGAAAAACTTGGCAGTAAGACAGGTTTTTAATGCCCAAAGTGGACTACCGCAATGTCACGAGGCCAGCTGAAGTGAACTGTTCTGTGACTGAGCATTCTGCCATCCAAGTCACATAATTTGTTAAATCTTTACAAGAAAAGAGGTGTGAAATTTGAGTCCAAAATTCATACTGAACATAACTATGCTGTGGTTCAATTTTGTCCGTGGTACAATTTGGTACTTTTCTTTGTTCTTTGTATGGTAATAGATGATAATGAATATAAAACATCGGAAAATACCAAATTGTACCAAGGGTGAAATTGAACCATGGCAACTGTATTGATCACTAGGAAGAGATCTATATATACATATAATTGTTTCTGATTGCAATTGGCTACTGGTTGTAATGACAAGATCACTGCAAAGGTATCTGAAAATAGTGCTTCATTTTGAACATCTTTATCGTTAAGGGCGAAATGACTATAAACAGTGATTTTTGAGGCTGGCAAGAAATGTAGTTGAATAGTTGTATTATGTAGTGTGGCACTGAACTCTTTGTTAATCATCTCTCACCTGTAGGAGCCTTTGCCTTACATGTTTGGTGTCCTTTCTGTGCTTTTCTTTGGAACAGCAATTTACTGGCTTCATATACTGAGGAATAACAGGTGATACAGTATCTTTCAACTGTACCACCAGCACGTGATGTTTTGCTAACTAAAATGCAAATCATGTTGTCTATGAAATATTACGTTTGGAGGTGTTACCAAAAGGATTAATACTTGTTCATTAATTACATGATTGTATAATTAAAAATATTATTACTTATAAATTATGTGTAACATAATTATTTGATTGAATCGCCTTCATTTTAACTACTTCTTTGAAAGTCAATGATATTAAATGTTATCATTATTGTTCATTTAATAGAGAATTTACATACAAAGTGCATTACATGATGTTCGTTTTGGTCCTGTTAAAATCTCTTGATCTGATGTTTCAAGCAGTAAGTACAATTTTCATTACTCATTTTGGTTACATGTGTAACATATCAATTTTGTACTCTTGCATTTTTGTGTGTGTGGCTAATTATAAAAATAAAATGAAGTAAGGCCTGTTGTCCCTTATTTAAGAAGTGGAAGTTATTGTCCAGCAGTTCCAGTGTTGTTGTTTAAACATATATTTTTTTTGGTCATTGTTTTGTTTGACACCTCTCTGAAAGATTTACTAACACTAAATCTAGTGTTTTGTAAATTTATTTTAGCACAATCTGTTTACTATTAGTACTGAGTGTGATATTTGTCAATTTGATAAACTTATTTTCCTAAATTGCCAAACAGGTGAATTTCCACTTCATCAGTAAAGATGGTAAACCAGCGGAATCCTGGGAAGTGTTGTACTACATCACACATCTGTAAGTGTACTGGTTAACAGATATTATTCTTATCAGTTTCTATTCCCAACTTGAGTTAAAAAAAAAAGAAGAAACTTACTTCCAAAAAACCCAAGGTGGAAAAGATTTAAGGTAACCTAGGTTAAAAAAATAACCTAGGTTAGAAAAAAAATTAACCTGAATTTAAATTTGACCTGTAACATGTATTTTAATATGGCATGTTCCATTTTGGATTGTCCAATCCATACATTTATTATTACTTTAAGTACTCTAATTTACATGTGTTTTTGTTCCATGGCAGGTTAAAAGGAGCATTATTGTTTACAACCATTGTCTTAATTGGCACTGGATACTTCTTTATCAAGCATGTGCTGTCCGACCGAGACAAGAAGATTTTCATGATTGTTATACCTCTACAGGCAAGTATGACGTGGTGTTATTCATTAGTCATGGATTTTTTATAATTAAGTGATTTACTAAAATACACAAGGTGGTACAGTACAGTTTTGTTACAAATACCAATCTGTATGTCAGTAACTACATGTACATGTTAGACATTTTCAACACCCACTCACTTGATCTTCTTCACTCCCTTGGACATGTAAGGTCTTGACCAGAGACCGCCACTGCTGCCTATCATTCGCCTTCCTCATCAGCTCTCCCCGGCTGACTCTGCTCGCCTGCATCTCTTTTTGCACTGCCTGTGCATTCAGTGTATTTAATTCCTGACAGTTTTTATTGCGCATTGCAAATTTTATGGTGATATGGGCTAATAGAGATTACATCACTCTGCATACATGTCCCAAGTAAGAGAAATTCTACCAGTAAATCTCTTTTTCTCGATATCTTTTTGTAGATTCTAGCAAACACAGCCCAGATTGTGATGGAGTCAACAGAGGAAGCGAACATGCAGTACACAACATGGATATCCTTTTAAATCATATATTGACTATATATCCTCCAAAATATCATCCAGGTTGAGCATGCTGCGGAAAGCCCGTAGGGTCGTTCCTCGAGAGGCTTGCATCACATTGTATGAGTCTATGGTACTTCCATTGTTTGACTACTGCTCTGCTGTCTGGGGTGGCTGCGGACAGACTAACCGCAGCTATCTCGACAGGCTGCAGCGGCGTGCTGTTAGCATAATTGAGTCCAGAATTGTTCAGCAGTCTGAAGTTCGTAATACGCTAAGATGGCCTTCGCTAGAGGCGCGCCGCAATTATCAAATTTCTTTACTTGTTTTTAAGTGCCTGCATGGCCTAGCACCTGTTTATCTTCTTAACCAATTCTCCTTTTCTCGTGACTTCCATACTTACAATACTAGACATAAAGACCAAATCCGTTTACCTCTGGCTAAAACATCTAAATTTCAGAGCTCTTTTTTGTATAACGGTGCCAAAGTATGGAACACACTTCCGGCCTATCTGAGAAGTATAACTTCTCTAACTAATTTTAAAACAAAATTGAAACAGTATCTTTGTAAATAGTTTTGCACTATTTCGCCTTTTTTCTGCATGAAATGTAATTGTAATGAGTTTATGTAATGTGATGTAATGTATTGAAATGTATGTCTTGTAAATTGTTTGCAGGCCCCCATTTAAACCAGCCTACGCTGAATTGGGTAGCCTGTTGAAATATTGCATATAAATAAAATATAAATAAATAAATAAATAAATAAATAAATAAATAAATAAATAAATAAATAAATAAATAAATAAATAAAATTTTGAATTGCATTTGAATTGGTTGTGACTTTAAAACTGATCCTGTCTTTTTAAATGTTACTGCTTCAACATTATCTGACAATTCTTTCTTCCCTTTGGGAACACTGATTTTGTTTCCTTGACTGTTATTACAAAGAACTGTTCATCTTGGTAGACCTGCTATGCTGTGGAGCAATCCTGTTTCCTGTTGTGTGGTAAGTTCTTTCTTTATGAATTAGAAATGTTGTGACTGCATTTTGTTTTTAAGTCTATAGCCAGTGTTGTTGTTGATGACGGAGGAGTTAAGTTGTTATTTTACAGGCTGAAACTTTTTCTCTTGTATTTCAGGTCGATAAGACATTTACAAGAAGGGTCTCAAACTGATGGAAAAGGTATTGCTGTAAAAATAAGCAATTGTAATACTGTGACATTGCCCATTTTTTTCCCCTTCTCTGTTAAAATAATTTCGATGCATGCCAGTTTTAATTGTGATTCCTGTTAGTACAGTAGGTAGTGACCAGAGTTTCCCATTGGTTAATTCAAAATTAAACTTAATCTATATTCATAAATAAGATGAACATATCCTTTTTTTTAATTTATGTTGAGTAAATATACTCTGTTATTGGTTTTGTAGCCGTCAAGTTTTCTGTCATTGCTTTTGTTCAATGTATTAATTTTAATCAAAATTTAACATTATTATTACTTTTTGACAGCTGCACTGAATTTAGCCAAACTGAAGTTGTTTAGACATTTCTATGTCATGGTAAGTCAATAGATATTTTTTCCTGTTTTGCCCTGTTTATAAGACTCTTTGGAGTTGAAATCGTTTTGCTGTTATTACTTATGTCACTATGGGCTTCATTGAGCAGCGGCTGAAGGCTGCATTTCATGGTTGCCGTTAAGCTGGGTTAAGCCTATTGATATAATTTAGTGTGTGTATGTAATTTAATCACCCTGTGACTCGTAACTTGCTCACGTGAAAGCCAGTGCAAATCCCAAACACAGAGGCTGCTCCCATTTTTTTTTTTCTGACTGCATTTTTAAACTTTCCTCCTGTAAAGTCCTTACTTTTTTATTTAAAATAAATAGAACGTGTGACAGACCATTGCTAAATTTGACATGATTATATTATATTTTTTTGCAGATTGTGTGCTACATATATTTCACTAGAATAATTGTCTATTTGATAAAGGTGAGTGTCTACATCATTTACTCAATTAAAAATACCTCCCCATAAAATGAACTTTGTCATGTAGTAGGCGCACTAACAATACAGGCAACATTTTCTTGCAACCTGCTTTGGGACAATGTTGCATTGCAAGTTGTAAAGTGTTGTTGCGCGTATTACCTCCCGTGTTGCAAGTTGTGGCAAGGTGTTGCACAAAGATGGACTTGTGTCTACTTCGTGCAACATGCTGCTGCAACTTGCAATGCAACAACGTTGCGAGACAAGTTGAAAGAAAATATTACCCGTATTACTTGGCCTTTTTTTCTTAGTTCCTTGCCCCCAGGTGGGGGATAGGGCCGGACGTTAATGCTCACCATCTGTCCCTATTCTTGGCCACAGCTGCTGCTGCGGCCCACGATTTTAGTCCCAGCTCAGCGCGTTCTTTCTCCACCGTTCTCCGCCATGTTTCCCTTGGCCGTCCTCTGCTTCTTTTTCCACTTGGTGCCCAGGATAATGCCATGTGTGGGTTGCGGTTTGGTGTCATACGTAGAACATGACCTATCCACTTCCATCGCCTACGTCGTACTTGTGAACTGATCTTTTCGATTCCCGCTTTTCTCCGAATTTCATCATTGGACACACGCATGGGCCAAAGGACTTTCAAGATTCTCCTTAGGCATTTGTGAAGGAAGGTGTCAAGTCTTTTTTCATCCGCTTTTGTCATTCTCCAAGTCTCGCATCCATACAACAGGACAGCAATGATGTTTGACTTGAAGATCCTCAACTTAGTTTCTCGGCGGAATTCACCTGTTCTCCACACCTTTGAAAGTCGATGAAAAACACTTCTAGCTTTACCTAACCTACTCCGAATGTCCTGTTCGGCGCCACGCAAGTTGTTAACAATGACCCCTAGATAGACAAAGCTGTCGGTGTCCTCTACATCAGTGCCATTTATCTTTATAGGATCTTGTCTCCTAGCATTGAGTCTAAGCACCTTCGTTTTGTTGATGTTTATCTTCAGACCCGTACCTTCACTATTTCTCCCCAGTCTTTCTAACTTCGTTTGTGCTTGCGTCCATGTGCTGGAAATGAGCGCAATGTCATCGGCATAGTCTAGGTCTTCAAGCTGTCTCATCATCTTCCATCGAATCCCTGTATTACCTTGCTCTGTAGTCCTACACACAATCCAATCCACCACCAACAGGAAAAGAAATCCCGACATCACACAACCCTGCTTCACACCTGCTTTCACGTCAAACCAATTAGACTGGCCCGCCCCATCGATCACTGCGCACTTGGTGTTGCTGTAAAACAATTTGACCATTCTTATGAATTTTGATGGTATTCCATAAGACTGCATTATCCTCCACAGTGTTTCGTTGTGGACACTATCAAATGCTTTCTCGTAGTCTACAAAACAGGTATACAGACTTGCATTCCATTCCAACGATTGTTCGATGACATTCCGGAGCACAAAGATGTGTTCAGTCGTGCTTCGCCCACTTCTGAAACCTGCCTGTTCTTCTCTTAGCATTCCATCCACTGCATCGTGCAGTCTGGTGATAATTACTCTTCCCATAACTTTCGCTGGTACAGATAACAACGTTATTCCACGCCAGTTGCCACAGTCAGTAAGATCCCCCTTTTTGGGAAGCTTAACGATCAGACCACAATTCCAGTCCTCCGGGATTTCTTCTGACTCCCACACCGTGCGAAATAGGTCTTCTAGCACGCACGCAGTTGTCTCCATGTCAGCCTTCAGTAGCTCTGTTGTGATTGAATCCATTCCAGCTGCCTTGCCATTCTTCATGTTCTTCAGAGCCTGCTTTATTTCCTGTCGGGTGATACATTCGTCGCTGACATCTATTTCGTTTAGTTGCCTATCGTCGACAACTGCGGGGGCTACCGGCTCAGGCCTGTTCAGGACATTGTCGAAATGTTCTTGCCACCTCTGTTTGATCTCCTCTTCTGTTGTTAATAGCTTTCCATCCTGGTCTTTCACCATATTCATTCTTCGTGGTCTGTCGTGGCATAACGTCTTCGTTACCTCATACACCTCTTTTAGGTTGCCACTCCTTGCAGCCTCCTCGGCTTCCCTTGCAAGCGCATTTGCCCATTCCCTCTTGTCTGCTCTCAAACTTCTCTTTACTACCTTGTTCTTCTCATTGTAGTCTATTCTCCTTCTTTCTCTTATCCTTTCTGATCTTGTTTCTTCCATCTTCTTCTTCAGTTTCCTTCTTTCGTCAATGTTGCTCCAACTTGTTGCACTTATCCAAGTCTTGCCCTTTCTTTGTCTATGACCAAGAACCGACTTTGCCTTATCGCTGTAGGCCTTCTTGATGTTCGCCCATTTCTCCTCGACACTTTCAGCACTCTGGGTGTCATCATTTCCTGTTTCATCTGGCTCAGTTTCTGCCAAGCAGCTAAATCTGTTCTTAAGCTCTAAGACAAACCTTTGTTTAATCTCAGGCACCTTTAGCTTGCTCAGCTCATATTTCCGTGCAGTAATTTCGCCTTGCTTTCTAACCACCCCACTTAGCTTTAACCGAATAGTTCCAATGACCAAGTTGTGATCACTTCCTACGTCAGCTCCTCTGAAAGCCCTGGTGTCCTGTACCGATCTCTTAAATATTCCATTAACTGCTATATGGTCAATTTGATTCCGTGTTCTTCCATCTGGGGAGGTCCAAGTGTACTTATGGATGTCTTTGTGGGGGAACATGGTCGTTGTGATGGCCATGTTGTTGGCCGCACAGAACTCTATGAACCTCTCACCATTATCAGATCTGTCGCTTCCTAAACCGTGCTTACCAACCACTCCATTTTCGCCCTCCATTTGGTGCCCTAACTTTGCATTCCAGTCGCCCATAGTAATTATGATGTCATGTCGAGGTATCCTGTCATACACCTGTTGCAGTAGTTCATAGAACCTGTCTTTTTCGTCGGTGTCAGCGTCATTGGTCGGTGCATAGACTTGAATAATAGTTGTTTTTATGTGCTTGGAGTTGAACCTAGCTGTTATTATTCTATCGCTCACAGGGTTCCAGCTCTCCAGGGCCCTAAATGCTCCTTGCTCATCAGAATGGCCACACCACTTTGGTGTTGGTTGTCGTTTCTGCCGGCGAATATTATATTCTCTCCTGTTTGTGTCCTAACCTGCCCAGACCCTGTCCATCGACACTCACTGATCCCTAGGATCTCCACCTTGTACTTTGCCATCTCTCTGCAAACCTGAGCAGTCTTTCCGGTGCTGTACATAGTACGCACGTTCCAACATCCCACTCTCACTGTCTTCTTAGGGTGAGTCAACGCCCTCCTCCGCATGCAAGTTTCCTTTCGGCTTTCACCTGCATTCCTCATACTGCTGTCAATCAGGATGATGGAGTCGTCTCCCGTAAGACAGCAGGCCGCTGAACTCGCTCCTTGGTAGTTATCGGTACACTCAAAAGAGTGGCCTTGACATCAATTTCCGGTTTCCGTAATCATCTTGATTTTTTACGGGATGGGGTGATTGGCCCCATGCCCAACCCCCATCCTGGAGGGCCAGGGTTTTCTGTCAGGGTGTCCTTCCCTTAGCCACAATATCCCGTTATTTGAAAGGCGCCGGATACCCGCCTTTTGCCGTTGTCGCTCAGCTGCAGTACAACTGCATTACCAGGGTTATGACGAGGACATGCGACAGTCGACTTGGTGGCAGAGCCTATGACACGATGGGCATTTCCCGGCATTTACGAAGTGCACCTGGTGGCCCCAGTGCACTCCACCAGGGCCCCTTACCACCCTTCAACCCCTTGGCCTTAGTGGACATGAAATATTATTTGCTGAGCGGGTCAAGTCTTTTCTCATCATGGTATCTCTCTACTTGTACTTGTGCGCCTTACAGAAAATAAGTGCTTTTTATCCTGACTGGTTTGGTATTTAACAGTTATTATCTACCAGTGTTGGTGGATAACTCACAATATTTATCTTTTTGGCAGCCTGATAATAATGTTAATTACAGCCAGTATTGTGAATAACTGGTGATTATGTTTTACTTTTGCTTATTTCAGATAACAGTGCCATTTCAATACATGTGGTTGGATGATGTAAGTTTTTATTTCCATATCTCAAAATAGCGTTACTTTACTCAAGCTTTTTATCCACCATTTAACATTAATTATTTCCTGTTTTGTTTCAGTTCTTCAATAATGCAGCCTCTTATGTCTTCTTTGTTCTCACCGGGTAAGAAGCCAAAGCTATCCTATTTTATTTTATTTTATTTATTTATTTTTAAATTTTGAATCAGAAGTTTTTTCTGACTGTTTTAATACAAATTGAACTGTTTGTCCAAGATAAATTATGTACTCTCTACCTATTATATTGACGCCGTAAATTGCTTTTCCACTATTTAGCCGGTTTTATGCTGTAATTAAGATATTTGCTTGTATTATTTGGTTGAATGCAGATACAAGTTCCGTCCTGCTCCTGATAACCCTTACCTCCATGTACCCCAGGGAGACAGCGATGATGAAATGGAGATGGATGAAGTGTAAGTTGATTTATTCCTAAATTCTCTTTACTGTTTTGAAACAAATTTCAGCAAAGACGTCATAAGAATAAATAACTTGATCATCTCACGGAAACTCTTCTTGGCTAAAAATCAAATCCTCTCGAGACAACTATATAGGTTGTGATGGAAAAAGCAGTAAGATTGATTTCATTGGTGACCCTAGAGTTGGTCAAATGATCGAATTTTTTTTAGTTTCAGTATGCTCGTTCTCTAAACATGAACACCGGAACAGAGTGTTCCGGCGTGTTTTCTGTGTTCCCGTACCAAGTATAACCTTTCTTTGTTGATTTTTAGGTTGTCCTTCTGTTGTGTTAGATTAATTATTTTACAAAATTGTCATAGCACTATTAGTTTGGAACTTAGGGTAAGGCAATATTTAATAAAACCACTCTGATAGACCACTACCAAAGAATACCAGTTGACGAAAAGAGAAAAGCAAAAACTAAGCTGAAATACCTGAACCTTCCTTATTTCTAAGAGATACTTCATTTGCTGGACACCATGAACATTTCTTAGCAGAGGTATTATAAGAGAACTTCGACACGTCATATGACACGAACTATAAGCGCTTTACCACAAAGGACTCTGTTGGCTCGAAACTGGAGAGTGAACGATGTGCAGAGCTTTTTACTGTTAAGTATTAGTTGAATTCTACCTTCATACTAATGCAAATGCTGCTGCAATCTGATTGACTGAGCTATTGTACACTATCAGCCATTCGTGTGCAGTGACTAAAGGTCGCCTACAAAATGGGGACGTTTTTTGGTTCTCCAAAGTTTCGTTGGAAGATTTAAAAAACAAAAACAAGAACAAAACAGGATAATTGAATTCCCGAGAAGACAAGAAGAAGGAAATTCACCGTTACGGGACTTTTCTAATAGTTAATGTGTAAAGGAAGAAAAGTTCATTGTTTGCTTTCTTTTTTATTTATTTTTTTTCATTTTATTTTTTTTTTCAGGGTCACAAATGCAGGTATCGCCGATGGAGTAACCAGACTACAGCCTTCCTCAAACGGAAAGAGAATATTCGAAACAGCATAATAATCTAAATAACTGCGAATCAGTGTAGTTTCTTATTTCGAATAGCTATGAACTAACAACTACCTTGCATATTGAATATGTATAGATTTATCTTTCCGTAGATCACAAAGTCTGTAATAGGGATGTTTTTAGATACAGTACGTAGCACCATACCTAAAACAAGTCAGCTTCTTCTGTATAGAGGAACAAAACAAGAATATGTTTACATGGATAATCTATCTGTTTGCTGATAGTGTGAAATTTATACAAGGTCTATCTGGCCTTATTTATTGATTCAGAGGAAGTCGAAATACCTGATAAATACAAATATCTTATTTACCTCGAGCAGATGTTAACACTTCATATTTAGTTTTTATGCTTTGAGGTTTAGTAGAACTCAGTGATCATGGGTGTACTGTGGGGAAGGTGTAGTGGGGTACAAATTATTATAATAGAGCATAAGATAAATGATATATTTATTTCTATATCGCCACAGGGTTGCTCGAAATTGTTTACATCCGTTATGCATATACTGCCACACAATAGAGTGATTTTACCAAACCCGTGAAATAATATAGAAGCTAATTCCATTATTTTCTTTTGTTTAGTTTTGACTATTATACGCACTAACTGTTAGATATTGTTTTACGGGTAAAATAAAATCGCTCTATCGGTCGACGTTATAATACTATCGGACGAGTCAATGGTGAACAAGTTGTAATTGTGTTTTTGAAATAACAGGTCTCCGTAGCAACACAATGATCTGCCAAAAGCACCCTTAATTTTAGCTTTACGAGCTCGAAGTTCCCCATATTATTGTTGTTGTTTTTTTATAATATTGAATGGCGATAAGCGTTTCAGTATGTAACTTCGCAAAGTTTAAACAATTTACGGAAGGGCCTCAGAGCCACAAAAACAAAAGATCCCCAAAATGTAACGATCAATCCGCCATAAAGCACAAGTTACGAGCCAACGTTAGTGCAGTGTAAAAAGGAAATTGATTTTCGCCACTCTTTCGAGCCTCTGGTATTAAGCAAAGATTCAATTCCTTCTTGTTCTTGTATATACTTTTTTTACGAAGGAAACCACATGTTGGTAGCGAAGCAAACGGAGTTATAATTCGCACCTCGTGTTTTAAATAAAGAGTACGTTTATACTGGAGGAAAAGTTTCCGGGTTAATGATGAATTGGGGACGGTTTGTCTGGTTTTGTCACTGACGCTTAAACTTCCAATCCCGAATCTATAAATTAGTATCTTCATTAATTTAGGTGTAATAAGGGAGCAGTTTTAAATACTTGTTCGTCATGTGTGGCCCTTTGAGTTATCAGTGTGGTGTAAACGACAAAATAAGAATGTTTCTGTAGTGTAAACGCGTTTTGAAACCGGATACTAAAATAAGTCGGAAATGATTTATGAATTGGACTTTTGCTTTAATGTAAAATTGGATTTCATTTAATATCTCAAATGTTGCTACTGAAGTGCAGTGGAAACTTTCCTACAATATCTTTTACTTAAGTTTGGCTTCGAGAAGCTAAGATTTGAATTTACAGAGTAATATAATTATTCTATAATTTAAATAGTTAAGTCCCGTACTTAATTATAAAATACACCAACCTTCAGCAGTTGTCCTTGTTTCCCCGACATGTTTGTCCGGCTCAAAACCTGTTTTTTTGTATCTTTTGAGAAGTAGTTCAAACTGAAGGTATTACAATTCGTTATTGCTTGTACGTTTACTGATCGACATTATGTAGAGTAAAGAGTTGTTCTCGTGTCTAGAAGTTTTTTGAGTTGTGAAATTAGGACATTCTCGAGTATATTTTGACTGTAAAATGTCTTACGTAGTTCTAATATTTTAAAATATTACTGTAAAACCTCGAATAAATTATCTGAACTCTCGGCTTGGGGTGTGCATTTTGTGCATATTGACGATCATAAAGGTCGCCACACACGAGGGGACCAGTCGCAGGGACTGGTCGCAAGGACCGGTCGCAGGGACTGGTCCCCTGTAGAGTTTACACGATGGAATGAGTCGCGGGGACCAGTCCCTTGAAGGGTTCACACGCTGGGACCTGTTTCGCAGTAAGATAGCAGTATTTATGACGTTTTCAATATATAAAACAAGATAATCACCTTGTGGAGATGGAAAATTATTGTTATTATTATTCCTATTATTGTTCATATCTGAGCGTGCTTACTGGACTGTGTTCAACAATTGTTTTAAAAACATGGAATGTTGACAATGTTCGAAATCCGCTCCTATTTTATAATTTTGATATCAGGTTTCCTTTCGGTGTTTTTATACCAAAAATAAAATATGCACCATTTCATCAAAAACTGCAAAAATATAGTTTTCTCCAGGCTAGCTGAAACAAATCAAAACATCCGATAAAATTTGCATAACATAAACCGGATGCTACGAATTCTCTTCATGAAATGGCGCGAAAATATGCCGGACAGCTAGCGAGAAAATTTGGCGGGAACTTTGTTTTCATCGAATTAAAATGTTTTCAAGCGCTGCAAAGAAAAAGACTCTTTTGCTCCTTATTATGATGATGGAGGACGAAGAATTGCCTATTTCTTATGAACGAAAAATGTGGGCTCGACAGTGGCTTTTACGAAGGGAACAAAGAGAAGCATTTCACACGCTGTTTCAAGTATTGCAACAGTTTGTTCAATCTGTTCACTCTCGGGCGTCGCCATCTTGAAACACCAACGTGCAGAATTGTGGGAGCTTAAAATGCTGATCAGCGATTGGTTTATTTTTAATTGGTCGCAGGGACCAGTCCCACGAACCTGTTCACACGAGGGACCAAGCAAAATATTGCGGGGACCAGTCCCTGCGACTGGTCCCACGAATTCAAACCAGTTTGAATTCTTGGGACCGATTTCGGGGACCAAAATTCAGTCCCTGCGACCGGATTTTTGACGAAAATTGGCCTGTTCACACGATGGGACTTGGTCGCAGGGACCGGTCCCTGCGACCAGTCCCCTCGTGTGTGCCGACCTTAATGATCAGATTTCTTTCCCTGTGACCAGGGTTTCCACGCAGAACGACATAATTTTCCTCATTCTCCTGTTAAGTTGTATACTCAAAGCGTGAAGTGTTTTTCTTCCACAGTACAGTTGTTTTTTGGTCGCTTACGCCGTTTCGATTAGTCTGCCGTAAATACATTTCAGTGCACTGTGTTGGCCTGCGTATTAATGCGTATTCAATGCTCTCTGCAGATTGTTTTTTTTTTTTTTTTTTTTTTTAATAATTCTTTATTTGTTTAACAATAGACAATATTTTACAATAGACAGTTTTTCACAAAATAATAATAATAATAATAATAATAATAATAATAATAATAATAAATAAATAGAAATAATAATAGTACAAAATACAAATTGAAAAACTTACAGAAATAAAGTAACTAGGTAAAGTAAACTATAAAGTAACTAGGTCTCGAATCTTCTGTTTGTCTATCCCGAGCTTGTTTTTCAAAAACTTTAGAAAAGCAGTGAAACAGAAAGGGTCCTCATTTTTCGCGGCAAAATAGATGTACTGTCTGGCCACAAGCAAACAATAATTAATACCCAAAAAAGTCTGCTTTTCAGGGTGAAGAGCAAATAGAATATCGCGTTGTTGGAGGTTATCAACTTGCGGATTGTTTTTTGAATTCCACCAAGAAGTAAACTTAATCCAAAATACTTTACTTGAATTACATTCAACAAAAAGATGCGTTAGTGTTTGTCTGCCATTGCAAAGGTAACATTTGTCATTTTCTGCTAACTTATCTCTAAAAAGTCTACTTTTTGTGTACAGAATGTTGTGATTGATTGTTTTTAAGACAATTCAAAATCACAATTAATACCCAAGCAGTTTGTTCTTCAAGCCTTAAAATTCAAACGTAAAACTGATGTAAATTTTGTTTTGATTAAAGTACAACGGAAGTCGATCGGCTACTGCTATTGACGTTTCGAGAAAATGTGGGGTTAATGTGATTGGTGAAAATAAGGTCCGTCCTAAAAATAGATCAAGACGCGAAAAATCTTGCCTGAAAGCTCAAGCGACATTTAATATTCGACCAACCAGTTTTGCATAGTCCGAGTTATTAGTCGTGGGGATTAATTCCTTCTTTGAAGCTTTTGATACTCTGTTTAATAACAGATCCGCGATGAAATACTTCTTTCAAGCCACCCTGTCGAGTTATTTTATAGCGGCGCTTGCAAATTCTAATTTGCTGCTGAAACAAGGAAACACTGGCAACGCTGCAAAGGACGCCTCACCGTATAATTTCAACAACAATTACTTCATCTCCGGATCAAACTCCAAGAAAATCGAAAATATGTTTTCTGAAGTGAAACAACAGCTGGCCGAACTGAAAGAACAGATCAAGGCAATGAAAGGTTTGTAACGGCTAACAAGCTAAGATTTCTCGGTTTCGCATTTCGAAAGTAGAACCTCTGTTTCGAATTCTTCCCTCAACGTTCATTCATTCCTGTAGTTTATTTTGCTCCTAGTTCCAGACTTGTTTAGTATTTAGTGCCGATAAACTAAAGTGCAAATATTATACAATCTTTTAAACGTGCTCAACTGAAAAAATCCATCCGTTGTTATATGATTGCAGTTTACAAGAACTGCGCTGAAGTCTACAAGTCCGGTGACAAGATCAGTGGAGTGTACAAAATCGATCCTGATGGTTTGGGAGAATTTGAAGTCTTCTGTGATCAGAAGACGGACGGTGGTGGATGGACGGTGTTTCAGAAGAGATTTGATGGCTCTGTTGATTTTTACCTTGGTTGGGATGCCTACAAACGAGGCTTCGGCAATCTATATGGCGAGTTTTGGCTCGGACTGGACAAGATTCACCGCCTGACGAGAAGCAGCAGCAACAAGCTTCGCGTTGACCTGAAAGACAAAAATGACAAAACAACATTTGCAGAGTACAGCTCATTTTCTGTAGGAAGCGAAACGGCAAAATACAAGCTGAGTGTAGGAAGTTATTCAGGTGAGCAAACCAATTTCAATTTTGTCCTATTCCCTGAATAAAAATGGTTACGGTAACATTAATAGGCCTTTTGCAACGTGATCTTGTAAAACATGTTGTTGGAGCTATAGATGTCGTTTTGAGAAATGGAAAGATGTTTAAATAAGCCTGACTTCAAATTTTGAGACCAGAGCTGTAAAGTTGAAAATTTTAGGATCGTTTAAAGCTCTTGAAAAAAGCTCGAGGGCCTTTGCAATCCAAATAAATTCTAAAATTCAAATTTTTATACATTTTAAGTTGTAGGAACGATCAGGACAAGCGTGAGAAAATTACCCATAGCCGAACATTTCAGGCCAGTAAACTGCAAAGAAGAGATTTTATTAAAGCTAAAAAAAGCTATATAAAAAATGTTTAAGTCTGCGTTCGAGCCTAGTGGCCCATCGGGCCGGAGCTTATCCCGGTTTCAGTAACATGAGGCAACTAGGAGTATTTCTACTCCCCCTGGATGGGATGCTGGAGAAAGACACTGTGAGAGTAGAGTGTCTTGCCCAAGAACACAACACAGTGCCCCGGCCAGGACTCGAACCTGGACCGCCCGTCTCAGAGTCCCCCATAACCATTAGGCCACTGCGCCTCTCAATAAAGCTCTATAACATTCCCTTTCACTGATGCAAGGCTCTTTTCTCAGGTACCGCTGGCGATGGCCTCAATTATCATAATGGCTCAGCTTTTACGACAAAAGATCGCGATAATGATAAGTCGTCATCCTCAAACTGTGCCTCACATCGAAAAGGAGCTTGGTGGTACACCGATCGCGACCATTCAAATCTCAATGCTGTGTACCTCAGTAAAATGATTTATTGGCAAAAATTCGTTGTAAAGAAGACCGAGATGAAGATTCGTCCTAAGGGCTTCTAGAATTCCGCTTTAGTAGTCTTTTGTGTGTATGTCACGCAAGATGCGCAACCAAGGGTGCTCTAGCGTTAACTTCTATTTTTGCGTTGATGCCTGTCATTTTCTAGCCAGCGTAGCTTGGCGTTCTAGTCAGTCAGGGAGAGCGAGAAAACGAGCGCGCGAGCAAAGCGACGGCGAGCTCGTTTTCTCGCTCTCCCTGACTGACTAGAACGCCAAGCTACGCTGGCTAGTCATTTTCTTCTTCGGTTGTTTAACAGCATTTTTCAAGGCATGTGCAGAAATTAAGATTTCAAGAAAGAGATAAATAATATTGGGATTTCTGATACTCTAACAGTAAAAAATAAAACTACATATATTGTGTGTTATGAGAGTTTCACATTTTGTAGGGGGGGGGGGGGGGGGGTACCTGTTACCTATCTTCTTTGTGCCTCGTGGCACATAAGGCCTCCACAGAATGCCTCCAATTTTCTCTGTTGGCTGCAGCAGCCCTTGCCTCATCCCATGTACGCCATCCCGCACTGTTCCTCTCTTTCTCGACTGTTCTACGCCAGGTGGTCTTAGGCCTTCCTCTCCTCCTTTTTCCTTCAGGTGTCCATGATAGGGCTATGTTGGTATGGCTGTTTCTGTTTCGTCGCAGGATATGCCCTATCATCTTCCATCTTCTCTTCTTAACTTCTTCACTAAGCAACCTCGTCTCTACCTTCTCAAGGAGCTCCCTAGTGGTAACCTGATCTTGCCAGTTTATTTTGAGAATCCTCCTGAGGCATTTGTTGTGAAACACATCTATTCGTTGGTCATCTCCCATGTTCATCTTCCATGTCTCACATCCATACAGTAGCACCGGTACAACTAAGGTTTTAAACAGTCTAAGCTTGGTCCTCTTCGTGATGCTCTTTGAGTTCCATATTCTTTTGAGTCTGGCAAATGTGCCTCTTGCGTTGGATAGCCTGTTTTTCAGATCTTTCATTCCTCCTCCCTCTTTACAAATGATAGCTCCCAGATAATTAAACTCCTCAACTTCGTCGATATTTTGCCCATCTATTGCAACCTTCTCCTCACTCTTCCCGTTAATCCTCATCACTTTTGTCTTTCCTTTGTTGATTTTCAGCCCGACCCGTGTTGCTTCCTCATTCATTTTAGTAGTCTTGTTCTGTATATGCTGTTTAGTAGAAGACAAAAGCGCCACGTCATCTGCAAAATCTAGATCATCAAGCTTAGATGTAAAGTTCCACCTGATTCCGTTTTCTCCTTTTCCTACAGTCTTTCTCATAATCCAATCCATAGCTATTAAGAAGAGAAATCCAGACATATTGCATCCTTGTTTGACGCCTGTTTTGATGTTGAACCACTCACATGCTTCTGCCTGATCTTCTACAGCGCAATTAAAGTCCTCATAGAACACTTTTACCATCCTTACTATCTTGTCCGGGATTCCGTACTTCTGCATAATTAACCACAGACTTTCACGGTGGATGGAATCAAATGCTTTTTCAAAGTCTATGAAGTTAATATATAAACTTGCCTGCCACTCATTTGCTTGTTCAACAATGTTCCTTAATATGAAAATTTGTTCTGTTGTTCCCCTGCCTTTTCTATACCCTGCCTGCTCATTCCTCAGTCTGATATCAACTCCATTCCGTATTCGATCAATCACAATCCGTCCAAGTATTTTGCCGACTACTGAAAGTAGAGTAATTCCCCTCCAGTTCTTACATTCTTTGAGGTTTCCCTTCTTTGGCAATTTGATGATCAACCCTCTTTTCCATTTGTCCGGGATCTTTTCATGTTTCCATACTTTCTCCAGTAGCTGATGTACTTTCGCTGCCGAGAGTTCCTTGTGCGCCTTTAACAATTCAGCCGTGATGGAGTCGACGCCTGGAGATTTCCCATTCTTTAAACGCTCAATTGCTGCTTTTATCTCGCCGAGTGTTGGCTCAGTGATCATGATTTCTTCAATCAATCCGCCTAGCTCGAACTCGCTTTCATCTTCTATTGTTATAGGGTCTGTTGGTTCTTCTCTGTTCAGTACTTCTCTAAAGTGCTCTGTCCATCTTGCCTGCATTTCCTTCTTTCCGCTCACGAGATTACCGCTCTTATCAAGGATGGTTGTGCTGTTCTTAGATCTTTCGTTGCATAGCACTTTTGTCAATCCATATAACGTTCTCATGTGTTGTTTTCTTGCAGCATCCTCTGCTTCACTTGCTATGCCATCCATCCACTTCCTTTTATCGCTCCTTATGCTCCTTTTTACTTCTTTACTCTTTTCCTTGTATTCTGTTCTTAGTCGTTTCTTGATCCTCTCTGAACGAGTGCTTAGAATCTTATTGTTTATCTCTTCTCTTTGGCCAACAAGCGCCCACGATTCTTCTGTTATCCATGGCTTTCTTTTCTTCCTAGGATGGCCTAATACTTCATCTGCTGTCTTCATGTATGCTTCTTCCATCATATGAAACTCCTTTTCTATCTCGTCCTCCTCCTCTCCATCCGGTGACTCTTCTTCTAATGCCTGATATCTATTCTGCAAAGTGATCTTAAAGGCTTCCAAAACATTCTTTTCCTTCAACTTGTTGGTGTCATACCTTGTCCTTATACTTCCCTGTTCTTTGGATTGCTGTTTTCTTAGTCTTAGCTTCACTTTCATGCATACAAGATGGTGATCGCTTCCAATGTCTGCTGACCTATAGACTCTGGTGTCAATTACTCAGTGAGTTTCGAAACTTCTTGTTTATCAGCACATGGTCTATTTGATTTCTTGTTTTTCCATCTGGCGATACCCAGGTGGCTTTGTGAATATCTCTATGTGGAAACCACGTTCCTATTATTATCAGTTCATTCATATCACAAAATTCACAAAGTCTATCTCCATTGTCATTCATTCTCCCAATGCCATGTCTGCCCATGATTCCCTCATAACCTCGATTATCTTCACCAACTTTTGCGTTCATATCACCTGTGATTACCAGCATATCATGTTCTTTTTTGTTATTCAACACATCCTGTAGCCTCTCGTAGAATTCATCCTTTACAGTCTCTTCTGCATCCTCTGTTGGTGCATATACATGTACAATCGTCATCTTAACATGCTTGGAATAGAACCTGGCTGTAATTATCCTTTCGCTTATTGGCGTCCAATCCATGAGTGATCTTGCTGCAAATCTGGTCATCAGTATTCCTACTCCGCCTCTGTGGTTGTCATCTTCTCTGCCAGAGTGTATGATAGTGTCTCCCCTCTGCAGTACTACTTTTCCTTGTCCTGTCCAATGTGTCTCACTAATTCCCATGATGTCAATACCCCTCCTTTTCATCTCTCTTGATGCCTGTGCTATGTTACCGCTCTGGTATAGCGTTCTCACGTTCCAATTCCCTATCTTCATGACGTTCTTTGGGTGGACCAGTGGTCTCATCTGCCCAAGGGCTTCCGTGTGGCTTTCACCCCCATGCGTCATCGAACTTCTCATGGTGTGAGGAGTGACCACTACGTCCCCCAGATCATTTGAAATTATTCTGCTTATGGTTTCGGTAATAATGTGTTTTTTACAGGAGCGGGTTATCAGCCCGCAGCCCAACCCCCAACCTGGAGGACCAGGGGCTGTTCTTCGTCTGGCCTCTACCCTTCGACCAATCCGGCATGGTTAGACCTGCCAGGGACCAAAGTCCCCGCCGGCACAGCTCTCTGGGTCATTGAGACACACAAGCTTCACCACCACGACAAGGTGGCAGCCCAAGGTGAAGTGACGTCGGTTTGCATTTTTACGGTACTGGGATATAATTATGACAATTAAATGGATAATTGATCGCTGACGGAATCTCAAGAAAGCAAAATCTTGTCGAAACTTTATTTTTGTACAATTGCAGTACAAACCCAAATTCAAACGCCAGGCGTACAGATTCCCAGAAAGAAAAGGTTTTACTGAAACTTTGGCAGACGAAAAGGCTGAATCTTGACAGATGTTTTAAGTACTTTGTTTTTATAAAACCGGCTCGATTCAGTCTTGCATTTGTCGAGCATTGTGAATCCGATCTCAGTCTTGTATGTTTTAATCATTACTTAGTTTTACAAATGGTGTTGTAACCAGGTTGATCCATAAAATGTTAAAAATGTTACGCTGGTTCGAAAATTTTCCAAGAATGTTGAATCGACGAATTAATTATTCAAACGTTTCGGCTGAAACTACAGCCTTTATCAGGGGTAAAAGTGATAAGGTAATAATGATCATTCAGTTTTATTAAAAGAAAGATGGTTCGCTCACATACTTTAAGGTTTATGTATTAGGTTTATTCCATTACCTTAAGAGCATGCTAATTTAAATTGCCCAGCGCAGAAGACAGAATTGCGGCAATTCACCGAACAAAAGTAATGGAATATTAATAGCAGGTGTTTTACTTTGGAGAACCGGCTTATATATGACCGCAAAAATCTTAAACGAAGGAAAGCTAGACTTGTATGAATAGGATGTGAACTCTCTGAAAAAGGAAGCAATAACAAACGGCATTGCCTGGACCCTCTACAACCCGTCATATCGACCATCATTGTTAGCAAGCTTAGGCATTTGGCAAACGAATTAGAAATAAGCCATGAGCTGACGAGTATATACTGGTGTATACGAGGCATGATGTATCCACTAGCTCATGAAGAGGGTCCTTTTCTGATGATTAGTTTTTGAAAAATTTAATAAGATGTTCAGGGCAATCTACTGCCAAACACTTGTCATAGACTGACATTTTATTTTGCTTGCGTGCAAAGAGTTGTAGCTGACAAGGAAGAAACTGACAAAATTAAACACAGATGTTTCGCTTACTAAAAACGCGTAACCGCCTCGATTCAGTCTTGTGTTTGTCGAGCATTAGATTTACTGTCGGTCTCTTGTATTTTTTAATCACTGTTATTTTTTGTAAAGAAAGCTGGTTCGCTCATATATTTGAACGGTTTACGCATTAGGTATTTCTACTACCTTAAAAGCATACTTAATTGCACAGAGGACAGAATATTGCGGTAATTCATCGAACAAAGGTAATGGAATTTAGCAAAAGGCGTTTTATCCTCATATATGACCGCTTATACATTGACGCTTCGAAATCACTTTTGGGCATTACTAGTGATAACATTAATTAACCTTTTCCCGCCTACAGATTTAGAAAATACAAAATAATGATAACTCCGAAGAACATCTTGCAAACTAAAAATATAAGTAAAAGCAAGGCAAGAAACAGACCAACGGAAAGTACGTAAACGTCCTTTCCGTTTGTCTGCTTCTTCTTCTTGCTTATATTTTTATTTTCAGTTTGCAAGATGTTCTTCGGAGCTGTCATTATTTTGATAACATAAACAAGTGCAAAAAACCTCTTTAATTTGTATTTATATTGTGCTCTACATTCGATCTACATCACTACATGCAATCGCCACTGATTACAGAAGTAAAAATAAATCCTCCTTCGAACTTTCGTATTTTAATCATGAACAACATTGATCCAGGAGAAGCCAGCGTTGATGTGCTGGCTCTGTTACAAGGCCAACTCGAGGCCAGAAGCAAATTTACAGTTGTGATCGAATCCTCTGTTCTGCTATTCATTGATGTGGCTGCACTGTCGTGAAATGCTGTCCTGTGCTTTATTGTCTACCGCAACCGTAGGCTTCAAACTCCTACAACCATGCTGATTATGGCACTGGCTTTCACTGACCCGATAACGGCTGTGTTCGTCATGCCGCTGACTGTTGACGCCGCCATCCACAGCAAGAGACGCTTCAGCGACGCCGTCTGCAAAGCTCATGCTTTCGCAATGGCCTTTCTGGCTCAAGTCTCGATCTTCATCATGGCTATGACGGCTTTCAATTGGTATCTTTGTGTCAAGAAACGAAGCCTCTACAGGAAGATCTTCACCAGGAGGGGCACTCTGTTCCTGATCTCCGGTACTTGGGCCGTGGCGCTGATCACCAACGGCATCCCCAATATCCTGTCGCTGGATGACTTCTTCTTCTGCCCGGGATACTTGCTGTGCTGGAGGCGAATGATGAAGCCTGCCACCCTTTACTCGTTGGAATTACTTGAATTACCAAGACTGACTCAAATTCTCAAACTTTACATTATTCGCTCTTCAAAGCCGTCAAAAAAAATTATTACGTCACAAAATTCAAAGCTCGATCCATTCCTTCCATTCCAGTGCGCGGTCATTTTGGAAGCGTTTTCGTGAAGCCTTCGGAAATCTTCGTAGTTTTTGCTATAGTTCACGCGTTAAGGCTAAGTAAGCAAAATTTCTTCCTAAGTTTACTTAATAATGGGTTCGTTTAGCATTTGGTTGCTTTAAAATCGCAAAAGAAAGAATGTCGAAAATTTGGTTCATTTGACCTTTAAGAAACGTTTAAGGCGGGGGTACACCTGAAGCCCGTTTTTCCACCGCTAAACTTGGTTTAATGCGAATATCTCGTCTGCGTTTCAAGCAATTCAGAAACTCTATGCTCATTTCACAAAGCTATGATAAGCGGTGTTTTGTAAATTTTTTGGTGATTTTTGGGGATGTTTGGAAAGAGATAGTTTTTCTCAAAGGATTAGTAAAATTTGGAGAAATAAGAAATATTAAAGATTTAATGTGATTTTAAAATTAGAATTTGAAGTTAAAAATTAGTATATGGACACCCAAACAGTTCCCTGACAACCTGGGGTGCTCTTGCGTGGGGGTCAACTGTCTGTTAGTGTTTCAAAAATAATTTTCTTTCTTCTATCCCTTCCTTAAAACTCTTAAAATTTCACTCAAAATCGGGTGTACCCCCACCTTAATTGGGAAAATAATTCCCAGAAAAAAAATGGAAAAATGCCATGGAAAATGCCTAAAGTGCCTATGAAGTAGAAAATAATTACGCTTGTTTTTAAGGCTAGCTTTTTAAAGTAAAGAAGAATGGCGTTTTCCTTTTTGGGATATCTTCTTTCGTTTTAGAGATATTTAGGTTTTTGTATTATGCAAATGACTAAGGTGATAACGGTATTAATTGTTCCACAAAAAGGTAAATCACTGAATCAAGCATATCTCTTGGAGTATTCAAGCGATGCTCTCCAAACTTGACACCATAAACGTATATTATAAAAGACACAAAATGACTTTCATTGTGCCGTTACCATGACAACAGTTTACCGCAAAGACTTATTTTTATTAATACTGACATTCCCAGTTTATAGATAGAGTTGGTACACCGTTGGTCAATAAACAATGCGCTTTTTTATGAATTCAGATGTAATCTGTGCGATGCAGATTATATGTTGGTTATACAAGCCGACACTTTTTCCAGCGCATTGAGGAACACAAGCACTCTACTATTAGAGAAACACTACGCGCCCTTGTTTATCAATTAACTTCAATAGTCACGTACCCAGATGTAACAAGAAGATGATTGAGCTGCAATATAAGAATAGCAAATGGCTGTCACCAAATCATTAACGGTTTGAAAATAACACAGCACACAGACAAACTTTAGAAGACGCTATTTTGTAAAATCTACTGTAAGGATTGTCATGTAACTTGCTGATGTGAGTAAACTTTAAGAGTTTGCCAGCTTTTTTGAGGTCATTAAAAAATGTTAAAGTGGCATATTAAAAATCGCGTTTTATTGTAAAAGAAGGCTCCAGGAAACTGTTTATAACTTAGACAAATCTTGCATGACCACCACAATTTTAATGATTCCACATTATTACGGGATTCTTCTATCCGGCTTAAAACATTCTAAGAAATCGCTTAATGTTTGCTTTTTTTAAAACGCGTTTAAAATGGGGACCTATCGGACAAATAAATACCTTCAAATGCAGAAGAAAAAATATAAAGAATCCTATGTATCGAGAAATTGTAGGGCTGAAATGAATTTCAAGGTTTTTCCTGGTGCTTTCGCGAATTTTGATTAAAATGATGAGCTTCGGGTCTGTGAGGTCTGTAAACCGTGAGGTATTTTAAAACACTTAGCCAGGTTAAACTTCATGCGAAACGTCATTTTAAAGTTTGATTGATGGAAATCTTGGAAACGTTTCCACGGGTGTTTCGATTTCGATCATCGTGTATCAATGAAAACGGTGGTAATGAACTGTTTAAAGATATTTTCAGTTGCCTGGCTATCCAAACAAATTTTATTTCCTTCTTCGCCTTGGGAGTGTAAAAAATAATCTCCAAAAACATGGAGATAATAAGTTTAACTCTTGTTTTGTAATGAATTCATTCAGCTGTACGGTAGCGTGTTAGAAAATTACAGATGGTGTTGTCAAATGCGAATACATACAATATTGACAAATCATTCTCGTTTATCAATTTTAAACCCATGATGGTTACATTTCCATTTCGTGTGACGAAATTTACTTTAAGCAAAAGCAAAAATTTACTTTAATCATTTGAAAAGGTTTCAACTCTCCCTACTAAACGAAAATTATTTACATAGCATCAGCACATAAAGTGGCGCGAAGAGTTATGATGATGATTATCAGTACATTAAAAAGGAAAAAAATATATATATATAAAAAAATCAGGGTTCAATCATAATTTTTCGGCAATCTAGTAGATCTATTAGCTGCTCGAAAATAAAAACCGTCATTGTCCTCTTGTATTCGCAAAGAGTTTACCACCTGTAGCGGGAAGCACCTGCAAAAATTTCTACAACTCAGCATCATAAGCTTGTTGAACGATTAAACGTGAAAATCATGAACGTTGATGTTACGAAAAGCTCTTAACAGGACAAGAAGATTGAACAACAAGCTGTTATTTAGTTTAACAGATGGCTGTCACCAAATCATTAACTGTTTGAAAATAACACAACACTCAGGCATTATAAATATCTCGTCAGCACAGTCAGTAGTCAGTTGAAACTACTTGCAAGAAGAAGTATTTTCTGTTGCTAACGCAAAAGGTAAGAATGGTATTGAGTCAGTATCAAGTAAGTTCGATTTTGTTTTGCTTTCGACTAAAAAATTTCTCAGCACATAGGTAAACTTTTATTTTTTTAGATTAGCTGCTTTATGTATAACAATCAGGGGCGTAGCGTGTTTTTTTGAAGATGTACGCACGATAAAGAATTTTTTGTCCAAACGCCGAAGGCGCTTGCAACTAGGGGGGTCTGGGGGCATGCTCCCCCAGAAAATTATGAAATTTAGGGTCTCGGAAATGCCATCTCCTGGTTTTTCTGCGGGGCATTTTCAATAAATAATGCGGCAAAAATGCAGTAGAAAGTTGTTTATTTTAACCATTTCTCAATTGTTTTCTGTAAGCTACAGTGTTACGAAAATAAAAAAAATGAATAAAAAAAAACAACGGAGACAAGTCACAAGCAAAGGGAGAGGCGTCGACCCTTAAGACGGGCAAACTCCGTTACCAAACTGTCAATATCCACGTTCTTGTGTTTATGTATATGAAGTAGCTCAAGTCGCGGAGATATTCATTGGATTCTCTAGCACTAGGGCTTCACCGTTTGACCTATATTCCTAATCTCCATTGGCGGCAAATACGTTTTGTTCTGAAGCCACACGTCATGGCATTGTAACCTCTCCTTCAAGAATACCTCTGGGGCTGGGGAAACTGGTGAGGCTGGCTGACCTTGAGGGAGGGGTACATGAGGCGTTTTTTTTTTTATATTTTTAATTACCACTCAAATGCATCTTGCCATTAGTGGCCAGCACTGAATGATTAATGCTTGGATAAACGAAAATAATAAAAAACGCCCAAACATGAAATTATCAGCCAGCAAATTTAATGAGAAAAACGTTTTTAGGCAATTCCAAAAAAAATATTTTTTTTCTCAGATGTCAGCTGTACGCACGGGCGTACGTGCGTATATGGACGCTACGCCCCTGACAATATACTGTTTTTTCTCTTTGTCTGCGAAGGTTGTCAAGATGAACAAGCTTTGGATCGCGATTCTGTTGATGCTTGTCGTTGCATCTCTATTGATCGATGACAGGTAATTTTTGTAGCATCATTTAAGCTCTAGGGTCCTTTAGCTTTTCCATTGTTTTTTTGGTAAACTTATATATCTAATCTATTTAGTTTGAATAAATCTCCTGATCGGTCCTGAAGTCGCCAAGATAGAGAACTTAACTATTACAAATTAACTATTGATGAAAACGAAAAATCACTGCTGGTTTTATCATCCCAATCACACGCTGAAAATAAAAAAAATTGAGTCTTACGAAAAACGTCAGAATATTGAAACGCATCTCCAAACACGCTTGTTACTCGCCTAAAATTAATATTTCTACTTTACGACAGGAGTTGTTCATGAACGTATTGACGCTATCGAGCTTCTCATTTAGCAAGAACTTAGTATTCATGTATTCTGTATTTGTTTTCCTTCTTTTCAGTGACGCTTGGCGAAGACGTCGTCGTCGTCGTCGCAATGGTAAGATGGACGAAAACGAGATGCCGGTCTCACACGATGAAGGGCAGGAAGTTCCAGACGATGCTAAACAAAAGATTATTGCTGCTTTCAATGATCTTGATGATGACGTTAAACAAGTGGTTATTGCTGCTTTCAATGACCTAGAAGATGAATCAGAGGAATACGACATTCATCCAAAACACGCCATTTAAAAGAAAGCTGAGAAAATTGCATACGAAAAGATCATGAGAACGTTGACCTAAATGAGATCAATCTTCCTTCACTTGCACCTTGAGTTTTAATTTAAAAACGTGCAATTGTAACACAAAGTAATGCAGCAATAAAGGTTTCACATTGCAATCTCTATACTTGTTGTTTTCTTTTTATTTGACTTGTTGTTTTAATTTACTTTCATTTCTTCGAACAATTTCTAGGTGGAGGAAAACATCGCAAGCTCTGATGTTTTCTTTTTAAATAAGATCAAGACCTCACCGAACCGTACATTTTGTGATAACACAATTTGAATCCTTTTATTTTGATTATTATGATCTGATGCTTTATCACTATCTCCCTAAAAAAAGAATGCGATCTTGCAGCTGCATTGGGCTTCATGACGCGTCGTGATTTCAAGTTGTAAAAATACGTCCTTCGTCCTTAGCCGAAGTTAAAAAATTAAAAAAAAAAGTAAGAATGAAAAATGCCCTGAAATTTGAAATTTCACAGAATTATTTCATAATCATGGAGAAGTAAGAAGAAAAAAGAAAGTCCGGGTGCTTCCAGTTTGTCGCCCATCCAAGTAGTAACCCTGCCCGACAGGACGGGTGCCAGTGCTTTCCTTGTGTAGCTTCGGGTCTGTAAGGTATTTTAAAATACTTAGGCGGGTTAAACTTCATGGACGCTCATGCGAAACGTCATTTCAAACGTTGATTGACGGAAATCTTGTAAACGTTTCTGCGGGTGTTTCGATTTTGACCATCGCGTATCAATGAAAATGGTGCAATGAACTGTTTAAAGATATTTTCAGTTGCCTGGCTATCCAAACAAATTTTGTTTCCTTCTTCGCCTTGGGAGTGTAAAAACATAATCTCCAAAAGCATGGACAAAATAACTTAAACTCTTGTTTTGTTATGTAATGAATTCATTCACCTGTTCGGTAGCGTGTTAGAAAATTACAGATGGTGTTGTCAATGTTTGTTACACTTACGAATACATACAATATTCACAAATCATTCATTTTCATCAATTTTAAACCCACGATGGTTACATTTCCGTTTAATGACGAAACTTTCTTTGATTAAAAGCAAAAAGTTACTTCTATCATTTGTAAAGGTTTCAACTCTCCCCACTAAACGAAGAATGTTTACATTGCATCAGTACATAAAAAGAAAATTCAAAAATCAGGCTTCAATCATAATTTTTCGATCATCTAGTAGATCTATTAGCTGCTCAGAAATAAACACCGTTATTGTTCTCTTCCATTCTCAACGAGTTAAGTACCTGTTGCGGGAAGCACTTGCAAACATTTCTACAACTCGGCATGATAAGCTTTTCTTGATTGATTAAACGTAAAAATCGATCATGAACATTGATATTACGAAAAGCTCTTAACAGGACAAGACGATTGAACAACAAGCTGTAATTTAGTTTAGCAGATGGCTGTCGCCAAATCATTAACTGTTTGAAAACAACACAACACTCAGGCATTATAAATATCTCGTCAGCACAGTCAGCAGTCAGTTGAGACTACTTGTAAGAAGAAGTATTATATGTTGCTGGTCGTTAAACGCAAAAGGTAAGAATGATACTTAGTCAGTTTCAAGTAAGTTCAATTATAGTTCAGCCAATGGTAAACTATTATTTTTTAAGTTAACTTCTTTACGTTTAATAACAATATACTGGGTTTTCTCTCTTTTTTGCAAAGGTTGTCAAGATGAACAAGCTTTGCATCGCGATTCTGTTGATGTTTGTTGTTGCATCTCTATTGATCGATGACAGGTAATCTTTGTAGCATCATGTTAAACTCTTTGCTTTTTCAATTGTTTTTAAACGTATAACCTATGGAGTTTGAATATCTATTTAGTTTGAATAAAGTTCATGTAGTGGCAAAGATAGATAACTTAACTATTAAAAGTTAACAATTGATGAAAAGGAAACATCGCTGCTGCATTTATCATCATAATCACACACTCAAAATAAAAAAAAATGAATCTTACTAAAAACGTCAAAATACTGAAATGCATTTCCAAACATAGCCGACGCTGGTTACTCGCCTAATTCATATTTCTACTTTAATCAGGAATTGTTGATGAACGTGTTGACGCTATCAAGCTTCTTATCTAGCAAGAACTTAATTCTCCTGTATTTGTTTTTTTTTTCTCAGTGACGCTTGTCGCAGTGGTAAGATGGACGAAAACGAGATGAAGGTCTCACACGATGAAGGGCAGAAAGTTCCAAACGATGCTAAACAAATGGCTATTGCTGCTTTCAATAATCTTAATGATGACGCCCAACAAACGGTTATTGCTGCTTTCAATGATCTTGAAGATGACGCTAAACAAACGGTTATTGCTGCTTTCAATGACCTTGATGATGACGCTCAACAAACGGTTATTGCTGCTTTCGATGATCTTGAAGATGACGCTAAAGAAATGGTTATTTCTGCTTTAGATGATCTTGAAGATGAATCAGAGGAATACGACATTCATCCAAAACACGCCATTTAAAAGCCGGAAAGGTGAGAAAATTGCATACGAAAAGATGAGAACGTTTACCTGTCACGGCACTAAAACATCCACTATCAATCATCCTTCACTTGCACATTGAGTTTTAATTTAAAAACATGCAATTGTAACGCAAAGTAATGCGGCAATAAAGGGTTCATTTTCAAATCTCTATACTTGTTGCATACTTATTTTCGCCTGCTCTGATGTTTTCTTTTTAAACCCGGGGGGCGGGGGCACTCCCATATGGAAGGGACGGGGATGCTCGTCGGAAATTTTAAATTTAACCCTTAAAAGAGACCAATCTGGGCGTGGCCGAAGCTAATGCAGACCCCTAAAAGAGACCATATAACGAATCAAAATTCTTTCTTTTAAACTATTTTTTCGTGTGCAACCCTAAACGAGACCTTGACGGCTAAAAATAATGACATTTTGCCAAGAACACCCTAAGCGAGACCAAAATCTGAAATTTACACTCCTAAGCGAGACGACGAGAATCCTCGTCCCTTTCAAATGGGAGTCCCCCGGGTTTTTAATAAGATCAAGACCTCACCGAACCGTACATTTTGTGATAACACAATTTGAATCCTTTTATGTTGATAATTATGATGCTTTATCACTATCTCCCTAAAAGGAGAATGCGAAACATAAGACATGATTTTGCGATGATGTCCTTGTGACACCTTAATCCATAAGAATAATCAACATCTAGTTTCGACAGTGTTCAGGTATTACCCCCTCCCCCCATTTACAGCTGCATTGGGAAGAAACCATTTCTATACAAGCCTAGGGGATTGGACCTTATTTGATAAAGATCGGGGAACAGAAGATCTTCTATCTAGCCTCGTACGCAGACGTTCGTTTGGTTCGTCACGCAATCTTTACTCCACAATCACAGCGCACTTCCAAATCTTGGAATTGACCTTGAGAGGTGACCTTGGGAATTTCGGACGCAAAGTCTAGTAGAACTTACGAGCGTGTTTCTGTGTAAGATTAAATTCTTATCAGTTTAATACTCCTTTCTTTTAGTTCTCCTTTATCCTCTCTTGAACTGAGAGACTTGTTTTGATTTTTCAAATCAAAGTAACCGCTTGTGTTGTTATGAAACTTGGCGGAGTATATCAACATGCTTTCAATCAGGCCTGATACCGGACCAAACCGGTCCGACCTCTTGCCAAACACTCAGTCACTCACAAACATAGGCTGGTAAGCCTGTGCTGACATCGAGAAGCGTACGGAATACATGACTGAATAAAATATATGGCGCGTGAATTAAAGTGCTCACGTGTTCAGCACATTTTGGTTGTATTTTCTCAAGAGCATTCTGCCCCTCGATGGTTTATAAAAAATTGTCGCTGTTGTATAATCGGAGAGCTTGGACGGACTCTTTTCTCTGAATAAAAGATTATTTTCATTAAGGTGGCTAGGAGGGGTTTAGATATTCCCATCTTTGGCATTCTATTGCAGCTACACCAATAACGTTGAGGTTAAACTTTTAGTACAACTTTGTAAAGGTTTTATCAATGAACAAATTGTAGTTGCTATGACGTCAAAATTCGTTGCCATGGCAACGTCATATGAGGTTAAAGATACCTTATTTTTTACCTTTAGAGGCTAATAACTTAAAAACTAGACGGTGAAAGTTGTTGCTTTTCATATATGTTTGCCTACTAGGCAAAATAAACAATCTAACAATGTTTGAAAAAATTCTGTAGGTAGGGTTCAGAGCCACCTTAAATTAGTGAAAAAATGACGTAGCTTCGAATCCTACCTACAGATTTTTTTTAAAATTTGCAAAAAATTTTCTTTTGTCAGTTAGATAAAAATATATCAAAACCAAGAATTTTCACTGAGTAGTTTTAGCCTCAAAAGGTCCAAAAGAGAGCATCTTTGACCTCATATGTTGCCGTGGCAACGAATTTTGACGTCACCATGACCTCAATTTGTTCATTGGTAAAACTTGTACAAGTTTGTACTAAAAATTATTGGTATAGCTGCGATAGAACACCTAAAACGGGCATGTCTAATTCTGACTAAACTGTTATGAGCTGAACTGTTATAAATGCATTAAAATTCAAAAGCAAGCATGTTCTTTTCTGATCTCAGCATTAAAGCGTGGAATGTATATACCATAATTACCTCTCTTGGCACTCGTGTTTTTATCAGAACACCTTCGGAAATCTCAAAGTTTAGACTTTTCCGACAATTTTGTGTCAAAGAATTCAGCGCAGATTTAGAACTTCATGAGCTGGCACTGCAGAGAGGTAAACTAGGAATACTGTAAATTGTCTTGACAGAAGCAGAATTTTAAAAAAAGTGCTTTTAAAAAATGATAGAAGGAGTTAAATTCAAATTTGCACATTCAAACAACTTTTACTAGCTGGCAAAGTTTAAATTAAAAAATCCGCTTCTGAACGAGTGTATTAAATTTATGAGTTCGAGTTAGAAATTTCGAGTTCGAGTTAGAGATTTTGAACTCATGAAATCGACAGACCCGCTTCTGTCATGACGCACAAGAGATTTTGACTGATCTATTTTTGATAAAATCGCAGAATGCTGTCTTCTACTTGATCTACAAACTTGGATACAAATCATGGATTTTTCATTGTGGCTTTAATGGCTCTCCAGCGTCACTGCAAAGTGTAATCTACCAAATCAAAGGCAACATCTCTAAACTTCCATCAATCTTTAATGTCTCTACAAAATTTCAACCCAATCGCGCCCAAAACATCCGTGATAATAATAATAATAACGAATTTTTAAACAGGATGGCCCTTCAGTACATGCGTACTGTTATCAAAGGGGTCCTGTAAAAGAAAAATATATATAACAATATAAAAATAAAAATACATCATATAAAAGGATAAAAGATAAAAAGTTAAAAATCTATTAAATTATGCTTTCTTAACCTATAAAAATAATTCGTTTAAAGACTGCCTAAATAAAACCCTACTGCTAGTTTGTCTAGTTTTTAAAGGTAAAGAATTAAAAATATTTGCACCAGAGAAATAAAAACTTTTTCGTGCAAATTCAAGTTTCACTTTAGGTAGAACAACAGTGGCTCTACAGTTCCTCGTATCACGATTATGCGTTAAAAAATTAAAATAGTTTTTAAAAGGGGTGCAAACGTTGCCTTGTAGGCAGTCAAAAACAAAATTACAGGCTTTTCTCATTAGAGTGTTCTCGACTGTGGGTAGGCGGAGTACACAAGTAAGACATGTAGGGTTTGGCAGAATGGTCCTGTGACTTCGTTGTTCCAGGTCTCTGATTTTGCGCTTGCGTGTTTCTGACCAACCAAGCGTACTTTGTCCACAGTATAAGCTATAAGCGTTTTAAAAGATATAGGACAAGCAAAATTTTGCCTAATGAATTTATTCATTGATAGGTGTCCCCGCGACCTTAAAATCTTTGAAAGCAGAGTGCGCGAATCCAATTGTCAAACAACACAGTGTTGGCGGTAGCGCACAAACAGAGATTCATGACCGCAACACATCCTGAGCCTGGGACACGCGCAGCTGACACGCCTGGCACACGCGCAGCTGACCAACAAGCAGAACCTTCACAGCAGTAATAAACCTTGTCAGAGTAGGGTGGGGGTCTATCGTGTGAATCTCGACCCCAGGCTTTCTTCTTCCACACCACTCCACACCACGCCACTACATGGACATCACACCCCACACCGCCTTCAAAAAAACACACCACGTCACTCCACACCATACCACATGGACACCACTGACACCGCTCCACACCACACCATCACAAAACTCTTTTTGGAGGATAGTGATAAAACGTCATAATTGTTCTACGAGGGTTCAAATTTTGTTATCCCAACGAAAATACAATTCGATGGCTTTTAGATCATATTCTCCCCCTCCCCCCCCCCCCCCCCACCCCACCCAGCAAAAAAAAGAAAGAAAGAAAGAAACATTACAGCAGGCGATATTCCCTTCTGCCAGGAAATTGCTCTAGGAAATGAAAGTAAAACAAACAATAGAGATTGCAAAGTGAACAATTTATTGCCGCATTACTTTGCGTTACAATTGCATGTTTTTAAATGAAAACTCGAGGTGCAAGTGAAGGACGATTGATAGTCAATGTTTTAGTGCCGTGTCGGGTTAACGTTCTCATAATCTTTTCGTATGCAATTTTCTCAGCTTTCCTTTAAATGGCGTGTTTTGGATGAATGTGTCATTCCTCTGATTCATCTTCAAATGTCTCGAGATCATTGAAAGCAGCAAGAATCTTTTGTTTCGCATCGGCTGGAACGACATCATTGAAAGCAGCAATCATCTTTTGTTTAGCGTCGTCTGGAACGAAATCATTGACAGCAGCAAGCATCTTTTGTTTAGCATTTTTTGGAACTTCCTGCCCTTCATTATGGGAGGCCGGCATCTCGTTTTCGTCCATTTTACCATTGCGACGACGACGACGGCGTCTTCGCCAAGCGTCACTGAAAAGCGGGATAAAACAAACATAGAATACAGGAAAACTAAGTTTTTGCTAGATGAGAAGCTCGATAGCGTCAATACGTTCATGAACAACTCCTGGCGTAAAGTATAGAAAAATTAATTAGGCGAGTAACTAGCGCCGGCTATGTTTGGAGATAAATTTCAGGCAATACTTTGATGTTACTTTCTCGCAAGACCCATTTTTTATTTTCACTGTGTTATTGGACTGATTGGGATAATAAAAGCAACATGGATTTTTCGTTTTTTTCGATAGTTAATTTTTAATAGTTAACTGAGTTCTCCATCTTGGCTACTTCATGAATGATTATGTAGCATTTATTAAGAGAATAAGCTTTATTCAAACTAAATAGATCCGATATGTAGGTTTACAAAAAGCAATGGAAAAGCTAGAACTTAAATGATACTACAAAGATTACCTGTCATCGATCAATAGAGATGCAACAATAAACATCAACAGAATCGCGATCCAAAGCTTGTTCATCTTGACAACCTTAGCAAAAAAAGAGAAAACCCAGTAAATTGTTATTAAACGTTAAGAAGTTAACTTAAAAATTAAATGAAAGATTACCTATGTGCTGAGAAACGCACTTGAAACTGACTCAATATCATTCTTACCTTTTGCGTTTAATGAGCAGCAACTGAAAATACTTCTTCTTCCAAGTAGTTTCAACTGACTACTGGCTGTGTTGACGAGATATTTATAATGCCTGAGTGTTGTGTTATTTTCAAACAGTTAATGATTTGGTGACAGCCATCTGCTAAACTAAATTACAGCTTGTTGTTTAATTTTCTTGTCCTGTTAAGGCCGCGCAGGACCCTTGCATTATGCATGCATAATGTTTAAAGAGCATGCACGAACTGCGACGACTGAAGCCGATGACAAACGAAATATTCATGAGAATATATTCCTAACCGTTCTTTGTATCAGTAATTATAAGTGATTGTTCTTAGATTTGTCAGCATTGTGTCCCGTGTGCTGGAACGTAGCGAATTATCATAATCAGATTCACAGCTTTGAATATAGCGCACGTTGTTGTAAACATAGACTCGGAAGGTCTTCGGAAGCGGCAAAACCTGCAATTTTGTGTCCAAGTTTTCTCCGCCGATACAAAATTTCATGAGTTGCTTCGCAAGGAACATAAACTTGGTGTACTCTATTATGTTCTGGTCAAAGCGAATTTTTAAAATCCCATTTCAAAAAGAACATAGCACGTTTCAAAGTTTATATTTCACAATTGTACCGTCTCAGGACCCAATAACTCCTAGCAATTTTTGAATTGGAGAATTTGGTTCTGACCAGAGCACAAAAGAGGTTATGATTTACCACTAGGCTATATAGTCGTTTAATTTGGTGGGCTATTCTAGCTGGAAACTTGGACACAAAATCGCATTATCTGCAGATTAACATTTAAGAGGTTGTAACGTCAAAGTAAACTGTGATCTCTCAGTAAAACGACAATCATACTAAAATTCTATCATCCCCGATTATTCCTGGTAAGTTTTGAAGGAATCGTTATTCAAAATTCGAAGAAATAAACCTTTACAATATAACACCCATGCGCGACCTTGAGAGCTCTTCGTAACATCAATGTTCATGATTTTCACGTTTAATTGGTCTACAAAAAAGTATTATTCCCACTACAGGTGGCTAACTCGTTGAGATTGCCGAAAAATTATGATTGAACCCTGATTTCTGGATTTTCTTTTTATGTGCTGATGCTATGTAAACATTATTCGATTAGTGGGGATGTTTGAAACTTAAATACATCCTTTGTTTAAAGTAAGTTTCGTCATTAAATGGAAATGTAGCCATCATGGGTTTAAAATTGATGAACATGAATGATTTGTAAATATTTTACGTATTCGTAGGTGTAACTAACATTGAAAAAACCATCTGTAAGAAGACAGTCCCTAACGAACAAGCTTTTTTCAAAGATTGTAGAAGACACGAATAACAAACTCCATAATTTACTCCCAGAGAGGAACACCTGTCATTACAATTTGAGGAAGAAACGAAAATTTAATGCTAATTTTAAGACAAATAGATTGAAGAACTCATTCATTCTTAGCAATGCGCTCAAATTTTAAATATTTGACATTTCATAGTTGTATATTTTTTTGTATATGTAATTTTAACCTTTTTTAACCATTGTAATTTTTTTGTAAAAAACTATATAATTCAACCCTCGGGTTGCAATTTAGTTTTAATAAAGCATCTATCTATCTAGCATCTATCTATCTAACACGCTACCGAACAGGTGAATGAATTCATTGCAAAACAAGAGTTAAACTTATTTTCTCCTTGCTTTTGGAGATTATTTTTACACTCCCAAAGGGAAGAAGGAAATAAAATTTGCTTGGATAGCCAAGCAACTGAAAATATCTTAAAACGTCTTAAGAGAGACTGTGATGTTTTGTAATGAATTCATTCACCTGTACATTAGCGTGTCAGAAAATTACAGTTGGTGTTGTCAATGGTAGTTACACCTACGAATACATCCAAAAGCAAAAATTTACTTTATTTAAGGTTTCAACTCTCCCAACTAAACGAAGAATGTTTACATAGCATCACTAAAAAGAAACCCAAAAATCAGGCTTCAATCATATTTTTTAGGCAATCTAGTAGATCTATTAGCTGCTCGGAAATAAACCCCCCCTTACTGTCCTCTTGTGTTCTCAAAGAGTTAACCACCTGTAGCGGGAAGCACCTGAAAAAATTTCTACGACTCGGAATAATATTTTTTTGTTGATCAATTAAACGTGAAAATCATGAACATTCATGTTACGAAAAGCCCTTAACAGGACAAGACGATTGATCAACAAGCTGTAATTTAGTTTAGCAGATGGCTGTCACCAAATCATTAACTGTTTGAAAATAACACAACACTCAGGCATTATAAATATCTCGTCAACACAGTCAGTAGTCAGTTGAAACTACTTAGAAGAGGAAGTATTTTCTGTTGCTGCTCATTAAACGCAAAAGGTAAGAATGATATTGAGTCAGTTTCAAGTACGTTTCTCAGCACATAGGTAATCTTTCATTTAATTTTTAAGTTAACTTCTTTACGTTTAATATACTGGGTTTTCTCTTTTTTGCAAAGGTTGTCAAGATGAACAAGCTTTGGATCGCGATTCTGTTGATGTTTGTTGTTGCATCTCTATTGATCGATGACAGGTAATCTTTGTAGCATCATTTACGTTCTAGCTTTTCCATTGTTTTTGTAAACCTATATATCTGATCTATTTAGTTTGAATAAAGCTTATTCTCTTAATAAATGCTACATAATCATTCATGAAGTAGCCAAGATGGAGAGCTTAACTATTAAAAATTAACTATTGATGAAAACGAAAAATCAATGCTGCTTTTATCATCCCAATCAGTCTAATAACACACTGAAAATCAAAAATGGGCCTTGCGAGAAAGTAACGTCAAAATATTGAAATTTATCTCCAAACATAGCCGGCGCTAGTTACTCGCCTAATTACTTTTTCTACTTTACGCCAGGAGTTGCTCATGAACGTATTGACGCTATCGTCAAGAACTTAGTTTTCCTGTATTCTATCTTTGTTTTTCCCTCTTTTCAGTGACGCTTGGCGAAGACGTCGTCGCCGTCGTCGCAATGGTAAAATGGACGAAAACGAGATGCCGGCCTCCCATAATGAAGGGCAGGAAGTTCCAAAAAATGCTAAACAAAAGATGCTTGATGCTGTCAATGATTTCGTTCCAGATGACGCTAAACAAAAGATGATTGCTGCTTTCAATGATGTCGTTCCAGCCGATGCGAAACAAAAGATTCTTGCTGCTTTCAATGATCTCGAGACATTTGAAGATGAATCAGAGGAATGACACATTCATCCAAAACACGCCATTTAAAAGAAAGCTGAGAAACTTGCATACGAAAAGATGAGAACGTTTACCTGTCACGGCACTCAAATATTCACTATCAATCGTTCTTCACATGCACCTTGAGTTTTAATTTAAAAACATGCAATTGTAACGCAAAGTAATGCGGCAATAAAGGGTCCATATTGCAATCTCTATACTTGTTGTGTTTTGTTTGTTTGTTTTACCTTCATTTCCTAGAGCAAAGAGGTATTGTAAGTAGTAAGATATCAGGATTGTTTTCACATCTCACAAGTTAAAAGTATCCTTGGAGTTAAGGATTCGGTTCCAAATACTTTGCGTTCCCGGCGGTGTAAATTACATGCACAGGCTGTATTGTGGCCGCGAACTGGAACCGAAATCGTCTTTCCCTTGTGTCTCTTTCTTGTCTCCCGAAGTATGTTGACGGCTAGTGACCTGGGTACTAACTATTATGTCCAAGATGGCGGACAATCGTCGTTGTTGACTCGATTTTAAGACAATGAAAAAGAACAAGAAATAGAATATATAATTTTCCCTCAGGTGGACTACTCGTTTTTGTCGCGTATTCTTCCCGTATAGCTTATATAAAGTATGAATTCCACTCAGCGGGAAGGATCCAGGGAATTTATCTCGGTTTCAATGCCATGGAGAAGTGATGGCGACGACAACAGCAAAATACGCCGGCATACTTCTCTGTACAGGGTAAGAAAGCAACGCTTTAAACTACTCTTCTTTTCTAGGTACCTGCATTGTCGATTGTTATCATAATAGCGCTCCATGTTACCTAAACAAACATCCATAAACTATTAAAGAATTGTAACTTAATTTTACATGTACCAGATGTACACACGTAAGTGCTCTGTTGAACAGCGCTTCGAAGCAGCCGGGAAGAATGACTTTAACATGACTTCTTAATGTATGATTATCATTCAGTGTGCGTTGTTTAAGCTATTTGTATTTTAAACTCTTTGTAGTGATTATATTCAAAATTACTGCGTGGTGCACATATTATTTACTTTTTCGTGTTGGAAATATTATTTATTAGTATATACACACTCAGTGATCTTGGCTATTCCAGCAATCTGATTGGTCCACTATCTCGGGCTAATGCCGCATTATTCACTCGCTACCGAGTGGATAATGCATTATCCCATAAAACATAAAACAAAATGGCTGGCGTAAACTCGTGTTTCTCTAGCGTTTTAGAATCAAAAATAGTGAAAATAAAAGACGACAGCAAGCCAGAAAACACCAAGAAGGCAACGAACTCTGGCCTAAAAGTTTTTAAAGATAAGTGAAGAAGTCATGTTTTGCAAACAAGTGTTTTTCAGTTTGTTTATCGAGATAATTACTGTGATTACAATTACAATTACGACTACAATTTGTCTCATTACGAGTATTTTTGTAGACTGGTTTGCCTGACAGAACAAATTTCTCACCGAAATCGAGGAAATAGAAAAAGAAGAATTGAAGTTTTATATCTCCGTGAGAAAACAAGACAGATCATATTACAACAAGGCAACACTCACCTCAATTCGAGCCGCCATTGACAGGCACCTTCGCAACGATCCAAACAACAAGCCTTTCTCGATAACTTCGAAAACTTTGTTTGATCAGTAATCGATTTCCAAGCAGACTTTCGATTAAAGTTGTCGATTTGAACTGTGTAAAAGGACCATTTTGATGAGGATTTTATCGAAGATTGTGTATTTGCCATGTTAAAAGAATCTGTAAATAGTTTTGTACGTGTTTCACGCATGAATTGAGACGTCAAATTAGACGTCAATAAAATTGCCTTTCATAGGTTTCTGTTTGAAAATGTCTCGATTGTCTGTTTTGAGATCACTTCGTGTGTATATACTAAAACAATTATTCCTTTCAATCTCGGTGAATAGCGGCAGAATATTTACCTCGCCGCTACGCGGCTCGGTAAATATTCTGCCACTATTCACCTCGATTTCAAAGAATAATTGTTAACTATTTCGTGTTCGTACATGTAAATGTATCATGGTGATAAGTTTCCTAAATGTCGAAATACTGTTACAACAATACTTGTATTTAATACCATTTGCATGTAGACTACATTAATTACAAGTGTGAATACCAATTTGTCACCCAAAAATAGGCTTAAGTTACTTTTAGTGGGCCACGCTCTATAGGGAAAACAACTGTCTATTAAATGTTGGCGCTTAATGGCGAGTTTTATTGCGCGGCCAAGGTAATTACAACTGCCTAAAAGTGATTAAAATGTTGTAAACAACTGTCTAAAAAGTGCGAAAAATTTTATTTTTAAAACAACTGTCTAAAAACAAACAAAAATTATGAACATGTTCCTTCTTCCACATGCCCCAAAAATTCATTCTCATTAAAAAAATGTCATCAAATTTCCCATTTTGCATGGGCATTAAGACAGTTGTTTTGCCTATTAGAGCGCATCACCACTAAAAGTAACTAAAGCCGAAACATATCAACTTTTTTACTGCAAATGTGAATTTACTAGTATGTTGATTATTTGTCTTTTTATTGCAGAAATGGAGAGCCATGTCTTCATTTCAAAGATCACTCATCCTCTTGATTTTTATTCTTGCCTGTGTAACTTTATTGATTTGGTGTAAAGGACTGATGTCACACAGTTATAGTGCTGATGGCTTGGACGAAACTCTGGCCCATAAGGATCACAAGATTTCTGATAAATATTCACCTAAATTTAACAGAGTCAATAAGCAAGAAATCATTGACAATAATTTAAGAGATCTGGAAGAGCGCAGGAAGCAACATGCCATCGTGTTAAAGAAGGGACCTCCCCTGTTGAAGAATAGAAATAATCCTGAACAGCGTGACAATAATCAAAATCATGATGTTATAAATGATAGCAAAGACCAAAATATTAATACAGATGAGAATGGTAACATTAAAGAAGAGAGACCGCGGGGGGAGATACATGGAGACACCGTGGTACACAGTGAGGACAAACCTAGTGAAAATGGGGCAGATACTGCTGGCGATGGTGAAGCAAATGTTGTTGAAAACCATGAAAATTTTGCCTTAAACATCAATGGAGTTAACATTCTTCCACAAGAGAAACAAAATGAGCAGCAAAGAAAGGTTGTAGAGGCTTTCAAACATGCTTGGAAAGGTTACAGGGAATATGCGTGGGGTCATGATGAACTGCGCCCAGTTTCTAGATCGAGCAGCGAGTGGTTTGGTGTTGGGCTTACGATTATTGATTCCTTGGATACCATGCTACTCATGAACTTGCGTGGCGAATTTCAACAGGCACGTGACTGGGTTGCCAACAGCTTGACATTTGAGAAGAATGTTGACGTGAACTTGTTTGAGACAACCATCCGTGTTCTTGGAGGACTTCTAAGTGCTTATCACCTGTCACAAGATGACTTGTTCCTGAAGAAGGCAGTAAGTACATTAAACTAAAAAGTTGTCAAGCCTAGTACATTTAGATGTAGTTTAGCCATACAAGATATGCATGCAGTTAAATATGTAAAGTTCCATGTACATATGTCATGGTTCAATTTTGGTATAATTTGGTATTTTCCTTTGTCCTGTTGTATTGTAGTATATGAAGATGAAATCAATATAAAACAGGTCATGGAAAGTCGTGGAATTTCAAAAGCTCAAAAGAGTATGAACCCTGTACAACCCCTGCTATCCCAAACAATTTCTCTTTACGCTTGAGAGTTCAAGACAACGGGGTCCTGCTGTATATTTTATAGTACTGCACTGTAATTAAAAGTTAGTGACCAATTAAAATGTCTCCAAATAGATAGTGATAAATGTCTGTGTATTAGCCAGTTACATGACTGTATAGCCGGTGTAATTTTGCAGATTGATCTGGGAGATCGCCTATTGCCAGGTTTTTACTCAAGGTCCAATATTCCATATTCAGATGTTAATCTGCTGACCCATGCAGCTCACCCTCCCCGTTGGGGTCCCGACAGTTCTGTCTCGGAGGTTACCACAGTACAGCTGGAGTTTAGAGACCTTACCTATACCACTGGAGATTCTAAATACAAAGTAGGTTTAACTGTAAAATACTTGCAGAGTATTTGTGCTACAGTAAACACCCGCATATAAGAACAGATGGATTAAGAACATCAGGCTGAAATTTGGCAAATAAAGCACCACTTTTATAAGAACAATATCAGCCTGGAAAAAAAAATAATGTTCTTATAAAATGGGAAGGGTGTCAAAATTACACAAATTACCATAAACACACCTGCTGACCAATGGTATTAGCTAAGTTTTGGGCACCTTTGTTCTCTTCAGAATATCTAATATCATGAATTACATTTTTTGCCTTTACAATACTACAGGGCATCTGACAGGATGCGGTGGTGCGGATCCGCATAATTCGCTGACTTCCGCATCTTCCGCATCTTGAGAACATTTTCCGCATAAAACAGAGAAATTTGTTTCATATTAATGATTAAGCAGCTGTTTACCATCCTCTCAAACATAAATTTCGAAGAAATTGATTATTTTGACACAGTTTTTCTCCTAAAATAGCGACGAAAACACGGCACTTTGATCGTAAGCAATTTTTAACCTCCAGGCGTTCCACGCGTCTTTTCGGGATGGGCCTGGACACCAGTTCTTTCGCTTCTTTCGCTCGTTCGGTCTATCGAAAATTTTTCTGTGGTTACCTATAGTATATGGATAAATTTGTCATCAAAGAGACCAAGAAGAAGGATCTCCACTTCGCTGACTGTACACTTGCCACAAGTTGACCTCACGGGCTAGATGAGCGACGAATTAAGTGAAGCGAGCTTGAGGCCGCAAACTGGCCTGTGAGCGACGTGCCTTAATGGAGACGAAGGACTTTGTTGAAAGTCTAATAGCAGCAAAGGATTGAGTGAACCAGTATCCTGGAGTTTTCTATGCAGATAATGGATTGTTATTTTGTTGAACGTGCAATGTTGTAGTAGATCACGTAGCACCTTGAATTGTATTGTTTATGCATAAGAAGAAAATCAACTTCAGGCAACAAAATAACGATTGTGTTATTTTCATTGAACATCACATAATTGATAAGATAATTTCATAACATGTACCAAATACAAATGAAAACAACTGGAAAAGCCCAAATACCATTACAAGCTTAATTTTTTGTTTAAAATGAGCCTGCGAGCAGACTCTCGCCTTTGGGGGTAGCTCGATTTCAGCTAAATGAAAAGATGTGATTTTTGGCGAGCGAAGCGAGCCGAAAATTTTCCGCATAATCCAACGTGTTTTCCGCATAATCAACACTTTCTTCCGCATAATGTTCCTGAAAATTTCCGCATAATTTGTTTTTTTTTTCCGCACCCTATCAGATGCCCAGATACTATAAACTACTGTAACTTTCTTAAAAAAATTTAAGAACATTTAAGAACATCCTGAGGCTGATTTTTCACTAAGCATCCGATAAATAAGAACACAATCCGTCTGACCTCTGAAATTGTGTGTTCTTATATGCGGGTGTTTACTGTATCACAGAAAAGCCGCCCACAGATCTATATAGATGGCACAAAACAGTTTTCCCCCAATTCCTGCCAACTACATTATGTATTTGCTTCAAGTTCTGATTGGTTCACTGGATTGTCTGTATCCTTTGTGATTGGTCAGAGATTTTGCTTTGGTTTACTAGGTTTTATGACACTCAATTGAAAACTGCTGTAAAACAGAGGTTTGATAATTAACATTGATGTACTGAATTATGCTGTACAAAAAAAAACATAAAAAGCTCTTTATAATGATCCTTTCTGGCTGAGCAAATACATCTAACTGACTGTGATATTTCTTACTAGCAACTGTCATTTATTCACTCAATTTATATCCAATGTAATTGTAAACTGTTATTAAAAGAAATTGTTTTCAGGTACATAACACATTTGATATAATTATTTTAAATATATTATTTTTCTTTTTGCAGGAGGTTGTTGATTCAGTATCAAACCATATCCATTCTCTTCCAAAGAGAGCAGGTTTAGTGCCTATTTTTGTCAATGCCGACACAGGCAGGTTCCGGCCTGGTGCGACAATCACTTTAGGTGCCCGTGGTGACAGTTACTACGAGTATCTGTTAAAGCAGTGGTTGCAGAGTGGAAAGAAGGAAGATTGGTAAGTCTGTGTTGTGAATTTTCAAATTAATTTAGAAAAAATATACTAAATAAAAACATGTTTGATATAACATGTTGGTCAGTTTCACCCTTCCTTTTTTCTGGTGTATTTTAATGTTTATGTGACAATGTATATAAAACAAAGGAAATACCACATTTTCGGTCAGGCTCTCTTACTATAGGCAATTTTGTGAGATACGAACTTTGCCCTTGCAAAACCTTGCAACTTGACTTTCTCCTTGAAAAGTAATATGTAACAGGTTTCAGAAATGGAGAGAGCATGATGAATTTAGTACAATTTTAATTCTTACAGAACCACAGATGTTGAAGTGTGACATGCATGGTGGTTTGCAAGTTTAAAACATACGTTAAAGATAGGCATTGTTGAAAAAGAAAACAGTTGCTGTGGGTATGACCTGGCCTTTACTGCCTTTTCCGCAGTTTAGTCTGGGATAGGGTATAGGAATCGGAGAGTTCTGGTCTGAAATAGGGTATAGTTTACTAAGAAACTGACCAGTGTATGAAAAATTTAGTCCAAAACAGGAATTGAAACTTGGAAGCAAGAACTTCACACCTCAGACTTCACATAAATGGAACTACCAATCCCTGCCCCTTAGCACATGCTGGATCGTAATAGTGATAGAGTTTCTAGAAAATAGCTAGTTTGAAATAGGGTAGGGGTTCTTGATGTCTAGTCTAGAATAGGGTTACAAAATGCAGCTGAACTTGGTCTAGAATAAGGTAAGGGTTTCAGAGTCCCAGTGGCACTCCCCCACCCAAACATTTACAGAGTAGCCCCCCCTCCCCCCCACCCCCGCTTTGGGGGGGGGGGGGGGGGCCTTTCTCACTATACGATTTTCTCACTTGCAGGCTTAGAGATGATTTTGTAGAAGCCATGGATGGAGTTATGTCACTTCTGAAGCGAGAATCCCAGCCAAGCAAGCTGGTGTATATTGGTGAACTTCTCCATGGTCAAACATTCAGCCCTAAAATGGTATAATTTTAGCTGTACAATGTTTTTTTGCACAGTACATGTAAATCTTACATGATTGTATTGAAAAACTAGTGTAGGAAGTGTGATGGCCAATAGTTATGATGTTGGTCTAACTGGGGTCATCATGTTGTGTCACCATGTTGTGTTCTTGGGCAAGACACTTTACTCTCACAGTCTGGTGCCTGACGTTCCGCCCAGGCATTTAAATGGGTACCAGCAAATCTAATGTTGGGGAGTAACACTGCAACGGAAAAGCATCCGATCAAGGGAGAAGTTAAAATACTCCTAGTAGCTTCATGTAAACTGAAATTATCTGTCAGCCTGATGGGCCACTAGGTTTGAACACAGACTTCATCTTTTTTACAACCCCGACATAATTTTCTTAAAAAAAATAATCGCCTGATTGGTGTTATTTCAACTCTTTTCAGGATCATTTGGTGTGTTTTCTACCTGGAACTTTAATGTTAGCAGCCCGCAATGGCCTGGGCAAGAAATATGAACAGTTTGCTAAGGATCTGCTAGAGACCTGTGTACAGATGTACAAACGAATGCCAACAGGGCTGAGCGCTGAACTGGTTTACTTCAATCAGGGACCGTCCATGCAGGAAGACATTACAGTTAGGGTAAGTCATTTCTTCCAGTTTGGTTCAGAGATTTGTAAGAGGTACTGTCGCCTTATGATTACTGCACTACACTCTGGATCTAGTGCTTGCCCGGATCATTGTGTGGCCAGGTTTTTCAAAGCATTTAATATAAGCATACTAGTGCAGGACGAGTGGGAATTTTGTTTTCAGTTTTATAACTTATTAGTTAGGCTGTTTATATTTTCTTTCTTGCAGTTTTGACGCAGGTTAAATTTCGACTAATCTCAAACTTCACAAAGCATAAGCAATAAAACATTTTTATACAAGAAACCCTCACCCAACTTTTGATCCTGGGTTAGTGTCAGTTGATCGGCTTTTGAACGACTCAAGCCAGGAGCATAAATAACTTCTGGTGCCGGAAGGGCTGGGACAATCTCTCTAGCTGTATTTCGCTAACATTCCTTGTAAGAGAGAAGGCTCAAGCAATATTCTTAGTCTCTTTGTTCCGCAGACGGGAACCAGAGTAAGATGTTAACACACTAATCCTCGGGCTGCCGTGCCTCTTTCATTTACAAGGTACTGGTATTCCCTCGGACTGATATTAGGGTATTAAACGCGTTCTCTTTTATCCGTTCAGCCATTAGATGCTCACTGTTTGCTGCGACCAGAGACCGTGGAATCATTATTTATTCTCTACCGCCTCACGGGGGACAAGAAGTACCAAGAGTATGGCTGGAATATATTCCAAGCCATCGAGAAACACGCCAAAATAGCAAGTGGAGGCTACTCTTCCCTGAATAGCGTCAAAGACACAAGGCTTGGGTTTAGAGACAAAATGGAGAGCTTTTTCCTTGGAGAGACTTTGAAGTATTTATTCTTGTTGTTTAGTGATATAGACATTGTTCCTCTTGATAAGTTTGTATTTAATACAGAGGCCCATATATTTCCAGTAAGGAAATCGAAATAATCAAGATAGAGATCATTCTAGTATCGCGCGTGTCTAGTTCCTCTCGCGCGGAAATCCACGCACGAATTCGTTTTTCGCGCGTGTTAATTCTAGTTGCTACGCTTAATGTCAATAATGGGACTGGGGTATGGCTAAGTATCACATAATGTAAAAACTGTAAGATGTTTTGTAATGGTGTGACTTTTTTAGGATACTGTCGTCTTTTGAATATTTTATTGTTTATTTAAGGTTAAGGTGTCGTGACTCTCACCTTTGGAACGTATTCCACCGGTTTTCACGCTGTTACTGTCACGCAAGGCTATTTTAGGTGATAAGGAAACCCAAACGCTAGGTCGCGTTATTTTAAGCGATCATCATATGCCGCGATTTTCACAAACCGTTTTCAACTTCTACAGCATTCGTACTCCACAGCTTACTATGTGCTAATTGTAGAAAAACCAAGAAAAAAATATATAAAAATACTTAGTGGCTCGTCTTCAGAGCTTAATGTTTATTCAAGAGTGCTTGGAAAGGGTTGATGCAAGGGAAGGAGAATTCAAAAGAAAGTGATGTTAATATTTTCAAAACGGCTTGGTATTGTTCTGATAAAGACCAAATTTACATGTAGGTGTCTTATTTAAGAATTGAAGTTAACAGATTACACAGCATATCTTCTGCCTTTTTCTGTCAGGAAGACACTACCTCTCTGGAACCTCTATTTTCATTCGCCCGGTGTTAACACTACCTCAATAGTAATTCAGGGCTAGGGGTATTGTTATGACCTGTTATCTATTGTTTTAAGAACCATTATTATATCTCTAAGACAGTACGCGCACTGTGATTGGTCAATTTTACGGGCCGTATTCTACAGTACGGCCCGCGAAATTTGAGAGTTCTCCTGATGCGATAAGTTTTGTTTATCAAAATCTCTTACAACGAAAATTTTGAAAGCTACTTTGAAAACATCTGCATTCGGACAAAACATTTTGAGAAACAAAAGCGAAAAGAACAAGGTCTTACAAAATTCAAACTAGATTTTTTAGATCTTTTAGAAACTGAAAGCGTCCCCGACCCCGAGCATCACACAAGTCAGAAACTTGACAATTTTCTCTCTGCCGAAAGGTAGAGAAGTTGAATTCTGAATGAAAAAGATTTAAAGAGTTTTGTCGAGAGTTTGTCGAATACAGCCGCCTCTCATCGCTCCCGGAATGAGAGGCGGCTGTATTCGCAGGCTAGTCGAGAGTAAACGAACAAAACATTCAAAACAACGTACCTGCTGGTGTTGTTGACGATCTCTTCGGCAAATTTTTAACGACGTCCGCTTATTATTTTGAAAACGGCCGGATAGTTCGAGTTCACCCCAGACAAAAGTTCGATAGTGTACTCATTTTCCAACAAGAATTCTGCACCAAACACCTCAAAGACGGAGGTCTCTGAGGTTTTTACCGGTTGTTTATGTTTTCGACGAAATCATTGTTTGTTGCTTGCGGTCACCGCTTTTTTCTCAGTAGAGTTGTTCTTCTCTGTTTATCGAACTTCACATCACTTCAGGAGTTATTTCAAAGTAATCTTGAACTGTATCCAGTTTTCCACAGAAAGAAGCTGTACGGATTAATCGTAAAATTAAAACGTTTGAAGTTTGGATTCACGTCTCTGCGAGCCAACTGCAAACTGTTTTCGTAAGCCAATAAATTTCGCTTTCTTCTTGCATTTGACGCGCGCGTCATTCAAATGTAGCCGCGATTGACTTGAAATGGTTTCTTTTCTCCAGAATGAGAGATATAATAAATATCTTATTAACCTCGTTTTCTCGGTCCGTACTGTAAAATACGGATCCTCGTTTTTTCCCATCGATTTATGGTCCGCGCGCTTCGCGCTTGGGCCATAAATCGACGGGAAGAAAACTCTGTCCGTATTTTACAGTACTGACCTCGAACTCGATTAATAAGAGGTATATGAAGTAACTCGTTCCAAGAGGTAGTGGGCAACCTTTTCTGTACTCATTAAGTGTAGATAGAGGTAGGCCGCCAACTTTCGTTAGTTTCCATACACATTAGTAGTCTTTTCTTAGTCAAGATCGTGAAACGATTTAGTGCGCATATTTATTTATGAAAATCAATTCGCATGGCCGGGCTCAAATAAACGCCGGTATCTCGAATAAACAAGGGGCATTTATTTAAAACTCGACCTTGGCTACTCAATGTGTATTCGGGGCGTGGCATTTAATCGAGAATATATTCTGGTTAATGTTATGTACTATGATATTTATGGAACTTTAAAAAAGATCCTTTTGAACCTTTTTTGGTGTTTTCTTTCTGCTTCTCTTCCTTTTCTTCGGAATTATTTAAACTGGGTCAGATGTTAAGCGAAATCGAGGGAGAATATGGCAACAAGCACCTCGATCCATTAACACGGTAACACAAATGGACTCTAGTAGTCGCAAGTTGAACTTCCGTTCAGACTAGCTTGCGTTGGCTGGCCAAACGGACTCGCAAGTCTACTGGCAAGTGCATGTTGGCCAAACAGTGAAAAACTTACGTTGACTTGCGTGCAAATTTGATCTCGACCAAAGTCAACGCAAGTCAACGCAAGCGTGGCCAGTTGGAGACGCAAGTTGAAATTTTTCGTCTATTTGCGTCTCCATTTGGCCGGGCCTTTATGGCCTGGCAAAACGAAGAAACATGTTTCCAGAAACACCCATAGCGCGCGCATGTTTCCCCAATGTTTCCCAGTTTTGCCACGCGGTAAGTATTGTTTCCAACGTCAATTTTGTTTCCAGAAAGCAAAATTTGCTTCTGCTACACGGCAGAAACATTTCGTGTTTCCGCGCGGCATGGAAGCATGGCAAAACGTGGAAACAATTACGGAAACATGGTTCCTCGTTTTGCCAGGCCTTTAGTCTCGTCTCTTGGTAGGACTGGGCGCTAAAATTTAAGATGTCACTTATTTCAAAATCAAGCGCTATATCAGGGGCCTCCCATGTCGAAGGGCTGGGCATGCTCGGCTGGAGATTTTCGTATCGTCCAGGCTGTTTTGGATGGAGGGAATATATTGTTACCCATCAAGGTGTCTTTTGGGTTTCCAAATATTAAAATACGACGTTAGTGGTTCGGATGATCCGGGGGGTAGTACTCCATTAATATTCCTTAGGGGTGTGCCACAAAGGATCTTAAACCCTGACCCTATTTAAGGATAAAGACAACGAAAATTGATACCTTTTTTAAGGCCCAAGCCCGAAAAATGACACCTAACAGACCGTTTTTCGTTTAGTTGGGCGTTTATTTTAGCTGATAGAATTTAGGTAGCCTATCTAAGGATCACACACAGGAACATAATGCCAAAGGGAGCAAAAAGGACCGACGGAACCTCAAGAACCATACCCTATCCCGCGGCACATACCTATATAGCCCATTGGAGTGCCCCCTCCCCTCCCGGGGGGGATGGTCAGCCATGAAATTTTTCAAATTTCTTTATAGAAGAAAGCATTTAGTAAAGACGTCTTCACCGTCATTTATGTCAGTAGAGCTGACTTAGTTGGATGCTAAAAGGGTAAGGGGATCGAGGAAATTCATAATCCGCAAAGGACCTCACGACTTTATTATTATTCACATTTCGTTTGTTTTATTATCATTCATGTTGGTTCGTGATAAAACAAGGCTGGTGCATTGTTCATAGCAACAAATTACGATGTCGGTCGGTTTATGCCTTGCTTGATTTCATTACTTTAACTTAAACACTTGAATCTGTTAGACGGCACTCGGGCAACTTCAAATTGGACCTGCACCTCCACAATACCATGAGCGCCGAGGCTCAGCGGCCATGAAACCGCTCTCTACCCTCGTTTCAGGGAAGAAACTACAAGTTGTTGGCTCGTGGGAATGGCGTTGCCTCGTCCCATTGTGATCCGAGAGAAAATCGTCATCTAAGAAGCGAATCCTTTCTTCCTGTTACTGTTGATTGACGTTCACTGCTAGGAAGATTGACGTTGGTTGTCAAGGTACCAGACATGACAGTGTGTATCACGTGGGCTGCTTGATATAGATTGTAGTGTCCCCGTTGGGTTGGACATGTGATGTGTCGTTCTTTAAATACACGATCAAGTAACCTGAGGAAGAAAAAAACACACAGAGGCATTTTTTAATTGGTACTGAATACATAAAACTGATTTTGGGGTTGGGCACTGTTCCTGTTGATTGTTCTACTGTCCTTTCGAAGGGTAGCAAGCCATTCATGTGAGAACTTTTGAAGTATATACGTAACGTATTGCCCTTGTATTACATTACAGTAAAGTGGTTACAAGTACATTTCGTAAAACTAACACAGAGATAATCAAAGAAGAGACAGGCCGGACCGACTATTTCAGTGGCAGAGAGTGTGCTCGAAAAACATGATAAAGCGAGGACACTCTCAAAAATCAAATAAAATGAGCGAAAATTAACGTTTATTGATTTTGATGCCCCTTGATGCAAATTATAGCCCTTTTCGCTTCTCGTGGCCGGCGGAGCCTTGGCACGAGAAACGAAGGGCTCTGGGACATGGGATTTTTGAATTCATTCGAATTTGTTTGATTGGCTGTTTGGAACAAACAAATCTTGAGCGGAAGTAAAAGCCCTATGACTCTCATAAAGTATATAGAAACCTCGCGACTGCATACATGAAGACCGGAAGTCCCGGATTCTGGGACTGAAAATCCTTTGTCTCCAGAGCCCTTCGTTTCTCGTGCCAAGGCGAGTGGAGCATAATGAGCTCGTTATTGAAGTCGCATTTCACTCACCAGTCCATAACGTTTTTGTTGTTACAACAAAAGCCTTGCATCCATCGTCTTTGTCGCACTTGTATTTTGCCTCTGTGACATCAAATACTGCCAGTTCGCATGCGCCAAACAAACGTGAGTTTGAGCAATGATAGTCATGTAAGCCTGGAAAGTCAGCGTTTGGAACCTTCTTATAGAAATTCCTTAGCTCTGTACTGTCAGGTTCTAGTAAGGATCGGAAAGAGCAATAATGCGAGAATTGTTACTTCATTACCAGTAACAGTGTAGAATGAGGAAAAGTATAAACTAATGCCGACCCAGACCGAGGGCCGAAACGAGACGAGCAGATTCTGACAGTTTAAGCTATGATTACATGTTGTTTTAGTACAGACAGACTTCCGGGATTGATGAATGGCGAAAATGTTTTGATAGAGAATCACAACCTCACACTTACTACGGACCAGAGGGGAGGATTTGGAACTTGCATTACTACTGTCCTGCCCCCCTCCCCCTCCTCCCTCCCAACCCAATTTCCCCCCTCCGTTTTGAGGAGGAATACGTCAGTCCAAAAAAGTACAATCCCCGGCTCCCGTAAGCACATTGGATTCACAACTGGCGGAATACATTCTTTATGTGTGTATGTGAATCATTTGCAATAATTAATCTATCATGTACCTAAATATTTTCCTGAACGTAGAAGGTCAAGAACTCTCTCCAAATGCCACACGAGCGTGTCGCTGCTCCAAGCCAATGTTTGTAGATTGTATTTTATCTCGTTCAAATAGCTTTGTAATTTCTCTGGAGCTCCTGGTACAAGAATATGACTTATTACATTGCGGTTCGCGTTATCTAAATTTTTCGCGGCGATTACACCCCGACAGCGTCCTTTGTCGCATTGTAAAGTCTTGTCTCTTTTAGCTCCTCTCACAACACAATCCATGTTTGTCGAACATGCCGGTTCTTCATTGTCGACGTCATCAAAATCTGTCAGTTTGATCTCTCCGCTGACAAGGATGAACTGCGACAACTTAAAGTCCCGCATGAGGAGCGAGCCGAGAGGGGAATGGGCTAAATAACGGAGCAACCTGGCGAGGCCCAGACAAAGCTGAAAAGAGCAAGAGAATTTGGTTGGCATACTTTCTCATTGGTACTAATTACGTTAAAATTTGATAGTACATCGGACAAAAAATACAAATAAATAAGTGCTTCACGAGAACAGATTGTATAAATCGGCCATTAAGAACAACACGACACTGCATGGTTCCCGCTTAATTTTCCTCTCCCATAAAATAGAAACTATAGGACCACATTTGCTGTCCATGGTTTATGAGCTCAGATAACATGGTCTGTATATCAATGAAAACTCAGGAATTTCAATATACCATGGCTAGCTTTTAATAAAGATGAATATTACACGTCACTCAAACACCAACTACCATGAAAGAGCAGGAGCCAATGTGGGCTCCTGACGGAAGTGAAACTCACTACCGATGAAACAGTACGTTGTGAAGAACTGGTTCAAAGCTCCTTACCCTGAATCTTTCCTGCCAAGGCAGTTGCAACAGGGTGATGACGTCAAGTGTCGAACCAATCTCCGTTACCATGGTAAGGCCGCGGGTCTCCAGGTCAGCGGTGTTTAGCTCATTTTGCCAACAGAAACCTAGAAGCTAGAATACGAAAAGGTCAACTTAAGAATCCTTTCATTGCATAAGAGTAGTCATATTATGAAGTTTGAAGAACTTGGTTATATATGCAAAAATAATTTCAGTTATTTAATTTGGCTCAAAGCTGCAAAGCTGACTAATTATCTATGAGATTTGTTTAGAAAAAGCCATCCTGGTCTACCTAGCCACGTGTTCATGTTTCATCTCCCCATTTTCTTTCGGGCATCTTTTGCCAGGCACGCCGTCGTCAAGAAGTCCCTGTTCACATTGCTAAATGATTCTAATAAAAATGTTCACGGCGGCAACGAATATAGCCTAAAATCTTCATACACTGATTCACTTTGACTTAGTTGATCTTCGATGTGAAATAATTTAATTTTTTGGACAAAACTGTTCCTTTTGGGAGCCAAAAATGAAGCCTAAATGAGCTACGGACATTTTGCATTGGATCTATTTAACAAAAACAAATCTTGCAATTACGACCATTCAACAGGCTATAATCATTTTGTTCTCCCATTTGTGACCATTTGTAATTGTTCTGTTCAGGACTAAATCAAATCGACACAAATGCAATAGAAATAAAATAAACCCGAGGTCAAGTGCAAAGGCGGGAATACCCGAGAATGTCCCCTAGTGTCCCAAGTGATGTTCTCCAGTATTCCGAATTTGCGCTTTACATTTGCCACTTCAGTCAGTGATTTTTTTCCCAAAAACATAGCTACTTGGAAATAGATATGGAAGTTTGAGCTTTGAAGATTTATAAACGACAACGGAGTTGGTTTGACGTTTTACAGCTTGGCCGAGGCCTTGCGTGGAAATATTTGAAATATAACAAACATTATAGCCTCCAGTTGGCTTTAAAAATATAAGCGGATCGATATTTGTTTATGGACATTATCTTTTTCCTCAGAGCACATACACTTGACAGTTTCCAGTGGAGCTACGCTCTCGAAAAATTGCTGAAACTGTCCCCTTCTCGGGAATGAGACGAATGTTCGTTAATATTTTTTGCACCAAAGACGTTGTTCACATATCTGTTTTTCTTGCTATTTCAAAACCGTCTCTTTTCGTAAGCTAACGTTTGACTGCGGCGGTGGCCTTCATGAGTTAATGAGAAGCTAAAAGGTCAGACAAACGGCAGGAAAATGCCGATTCAAAAAGCAATTACATTTCAGAAAATATTCCATATTTCACGGAATTGTCTTTGATATTACCAGATCAAAAGTCTCCCGAACGGTAATTCGAAATGTATTTAAGATGTTTCCCGGAAAGCAATCATTTGTTGTTTTTTTTTTTGGTTATCGGATATAAACCGCAGGATTAGCGCGTGCCGACCTCACAAACGCACTTAAGCCAAGATTTTACAGTGTCGACGTTGGATCTAAAACCAGTCATATAGTTGGCCTGATTATAGGTGCAGTGTCTCTCAGTGATATTCTTTCTGTTGGCAAATACAAATAAAATAAGTGTTCCATTTTGTTTTCAGTCCCACGCGAACATCCTTGTGCAAAGCTCGGTTGTTTTACAAAGATTCCCCAGTCCTTGTCTTTTCGTAGTCTTTATGTATACGTTTATAGTGATATATGTTCGTCAGGGCTTCGATGAAACCTAACTAGCTAGGGCAGGAAAAATACACAAATGGGCGTTTCTCGACACCGAGAAACAGAGAACAAAACTGAAAATTTGACTGATTCAACTGAACCACCAAACAAAATCGCACACAAATCTGCCAAATTTACCACCCCAGGTACGTACCCCGCTTAACTTACTAACTTAGCAGAGCGTGTGGAAATCAAAATTTCAACAAAATTTATGCGGTCGACCAGATGTCTCCACATTTTTTACTACCGCTGCAGAAAGTGAGTTCTCTTACAATTTTAAGAAAGAGATCTGCTACTAGTTTTACTGATTTTTCCGTTTTGAAGAAGGCTTTCTGATTTGACCAACTGATTAATGAGCGTTGGTTTCAAAGGGGTCTCAGAGGTCGCTTTTGGTTTTAGCGTTGTTATCCCATCACTGTCTTTCAGGTTTAGGGCAGCCTCCTACAATTGGAAATTACTGCTGCATTTGCCATAAATAGCTGAAAAAGAAAGTCTTTTTAATGTTTAGAAAAGAATTTTTTAAACGGGTACTGAAATAGTTTCTTATCATCCCGCAATGGCTCTGGCGGGACGGGATATATTCTATTTGCTTGTGCTTATTTTGCCGTTTTTGTGTTTTTATCGCATTTCACAAGTCTTGACCCTTATAAACGTCGTTTTAATAGTTTCTTAAAACTATACATAATTGCACTTTGTTATCTTTGCATGCTGTCGCATTTTTGCTACACATTCCGGTGTCAGATGTCGCTATTAAACCGTGATTATTCACAGAATGAACTAGCAATAAGGTCACTGATTAATTATTTGTTTTTTTTTCACTTTTATTTTGACACTGTTCCGATATACATTTTCGTGTTTCCGTGATGTGCAATATTTGGGTCCATTAGTCTGCTAAGTGGTTTAAAAACAATCCTGCTTTCTTCTGTCGTAATTTAAACAGAATCAATTATTACCTGATATTTTGATAGGCTCTGAGAGATAATCCCAACCCAAATAAACCGACCGACCTAAGGAAGATACCAAGACACTTAAAATGTTTGGAAAAACGTGTTATACTTTGCCCTCCAAATTGCCACAGGCTAAAAAAATGCCAAATACAGCCTCGATTTGTAAGCTCTGTGTAAGCAACCCTTGCGTGTGCCAGCATTGTCATGACTCGTTAAGCGAATGTATTGCTTGGAATATTGTTGTAACTATTGAGTATCTTCATACTCTCTTGGTCTCTTCGCATACTAACGGATATCGATGGGATGTCCTTGATCAGATCATTGTAGGGGCTCATAGATTGCTACATATCTTAAAACAGTAACATTTTTTCGCAGGCGACCCAAGAAAAATGTAAGAATTTTTATGAAGAATTCAAACTAAAAAATTAAAACCAACAAAGGGGAAATAAGGAAATCACTACAAAATAAAGTTCAGAAATTTGGCAAAACGTTACTTTGTGCTTTTGCTCGTCTAGAAATTCAGTTCATGCAGTTTACCAAAAGCATTGGTTTCAATCTTTTCTTCAAATCCCCATAAAAACTGTCATTACGCTTGGCTCTCCGTTATACCGACGCAATTGCACGATTCAATGTACAGTTTTGAACGAAAGTTAGAATGTTCACTTTGCTCAAGCTAAAGCAATTCGGAACGCTCAGAGTTTAAAGATCATCTATTTCTCTTCTTATAGAAGTATCAAGTTCCATAGCCGGTTAAGGGGATTAAAAGGTGGGCAAAATACTCCAAAGGTTAATTAAGTCTTTAAAACGTTAGGCCTGCATTCGCATCTTGAAAATTAAAGCTGTCAGTTTGCCAGCTCGTGATCGGAAAGAGCTTTATTTGGTCAAGTTACGTGCATCAAGATTTTCAACACTCCGCAGTGTCGCGGACCCCTTCCCCTTTTCTTGCTTGAAAACGATAGCATTTCTGCTATTCGCGGGATATTCTTACTACATTAATGTCAAATGGCCCTGTTTTGTTTTAATACCTGTAATGATAGGTCGAAAACAAGAGTGACCGCATTGCATTTGATGAGACTTTTGTGGTATAACCTCGATGATATCACAAACTCCCTTTAAAATCACTTCCGCGACTAGCAAAGCAGCGATCTAAATTTTACGACAGAATGATAGAATTTTGAAGAGCCTTTTCGCTAGTCCTTGCATTGCAGGAAGATCATAAATAAAACAATGTTCTAATATCGAGATAAACGAAAAAGGGCGAGGATTTGATCAGTAATCAGTTGATACAAAATCAACTCAATTATTCTGATATGGCACTAACCTTGACAATATTTGCATGTCGCAGCTGTTGCAGCATAATTATTTCCTTGGCTAACTTGTATTTCGCGAAAATAAAACATTCCCCAACTGATCTGTTTACCGTTGGATTTGAAACACAGCGTTTAATATCCTCATTGTCTAGACGGACGCTTTTTATGGCAACTTCGACTTCCTTGTAGAGTCCTTTTTGAACGGTTTTGGTGTAGCCTCGACCGATGTTCCGCACAACTTTAATGGTTTTTATGTCGCTGCAGCCGAGAAAACCGGTTGATGTAAATAACGGCGGTCTCTCTTCTGTGTCGTTATATGATGTTGAATTTTGATAATATTCCCAAAGTTTCAACTTCGGAAAAGATTTAAGTGCTCTCCCTCGATCCCAGTTCAATGATTCAGACTGCAAATTCAAATTGCTGTTTTTGGCGTTGTGCGAAGCCAGCGAAGGAAACCCATTAAAACGGTTGTTTACTTCTGAAGCATGGAGTAGATGGTCGCTGTTGATTTGGTGAATAGTTTCAAAGATCACAACCACACAGCAAAATAGTGACAAAGAACTTAAAGTCAACACGGCTCGCACTACAAAGCCACGCCGCGATCGCTGCATTGCGATCCGACTAAACAAATTCTATTCAGCAACGAACCATACTTTAAGTGCTTCTTCCCCGGTTGAATAATCCATTTCTAACCTTTGCGAACTCACACCCTCTCGAAACTGTCTTTCATTCATTTCTGTCAAATGTCAGAGATTCCAGCGATGTACAGTATAAACAAAACCCGGAATACTGGACTGCAAAAACGGGAAAAATGGGCCGTTTATTGTAGATTAAGAAGCGTGTTGAGATAATGGCGTGGGTCTGCCAGCGGAAATCATTTTGCAAACATCAAAAATTTAGACAAAGGCTTTTAATAGTTTGTTTTAAATATCTTTAACTCTCACGCCCATAAGAACAATATAAAACACGCCTCCATGATAATCAACTGCAAATAATCAGTTACTGATATAAATAACATCACACAAAAAAATGTCAACTGTCCAAAACCGCTAACGGGCGAGAATCGGGGAATCAGCCGGTTTTCCGGAGACTGAAATAAAAAATTAAAAGTTTCTCGTTCTATTTCATTTCCCGATTTCTGAAGTGTAAAGCATTACATTTTGTTTCAAAATCATTTTCCAAATGTTTCGGTTAATAACATCACGGTTAATAATATCGCAGAGCCTGCCGAAGAAATCTGTGAAAAGGTCTGCGAGGCAAGCAACTCCACCACATCTTAGCATTTCTGGGGAAAATCATACGAAAAATTTGTATTTCCATGCAAATCGCAGCAGTGGAATTATGATACTCGTAATATCCCATAATCTCGAGCTCGTCTTTGAAACTTCCGATCTCCCATTATTGATCTATTTATCTAACATCGGCAGTCGCAAAAATCTCATTAACCGTATTAGCACTTGAAATGTTCCGAGCTTGAGTTACACACAGCTACAATTTCTATTTTCCCTTGCTCCGACCACTTGCTCAGGTCATGCCGTGAAATTGTACCGAGTTGCAGGCAAAAAGTTCTGATTTACATTTTCGTTTTTAATATAATTGTTTAAAATTCAAACTTGAATATTCACATTTTTAATGACACAAAGCAGGAAGGAATGTTACAAATTTGACTCATCTTCGAAGAGAAAGCTAAAGAAAAAAGTGCCATCGGTTATTTATAATGATGGATGGCCTGGAGGATAATAAGGGTTAAGAGTGTTCAAATCTGCGACATGAAAGCGTCTTTGACGGTTTTCAAAGACCTTCTAATGAATGTCGTTGAAAAAAAAAATAAGAGTTATAACTGACCAATCACAACTGCCGTAAATGAACCAATCACAACTCGCCACAAAAACCGGTCGCAAGCACAGGAAAAGAGGCAGCTGGTGCCTAGCGCGGGAAAACATGCAACCTGCGCCAAACGCGGGAAAGCATGCAGCCGATGTCAACCGCGGGAAAACATGCAAAGCGCGGGAAAATACGCCACCAACGCCAAGCGTGGGACGATTGGTTTCGGTCTCGTTCCTGATTGGTTGTAAAAACAGCACATTTGTACATTGTCTGCGGAGGTTTGACCAATTAGAGAGCTTAGCAATCGCGTGATTATTTTCGACAGTGAATTGAAAACCGCGTCATGCTAAACCGCAGTAGCCATGTTCACGAAAAGTGCGGGAAATACTCTTTCTCTTCTATTTCTTTTCGCAATGAGTTTCTAGATATCCAATTTCCTCTCGCTTTTCCCATTTCGATCAAAATAAAATTGTACAACGTCTAAAACTGTACAGATATTTAATACATGTGCGATCTTCACTCTCGCAGTTATAACAGTGCCTTGGACACGGTAAAGCGTTTCCAAGTATGTTCCACAAACTCCACGATCCCTCGGTGATAATTTGTTGCCGAAGATCATGAAGAGTTGGTTGGTAATCCAAAAAGACGTACAGTGCCAGCATCACGATCGTGTTTATCCTGAAAAAAGATTACAACTTTGATCGCATACTGCAGTGAAATAATAATTAGACCACGAACCCGAGTTTTCTATTAAACAATTAGATTATGAGCTCGAGATTTCTATCGCGTGATAGTTGACGAAGGCGCAGCCCGAGTCAACTATCACGCATAGAAATCGAGAGCGAATAATCTAATTGTTTTAGTATAAATCTTTTCTGGAACAGCCTCGACCAGTAAACTGTCTAAATCTTCTTCACAGACACTTCGAAAACGTAAAGAAGCGGCGCCATTTTGTTAGCAAGGGCATACTGCTACGCTACTCACTATCTATCACAGAATAGATAGTGGGTAGCGTAGCCAATCAGAGCGCGGCATTTGAGATAGAACGCTAGTAGATTTATACTAAAACTGAATAGAAAACAAGGGTGAGTAGTTTCTGACCCTAATGCCTATAAACGATACATATAACAGTCGAAGACACCCCTATAATAAAGAATAATTCTTCACTTCTAAGGAAACGAAAAATTAACAAGATACGCAGTTTAAAACAGTTCCGAGAATTTTCCAGCAAGCAAATCAATACAGCAATATACTTTCTTATTCTGGTTACGTCTTTGGACAATGTACTCACATTTATATAAAGGCTTTGACTGATCACTCTTGCTACTAGGTGATTTGCACGATGGCGTAATTTAACTACAACTACCAGAATCCTTCACTTTTTCTTTTTATCATTAAATAATTAGAGTAACCTCACTGTGGATTCAAAACTCTATGCTGAAATTTTCAACAATACCTTAAGCTGTTTGAACCAGGTCAACGAAATATGATTGCCTAAGAAACTGACAGAGCGGTTTTCTGACCACTGTCGTTTAACCAGACCCAAAGTAATTAAATCTGACTGATCAAAGCAAACACAAACAATACGGTGAACAGAACAGAACTCCAAGTTTAAACATGCAACTGTCGCAAAGTCCAGAAAGGAACGCGACCAATGCCGCGAGTGATGGAACGCGTGCAACTTGAGCCAAGCACGGTAAAACATGCAGCCGTGGAACTGGTACAAAGGGCGGGAAAACATGCAACCGTTGCCAAGCGCGGGAAAATGTGTGAGACGCGAGCTAAGATTGGTGATTGGTTTGTTCCCGTGATTGGTTAAGAAAAATGTTTGCTTTGATTGGTAGAGAAAAAGCACAGAGACCAAAGAAAACGGCTCCAATGCAAAGATTACCACTTATTGAAAAAAATATGTTCCTGTTTACCTTATCATCACAAGCGAATGCCAGGAGAGGTTTCTGTGGATGCCAAGCTACTGTAAACGTTGGAGCATTACATTGCACTTCACATATCCTCTCGCCTGTCTCTACCATCGCCTAAACAACAATGAAACAAGATTGAAGGCCATCAAGCTATTCATGAAAAGTTTAGACTATGTACATGTGGATGTTGTTTCTTGTATTTAACTTACTTCAGCTAAAAACCCTTGGCACTCCAATAAAGTATTCTTTCATCAAAAATCAGTAAAAGTTTTACTATGTTAGGCACGTACTATGTCAATGATAAGATCCTCAGAGCCAGATGCTAACATCTCGCCGTCATGACTGAAACTCAGTGTTCTAACCGGCCAGCTGGGAACAGATTAAACATAATGTAAGTCAAGAAATGGGCATTGGTACGGAGATTCAAAATCTAAAATTTCCACTTATTGCCACAAGATTTTTATAGATTCTACTCGAGAATTTCATTTGTCCTTCAACACTGTTTGCAAAGACTGAATTTCAAAGACTGATTTCTCAAGAGACTGCACTGTAAGTCCCCACATTTTTGCTGTACATCCATTTCACGCTGAGTTTCTTACCAGAAATTATATCACGGACAAAGTCCTTCGATGGGTGCCACTAAATTATCATTACACTGTGCACATAACATACTTGTTCAATGTTTACACTCACTCTAATCTTGAAAATGTTCTGACACAAACCAGTTCATCCAGATCCCACAGACTGACTAAAGCATCAGCACTTCCAGTGGCAAAGTATCTGATCAAGATTAAAATGAACAGTTACAATGTACATGTAGGTGTTCCAAGTAAATGAATTGTTTATGAACACATATACAAACGTAAGTAGCAAAGCCTTTAAAGCCCGACTGGCTCATAGCTCTTGGTGTTTAACCCCAGTTTCTGTAGCATAAAGCAGCTAGGAGTATTGCTACTCCCCCCTGGATGGGATGCTGGTCCATCGCAGGTTACTTCCCAGCATTCTGTCAGGTTGCCCCAACAATTTGCTGGTACCTATTTTATACTCCTGGGTGAGTGGCTGGAGACAGACACTGTGAGAAGTTGCGTCTTGCCCAAGAACACAACACAGTGACCCCAGCTAGGGCTAGAACCCAGACCATTTGATCTGGAGTCCAGCGTGCCATTAGGCCACTGTGAAAAAATGCTAACCAAAAAAAGCTTTGAAATAGCCTGAGATGGGCTCGAATGCAACTGACAAAGAGAAGCCATAATATGTATTGTAGTCAGCTCAATGCTACAGGGACAGGAGTTCCAAAATATAAGTACTATTTGTTCTGTCGCAACCAATACCAAAATTTCTACTCTAGATGCCAACAGCTTACTCACCTTCCTTTGGGATCAAACTTGATACATATACAGTTAGCAGGGTGAGCGTGTAATGTCTGTTGTGGTTTCAAATCAGGGTAACTGAAATGGGCAATAAATTATTATTGGCATATTTCAAACAATGAATATACCAGCATATTTTATATTATAATATAGATAGGAGTCTGCGCGCGCTCTGATTGGCTAAAAACCTATGTTTTATCAGAGTATAAAACATAGAAAAATCATGTTTTATTGTTTTTCGTCAGCTTTCTTCGAGTGCTTCGCGCCTCGTTGGCTATAACCACTCGTGTCCAACAAGGGCGAATGGAATATTTGTTTTTATTAAATTGCTTTTTACTGAAGTATAAATCCACTGGACATTTCATTTTGATGTAAACAAAGTGATAGTATGAGGAGGCGGGAAAATTTGTGGCGCGGTGTTCACTCCTTGAGTTTAATGAAACACGCAATGACAGCGAGCGAGAGAGTTTTCTTTCGAAGATTTTCCTCAACAATCTCCTCTTAAATCATCTATTCATGCTGGAAAATTGCGACAACAATTAAGGTTTACGGGAAGATCCGAAGCGATAGCTTTTCTGGAAATTATACGCCTTGTGCAAGACAAGCGAAGCAAGTGTTTACATATTGTACTTGTTTACGGCTCCACGGCTGTCATCAAGACTACTGCTGACACGAAATTGCACTCAGAGTCGGTGAAGTTTATTGAAGTTCGAAAGGACAAGATAAAGATTGAAAGGTAACAAACTTACGTCGAACAATGAATGAAATTGTGTCAGTTTTCTGGTCTTCCTGTAAACTATTTGCTGCTTTTCATCTTCGTTCAATCGCTCTTGTTGTACATTTACAAGTATTTTAATTTAAACTTTTCACTCGCGGCGTCTAAAATCTATATCATAAAGCAAAGAAAGAAGCCTAAGCCATGTTTTATACTGTCATAAAACACTCCTGACATTTGAGAACACTCGAGAAATGTAGAAAACATTCGCCTGCGGCTCATGTTTTCTACATTTCCCTCGTGTTCTCAAATGCCCGTTGTGTTTTATGACAGTATAAAACATGGCTTAGGCTTCTTTATTTGTTAATTAAAGAGCTGTCAAGAGCTAAGACAAAGAGACAGGATTTTCAAAACAAGTCAGCTACTGCCAGTATTCCACTGGCTACTTATTATTATATGCTGCCAGATATTCTGGTCATAACAATCACCTTGTGATAAACAAGCTAACTTGTCACAGCCGCCCACCCTCCCCAGTTGCTGGTGTCTACTTCAAAACATTTTGAAACCCCTGAGAGAGCATGTTTTAAAATCCAGGCATGATACTCTTCAAGCAACTTAGATTCTATAAAACATCTGAAGCATGTATATTTACAGTTAATTAATGTAGCATTCTTTCAGGGCCACCCAGCCCGTTATACAATGTAAGACTCATAATTATTATCAGCTGCAAGAAGGAAAGGTGAACCAAATCTTCTACAATCTGTGATTGGCTATCCGAGCCAGCAAGATGGGCTACCTTCCCAACTTGGGATTATTTTTTCCTACCCATAGGGTGGGCACTTATTCAAAGTTGGGTGCTTAATCAAATAAGTACAGTACCCGGTACTTTATCAACACCATGTAACCTGTAATAAGTTTCTGTACTTAGTCTAGTAAGTTAATGTAAAGTTCTACCTCAATATATTGATACATCCATGACCATTTGTGAGAAAAAATAAGTCATTTGTGTTGTTCCAGGAAATTTCATTAACCTGAAAGAAATATAGATAAACTCTCACGTTATAATAATTATGCTGGGTTTCTTCTCAATGATCAGTTTTACGAAATTTGGAAATAACCTGAAATGTTCCAGGCACTCTTAGTCTAACCCCTGTCAGGCTGAGGGCGAGTGTCTTTCTGTGTGTTATCTTCATATTGGAGCAATTTTAAAAACAATAAACATAAACACAATCTGAATATAACCATGTAAATAGTTTGGTTTCAAGCTCTTTCTGTTTGCAGAAAAAGTTAAACTGAGTTCAGTGTCATGCATGCTTCACACAAGATTAAGACTAACCTTCATTATCAACATGAAATTAAAGTGCATTGTGAAAATTGTCTGCAAGTTATATATAATTATGTAATGTACATGCATGCATACAATGTACATGTATTTTACATCAGAAGGTGGAAGAGTTGGTGGGAGGTCAGTAGCCATGGCTGAAAGCATCCTATGTGCCACAAAGGTCCACTAAATCAGGAAGTGAGGACTAAAATGACTCTCAGAATACAGGAAACATGGACTCGAATTTTCAAAATTTGCCAGGGTGGAATACCCCCGGACCCCCCTAGACACTTATTACACATACCTAATTGAGAGTTCCATTAAAGCCACTTTTTACCATTAAGCATAAATAAATATAACAACCCACATACCTCAAATTTAAATTGTTCATCACACCTTGCCTTGTAAGTTCTTGCATCTATAAATGTTATTAGATCTTCCTGATAAGGAAAAGGTGAATGTTAAAAAAACCCTGCAAAACCAATTATCCTAATTCCTCTATTGTAAGTAGCCCTTATTTGAGACTTGTTAGTGCAGGATAATGTTCACTGAAATAATTATTGGAATAAGGCTCTACAGTTGATTAAGAAAACAGGCCTCTCAGATCATAAGAGGTATTTAATTACACATGTACATCAACTGACCTTATTACCAACTGCTATTGTGTTACCGTCAGGACTCCAACATATGTTGATGTTCTCTCCTTTGGTATTTACTACAGACACACACTTGTTAGCTGCAAAAGAAATATTGAAAAATATACGTGTGTCCTCATACATGCAGCCCAAGCAACGTTTTTAAGAAGAAGGCAAGAAGACAGAAGTAGTAGGCAGCAGATGCCACAAGCTTGTTTGGAGGCCCTCTTGTTTGTAGCAGATACTGCAAGAGCACTCACTGTTAACCATTCACGCATTTCCCTTCAAGGTGTTCCAAGGTCTGTTCATGTACATGGTTTGATTCACAATAAATGGTTTTTATTATTCCATTATTGTGCCATTAACAATATTAGGGCAAAAGAACGCGCAAAATATGCCACATTATTACACTGTAGAACAGGACAAAAAAACAGACTGAAAGAGGAGAGTCAAAATGGCCAAACCAAACTTTATTTTATTAATTAGTGGAATAATAAATGTCTTATACGGTGGTTTAACGTATAATATGTGTGGACATTTTGCTCATTGCTTGTAGCTTTCCTTGCCCCTTCAGGCTTGGAAAAATTCTACGCAACTCGCAAAATATCCACACATAAATATAATATTATGTTAAACCATCGAATAAGGTCTATGTATTTTGGGTTCAAATTTGAACTAGACGAGACAGTAGGTACCAGATATTTCATTGTAGGTAGCAAAATTGCCAGCTCCTGGCACATTTGGTCAATTTCTATGAAATTTGGACAGAAAATGTTCTTGGACAGATCTGTTTTTTTAAAGCATAAAATTTTACCCTTCCTCTGCAATAATAAAATTGACGCCTCACCTCTAGCATCCCATATTCTGATAGTTTTATCTCCTGATGCTGTCACAAGGAGATCAGAATTACTAGGGTGCCAACACAGCTGATCAACACTCTCACCATGACCTTTATGGTTTGTTTCTCTCGTCTGGAAAGAAAATGATTAAATCAGCAAACCTATTATAGACTTCAAAACAGAAAAGTAAAAACACACACCTATTTGTAAATGCTGGAATGGAAAATGTACTTACCAATCGATCTTTCTCCAAAACAAAAATACTGACAGTTCTATCAAAAGATCCTGAAGCGAGTCTTCTGCCATCACAGCTCCACGCCACAGAATGAACCTACAACATGCACAACGCGCCAAAATAACAAGCTTCACCACCAAAGCACGACTTCAACGTTAAACTGCGTTTCTCCAAGCAAATAACAAATCTACATGCCAAATATCAATAAATAAACAACTTATAACAGTTTCGCCTTGCAAACCTTGGCTGTATGCGCAACAAAGTCTTTTGTTCTTGAGTTATTTTCAAAGTACCGTCGCATTTCGTTCGAGTAGTCACTGGCCGCCATCTTGAATTAGCCTGGTTTCCAGGTTCTCTCGTCGTTGTGGTTGACATGTGGAAAACTGGGTTCCAGTGTCACTAAACACCGGAATGGGGGATGGACCGGTGGACCATTCAAGTGTCATTCCGGTCCATTCTGGTTTGCACCGGTGTTAAGGATTATTTTATGTTCCTTTGTGTTTTCCAAACTTTCTAATAGAAAACTTTGTGAAGACCGAACCGGAAGTTATGTTACATGTAAGAGCGAACCGGAAGTTAATTATTACGCGCGCGAAGTGATTGACAGTTCAAAAATAAAAGTCCCCGGATTTTGGGGAGAAGCGCTTACGCCATCAGGAAAAAATTTGTGTGGATGTTTTGTGTTTTTCACGGGACTTTCAAAGGGAACTCTGGACTTTGTTTTGGAACTAATTTGGAAAGAAAAATTTAGGAACCTAAGGAGAAACAACCGGTTCATTTCGCTTCATTCCGTTCGGGTGTTTTAGTAACGCTTTCTTCAGTTTCCACAACTACTAGGAACAACTAAAGTTTCCCGGTGACTTTCGTCTTAGCGTTGCCCTGTTTTTAATACTGCCGAACGTCAGAAAACAGGTTTAGATGATCTGAAAGGCGATACATGTTTTAGTGACGCGCGGTGCCCGTTTTCATTAAAATCTGCTTTTCCAAGTTGGTTAGTAAAACTAATTATACTTTTGCTTGAAATCTGTGAGCTCATGGCCCACAAGAATTCAGCCGTCTTGCACTGAACTGATTGTTTCGCTCTTTATTTATGCGTTCTTGCTTTTAAAGTAACTCATCATGAAAAATAGGAACTAATTTTATTGTGATTAGTTGAGAGTACAGACATTGAGATAATCTATCACAAATGCTTAAGCAAAAGAGTGAGATATGTAAACCTAAAATATGATACCAAACTTAGAGAAAAGATATTGCTACGATTATCCTAGATCTTCATGCATGCCACGTGCACCTCTCCTTTCTCTTAATTCCTTAAAAATAATTATACTGATGTGACTAAAATATTGATACGAATAACATTTTGATTGGCTTTCGATTATGAATGCACGAGTAATATTTGTTCCAGAAATCTTCTTCGTGGTATATTCATGTAGGACCTACTATAGACGAGCTCCTCTTCCAAGCTCCCATTTCACAGACCAGCAAATCCACAACCTTCTATCTCGTTAAAACTTTATGGCTTTCGCCATAGAGTTCTAGACAGTTGTCCAATCCATGTTTAAAAACAATTTTCTTCTTTCTAATATCGTAAAGCTGTCAGTTTCATCCGACAATTGAGGCTTTTGTGTTTCACTGGTTTCCTCGAATACAGCGATATCGTCGACTTGATCGAAACCTCTCTCAACGTCAGACAATCCTTCTTCATTGTCCAATAATGTGTCTCTCCTTTTAAGCCTGCGGCGACGCTTGCAGTAGAAAATAAGGAAGCCCACAGCGCTGAGCAGAAACAATACAGCTCCACTTGACACAACATATGTGACCGAGGCTCTTCTTCTTGCACTGGACTCAGCTGTTTAGATGGAAGGAGACATATCAGATAGTGTGTTTGCGATAATCTAATGAGCAGGTTTTAGCCTTGTGGAAACGTCTTACCATCAAAGAAGTGAAAAACTACTGCAAATACGAGAATTTTTTTCAGAAAATACATCATTTTATGTACCTTGCGAAGTAATCATATGCATCTCCCAACTTCCCGTTAGGGATTTCTTGACATTCCATTCCGGGATATATGAATTTCGATCCTCTTTCGCTGACGTTCTCGACAAGCGAAGACAATTCACCCGCTCCACATCTTGTTTTACTGGTATTGTTGACATAGGTTGGCGGGTTTACCTTCACCTTTGGTGGGATAATACTTTGTATGTTTTGGAACTTTGACAATCGGCTTTACCTATGCCCTAACGTACCATGACCTTAACCAGTTGCCCTTAACACAATTCCTCTCCGATCCCTAACCTTAACCTGGCTGTATTCCAACCCTAATCCTAACGTAACCCCTAACTCTTGGTCATTCTCCTGGTGGGTACCTTCTACAATAGAATATAAGCAAAGCCTCTGCCCTAAAGAGGTAAATATGCCACCTAGCGTCCTGGGGGCTACTCGCATGAAAACTTTAGAAAAGGGATACAGTCCTTCTCTGTACGTATGTAAAAGAGGGAACCATTTTCTACGAAAATATGCGAAAGGTTTACCTTTTTTGTCAAAAATGGCATATTAAAGGGAAGAGTTTAGGCGTCACCTTGGGGCAGAGCCTTCTCGTATAAACCTTTTACCTGTTTCACACCAACAAAACATGTTTAGTTAAACCAGGTTTAAGAAAATGAAAATCAGCAACAGAGATTTGACAGAATAAATTTTACATACGGTTCAAGTAACTTGTGCTTTCATTGTGCCAAATTTAAAGTCGATAAACATCAGTCAGCAACGTTCATGAAGAAAACAATTTTTAACCGTGTTTAACTAAACAACATTTAAACATGTTTAAGCTTTGGTGTGAATGGGGTATTAGTTGAGTTAAGTCCCCGAGGCCACTCTCCGTCCCCACTCCTTGTTTTAGTCAGTTGTAAAGTCAACTTTTTTAACTATAGAAAAAAGGCAGTGTTTGCAGTTACTCCTAAGTCTTAGGCTAACCTTGCGTCTGTTCACTGAAGGCCAAAGGTCCTACATATAACGTTATGGTGTCGTTCTTCTTCCTTTCTATTCTCTTGTCGACTCCCGGCCTGCAACCGATACGGCACAAGGAACGCAGGTCATCTTTTGGGCAAAGCACGAATCTACAATGTACGTACAGTGGTCTCATCTCCTCATGGCTAGAGCCAGACACTTTGTAACTGATCGTCTGTGACATGGATTGTGATTTAAACAGGTAACCGCACAAGTCGGCTCTCTTCACACAACTGAAAATAAAATAAATGGTACGAGCTAGTGCAGCACATTTAAAATCAGTGTTAAAATGGCGGAATTTATCTTCTAGAACTGATTTAACTTTTGCATATTCTTCGCAAAACAACAAGAGTAGCTGTAGTCCTTTAAGAAGCTTCAGTTACTCGTAAGAAAATCGGTAGAAAGCTATTTAATGTAACTTTCGGAATAAGTCCTGTAGCAGGGATTAGAATGACGTGGAATTACGGCACTCTGTAAACTAGATCTAAAACATTTCGGTTCAAACCGTATAAGCACAACCTTCGCTGCGTACTTTACAACAGAAAGTGGATTTTTATGGTCTGTGCCAGTAAAGAAATAGAATCAATCTTACCCGTTCTCTATTAAAGTAACACCTTCCTTGCTATCGAATGTATCATCCGGGATTGCGCGGCAAATTTCGACTGCAAGAAAATTTTCTGCGAGTGTAAGCTTTCTGCCATTTGGTGATAGCTCTGCTTTAAAGGAGACTTCTTCTCCGATGTTTACGATCTTTGTATCTACAGCCTTGAATGTTAGTGGTAAAGGACTAGTGTTGTTTACTGAAAGCAAAAAAATCAAAATTCTTAAGGATTAATCAACTGTGAAGTAAAAGGGGTTTAGTGGCAAGTATCTTTTTCAAAGCAGGAAGCAAAGCAGGAAGCAAAGCAGGAAATAAAGACCAAAATTGTCTAGACTTAAGGATCATAACAAACATTTATTCAGTGTATTTACGTGCAAACAAATTTACGTATTGTGGCCACATTCCCATTACATTCTTGAAAACCAGCCTGAGACGTGCGAAAAATATTTGCTGAAATACCTTGAAAATGAACTGAGAAACTCAACGAAAACCTTGTAAACTTCCCTATTAACTAGCTTAAACTAAAGGGGGGGGGGGAGGGGGGGGGGGAGGGGGTAATGTTTTCTGTGTTTGTTTTTGTAGCTAGGAGACTGGGCGAGTGAAAAATTATCTGGACGAGTGCAGCTCGAAGGTCACTCGCCCAAATGGCGAGCACCCCGGCCGAAATTTTAGTTTCCACCCTGAAAATCCTAGTCACGCTACAAGGGGCTGACACTTAGCAAGAGAGCCTTCTTTGAACATTCAAGGACATTTTTACATTGCGAAACTATCTCTAGACAATTTGTCCAGACCTTTCTTAGTGGAATTTATCCCTTGAGAATTTAATTTTAATATACATCCTGAAGATGACTGAGTCAAAAAGTTTTGTAAACATTTTTATTAGTTGTATCCTTTTGACTTTACTCACTACAAGGAAATATTATTAAAGTGCTGTTTAAGTTTCTCTGTTGCCTTAACTTGAGTTATTTACTTACTAAAATAAAGTTCAAAACAGTTTCGCGTACTAAAATATATATGTAATAGTGACTATTACTGACATATATATCTAAGCAGGCGAAACTGTTTTGAATACAGTTTCGCGTGCTAAAATATATATGCAATAGTGACTATTACATATATATTTAAGCAGGCGAAACTGTTTTGAATACAGTTTCGCGTGCTAAAATATATATGAAATAGTGACTATTACATATATATTTAAGCAGGCGAAACTGTTTTGAATACAGTTTCGCATGCTAAAATATATATGCAATAGTCACTATTACATATATATTTTAGTAGGCGAAACTGTTTTGAATACAGTTTCGCGTGCTAAAATATATGTACATATATATTTTAGCACGCAAAACTGTATTGAATTTTATTTTAGTAAGTAAATGACTAAAGTTAAGGCAATATATAATACATTTTAAACTTTTCTTCTTATCTTCGGATCAGTTAGTCACCAGCTTAGACCTTTCATGTAACTGTATAAAAGTAGGATCGAAACAGTCCTACTTTTATACAATTATTAAAAAGCAAATCGGGGTGCTGCATAAATTTTCTGATAACCTCACCAGTTAGTAAGGCTAAACAGTCTTTTTCACTGTCTTTCAGAATTAAATTGTTCATCCTTTGTAAAAATTAGCAAATGTTCGCAACGTTTGCGCAAGTTTATCAAAAGTGGTTTTTACATCCGCGCGACGTACGGAAAAACTTTGCAGGATTCGTCTTCGCTCATCTCATCAAGTTCAATATCTTGTGGGTCGTTCGTCCAGGAACCAACAGAACTTGTAGAAGAGCATATATCCATGTATTTATCCTCGGAAGAATGCACTTCTGCAATATCTGCTGCAGCTTCTGTTTTGGAGGGCGTTTCAGTTGATAAGCTTTCGTCGAATGACGATGATAAACTCCTGCAGGGCTGCACAATAATAAGCCTGCCAGCTGTAATTCCAGGCTGGATTTTTGGTGTAGGTGTTCTGGTTTTCTCACTGTCACAAGCTGGCTGACATATGCCACCTGGATACTCCCAGCTGCTTGAATTGCTGCTTAAGGTTCCTAAGGTACTTACAGACCATCCACTGCTCTCTGATGACAGGCTCTCAACGGATGATAAACTATTTAAGCCCTCTTGAAGTGCTTCGATGCAACCTGCATTTCTAGCACTACCACTATTACAAGGTGATACTCGATTTTTCCTTCTGCTCCAAACCTTTGGGATTGTCGGTGAAGGGCGCTCATTCTTTTGTAATTGCAGAGCTGTGCCTCGGTTCTTCAAAGACGCGTTTGACAAACGACTTGTACTTGCGATCCGAAGCGTTGGTGTCATTGCAGTTACACTCTGCGTTTGCTGCGAGCATGCTGTAAAACAATTTCCCATTTTGACAATCTTCGAACAAAGCAAATGTACGCACGGTAGTCGACACCTGACTTCACTTCAACTGGCGGTGGGTCAATTACAATTGTTATGTAACCAGACGTTTGACGTAGAAATCAGAACAAACAGTTGAGTGCGCGCGCAAATTGTTTATCAACCTGTCGGGCAAGTGAACCAAATATCAATCATGAACTAAACTGGCGATACAAAAAGAAAACGCGAGACAAAGGAATGCTACAGTTTTGAAGTAAAAGAACGTGGCAAATATATATTCACCAACAATAAACCACACTCAACGAGACAGCGCGCGCCCTCTAAAAGCACGTAACCAGATGGAGGCCTGGCACGACACACTATTGAGTGCCAAAGAAGTATTGACTGGACAAACGCAAAAGTCGTAGCAACAGAGAGAGGGCTGAGACAAAGGAAAGTTCTCGAAGGAATTGAATCACTGCGACAGAAGCACCGCGGAATGAAAGTGCTTAACAGTTTTGACCATGTTGAAACGTGGAAATCAATCCTGAACTCCTTCTTCGATCGTGAGGGAGACTGTAGTAGCCAGTGAAGTATCACAATTGTAAAATTAATTGACAGGCCTCGTTACATCTTCCCGCCCTTTGTTCACGTACGTTGTATAATAGTCACGATTTATTGGTGCGGTTACCAAGCTGAACATGACAAACAATCCGCCATATTGTCATTTTTAACAACAGCCTGAAGAAGATCAGTGAAACTGATCGAAACGTTGATTTTAAATATTCTTAACCTCGGAAAAGATCCCGGAAAATAGTGATAATTTTAATTTCTTAAGATGAGAGGTGAAAGTTTCAGAAATAGGATCAGACGAAAAGGCGGGAAACTTTGTGCCAATGAGTCAACCAGAGTGCGTCCCTCCTTCGCGGGAGATTTGCAGCGGGGGCGTTCCAAGCTAAGGAGAGATATTGCAAATATTTGACACCCCGTTACAACTTGCAATGTTTTCTAATCGTCATCGTTGCGTTACAAGTCGTCAGGAATATTGCCTCATGTTACACGACTTTTTCAATCATACAAAATGGTCACAGTGCAAAATGAATGCCGGAAAGTTTTGTATCCCATCGACCCTCAAAACATTCAGGGTCTCGGAGAATCAAAACTCACTGTTTCCCGTAGGGCCAGCCGACATTAAGTGATTATTGTAGCTTTTTTATTACTTTAATTGACTCACCTGCTATGAGTTGCATTGGTTGTACTAGAGGAACATGTTTAATTGACGTCTTCCTGCTTAAAACATTCGCCACAGTAATTTCAGATTGCAGAATCGTTTCATTTGTTATTTGCAGATTAGAAGTTCCATTACATTGCACCTCAAATGTTGTAGCACTGTTCCTTGAGCTATGATTGTCTGTGTTTTTGAGATAGCCATGTACCAGATTTGTGTAGATATATGAGCCGTTGTAACTTCGCTTGATTGTTCCACAGTCATTCAGACCAGTTTGTAGAATAATGTGGCTGTGGTTAAGCTGGTATCCTTTGCATGAATTGTTGTTTAAGTGAAAGGCGCTGTGATTGAAATTTGGAAGATGTTTCTTTGTTACGAAAATCGCGATGCCATTTGCAGGGCAATGAAAATGTATAGATCTATGAAACTCGGCGAGACCTAGTGTAAGAAATGGAATAATAAAACAGAACGAGATTTAGCTCTTTCAAGCTAGGTTATAATGAATTAAATGAATTTATATAAAACTTTGTCGAGGAATAGTTGTTTGATGAGCCAGCGTTTATACAACTGGAACTCCAGCAGGTTTCCCAAAAAATTTCGGAAACCCATTTTGTTACTAACAAATCAATTTAAATATCTTTCCCAAGAGAGGAACACAATAATTATGCTGATTACAAAGTCACGTGACTTGAAAATTACGCCCTAATTTCCATAAATTCCAAACTTTTGTCGAAATAAAATGTTATCTGATAATTTCCAGGTGCAGTTTTATGTAATAATATAAAATTAAATATTTCAATTTTCAAACAGTTGAAGTCTGCCCGTGCTCTCTCCCTCCTCCATACCCCCACCCCCTGCCGCTGCTTCCTAACCCCCTCCCCTATGCCTTGCTTCCGTCCCCGCCTGAATAACATGACAAATAAACAACGTGGGCTTGGACGCATGTCAGAGCGATTTTACGGTACAGTACATTCGTTTGTATTCAGAAATAATTTTAGTCGAATGCAGGAACAGACAAAAGGACCCAAAAGAGAACTTCTTCCCCAAAACAAATCGCTACTTCAAGATTCGTTGTTCCAAGATCTTTCAAGTTCATTCAATTACATTCGTAATCACGTCAAATTGGTCAAAATTCCATTTCCAATTTTAAACCTAAATTGTATTCTAATCGATCTACTATATTTATTGAAAGTTCAGGTGTCTTTATACTTACCCTCTGTACTTCCAAACGTCCAAATTCTTAGATCAGACCAAATCAAAACAATTAAAAGCGCTTGAAACGAATCAACCATAGTCTTTGAGAGTCATGATGAACTCATTTTGTTGTCATCGAATTTGCATTTTCAACTGAAACTGCACGTCGCTAATATACGCAAAATTATTCTTCTCACGTGCATTGAGTGAGGTCTCGGCCCAATGAGATCGCGCTATTTATCTATTAATTGTTACGGTATTTTTAACGCGCATTTTTCTTCGAATACTAAGGAACGGACCATTACTTTTTCGAGGGGGGGGGGAGGGTTGGGCAATTTCCAAAAAAATACCTGCACAGAAAACATGGCCAAAAAAAATCGTGCAAAATCTCGAGCGCCGCATGCGCGAGAAAATAGGGGGGGGGGGGGGGGGGGGTTATCCTCCTTTAGGAAAGTTTGAAAAAGTAGGTTATCTGAGATAGCATTTCGCATTTAAATCCAATTCTTATGTGCAAAATGTTTATTTTTAAAGCCGTCAGCATCAGCATTTTGTGGCAACGGAACTACATGCGAGCATCAATGGGGGAAGCCGCTTGTCCAAACTTGCGCTTCTTCACATCCCTTATGACACTCCTGTGTACCTGGACACGGTATACGTAGTAGACTGTTACGCTCGCTTACACTCTCGTAGACTACAACCGCAGACATTGCATTTCTGAGTCGTATTTTTAAAATGTACAATAAAACAATTCAGGTTAGAACACTTTCACGATGAAATGGAAACCAATTCTCAACCAGTTTTAATGTATCATCGATATATCTCACATGAAGTAGTTGATGGCTACCTTAGTAAGCCAAGTAAAGATTAACCAATCGAAACTAGGTAAATACAACTATTTAAAGCAAGAGTTAATTGTAACCTTGGATCTATTTAAGAGAAGCAATAGCCAGGGTTGCAAGAAAGCACAAACATGTTCACAGGCCCTTGAATACGAGAAGTTTCTAGGAAATATAATAATGATAGAGACGTCCAAAGATTAATAAATTCAGCTCCTCATATATACTTGGCTTTGCCAAAACGACTTAAAATCACAAAACATTACTGCTAAACAGTTAGCTCCTCAACACAGGAGCCACCACTTATTTGGTACAAAGATTAGATGAAAGCTCAAATCTTACTTGCCATGGGTGGATTTAAGGGGAGGGACGAGGGGCCGCGGCCGAAATTTTTCTCCCCCCCCCCCCCCCCCCGCCCCCTTTTCTGATTTTTCTCGATCCGCCCCTACTTATAGCTTCTGAGAGTAAGTGTTAAAAATGTACGCGCTCGGTAAACGTCTGTTGCTAAAAAAGATACAATTCAATTTAGATCCAGAAACAACGGAATCTTGAATCATTTTTTAAGGCTCTTCTATTTGCACCTCACCATGGAAATCATTTTTAAACTGGGCCCACGAATGAACCAGGCCTGGTGTTATGGTGCAGTTTGAGTGCTGGGCAGCAATATCACTAGCTGAGAGAACCGTGTCCCATAGATTGACTTCTGTGACTTCACCAGGCCCAAAAGCTTCGTCAGAATCGAACCCCCCTCTCACACTGTCTTGATCTTGTCCGATGACAACAGTTCCACCAGATGGGATTGTGTGATTTATCATCATGCCCGTTCCATTCTCCAAGAGTTGGCCATCCTTGTACAACTGTCAGTCTCCGTTATTATGAGTGTTATCCCAAGTAGCGCAGATATGATGCCACTGGTTTTCATCCATCGTAACACTGATCTTTGCGCTGTCTCTTTACAAAAAAAAAGACAAGAGAAAAATATATTGATATCATTTACCGTTAACAAGTTCTTCTTTGGCTCGATATACAATGGTCTCTTAGAGCGATTTTCGTTTGACCTTGAAAAACAGTTTCCACAAATGTTCAAAAGTTGTTTCATTCGCCAATAGTTTTTGAGTTCAGAACACATTTCCCGCTGTAACGCACCTAATATGGAAATAGTATTGTTCGAAAGACCAATCAAAATTGCCGTAAACTGGTGACGTTTACAAGAGAATATGAGAAGAACAGCCGAAAGAACAGCCGAAAGGAAGCGCAATGATTTGAATCTTTGCGATCGAATAGTCCTCAATTTTGTAAAGCTTTGTAAGGAATACGGATCTCTTCAAAGCCTACAGGTACGCTGCCATGAAAGGCTGCATCTTACAAACTGGTCTCCCTCTTGCTCCAGGTTGACAATCGCCAGTGGCTACAAATTTTTCGCAGATTGAGCGAGCGGTATTGTAGCTTACGCGGTTTTCACGCGCACTTACAGTAAAACTTCCGCTCGCGGCATAGTCTTTCAAAATCTGATACCTTTTTTGCATCGGGTATGCCGCACCATTTTTAAAAATCCCCTCTTTCTGGTTTTCCCTCCAGTCTGGCATTTTATCGGCCAGTTTTTATCGCTCGTAGTTGCAAAAAAATCAGAAACTCACTTGTATTTGTTCGCTGAAATGCGTTGCGTGTTCGCAAGACCAATAAAAAGCAGCGCGCGCTTGTGTCTGTTCGATAAACGAATCAAGCTGCAGGATTTTTGTTCGTTTATTGTTCGTGTTCTGTTTACGCGTAACCATTTCAAGGTCAAACGAAAATCGCTCTATTGCGCTGATGTGTTTTATTATTTTAAATGCAATCATCAAAGGCTCGGATCACGAATAACTTAATAAGTCATTTTGAAATTAATTGAAATCACTAAATACGATAATGATGCAACCGTTAATGTAATAAACGTGAACGCTAAATGTATGGAGGATATTACACGGTGGCAAGAAGATATGAATGATGAATTTTATGTTCGAGTGGAACATAAAATCCATATCTTTGAGCCACACAGAACTACAGAATTGAATCGACAGCACAAACCTATACGAAAGTTACAGGAAAATTTCCAAAGGGGGCGGGCCGGGGAGGGGAGGGGGAGGGCACACTGTGTCTCACCCAGTTACTTGCATGGTCCACTGCAGATGTTCGGTCCTGTAGATGGAGTATGTAACTATCTACATGATCCAGCATTGGAAAAGTTTATGGCATATTGATCCTTCTGATTCGCGCATTTTCGCCACCTGAATTGTAAAGTTTGTTTGCTATTTAGTTAAAACGTTATCTCACAAAAGTGGAGGGTTGGGGTCACGGGCACCCAGGACCCCCCCCCCCCCCCCCCCCCCCTCCCTGAGTGAAACTCCCGCACCTCGCTAGTACATGGCTGGAATTTCTACATCTCGCCTTTCGTCTGCTTTTCAAGAAAGAGTCCTTGTTGTTTTAAGTCGTGTGAAGTTTCTTTCTTTATGTTTGTATTTTACTGCTCCTTAGTGAACAACTTTATGTCGGCTTCAGTAAACTTTAAAACTTCTCAATCGCTCACTATCTTTCAACCGGCGGCAGCCGTGCAATGGCGCGAAATGACGTCAAGCTTTCTGCATTGCAATAATTTTCTTGTTTCTTTTCAACAATTCCTAAAATGCAAAAACTTTGCTAAAAATCATGCAATTTCTAATAATGAAGCTACGTTCAATCATGGACTTTGTCGAGGCTCTTGTGATTTTTAGTAACTTTCGTAATCTTCCTCGAGTCGTGATTTCCATAGATTTCGTTTGGGTCCTTCTTGGACGTCTCAACTAAATTGTCGAATTTTCGTCGACACTCTTGAGAATTTTTGTTATTTTCGAATTTTTTCAGTTTTCACATTCTGATTTTTTCGTAGCTGCCTTCAATCCTAGGTGTTAATCATAAGTGTTAACCATGTCAAGTAATATATTTACCCATCTGCAATATTAAGTTCAATTTCTGCAGAAAGAAAGCAAATATATATTCCATTCCCCATTTTGGATTCAGAAGTCGCATAACTGTAAAGACATTGCGAAGAAACTGTGGTCACATCCTTCAGCTTCACGAAAAAGCACACTGTGAATGCGGAGAGACTGGATCCAACTGCATTTGCTTTGATGGCGTAATCCTCAGTGGAATAGTTCCTCGGAAATATCATTCTGTACGCTGTGGATAAACAATCAATGAGAACTTTGCTACCCTTTACTGAAAAGAAACTTTACTGTCACAAGTTGTGCTGGCTGTACGTTTAATAAGATATAAATATTCTCTATGTATTAACAATAACGTTTATTAGTTGAAATATGATACAGCCTTCTAACTACACGATATCATAATGACGTCTAATTTTCGCAATTTATTGTTAAAGATTTTCCAAATATTTTGAAACATGCGTAAGTTACACTCAGAAAGAACATTTAGATATGGTTACACTGTACAGTAGTTTAATTTATTCAAAACACAAAAAGCGTTTTAATTTTAAAAATGTTAATTTTTCACGGGGCTCCTTCTCTCAGTCTAATAATAGCCAAGCTCCAACATCACTATCACTATGGAAGACTTGTAGTTAGTTTTTTTCTTATCAAATTCAACAGAGCTAGAATATTCAGTTTTCCGTCATAAATTTTCCGTTTCATTCCAATCTTTAATCCAAAAGGTGTGTTACACCACACAGTTTAATAATTTTTGTGATCTATGAACCCACAGACCTTTTAAACACGGCATTCCAACTTCCCTTTCGCACTGTTTCCCGTAAAAACCTGATGCGCAGCTGCAGTTGTATCCATTCACTCGGTCAGTGCAGGTCCCGTTGTTCTTGCAAGGTCGACTTGCACACTCATCAATGTCTGTTTAAGATGAGAGAATGTAAAGCGATTTAATCTTCTCTTATCTATCCACACGCAATAGTTCCCTTTTGGCTTCCAGTTATCAACCTTCTGTTGTTTTCCTATAATAATTTGAGTTTCGAATTGATTTTAAGGATATTTTACCTCCCAAATTAACGACTGTTTTCTTACTTTAGCGTATAACTCTCAAGTGAAGTATTACTGTAACTTACCCATTTGAACTTCACATTTGTCTCCAGTCCAAGGCATTTGGCACAAACACAAATAGGTTTGTTTTTCAGTGTTAAACTGGCATGAACCACCATTAAAACAGCCAGTCATTAAACAGCCCTAAATGAAAAATAATATATATATATATAAGATTAGGCAAGCCTAAAAGCAGAGTTCCCAGTTATTCAATTTTAGTGACAATATTACTATTCTGGTAAAGAAGCAGCAAGAATATTAAATAAAATGGTGCCTCATGGGTGCAAGGTTAATATCTTACGGCGCAGCAAAATGAAAAAACAACTTTTCTTTAGGCAGAACAAAATAAACTCACAGCAAAACATGTCAACTCACACGGACGAAAGAAAATTAACTCGCGGAAAAGAAGATCAAATCATAGTGCCTCTCTCCACCCAGGTGTATAAATGGGTACCGGCGAATTTACTGCTGGGGGTAACCCTGCGATGGACTAGCATCCCATCCAGGGGGGAGTAGAAATACTCCTAGTCGCTTCATGCTACGGAAACCGGGATAAGCTCCGGCCTGATGGGCCACTTGGCTCGTATGCAGACTTTACCTTTACCTTTTAAACAGACTAAACCATTTAACTGATTAACGCCGCTATTTCGTTAAAGGTCAAATGAACCAAAATTTCGACATTATTTCTTTAGGCATTTTAAAGCAACCAAACATTTAAAGAATCCATTATTAAGTAAACCTATGAAGAAATTTTGTTTTCCGAGCCTTAAAGCGCGCCCTGATTTTTGTGACGTCATAACCTTTTTTTGACGGCTTTGCGAAGACGATGGTCAATCGAAGAGCGAACAATTTAAAGTTTGAGAGTTTGAGTCAGTCTGAGTACCGTAATGATTCGATTTAGCGCCCGGGGCGCTTATTTACTTTTGGCACCTCAAGGGAGGGCGCTTATTCGAAACAGGGCGCTTATTCGGGACTGGGCGCTTATTTAATTTTTTTTAAAATCGACCAAAAGTTCAAAAGTAAAACTTTTATAAATATTAAAATAACTAACAATGAAAGAAACTGTAACAGTAACAAATTGTTGAAATTTCAGTTACTTTTAAAAGAATTGTTCATTTTAGCAGTAGATATATACATGTACGGTATGGTGAATGTTCACGAGTTTATCCACGGTTCTTAACAATAACAAAAATTGTAAGAATGGGGGCGCTTATTGGAATAGGGGCGCTTATTTACAAAAACACATTCTATGGGGGGGGGGGGGGGGGGGCGCTTATTTGGAAGGGGGCGCTTATTGGAAGGAGGTCGCTAAATCGAATCATTACGGTAATTCTGAAATAATTCTGAAAGGACCTAAGTTTAAAAATGGTAGTTTTATGTTTTACTACATTGGAACCAAGTTTAAAAGATATATGGGTTATTGGCCATGCGTGAGGTCAAGATGGTGCTTCTCTATGCACTTCTCTCGTGTTCTTATATACAGTTCTATACATTTCTTATATAGTCCCGCGTGCTTATATAACTGAACAATGCACTCGGATACTAATGATTTGAAGTACGTAATAGACAAAAGCCAAGAGAAACAACATAAAAACCTAACAAACAAAAAACAATGGAATCAGTGTCTTTAACGGCGTATTTATTTACAACATACGCGTATAGCCGTCGCATTTGCCCGTTGGAATTTTTTATTGATTTTAAGTTCGAAAACAATAAAAATTTCCTACAGGCAAATGCGACGACTATACGCGTATGTTGTAAATAAATACGCCCTTAGTATCCGGATTGATTTTATTTAACCCTTTCGGTGCCAAAGTTGAGTTTTGTCGACATTTGGAGGAGTGGTTATTGAACCACTTGTGACGTCATCAGTTTGCACGTCAGTCAACATCTCAGATAAGCAACTGACACAGCGTGGATTGATCTATCCATAGGACTATGCATTTTGTATATCGACTGCCTTCTGACAGAGCTAATCGAAAAAATAAAACACGATCTGTTTTTGGTGCACAATCGGTGCATAAACAGGCCAACACACCTGCAATTGATCAACGTCCCCTTTTCAGCGTTTACCGATGATTTTGTCAAACTTTTCCTGCCAGAAAGAAGGTTGTGAAGAACAAAAAAAATAGGTCCAAATTTTGCTTATGCGGATGCACCAAACTAAAATATTGTACATTGCTACATGGAATCTCTATCAAAATGTTGCTGCAATGTGAAAAAGTGCTTTAACAGCAAATTTTAGCGAAAATTAGCATCGAAACACAAACAAATTTGGTTTAACGGTTAAAAAAGCGCGTTTTCTTGGTGAAATTCAGCAGCGAAAGGGTTAATCCGTGAAACAACATAATAATTAGTGCGTATATAAAACTGTCAAAACAACGGAATTAGTGTCTAATAGTATTTGGAAGTTTCGAGTATTAACCATATTTCACGGGTTGAATAAAATCACTCTATAACGTACTAATTTTTTCTTGAAACATTAGTATAAAAATAATCTATGTAATAAACTTGTCTTGAAAATATCTCCCTTTTTTAATCGGCATCCTCTATTATCATAAAATGTTGTCAGTTTATTTACAAACATATGTTATCTGATTCAAACTCTGGCAGGTAACCAGATGCTTTTAATTAACAATACGGCCTGTATACATAATCACGTTGGCACTGTTACATGTTTAGTCTTTGTAGCCGGAATTCTACTGAAGACCAGTTCAAATAGGAAACCTTCAACGTTTTCCAAAACAAACAGCTTTGACGCCTTATAAATTGCGGCCTTATTTTGTTTACTTTTATTATAATTTTTCTTTTTGAGCGTGCTTACTTTAAATATGCAAATGTGTCCAGCAGTTTGGCAGCTCAGCTACCCAGCTAGATTCTACTTAAATAATTTTTCTGGGTGAAATTTTACCAGCTTCGGTCTTGTGATTCCTTCATTATAATATATTATTAGAAACCGAACGTAATTAAACATGCTGTATTGAGGCAGCCGAACTTAAAACAATCTTATTCTATTTTCATCCAATGTTTAAATAAAGGTGTAATGTTTCTCGATCTGTTTTGCCCTAAGTCGCACATTCAATCAACCTCTAAAAACATACTTTGGATCTTGAAAGCTCAATTTTGGACTGTTTGGATAGAATTGCACTGCGATCCTAAAAATAAAGGTATTCTAAACAAATACTTAACGTCGACTCTCTACTGCCTGTCAAGGGTGAACTGTAGAGCCACGTTTCACATCAAATACATTCAGTTATGAATTCAGTCCGGAATTAAAATAAGCTTGGCTTGGCTTCTTGTTGCCCAAGCATTTCTGTCTTTTGTTCTGTAGTTTTCCAGAGGTAAAGCCCATTCCAGTTACAAATGACCATCACAGTAAACGTATTAAATTTCGTTATTCCGCATACAGCTAAAAAATGCTACTCTTCGAAATGGTAAGATATGAATTACCTTTAGAAGCGATGAGAAAGTTGAGCCTTCTTGTTCATGGAACTTGGAGTTATCGTTGATGAGCGAGCTGTCGTGTTTGCTCAGCTCGCATGTTCCTTTGCCATCGTTTTTGGAAGACACCTTGAAGTTTGTGGAACTGCACCATGCATGTTTCAAACATGAATGACTGCACGACAAGAAACTGACAGTCACAAACCGTTTCACAACGTAGCCGTTAAGCCGAGTATTTTCCCGCGTTGCGAAGTACGCTGAACGAAATGTTGAATTCTCGGCGCCGGCTGTGAAAACGACGGTATTTGTGATGCCTTGAAACAGGAAAAAAAGCAAAACGATTTTTGTTTCCATCACTAGCAAGAGGTACGGACTGACAATGTTCATCACATTTGTAAATATATTTAACGGTGGTATCTTTGCACCTGCAGTAATTAATAAAACTGGGTACAACGTCGCGATTGGTTAATTCACAGCGGCACCGACCGACGGTTTTCTAGCAAATGCTTTAAACGTTGTTTTAGTCTATTTTGAGTGCTTTAAGATTAGACAGGTGCCGCTATCGATCGTCCGGTTGAGAGTTGTGGGAGTTTGTTGGTGACTGACACTGACGATGTCTTCCGCTCATGTTATCGAATCGTCAGTCACTAGCAGTTGCTCTTTTCAGAGCTACTGTCACCCTAAAGACCACGCTATACGAACTACTGGTACTCCTGGTTTCAAACCATTTACTTTAACCACAGTCACACATTACAATTTCATCCTAGCAATATCGTTTGAGTATTTGAATTTCTTGTTTGTCATGCAGTGGTAATGTAAAGAATGTGTTTTGTTTTGATACTCGTTTTTTCTCTTTTTAATTACCTACAAATGCTTATAACGCCAACTTATCACTAAATATTTATTTATCTTTTCAACATTTATGCATCAGCCACTAACGGGCAAATTGGTTTATATCCTGACATTCCATATTCAGATTTTTTCCGGCCAAACGGATACATGTACCGCCGACCGGTTAGCTCAGTTGGTAGAGCGCCGGACTTCTGTGCGGTAGGTCTCGGGTTCGAGCCCAGACCGGACCAACACTCAGGGTCTTAAAATAACTGAGGAGAATGTGCTGCCTTTGTGATGACATCTGCAAATGGTTAGACATTCTAGTCTTCTCGGATAAGGACGATAAACCGTAGGTCCCGTCTCCTGCATCTTCACGGTTATGGTCAGCAGGGGACATAAAAGAACCCACACACTTATCACAAAGAGTAAGGCATGGAGTTCCCGGTGTTGTGGTCTGGTCTTGTTCTGAAATTACATTGGGGGCATCTGTAAAAATAAATCCTCATTCGTTGTAAACTGCTTAATTGCAGTCTGTCTAAGTCCCCCGCAAAGTGTTGTAAAGCGCATTGAGCATATGGAAATGCGCTATATAAATACCGTAATTATTATTATTATTATTATTATTATTATTATTATTATTATTATTATTATTATTATTATTATTCTTTTTTAAAATTATACCATGAACGAGGAAATGACCAGGCCATGCAGCAATCGAACGCAATTCTTTATAAACGGGTAAATTCAAAGAATCGAGCAATCTGTCAATCAGGAGTTGACAGGAGAAGCGACATCAACGTACAACGCTAACTATGCTTCTGCCGAGGAGAATCTCGAAACAAGGTTGTTCAAATTTACTCGATCAGGCTGCCAAACACTGCAAATAAAGTAGTGCACAGTTTAAAATACTAGTAGTAATTTTCAATGTGTATATGACGTCATAAGTTTAGAAAGAATCCCTAATGCGCACGACGTTGGCAGGGAGCCAACGTGGCAGAGTAGAAAAGAGGAATTCGAGGTGAAGGGAATTCGATCAGTGGCCGAAACAAAGAGCAAGGTACCAAGTACCAAGTACGTTCAAGGCGCAATCGAGTCGGAAAATGTACATGCAGAAAGTACGAAAAAAGTCACGAAAGCAGCCGAGGATGTATTCAAAACGAATATCCAAAGGCAACAATGGTTGAGAAAACCACAGGCCGTCCACGCTAACGATAAGAATCACGGTACTCTAGCAAGGAGGCATGAATTCGAATGTTTGATGAATAAAATTGATTTAAAGTGTTGCTGTGTTGTTGTTTGCCAGCTGCTCAAGCCAATTTGGAGGGATTTCTGTGAGTTATTGCTTTGCGAAGATTTCGAACACATGCACTTTACTAAATATTCCCAAAGCTGGAAACAATTACTCACAGATTGATATCTTCCATGAAGTTGGTCATATTGCAATGAAATTTCCTCTAGCGTAATAATCGGTAATTTATTTTTCCTTTCATTGTTCCTTGGGTTCCAAGTGCTGTACTGAATTGAAGAAAAACCTTCCAAAGTGCGACCATTGCTTTTCTAATTATGCGTAGCCGGTTGAACCAGACACAAGGTCGCGTCATATCGACAAAATCTACCTCCGCTGGGTAGGGCATGAAGATATTGCCGCCAACGTCCAATTACAAAGGCCAAGATCAGGAGGTCGGTTTTATGGTTTTGTATATATTGTCCTCCTCGAATTCAGTGGAACAAAGAAAGAGAATGTAAAAATTGATTCACAAAAATGATAGCCCTTGTTTTATAAACTCCCGACCTGGGTTCCAAATGGACGCCGGATCAACAAGGCCGGTACATTTTCATAGTAAAGAGTGGTGAAAAGGGAATAGCCAGGCCCTGTGGCATAATCAGTAGTTCGTAATCGTAACTTTACAATGATCAAGCTTTTGTGATTATTAAAAGCACACCCAAGATTCTAGCCAAGAGAAAACCAGGTGGCTCAAATACAACCTGAGTGAATCCAAAACGTGCACCCAGCTAACTTCTTAGGAAAGCAAGCAAAGATTAACCAAAAATAGATAAAGACAACTATTTAGAGCAAGATCAGTTAACCTTGGATCTACGGAAGGTAGAAGATAAGGACGCAAGGAAGACACAAACATGTCACAGTTTAAAATTTTAACTGCTAGATTTTCAACACTAAGGTGGTGACAAACAAGATGTGTCCAATAATGGATCGATTTATACTAGAGACGCATGATCTGTCTGGACGAACTTCCATTTTAATGAGGTAAACATTAATTTTTTAGTTCGTCCGATAAGTAGTCGGTGTATACGGGAAAACAGATGGATCATCCGTCCACACGAACTATCTGGATAATTCGTCTTGTGAGACGAGCTATCCAGATACTTCGTCTGGACGGATCATCCATCTGTCTGCCTGTATTTCTATACAGACGAATTATCGGACAAGATAAAAAAACTCGTCCACACGGATCATCTGTCTGTAGTATTAAGTGTAGCACAAGTGTGAGCTAACCTTGACTTGCCAAAACAGCGTTTGATTACAAAACAATACTGTTAAATATTTGGCTCCTTCAACACAAAAGTCATCATTTATTTCGGTGCAACGATAAAATGAAAGCTTAATAAGTACTTCTGAGAGTCAGAGATAGAAACACACGCCCACGGTAAACGCTCCGAGCTGCTCCCGAGTCACATATTAAGGCTCTTCTATTTGCACATCACCATGGACATCATTTCTAAACTGGGGCCACGAATGAACCTTGCCTGGTGTTATGGTGCAGTTTGAGTGCTGGGCCGCAATATCACTCGCTGAGAGGACCGTGCCCCATAGGTTGACTTCTGTGACTTCACCAGGCCCAAAAGCTTCGTCAGAATCGAGCCCCCCTCCTACACTGTCTTGTTCTTGTCCGATGACAACAGTTCCTCCAGGTGCGACTGTGTGATTTATCATCATGCCCGTTCCATTCTTTTCGAGTTGGCCATCCTTGTACAACTGCCAGTCACCCTTGAAGTTCTCCCAAGTAGCACAGATGTGATGCCACTGGTCTTCTTCCATCATTACACTGATCACCGCGTTGTCTCTTAAGAGAAAAACACACAGAGTGTATATGTATATACATCACAATGAGTCCGAAGACTTTCAAAGATTAATCAAGTTTAACCCTGTTTAGCCTGGAGAGGGAGTAATTCTAACTACAGTATGCTTCGTACGTTTTCCTAAGGATTGTCGCCGAATAATTTCCTGTGTCAATTCTTTGATCTCGTGACTTGCCTTTCTGTGGGTCCATGTTTTCGAAGGACATTTTACCGAAATTTGGCGTTTCCTTTATGTCAATGTCTATTTTCAAGTGAGATTTTGTTTTTCACGAAAAACAATTATTCCAAAATCTCCAACACTATTTTGCATCACAACACGTTTCTTGTTTCTTTTCGACAATTTAATGATATGAAATGTAATCACTGCTGAAACTCGTACAATTTGTAAATTATATAGTTGCGTTTAATCCTTGACTTTTTTGAGACTCTTGCGATTTTTCGTAACTTTCGTAATCTTCGTCGCTTTCGTAATTTCCTTAGATCTCGTTGTGGCATTCTCGGACCTCTTAGATAAATTTGTCGATTTTCGTCCACTTTTCAGTGTTATTTTAGAATATTTTACACTCTGCACACGCCTTGCCAAAAATCGTAAAATTAGTCCACTTATGTCGCACTGCCCACAATCCTGGACATAAGTGTTAATACGGAATCCGCCAGGACTTCGAGTAGTTGTTGGACAAAATTATGTACCAAAATTATTTACACCTTATTGCAAGCTTTTGTGTTACTGCTTGAAATATCTTATCAAAAGAAATCTTTTCTAACAACACCAAACATCGAAAACCAATCTCGAAGTTCCGCTGAATTCCACTAAATCGCTTAAAAGACGCGAGCTTTTGCCTATAGCTTGTGAACATTAAATTTCATTTTCTCAGGCTCTGATAAGAAATTGTTGTACCAAAATTATTTACACCTTATTGCAAACTTTTGTGTTACTGCTTCAAATATCTTGTCAAAAGAAATCTTTTCTAACAACACCAAACACCGAAAACAAATTTTGAAATTTCACTGAATTCCACTGAATCGCTTAAAGACAATTTTACAAAATGGCTGCACGTGAGAATTTCCCTATAGCTTGTGAACTTTGAAATTCATTTTCTAAGACTCTGATAAGAAATTGTTGTTGGTGTTATCAGTGATAAATACTTATATCTTTACCTTTTATTTAGGGTTGAAAATAACGCAATAGGATTTAAATTATTCTGGTACTCGATTTTTGTCCAACTTAAATAAATATTACTCGACTTCCTGGTGGATTCCGTCTTAATCATGTCAAGTAATATAATTACCCATTTCCAACACTGAGTTCAATATATGCAGAAGGGAGACAAATATATATTCCATTGCCATAGTTGGTTTCAAAATCCGCATAACTGTAAAGACATTGCGATGCATCTGTGTTCACATCCTTCAGTTTCACGAAAAAGCACACTGTGAATGCGGAGATTCTGGATCCAACTGCATTTGCTTTGATGGCGTAATCCTCAGTGGAATAGTTCCTCGGAAATATCATTCTGTACGCTGTGGATAAACAATTAATGAGAGTTTGGCTAACCTTTACTGAAAAAAAAAAGAAACTTGATTTTGGAGAGTTTTACCTAGTGTCACTCACAAGTTGTGCTGTACGTTTAATAAGATATAATGTTCTCTTGGTGTTGACAAAAACGTTTATAGTTGGTATATGCTACAGCTTTCTAACTACGCGATATCATAATAGCTTCTAATTTTCGCAATATATTGTTAAAGATTTTCCAGCTATCATGAAATACGCGTATATTAGTCTCAGAAAGAAATTTAGACATCGTTACACTGTACAGTGTATATTTAAAAACACAAAAAGCAGTTTTAGCTTCAAAGGTTCATTTTTCACGTCGCTCTTTCTCTCAGTCTAATAATAGCAAAGCTTCAACATCACTATCACTATTTCTCGTCGAATTGAACAAAGCTAGCATACACAGATTTCTGTATTACATCATACAGTTTATTAATTTTTGAACAAGACCTTTTGTACAAGGCATGCCAACTTCCCTTTCGCACTGTTCTCCGTAAAAACCTGATGCGCAGCTGCAGTTGTATCCATTCACTCGGTCGGTGCAAGTCCCGTTGTTCTTGCAAGGTCGACTTGCACACTCATCAATATCTGTTTAAGAAGAGAGAATGTAAAGCGATTTAATCTTCTCTTATCTATTCACGCAGTTGTTCCCTTTTGGCTTCGGGTTATCAACCTTCTGTTGTTTTCTTGCAATAAGTTGAGTTGATTTTAAAGATATTTTGCCTCGCAAATTAACGACTGTTTTTCTTACTTTCGCGTAAAACTTTCAAGTGCAGTATAACTGTAACTTACCCATTTGAACTTCACATTTGTCTCCAGTCCAAGGCTTTTTGCACAAACACAAATAGGTTTGTTTTTCAGTGTTTAACTGGCATGAACCACCATTAAAACAGCCAGTTGTTAAACAGCCCTAAATGAAAATAATATACATAGATTACCCAAGCCTAAAAGCGGAGTTCCCAGTCATTTATTTTTAGTGGACTTTACAATGCAATAATATTACCATTCTGGTAAAGAAGCAGCAAGAATATTCAAAATATAATAACGACTTTTCTTGAGGCAGAACATGATAAAATTACAAATTTACTCTGTGGTTTCCAGAGGTAAAGCCCATTCCAGTTACAAATGACCATCACAGAAAACGTATTAAATTTCGTTATTCCGCATACAGCTAAAAAATGCTACTCTTCGAAATGGTAAGATATGAATTACCTTTAGAAGCGATGAGAAAGTTGAGCCTTCTTGTTCATGGAACTTGGTGTTTTCGTTGATGAGCGAGCTGTCGTGTTTATTCAGCTCGCATGTTCCTTTGCCATCGTTCTTGGAAGACACCTTGAAGTTTGTAGAATTGCACCACGCATGTTTCAAACATGAATGACTGCACGACATGAAACTGAGAGAGTCAAACCGTTTCACAACGTAGCCGTTAAGCCGAGTATTTTCTCGCGTTGCGAAGTACGCTGAACGAAATGTTGAATTCTCGGCGCTGGCGGTTAAAACGACGGTATTTGTGATCCCTTGAAACAGGAAAAAAAGCAAAACGTTTTTTGTTTCCATGACTAGCAAGAGGTAAACGGACTAACAATGCTCATCACATTTGTAAATATATTCAACGGTGGTGCCCTTGCACCTGCAATAATTAATCAAACTGGGTGCGACGTCGGGATTGGTTATTTTACAGCGGCACCGAACGACGGTTTTCTGGCAAATGCTTTAAACGTTGTTTTTGTCTATTTCGAGTGCTTTAAAGCTCTGTAGATTAGACAGGTGCTGCTGCCGATCGTCCGGTTGGGAGTTGGTGGTGACTGACACTGACGATGTCTTCCGCTCATGTTGTCAAAGCGTCAGTCACTAACCGTTACTCCTTTCAGAGCTACTGTCACCCTAAAGATCACGCCATACGAACTACTGGTACTCCTGGGTTCAAACCATTTACTATAACCACAGTCACACATTGCAATTTCATCCTAACAATATCGTTTGAGTATTTGAATTTCCTGTTTATCGGTGGTAATGTAAAGAATATGTTTTGTTTTGATATTCGTTTTTTTTCTTTTTAATTATCACTAAATATTTATTTATCTTTTCAACATTCATGCATCAGCCCCAAACGGGCAAATTGTTTTATGTCCTAACATTCGATATTCAGATTTTTTCCGGCCAAACGGATACATGTATACGTTTGACTTTGGCAGAAATATCTCAGCATGGCAGGTTGATATTTCCAGCAAATTAAGACAACAGCCTCTTTTTTAAAATTATTCCATAACCGAGGAAATGACCAGGCCATGCAGCACTCGAACGCAATTCTTTATAAGCGGGTAAATTCAAAGAATCGAGCAATCTGTCAATCAGCAGTTGACAGGAGAAGCGACATCAACGCACAACGCTAACACTGCAAATACTCCACCACCTGGCTGCTTCTGCCGAGGAGAATCTCGAAACAAGGTTGTTCAAATTTACTCCATCAGGCTGCCAAACACTGCCACTAAACTAGCGCACAGTTTAAAATACTCGTAGTAATTTTCAATGTGTATATGACGTCATAAGTTTAGAAAGAAACGTTGGCAGGTAGCCAACGTGGCAGAGTAGAAAAGAGGAATTCGAGGTGAAGGGAATTCGATCAGTCGCCGAAACAAAGAGCGAGGTACCAAGTACCAAGTACTTTCGAGGCACTATCGAGTCGGAAAATGTACATGCAGAAAGTACGAAAAAAAGTCACGAAAGCAGCCGAGGATGTATTCAAAACGAATATCCAAAGGCGACAATGATTGAGAAAACCACAGGCCGTCCACGCTAACGATAAGAACCAAGGTACTCTAGCAAGGAGGCATGAATTCGAATGTTTGATGAATAAAATTGATTTAAAGTGTTGCTGTGTTGCTGTGCTGATGTGTTGGTGTTTGCCAGCTGCTCAAGCCAATTTGGAGGGATTTCTGTGAGTTATTGCTTTGCGAAGATTTCGAACACATGTACTTTACTAAATATTCCCAAACCTGGAAACAATTACTCACAGATTGATATCTTCCATGAAGTTGGTCATATTGCAATGAAATTTCCTCTAGCGTAATAATCGGTAATTTATTTTTCCTTTCATTGTTCCTTGAGTTCCAAGTGCTGTACTGAATTGAAGAAAAACCTTCCAAAGTGCGACCATTGCTTTTCTAATTATGCGTAGCCGGTTGAACCAGACACAAGGTCGCGTCATGTCGACAAAATCTACCTCCGCTGGGTAGGGCATGAAGATATTGCCGCCAACGTCCAATTACAAAGGCCAAGATCAGGAGGTCGGTTTTATGGTTTTGTATATATTGTCCTCCTCGAATTCAGTGGAACAAAGAAAGAGAATGTAAAAATTGATTCACAAAAATGATGCCCTTGTTTTATAAACTCTGACCTGGGTTCCAAATGGACGCCGGATCAACAAGGCCGGTACATTTTCATAGTAACGAGTGGTGAAAAGGGAATAGCCAGGCCCTGTGGCATAATCAGTAGTTCGTAATCGTAACTTTACAATGATCAAGCTTTTGTGATTATTAAAAGCACACCCAAGATTCTAGCCAAGAGAAAATCAGGTGGCTCAAATACAATCTGAGTGAATCCAAAACGTGCACCCAGCCTTCTAAGGAAGGCAACCAAAAATAGATAAAGACAACTATTTAGAGCAAGATCAGTTAACCTTGGATCTACGGAAGGTAGAAGATAAGGACGCAAGGAAGACACAAACATGTCACAGTTTAAAATTTTAACTGCTAGATTTTCAACACGAAGGCGGTGACAAATAAGATGTGTCCAATAATGGATCGATTTATACTAGAGACGCATAATCTGTCTGGACGAACTTCCATTTTAATGAGGTAAACATTAATTTTTTAGTTCGTCCGATAAGTAGTCGGTGTATACGGGAAAACAGATGGATCATCCGTCCACACGAACTATCTGGATAATTCGTCTTGTGAGACGAGCTATCCAGATACTTCGTCTGGACGGATCATCCATCTGTTTGCCTGTATTTCTACACAGACGAATTATCGGACAAGATAAAAAAAACTTGCCTCACTAAAATGCCAGTTCGTCCACACGGATCATCTGTCTGTAGTGTTAAGTGTAGCACAAGTGTGAGCTAACCTTGGCTTGCCAAAACAGCGTTTGATTACAAAACAATACTGTTAAATATTTGGCTACTTCAACACAAAAGTCATCATTTATTTCGGTGCAACGATAAAATGAAAGCTTAATATGTACTTCTGAGAGTCAGAGATAGAAACACACGCCCACGGTAAACGCTCCGCTGCTCCCGAGTCACATATCAAGGCTCTTCTATTTGCACATCACCATGGACATCATTTCTAAACTGGGGCCACGAATGAACCTTGCCTGGTGTTATGGTGCAGTTTGAGTGCTGAGCCGCAATATCACTCGCTGAGAGGACCGTGCCCCATAGGTTGACTTCTGTGACTTCACCAGGCCCAAAAGCTTCGTCAGAATCGAACCCCCCTCCCACACTGTCTTGTTCTTGTCCGATGACAACAGTTCCTCCAGGTGCGACTGTGTGATTTATCATCAAGCCCGTTCCATTCTTTTCGAGTTGGCCATCCTTGTACAACTGCCAGTCACCCTTGATGTTCTCCCAAGAAGCGCAGATGTGATGCCACTGGTCTTCTTCCATCATTACATTGATCACTGCGCTGTCTCTTAAGGGAAAAACGCAAAAAAGTGTACGTTGATATCATTTACAGTTGACAAGTTCTTTCTTGGATCGATAAACAATGGTCTCTAATTGCGCCAATGGATTGCCTTGGATCAGTAAATAAAACCCTTTTGAATGAAATGAAATTACTAAATACGATACTAAAGCAACCGTAATTATTATAAACGTGAACGCTAAATACAATAACTTATATATACCACTGAATATGTATATACATCACAATGAGTCCGAAGACTTTCAAAGATTAATCAAGTTTAACCCCGTTTAGCCTGGAGGGGGAGTAATTCTAACTACAGTAGACTTCGTACGTTTTCCGAAGAATTGTCGCCGAATATTTTCCTGTGTCAATTCTTTGATCTCGTGACTTGCCTTTCTGTGGGTCCATGTTTTCAAAGGACATTTTACCGAAATTTGGCGTTTCCTTTATGCCAATTTCTATTTTCAAGTTTTTCACGAAAAACAATTATTCCAAAATCTTTAACACTATTTTGCATCACAACACTTTTCTTGTTTCTTTTCCACAATTTAATGATATGAAATGTAAACACTGCTGAAACTCGTACAATTTGTAAATTATGTAGTTGCGTTTAATCCTTGACTTTCTTGAGACTCTTGCGATTTTTCGTAACTTTCGTTATCTTCGTCGCTTTCGTCATTTCGTTAGATTTCGTTGTGGCATTCTTGGACCTCTTAGATAAATTTGTCGATTTTCGTCCATTTTTCACCGTTATTTTAGAATATCTTACACTCTGCACACGCTAGCCAAAAATCGTAAAATCCACTTATGTCGCAGCTGCCCTCAATCCTAGACATTAGTTTTAGCCACGTCAAGTAATATAATTACCCATTTCCAACACTGAGTTCAATATATGTAGAAGGGAGACAAATATATATTCCATTGCCATAGTTGGTTTCAAAATCCGCGTAACTGTAAAGACATTGCGATGCAACTGTGTTCACATCCTTCAGTTTCACGAAAAAGCACACTGTGAATGCGGAGATTCTGGATCCAACTGCATTTGCTTTGATGGCGTAATCCTCAGTGGAATATTTCCTCGGAAATATCATTCTGTACGCTGTGGATAAAAAATCAATGAAAACTTGGCTCACCTTTACTGGAAAAAAAGAAACTTGATTTTGGAGAATTTTACTTAGTGTCACTGACAAGTTGTGCTATACGTTTAATAAGATATAATGTTCTCTTTGTGTTGACAAAAACGTTTCTAGTTGGTATATGCTACAACTACGCGATATCATAATGGCTTCTAATTTTCGCAATATATTGTTAAAGATTTTCCAGCTATAATAAAATACGCGTATATTAGTCTCAGAATAATTTCCTTCGCAGCCGTTTTTAGTGCCGTCACGCAACGCTCCTCCCCACACTAAAAACGGCTGCAAAGGAAGACTAGTCTCAGAAAGAAATTTAGACATCGTCACACTGTACAGTGTATATTTAAAAACACAAAAAGCAGTTTAAGCTTCAAAGGTTCATTTTTCAAGTCGCTCTTTCTCTCAGTCTGATAATAGCAAAGCTTCAACATCACTATCACTATTTCTCGTCGAATTGAACAAAGCTAGCATACACAGATTTCTGTATTACACCATACAGTTTATTAATTTTTGAACAAGACCTTTTGTACAAGGCATGCCAACTTCCCTTTCGCACTGTGTCCCGTAAAAACCTGATGCGCAGCTTCAGTTGTATCCATTCACTCGGTCGGCGGTGCAAGTCCCGTGGTTCTTGCAAGGTCGACTTGCACACTCATCAATATCTGTTTAAGAAGAGAGAATGTAAAGCGATTTAATCTTCTCTTATCTATTCACGCAGTTGTTCCCTTTTGGCTTCGGGTTATCAACCTTCTGTTGTTTTCTTGCAATAAGTTGAGTTGATTTTAAAGATATTTTGCCTCGCAAATTAACGACTGTTTTTCTTACTTTCGCGTAAAACTTTCAAGTGCAGTATAACTGTAACTTACCCATTTGAACTTCACATTTGTCTCCAGTCCAAGGCTTTTTGCACAAACACAAATAGGTTTGTTTTTCAGTGTTTAACTGGCATGAACCACCATTAAAACAGCCAGACGTTACACAGCCCTAAATGAAAAATAATATATATAGATTAGCCAAGCCTAAAAGCGGAGTTCCCAGTCATTTATTTTTAGTGGAATTTACAATACAATAATATTACCATTCTGGTAAAGAAGCAGCAAGAATATTAAAAAATATAATAACAACTTTTCTTGAGGCAGAACATGATAAACTTACAGCACAACATGTCAACTGACGCGGACAAAAGAAAATAAAAGAAGATCAACTAGTTGAAAACCGATTCACTGCAGAGCGAAATCAACAACGGCGGCAAGAAAATGAAAGGTCTCTTTGAGACTATGACAATTTTGCATGATAAAGTATATGTATGAGCCGCATAAGGAGAAAAGATTAAAATATTTTGGTGGTGTTCCAAAATTAATTTTCTTTCTTCTATGTCTTCTCTAAACCTCTTGAAAATTACACTCAAATCACTTCCCGGACTCCGCAATGCAATAATGCATAACGCTCTAGACACGTGTACGCGTTGCGGACCTACGTGTTAAGTTAGCTCAATGCATGCGTTGGTCCACTGTATTAGAAAGCAGGAAGGGCGAGAGCTCAACACACGGGCGGACACGGACACGATCTTTTTTTTTCCTCCATGTTTTTTCTTTCTCTTAACCCCCAAGAAGCTAATAAGTGCTTGCCATTTATTGTTGTGCTTAATATTTATGCATTGCATGCATTCCCATTGCATGCATTATGTTATTAAGCAAACGCTAGCCTGGAGCCCGCTTTCATTTCGTTACGACACCAAAAGCTTTCTTGGTAATATTTTGAAACAATTCAAATAACAAAGTGCCTGCACCCCATGCTTCTGACATAGCAGATAACTATCTCATCATTATTTCACTAAGTTTCACATTTGCCGACATTTAATGTCATCTTCGTCAAGTCCAGTTATGCATTGGTCAGCCGATTTGCAAACAAAAGTCTACGACCCATCGACTGACCGTGTGAGTGAATTCGCTCGTGTGCTAAACTCCTATTTTGCATTCTGCAAAATAGTCATGGTCTCAGAGAGACCTTTGATTTTTTATTGTCAGTTGTAATGTTTGTATGTTGCGAAATTGTTTTATCTTTTTTCAATTATCGTCGGTAAAGAGACCACTCCTTATAACTGATCGCTAATGTTGAATGCCTCAAGGAATGAACCAAAATTTTGACATTCTTTGTTTAGCCATTTTAAAGCAACCAAACGCTAGAAGAATCTATTATTAAGTAAACTTATGGTGGCTCGACTGGGTTTTTTAGGGGCAACACCGCTCAAGTTTGAGAACTAACCAGATCGTCATTAACAATGCCATCGAAAAACGATCACCACAGCTGAATTAGGTAAAGATGGAAATTTGTTATGACCAGTGTTATTTTGTCATCGGAGTTGTCATAGCAACGTAATGACGTCATGACGTTTATCAATTTCGTTCGTTTTGCTCGGCACCAGGAGATTTTTTCGGAAACGGCTCAAGGGAGCATGTACCTCCTATATCTGTCTCAATGTTGGCAACGTTTGAACAAATTCTGTAAGAGCGTTACCGAAATTTTTGGGGATGAAGTTTTGAGGGTTATAAATACAGTAAAAAACATATCATTGTCATTGAAAACACGTAATGCAATAAAATCGGGGTTCCAATGTACTACTTTTTTTCTCGCAGATTTTGTGTTTACAAGTGAGTGTCCTCATTATTCACGGGCATTGTATTCAACTTTCATTTCCACGTGCAGGACTCAGCAAAAAATTCATTTGCATTTTATCAGTGAGTTTAGACTTTTTTCCTGATCTGCTGTTCTACACAAAAATAGCTTTTCGTTTCCTGGAGAAAGAGACCCTCGGCATTGCTGTATTACAGTCTAATGGCGTAACAAATGTTATTACAGTTTTCAAGTCATATCAGCATGTTTCCCAAACATTTTTAGAAAGCAATTGAGCGTTCTGTTTAATGCAAATGAATTTTTTGCTGAGTTGTGCACGTGGACATGAAAGTAAAAAACAATACACGTGAATAATGAGGACACTCACTTGTAAACACAAAATCTGCGAGAAAAAAGTAGTACATTGGTGCCCCGATTTTATTGCCTTACGTGTTTTCAATGACCTTGAAACTTGTAGGTCATATAAACTGATGACAAACCTCGAGATTGACAAGTTTTAAAAAAATTCATCGAGCGGTTTCCAAATAATTATCACATTTGTAGATGTAGACCATATTATATACAAAAGTGGCAACAAGAGCACCTGAATGTACGCTCATCAAATCCGTTTTTTTCGCAATCGGTCGTGGCGATCCCCATAATTTTGTATACACAATTTTAAATGGCATCAAACTACTATGAGATGAAACTACATTCCCAAACCGCGTCGTGTTCTTCAGATATTACCCTATTATCTCCATGATATGTTTTTTACTGTATTTATAACCCTAAAAACTTCATCCCCAAAAATTTCGATAACGCTCTTACAGAATTTGTTCAAACTTTGCCAACATTGAGACAGGTATAGGAGGTACATGCTCCCTTGAGCGATTTCCGAAAAAATCTCCTGGTGCCGAGCAATACGAACGAAATTGATAAGCGTCATGACGTCAGTACGTTGCTATGACAACTCCGATGTCAAAATAACACTGGTCATAACAAATTTCCATCTTTATTTAATTCAGCTGTGGTGATCGTTTTTCGATGGCATTGTCAATGACGATCTGGTTAGTTCTCAAACTTGACCGGTGTTGCCCCTAAAAAATCCAGTCGAGCCACCTTAACAAAAAATTTTGCTTTTGAGAGCCTTAAAGCGCGAACTACAGCAAAACTACGAAGATTTCCGAAGGCTTCACGAAAGCGTTTCCAAATGACCGCGCACTGGAATGCCATATCTACAGACAATCATGCATTACTTTTTTATTATATAAACACCGTATGTCGTTAGCAAAAGGAAAAGTCGACTTTATTGACGAAAGAAAAGAATAGAGCATTCACAACTCCACGGATAAAGTCAGAGAGGGAGTGATAACGCTCAAAATTAAAAAAAGAGGTTAGAACTGCCAGACGTTTTCCTTACGAACCAAAGAAATCTACTCAAGTACGTAAGTGTCTAGTTCTGGTAAGGATAAATCTTCAAGTCATCTGGTTTCGTTCTCTAAAACCAAAAATGCCATCATAACGCTACGTCGCTCTGGGTCTTTCTTTCAGTTTGTGTGCTTTTGTTTTCTTCTACTTACAGAAATTTCCCAACACTAATTATCATCGGTGAGCGACACGAATCGTTGAGTCGTCGAATTTTGATCATTGAGCGTGGTCAAAAATATTTTCTAAATCCATATCAAGAAAGATTGAGAAACTTTCGACAAACTGGAACGTCAGCGTTAAAGGCGTCAGTGAAAAGATTTTATTCACAGTGCCTGGCTCGCTATACCGACTGCTTACTTATCATTTTTGAAAAACTTACACAACTGACAAGGTCCGTTATTGAGTTCTTTATTCTTCAGGTATGTAACTGACTTCGAATTCTCTAACTTTTCCTCTAAACAAAAGCGCTACCTTGTCTTCAGGTCACTTTGCGTTTTAATTTTTGTATTGCCCGGCTTCTGTCGCAAATAAATTCACAAGACTCGTCAACATTTGTTGTTTTGTTTGCTTTAATTCGCTTCAAGACCTAGTTCTTTGTTATCGGACTCCATATCGTAAGAAACAGACAGAAAAATATTATGTTATGTCGGAAAATAGTTTCATAGTGCAAATTTACGACGAAAAGCTTTTTGAACCAGCGCCGGAAAAAGATTTTTTGCTCACGGAAAAACAATGGGTCAAGATGGCTCCATCTTGACCGCTCCGGTAGCCAATCAGAGCACGAGATTCGCTTCATCTTGACCGCTTACTGAGCAAGACATAATAAATTCAGTTATGAATTCAGTCCGAAATTAAAATAAGCTTGGCTTGGCTTCTTGTTGCCCAAGCATTTCTGTCTTATATTCTGTGGTTTCCAGAGGTAAAGCCCATTCCAGTTACAAATGACCATCACAGTAAACGTATTAAATTTAGGGATTCCGCAAAACAACTGAAAAATGCCTCTTTTCGAAATGGTAATATATATGAATGCATTACCTTTAGAAGCAATGACAAAGTTGCGCCTTCTTGTTCATGGAATCTGGTGTTTTCGTTGATGAGCGAGTTGTCGTGTTTATTCAGCTCGCATGTTCCTTTGCCATCGTTCTCGGAAGACACCTTGAAGTTTGTAGAACTGCACCACGTATTTTTCAAACATGAATGACTGCATGACATGAAACTGAGAGAGTCAAACCGTTTCACAACGTAGCCGTTAAGCCGAGTATTTTCCTGCGTTGCGAAGTACGCTGAACGAAATCTTAAATTCTCGGCCTCGGCGGTGAAAACTATGGTGTTTGTGACTCCTTGAAACAGGAGAAAAAGCAAAACCTTTTTTGCTTCCATCACTAGCAAGATGTAAACGGACTGACAATGTTCATCACATTTGTAACTATATTTAACGGTGGTGCCTTTGCACCTGCAATAATTAATCAAACTGTATATCACGACGCCCTAATTGGTTATTTAACAGGTGCACCAAACGACAAATGCTTTAAAACGCTGTTTTAGGCTATTTTGAGTGCTTTTAAGCTCTGTAGATTGATCTTAGACTGTGTTATATGTGTTCGGTCATTTCAAAGGAACTTTAGACTTCTCGAATTTATTATTGTTTCTTTTGTCCAATTCTAGGATTTTTAAGCTGTTGTTGAATTTCCAAACTCGTACCATAAACCCAAAACGGCATTTCCATCTCTTGGAAACCAAAACGTATTTTGTATTTCCCATATTACGAACGTTAGAGGTGATATTTCTCTAAAGTAAATCTGAGGGGATTACAGGCATTCCGAACACACTGAAAGGATCCGTCAGGGGCCCTGATTTCGGCGTGAATAATATTCGGATGTGGTCGGCAGCATTTGTGGACCTGGACTCATTCATCACTAGGTTGATGAAGTGCTGAATGTTATTGACGCAATCTTAATTAAAATAATTTAACAGGTGGCGCAAAGATAAAAGCTAACTCTGCAAATACTCCACCACCTGGCTTTAACTAGAACATCAGCGGGAGAGTCTCTCGTTCTAAGATATCTTATCGCAGCCGGCCACTCTAGTTGCTGTTCAACTAATCAGTAAACCCTTGAGGCAAACTCATTTTCTTTCGAGCCAACTCACCTTCGCAGAGGCTCCATCAGTGTGTTATGTTTGTTGCCGCTGTTTGTATTTTATCTCTTTTCAAATTGAAATGGCCAAGGAACAAGTGAGTTTAGATTAAACCTTTTTGCTTTTGCTTAATTTGTATTTAAATTAAATCACTTATTTTAATTCCTGCAATTCTATACTACTTTTTCCGTGGGTGGAATTTTCCTATCGCTTCCCTGCGAAAAATTTTGGAAAACTTTTATATTTTTGAAACGAAAAAGAAAAAACCTTAATCGAATTCTTCATTTACTAAGCTTTCAAGAAAGGAGCGTTTTTTGTGGTTTATTTTTACGCCAGGAATACTTCGATCTGTCAGGCACTAAGTGGCACATCCGACCTCCCTGCATTGGATCCTGAAAGCTCATTTTTTGACTGTTTAGATAGAATTGCACTGCAATCCTAAAAATAAAGGTATTCTAAACAAGTATTAAACGTCGACTCCTTACTGCCGGTCACAGAACCACGTTTCACATCAAATTCATTCAGTTATGAATTCAGTCCGAAATTAAAATAAGCTTGGCTTGGCTTCTTGTTGCCCAAGCATTTCTGTCTTATATTCTGTGGTTTCAAGAGGTAAAGCCCATCACAGTTAACGTATTAAATTTAATCATTCCGCATACAGCTAAAAAATGTTACTTTTCGAAATGGTAAAATATGAATACATTACCTTTAGAAGCAATGACAAAGTTGCGCCTTCTTGTTCATGGAACTTGGTGTTTTCGTTGATGAGCGAGCTGTCGTGTTTGTTCAGCTCTCAGAAGACACCTTGAAGTTTGTACAACTGCACCACGCATTTTCAGACATGAATGACTGCACTACATGAAACTGAGAGAGTCAAACCGTTTCACAACGTGACCGTTAAGCCGAGTATTTTCACGTGTTGTGAAGTACGCTGAACGAGATGTTGAATTCTCGGCATGAGTGGTGAATACTACGAGTCGATGCTTGTGATCCCTTGAAACAGAAAAAAAAAGAAAAAGTTTTTTTTGTTTCCATCACTAACAAGAGTTAAACGGACTGTGAATGTTAATCAAATTTGTAAATATATTTAACGGTGGTATCTTTGCACCTGCAATAATTAATCAAACTGGGCAATACGACGCCGTGATTGGTCATTGCACAGCGGCACCGAAAGACGGTTTTTTGGCAAATGCTTTAAAACGCTGTTTCAGTCTATTTTGAGTGCTTTAAAGCTCTGTAGATTATTTGATCTGTAGATTGATCTTAGAATGCGCTTTATCTGTTCTTTCATTCCAGGGGAGCTTAAGTCTTCTTAAATTTATTATTGCTTCTTTCTTCCAGAATTTTCCAGAATTCCAGAATTTGCAAGCTGTTGTTGCACTTCCAAAAATCTTACCCTGTACCAAAAACGGCATTTCTACCTCTTGGAAACCAAAAAGTATAACATACTTCCTATTTCACGAAATTTAGAGGTGATATTTCAACAAAGAAAATCTGAGGGGAATTACAGGCCCCTGATTTCTTTGTGATTAATATTCGGATGAAATCGATAACATCTTTGAACCTGTCTTATCCCTATGTTGGTTCACTCAGTGCTGAATATAATTGATACGATTTTAATCAAAATAAGTTAACAGGTGTCTCTGTCGATCGTCCGGTTGAGAGTTGTTGATGACTGGCACTGACGATGTCTTCCGCTCATGTTGTCGAAACGTCAGTCACTAGCAGTTGCTCTTTTCAGAGCTTCTGTCACCCTTAAGATCACGCCATACGAACTACTGGTACTCCTGGGCTCAAACCATTTACTATATAACCACAGTCATATATTATAATTTCATCCTATGAATATTGTTTGAGTATTTAAATTTCTTGTTTGTCAGTGGAGATTTACAGAATATGTTTTTTTTTTTTATGTTCGTATATTCCCTTTTTAATTACAAGTACCTACAAGTGCTTATAACGCCAACGTATCACCAAATATTTATTTATCTTTTAAGCATTTTTTGTAGAACCTGCATTTCAAATGTGTTTTTTTTTTTAATTTGAAGATTTGATTTGATGATTCGTGTATGTCTCTTTGATTGTTTTTTGTTCGTTTGTTTGTTTGTTTGCTTGCAGACGCACTAGCTGACAAAAAATGGTGTATTGCCAGAGATTTCATCGTCAAACGTTTCATCTAAAAGGAATTGTCGTACTGTACTCTACACTGGCTTCACCGAGTACCAATTTTTTCTCTGGTTTTTAAAGTTTATCGACTAGACAAGAAATTGGTAACATTTTTTTTTTCTTATCATTTTTTCTTCTTTGAATTCAACGTGGCAAAGAGAGACTGTAAAAATTGATTTTCAAAAATGATACCTCTGTTTTATAAGCTCTGGAATCCAAATAGGCGCCGGGTCAACAAGGCCGATACATTTTTGTAGTAATGAGTGGTGAAAAGGGAATATCCCTGTGGCATAATCAGTGGTTCGCTAAAGACCTTGGGGCTCGAGATCCAACGCAAGTCTCTTTAGCAAGACACTTTGTTTTACAATGCCCTTTACTGGGAGTCAAATGATTAGAGCAACTTGCCTAATATGCTCGAGAGGGTCGGGGAAGGGAACTGCGATTGGTCTGCTTCCCGTCTATGACAGATCAAGACTGTTAGTAGCTTTTTACTACGGTGTGCTTAACAAAAGAAAATCAACCACCGCAATCATCATCGTGATTTCCAAGATCCTTTAATTGATTATTACCGCCTAAATCTACTTTTAAAAAATTACAGCTGATTCCTTTACGTTACTGCAATAGCAATTATTACAGGGTAATAATAGTAATAATTACTTTATTGATGTGTCTGGGTATGTATTTATCTAACAGCAGCTAATCGGGGACGCTGTACACTTTACAATATATTTTAACTTACAATGTACAATTAAAAATTACAATAGTTTACTATATTAATCAAAGATCTCTTCGAGATTCGACTATTTTGTATGGAGTATGCGTTGGGGAAATGTTAGTATTGAAAGCGATTTGCGATGCATTAACCCATTGACTCACAGTCCAGAAGGCTTTTATTAGCGCGCACCCACCCCCCAAAACATTCCTGGCTCTTTTACGGCATTTAACACAAACGTGCGAGTGGGAAAAATATACCATATGCGTACTAAATCCAGACAAATGATTCCTTTCTGAAGTAAACTTTTATTACAACTAGACACGCTTTGAAAGACCAATTCATGATTTGAAATGTTAATTATCAACCTTGAAGACGGTGAAAAAAATTTCTTCACCTCTTCGCGTCATTTTAACAACTCGCAAAAAACTCTTTCTACAAAATATAACACTAGTTCAAAACACTCTGGTGAAAGGTAGGTTTTCATTCTGTACAACTGTCACTGACATTTATTTAACCACTTAAATCTTTGCATGTAAAAGGTAAAATTCCAAACGTAAACTGGGCAAATGAAAGAAACTCGAAGGAAGTTTTGTTTTAGATTAATTATCATTTCAAGATGTAGCTACTAATGTATCAACGCTTCAAAATTCTGCATATTTTTGAAGCCGTGAGATCCTGTATTATTCACGCTAAAGCGTAAGTTTAATTTTAGCCCGACGGCTTTTTGCAGTCAATTTTTCACTAAGTGGCTTTACCGATCCTTCTAAAAATTCCATTTAAGTTCGAAGCAATATTGTACATTACCATTTTCCTGTCTAAAGTCTTGAGAAGCTGCATTAAGTCGTAATCAAGTCCGTGCAATGTGGTCAAAACAAACGATTGCGTGACGAGCTAAAAATACTTCTTTCAATGAAGACGACAAACAATAGACTTGTAACAATAGAAAATAGCATTGGCCAATATCCTCTGACAATGAAGATTCGCAGCAGCTTTAAGAATGTAAAACTAAGCGATTCAATCGATGAATAGCACAGATCTTTGAAAAATACCTACCTGTAGTTTGCAAAATGCTAGACAGGCTAAATGACGAGCGACGCGCGAAAATAACACTTCGGGATCGAGAAGTGCTGACGCATTCCTATCCAATGACGTTTTTATCGCCCACAGCGAAAAGTACTCCCTTGACAAATTGAACAGTCCCTTGAGAGTATACAAAAATGCGGGTCAGAGAGTGCCAACCCAATGATCCCAATTCTTACCATTTTCCTTCTACCAAGCAAAATAGTCGAAAAAATTAGGAGGGATAAATAAGAATAAATCATTTGAAACCTGTTTCTAATACCTGATTCACACCAACAAAACATGTGGTTTAAGAAAATGAAAATCAGCAACAAACAACTGACAGACTAAATTTTTCAAGTATGCTCTAACTTGTGTTTTCATTGTGCCAAATTTGAAGTCGATAAACATCAGTCAGCAACTTCCACGAAGAAAACAATTTTAAACCTTGTTTAACTAAACAACATTAAAACATGTTTAAGCTTTGGTGTGAATGGGGTATAAAATTACAAATACATGCAATGTATGCACTACAAGAAAAATTAAAGAAGGTAAAAGTGAGAAAAATGATAATTGATAGATAAATGAATAAATAGAATAAGTGAATATACTGTTCAACTAAAAGTTCAAATCGTACTTGTTGCACTAAGGCAAGTTTATAAGAATCAGTGATAAAGCTGTGCGCCCTAGAAAACGTCCTGCTCCTTAAAAATAATGCTGCGATTTAATTTGGATCTTGAAAAGTCATTTGTTTGAGTCAAGGCTCCGCTATTTGCACATCACCATGGACACCATCTTTAAACTGGGGCCACGAATGAACCAGGCCTGGTGTTATGGTGCAGTTTGAGTGCTGGGCAGCAATATCACTTACTGAGAGGACCGTGTCCCATAGATTGACTTCTGTCACTTCGCCAGGACCAAACGTTTCGCGGATTTGGAAGCTCCCTCCAACGTTGTCTTGATCTTGACCGATGACAACAGTTCCTCCTGATGGGATTGTGTGATTTATCATATAGCTCGTTCCGTTCTCCGCGAGCTGACCATCCTTATGCAATTGCCAGTCACCCTTAGCGTTCTCCCAAGTAACACAGATGTGATGCCAGTGGCTGTCTTTAATCGTAACACTGGTAACTTCAGCACTACAAAAGAAGGAAAGGGAAATGTTTATGTCATTTACTTGTTAAGAAGTGTGCGCGCCAGAACCGAGAGAAATTTTGATAAAGTACTTATCTTTCAATTAATAGAAAACAAAATTTATTTGGGCCGATATATTTTAATTTTTGACAAGGGACCATTGTAGGCTCGCAAATGGTAACATCCATAGGTCCCCTTTTTTATGAGTCAATGAGCCAATGAGTCAAGGTGATTTTTAAACAAAGTAGGTTATTATGTATGGAACCATGGTTTGCCTATAGTTTTCAAGTTAGCTTAAAAGTGCTCCACTTTGCGTACGGTTAGTTCTGCTCTGGTTTGCTTGCGGTTAGTTCCACTCCAGTTTGCTTGCGACCTCGTTCACAGGGTCTCTCTCTCTCTCCCCGCTCTGGGCGGCGGGGAGAGAGAGAGACCCTGGGAACGAGGTTGGCCTTTTGTTCCACTCTGGTTTGCTTGTGGTAAGTTCCACGCAGGTTTGTTTGCGGTTAGTTCCACTCTAGTTTGCTAGTGGTTAGTTCTATTCTGATTTGCTTGCGGTTAGTTACAAGCTGGTTTGCTTGCGGCTAGTTTCACTATGGTTTGGTTGTGGTTAGTTCCAAGCTGGTTTGCTTGCGGTTAGCTTTCATTTGTTAGTAAGGGCAGCAATATTTTCAAATTAATAACTGTAATTTTTTATTTAACTCATTAATATTGACTCATAACATCTCTACTCTCGACAATGACGTTAGACTGCGAGCGGTCGGTTTTTTGTTCTTGAAATGCTACGCTCGACAGGGAAAAGTTAAAATTATGCGAATCCTCATAATTCACAGACGTGTTTTCGTGTCGAACGCAGGGGAAAAAAGAGACTGCTCGCAGTCTACAACGGCGTCTTTATTATATATATAAAAGTTAAACCGCCGTCAGTTCCCCTGCGCGAACTTCCTTTCCCCATTTCATTAATGTTTTCCCGAAGTAAAATGATCAGAGCTGTTCATGTCATGGTAAAATTTTTAATTAGAAATTTTTTAAAAAAATAATGATTTTTAAGTTTCAAAAATATATTTGAAGTTCGTCTTTACTATCTTTTAAGAAAATAATTGCTTATAGGCGTGCGCCCTCTTTAAATAAAATAATTGTAATTAGTATATACCACACAAGTGAATAGTGCTTTCCGCGCTGATTGGTTAACTCGGAGGTGATTAGCAAAGTACTATTCACCTCCGAGCAGCCGAAGAGAAACAAAATGGCTTCGCGCGTCGCTTTGTGTACCGAAAGTAATGTTTTTGTCCGTTAGTTATTCAACTTGTGTGGTATATACTAAAACAATTATTCACCTCAGTGTCGGTGAAAGTGGTGGATATTTACCTCCACCTCGGTGAATAATTGTTAACTGATGGAAATTGGATACTAAGATGGACCATGAATACAACATCAAATGAAATCTCTCACAATTGAAAAGTTTTAGCGCCCGTCTCAAGCAATTATTGCTATTATGCAGTAGAATTGTGTTGTTGGCTACTCTGATCGTGTTTAATCAGCATTGAGAACAGGAATAAAGCAAGATTGTAATTCTATAGAAGACTACTTTCCACGAATTCAACTATCACCTCAATACAAAGTAAACCAATTGCGGAAATGTGTAATTATTTCCAAACTTTTAACATTGTAATGTTAAGTAATTACTTTTCTTGCCAAGATCCAACGTTAATTTCAATATTTGGAGAAGAAAGACAAACATATATGGCATTGCCACTTGGCGATGTGGAATCGGCATAGCTGTAAAGACACTGTTCACTAGATGTGTTCACATCCTTCAGTTTCAGGAAAAAGCACACTGTGAACGCAAAGAGACTGGATCCAACTGCATTTGCTTTGATGGCGTAATCCTCAGTAGAATAGTTCCTTGGAAATATCATTCTGTATGCTGTGGATAAAAAAAATCGATATAAAAACATGATTGTTCCTAATTCACAGTTTCGCTGGATACAAAAAGAAACTTGATTTAGTATTCTACAAGTATTGTCGAGAAAAGGCCTTTCATTTAATTTTCGCAAGCAAGGTTTTCATTTTTATGACTATTTTGCATTATGCAAAAAAGGAGTGTAGCATCTAGGGGGGTTTGTATCTATCAAATTCCCAAGGGATAAATTTGCCCCTTCGGGGATGGATACGTCACTCAACGGAAATACCAACGCGTGAACACTAGCGGTTTGATTGCGACTGTTTGCAAAAAAAGCTGTCACTTAGAAAAAAGGGGTTTCAATTTCATATATTTGGCTAAGAGTCGAACTAAAATAACTTTTTACAAAACAAGAAATGACAATCAGGAATGACTCATAATAGCGTTTCGATAAAAGCTAACAGGTTATTTTTCATACTGTAGCAGCACCAAACGCCACTGGTAAATGTTGACCGAAAAGAAACCTTTGCGTGACATGAACAGACCCTAAGTGTTCTCTGGGAAAATGACGAAAAAAGTTTTCCGATTTCTCTCACGAATCAGAGATAACGTAGCCGTCTTTATGATTTGACGTATGCTTTTACCGTTCACACGAAAAAAGGAAACGCTACTGATGAAAGTCTGTAAATATGAGTGTTTATTACGCCATAACCCCTATAATAAAGCGAATTTCACAAAAACGATACGTCACATTACGCATGTGGACGTTCTTTATCTATTGACGCACATTTTAATTTTAAAATCTATCCGCCATTTGAGTTTTAGGGTTTATTCTGTTCTGGTCACGTGACGCGTTAATTATGACCGTGACTTGAAACTCTTGGAGGAATCTTCAATAGAACAAACTCGTGCAAAAAGGTTATCTGTATGAGGTTTTGTTTCCAAAATATTACAATTAGAAACCTGCCTCAGAAACAAATTGGTAGTTAAGAGTCACCCCCCTGAACAATTCTTTGAAGAATCAACATTAAAGATCATTTGATTCGCCTGATACAAAATAGTTGTGGTCTCAAAGAGACTTTTGATTCTTTATTTCCCGCGAAAATCATTCTCAGAAACTAAAGTTTGATTTGAACTTGGATTAAGATTTAGAAGAGTTCTATTAACTATGGTTAAAAACACAAAAGTAAGTATTTATTATTGAATAGTGTTTCTATGAGAATAGCTCGTCTCGTTTAAAAACAAGAACGAGCCAGACAAAGTTGTAGGCTTTACAGTATTCAAGCTTATTACTTATCAAGACTTTTATTCTGTTTATTTCTTGTCATACTCTCTGCAGAGCAACCCTAAGATTATTTAAAATAAGTTTTGGTTCGCTCGTAAGTGTGTTACACCATACAATATATTTGCTAGTATGATTTTTATCTGCACAGACCTTTTACACACGGCATTCCAACTTCCCTTTCGCACTGTTTCCCGTAAAAACCTGATACGCAGCTGCAGTTGTATCCATTCTCTCGGTCTGTGCAGGTCCCGTTGTTCTTGCAAGGTCGACTTGCACACTCATCAATGTCTGTTTTACAGGAAAGAATTGAAAATAGCGAAACACTTTTTTGACAAGATTTTGACGGTCCCCCATCCCTGTTTAGAACTGGCTCATAAATTAGTACATTTCGTCAGATATAATGTATTTCTATTATAATCAATGTAGGTATTTTTGCTATTTTCTTTTATTTATTCAGTTTTGGTCTCGGAGGTACTAGCACTACTACTACTACTAGTTACAAATGGAGGCAGTGCCTTGTACGCACGTGTCCGTTTCGTAAAAGGTCGATGCCACTTTAGCGTCACTTAAAAAATGGCATGCTGGCATCACTCTCTCGCCCCTACATCACCACGTTGATCCGCCAAACCCCCGAAAAATTTAATTATATAAGGTGGCTTTTTTAACTGTTACATATATAATACATGAGGCTCGCCCTATCCCTAACCTAAGAGTAAATCTAACTTAGATTAAATATGGCCTTATCTAGACCTAATTTCAACTAACAATCAAAGCACAGTTACGACCTTATCCAGGCCTAAACTAGAGCAGATGTGGCATCGTCCATTCCGTAAAGCTTGGTTACCAATGTTGCCATCGACCGTTTACGAAAAGGAAATTATCTCGGCCGACTCGAAGAGCATTTATTATCATAAAATCAAAATACTTCCCTAATTTTGTAGAGAACATTTTAGTGTGAAGTTTTTCATTGATAGCACTAATTTTGCAATCCCTAACACCTTCAGAGAGACATACATGCCTCTCACTTGTGAAGGAACTACCTTACCTCTTCTAAAATGCGTCATAAAAAGCGCCCACTTTTGCATTTTTCAGGTTCAATTTTCTGCTGGACAACCACGAGATTTGAATTTCTTGAAGATGTTTAAATGTTTATCTATTCCACAGATTCAATCGTCTCTCATCTATCAAAAGTTTTTCTCTTTTGCCCAATATTATTTGTCTGTTGTTTTTCTAATAACACAACAGTAACTTGTGATAATTACACAGTTCGTGGCTTGTCTGACGCAGAGTTTGTCCCGGCCAAGGAACTTCTATTGTCAATTTTAACACAACAGTAACAACAAAACGTTTTTTTGTCACGTGGCAAGCCATTGTTTTGTTCCTTAGATTTTCAGGGATTTTTTTCCCAAATGCCACTTCGATCGTTTCTTTCGGTTAAAGTGAAACTTTTATTTACCCATTTTAACGTCACACTTGTCTCCAGTCCACGGGATTGTGCACGTACACGAGTAGGTTTGGTTTTTCTCGTTAGACACGCAGGAACCACCATTTAAAAAGCCAGTCATTAGACAGCCCTAAATAGAAATTAAAAGAGAACTTTGTTCAAATTCAAAACAAAGAAAATACCCGTAAAGGGGAATATTATGTTTATATAATAACAAACTAAAGCTATAAAATTCAAAGCGAAACTCCTGCCATCGTATGTGCTTTCAGGATAAGAAGAGCTTTAGTTGTGCTAAACGGTCAAAGTTTCTTATTAATAATGAGCGATTCGATCAAGGTATTTTCGCTATTGATATCCTTCAAAATGATGATGGTCAGGAAATTAAACATTTTCATAACAACAAATACCCCTGTAAAGCTAAATAAGGTTCAAATGATTGAAGGGGATATTTTCCTACCCAGTGGTTTATAACAAATAACACAAAATTCAACTTAGTTTTGCTACAAGACCACCTGCAGCCAGACCTACCCCCAAAGAAAACGGTTTTTCTTTTGGGGAGTGGGCACGTGAACTCGTGGGCTATACTTTAGCATCCAGGACTTCTCGGTGTGGGAAGAATTCGAACGCCGAAAGTAAAAGGACGACTTTATTGCTTGTATTTACTCGAAATCCGCGTATCTTATTGTGGTGTATTTAATACATAAACAATGTACAAACTCGGAGTTACAACACGCACATGGCAAGGATCGTATAAGGTCTCTTGTGACGTGGCAACTTTACTAGTCCCAGGACTCCACACCTATAGCTCATGATCAAATGTGAAATACACCACTGTGCTGGGAAGCGAGAAATCGCATTTTTAGGTTTCTACACAAATGTTTCTAGAGGCTCGGATTTCAGAAATAAAGTACCTAAAAAATAAAATCTTAATTGCGGCTTTTCAGCGAGGGAAAATGTGGGAAAATGCCGGAAAACAACATCGATTTTCTCAGCTTCTTCACTGCTTACTCGTGTGCAGTTTTAATCCACGCTACTTTAGTTTCTGTTTGATGGCAGACTTTTACCCACTTTTTTGTGTTGACTTCAAAACCATACGACCATATCAGCGGTTGTTAAAGCAGCGAGTTCAATACCAGTCATCAACAGGCAAGAATTACTTTCTAACTGACGAGGTATTTGAAGAATTACAAGAGATACTACTTGCATTTCCCTACTTTGCTACGCTTTCTTTCGAAGCGAAGCCGCACTTGCCTCGCTTTCATATACTCGACCCAAACTGTTCCGCGCGTTCCACCATTTATGAATAAGGTGTATTTCATTACTGAATGATCAAAAGAAACTCCAGATTGCAATGGTAAATATTAAAAAACACAAAAGATGATATTAACTTCAATTCATGGAAGAATTTCCTTTTGATAAACGTTAACAGTCAAAAGCCCAAACATGTAACCTTCAACCGCCAAAATCGGTAAAATTTAGCCGCAAAGTAACCACCCCATTGAGACCCTCTAACAACAATAATTGCACCTTAAATTGTTATTTGAATTTTCAGCTCGGCGAATAAATGATAAAGATGAAATGTTTATTTTTCATCAGCGCGAGACAAAGAAATAATTGAACGATTGTTACGCCGGGAATAACAATGATACAAAACTGTAAGAAATTGACAGCAAATCCAATCAAATGCGTACTAAAAGGCTACCAGGAATGCTGCTTTGACGTCAAGGGTGGCGGAGTTTTCAAGGTTTTAAGGACGGTGCCTACTAATAGCGAGGTATTTTTTCCCGGCCGATGACTAGGCAAGGGAAGTAGATGTTACCAAGGGCTATTAAAATCCAAAAAGAAAATTAGGGGTAGCCACGCAAATTTTCGAGATAATTAGGTTTGAAATCTTGAAAAAAGTGCTGACGTGGCATTTTCAAAAAAAGTAAAAGGAAATAAAATTTCCTTACAAATTACCTTTTAATTTGTTTTTTCATGAACAAAATCAACACTAAATATAACGATCTTAAAAATAACTAACAAATACTATCTTCGAAACTGCGTGAACCACGACAAAACGATTGCACTTGAGCCATTTTTGACTCTAACAGCTCTCTCTTGCAAGGCCAGAAAAACAGCCTAAACAAATTTTGCACTGAACGAAAAATTAATCATGTGTTCTATAGACTTACCACTTCCATTTTATAAAATAAAAAGTATGGGTCACCACGCGTTTTTAAAAGTTATACGAGTTGTATGGAATCGCTTTTGAGGTCAGTTACACTTTTCCTATCCCCTCCCTAGCGAGTTAAATATTTGCTTCTCGCGCAATTTTTCACGCGTGCACCACGCCATATGTAGTTAGCAGTTTGCTGATTACGTTTGAGCGATTAGCGATGTGTTTCCGACTGTTAAATGTGAGCCATTTTATCGATAAGCGTTTAGGGCTTACTGATATGTTACTCTTTCACTGTTCCTGGGTTAGTATGTCCATTAACTGGATTTCGTTGCAACCGAAATTTTCTTGCATTTTAGTCGCGCGCTTGGTCGCGAAGTTGAATTCGTCATTTTGAGCGAGCAAATTCCCTTAGCGCGCGCGTCTAGTGCGATCGATGCCTTGCGTGATGCGCAGAACATGTGTGCAGTAACAAAAGTAGGCACCGTCCTTAAAGAAAAAAGGCGACAAAAGCGGTGCATTCCGAATTAAATGTACAAGAACATCCGATCATTTACTTTGATTTTAAGGTGTCTCTCTACAGTTTTTTCTGGACCATACCAAACATTTTTATTTGGCCGTTTAGCAAACTTCCCGGACTCGGATCGATGTGAAATTTACACCAGATATTGGAATTGGATTGAAGTTTGATATGATATATTTTTTAGGAAAATCGATATTTCCATGGCAACGATAAACAGAAAAACAAGATATCAGTTAAATTTGAATTCTAGGCGAATAAGATTTGATGTAAAAAAACTAACACCAGTATCTGAAACTATGCTGTACTGCACATCAAATATGCAAGAATAAAAAAATTCTGTATGTTTGATCTCGAATAAATCGAAAATATATTTCAAACCATGCTTTTTGCATTATAATGATAAACGGACCGAGACGCGGACACTGCTTTGATGAAATTATTTCGAAATAACACCAACATGTGTATTTAACTTATCTTTCGTCGCCGTGAAAGTTTTGTTGATTTTCGTTATCGCGATCCCGAGAATTGGATTTTTTCATACGGTCACTACCAATGTAATTTTTGGTAAATTTTCTACTTTTAGCGCTTTTTCGAAAATCTCCAAAACGGCTCCAACGATTTTTTTAAAACTTTCGCAACACATGCTTGATAATGCAAAGAATTTAATTCCAAAGTTTTATTAACGTTGATTTACTGGAACACGTCCAAAGTTATCCTTAAAGAAGGCGTTCGAACCGACGAAAATGTTGCGTTACAAATTCAGCGTTCGCAATTTATGCTAAAATATTAAAATCACTGTTTTTTACATTCCATCGAGTGAGCAAAAGAGTGAGGGAAAAAACACAATATTGAAAACAATAGTAACGAACTGTATTTATCAAGATGGAATGTAAAAGTTTTAAAAAAATCGTTGGAGCCGTTTTGGAGATTTTCGAAAAAGCGATAAAAGTAGAAAATTTACCAAAAATTACATTGGTAGAGACCGTATGAAAAAATCCAATTCTCGGGATCGCGCAAACGAAAATCAACAAAACTTTCACGGCGACGAAAGATAAGTTAAATACACGTTTTGGTGTTATTTCGAAATAATTTCATTAAAGCAGTGTCCGCGTCTCGGTCCGTTTGTCATTATAATGCAAAAGGCATGGTTTGAAATATATTTTCGATTTATTCGAAATCAAACATACAGAATTTTTTTATTTTTGTGTATTTGATGTGCAGAACACCATAGTTTCAGATACTGGTGTTAGTTTTTCTACGTCAAATCTTATTCGCGCAGAATTCAAGTTTAACTAATATTGAGTTTTTCTGTTTATCGTTACCATGGAAATATCGATTTTCCTAAAAAATATATAATATCAAACTTCAATCCAATTCCAATACCTGGTGTAAATTTCACATCGATTCGAGCCCGGGAAGTTTGCTAAACGGCCAAATAAAAATGTTTGGTATGGTCCAGAAAAAACTGTAGAGAGACACCTTAACCTGATGAAAAAAATAATTTTACTGTTGCATTTACTATTCATCCTTTCTATCATAGCAGTAAGATGCTCCCAAACGTCCAATATACTGACGCTCGTTCACTTCTTACTCTCTTGGTCACTGTTAATTGTCCAAAATGAATTTGTGAGAGTCATATATATCGTTAGTAAAATATTTTTCATAACCATCCATCTTCTGTATGGCGTTGCCTGTGTCGCGGTTAGTAAATTTTGATTTTTACATAAAAGTAACCCTTCGAGTTGTCTTGGGCAATTGTAAGTTAGCAAAAAGACGAAAGGGTACAATAATTTCGGAATACGCCCGCGGGAATAATGATAGCTTTGTTTTGTTTTGTTCTGTTCTGTTCTCTTAACTGCCGTGGACAGTTTATAAATGGGTTTCTGTTACTGAATAAATTGCAAAAAAGCAAAAGAAGAACCTGCTTTAATGGGCTTGTTTGGGCTTCCTTTGTATAGGTTTACTAGAGCCAATCGAACTCACTGAAAGTCTGGTGTTCGATTTCGTTCGATTGCCGAACTCAATCCATGGATTGAGTTCGATTGAGTTCGATTAACTATGCCGGGGTTATTATTGTGTTGTTCCGAAAATTCTGAAGTTAACGCAAGTGCATGCAATCAATTAGTGTGCAAAAAAATAAAACGACTGGCAATTAAATAAAAAGCACATTAGCGCAAGGTGGTCATTAGACTGCCTGCAGCCGTATCGTATTTCCATACCGCGTAAGGACGTACACAAGATGGCCATCAGAAACTGCCTTTTCACTCTTCTTTACTTAGCTTTTAGCTGTATATACAGAGGGCCTATTATACGCTTTTTACATAGAAAATTCACCTGATAGAGTCGATAGAGTCGCCTTTAAAAAACCCTATGCCTTTTATTGTCTTGTCATTGTCAATTTAATTATGGTGAGGCGGTAAAGATCTAATATCTTGTGATCATATTACATCTGTCAAACAGGCATGTCAAAAACATTTTCTGCCTAATGCTTTTAAAATTTGTGTAAGATAGTGTTTCTATGACACATCTAAATAGATTTAGAATCGAACACCATCCTGACAGTTAGGAATACATGTATTCTACGCAAATATTATTTCCCGAGTGCCCTGTTACCATTTCATGGGCTAAATTTCGAGGCTTTGTTCCCCCGCAGAAAAATCGTCATTCACTTATGACATCAGTTAAGAAACAAGCTCGTTGCGTCACGCCCGGCACAAATAAACCAGCGACATAACCTGACACTTGTTTGTCTTAGATAAAAATTTTATCAAAAGTGCATGTCGAAAAGCTAATTAATGGTTGCTTGTTGCTCAGAAATCTTTTTCATATATTTTGTAGTTCTCCGGAGGCCAATCCCCTTCCCGCAATAATAAACAACCAATAAACATGAGTTGTCCTTTTCCAATAAAAAAGCAAATACCAGGTTTTTAAAAGCTAAAATATAAAGTTTTGAATGTATTACCTTTAGAAGCATTGAGAAAGTTGTGCCTTCTTCTTCATGGAACTTGGTGTTTTCGTTGATGAGCGAGCCGTCGTGTTTATTCAGCTCGCATGTTCCTTTGCCTTCGTTCTCAGAAGACCCCTTAAAGTTTGCAGAACTGCACCACGGGTTTCTCAAACACGACTGGCTGCACGATATAAAACTGGGAGACTCAAACCATTTCACAACGTACCCCTTGAGGCGTTTATTTTCCCGCGTTGTGAAGTACGCTGAAAGAGATGTCGATTCTTCGTCGGCGGCAAAAGCCGCGGTGAACATGAACCCTCGAAACAGGAAAAATAGCACGACGCTTTTTGCTTCCATTACTGGCACGAGTTAAACGGACTTAGAATGTTAATCAAGAAAACCATTCCCTTAAAAAAAAAGAGTCCAGGCGAGTAACCTTTCATATGGAAATAAGTTAGACGTGCAAGACAACTAACGTTCGTCTAAGTAAAACTCATTTCCATATGAAAGGCCGTGCACCAGGACTCGTTTTGAAACAGAGGATAATGGCAGACATATTTAGCGTCATTGAGCTTGCAATAATATGGGTTATTGTTATTATTATGTATTCGTACTGCTGTGATCGGTAGCATTTGTGAATGTGACTTAAAATTATTCCCAGCCGGGTTGATTCAATGCTGAATATAATTGACGCAATTTTATTTAAAATAAACAAACAGGTGCCGCTATTGTACAGCCAGTAGTTCGTATAGTATGATCGTCCGGGTGAGAGTAGAACTGAAAAAAACTGTTGTTGGTGACTCACATTAATAATTTTATCAACACTCAGATGACTTTTTCTCAGGTTGTTGATACGTCAGTCACCAATGGCAATTCTTTCCAGAACTACTCTCACCCGTCCTGACTATCAAACCATACGAACTATTAACACTCCTGGGTTCAAACCATATCCTATAGCCACAGCATTAAAACATCATCCTATCAATATTGTTTGTAACATTCTCGCCGTTGTTCATTTATTTTTATGGTAATTATGTTAACCGCTGTCCACAGCGACAGTGTCTTCGTCGTTTGTGCATAAATTTAGCGTTTTTAAAAAGTTCGCAGTTTGCTTGGCTACAACGGTCAAATTGATGTTATCTTCGATCTTTAGGCTATTTGTTTGTGTTTTCTATCTTCTGCGCTACCTGCTATCATTCAGGAAAACCTCTGTAAGATTGTGTTTTTGTTGGTTTGCTTTCGTTTAATTTTTCTAGGGTTTGATATTTATTCAATGTTTACTTTGTTGTGTTTCTTTGTTTCAGTCAAACTCGTAGTTGTATTAAAATGCTTCGCACGATGTTTGGAGTACTGAATAATTGTTTCACCGCCATGTCTACCGCCATCTCGATTCAACGATAACATTGTTTGAGTATTTGAATTTTTTTTTGTCAGTCACAATGTATAGTATTTGTTTTGTTTTGATATTCCTTTCTTTTCTTTTTAGTTACACGTCCTACAAATGCTTATAACGCCAACAAACACTGAATAGTTTATTAACTTTTCAACAATTATTCATCAATCACTAGCAGGCAAATTATTTAATATTCCAATATTTGATGTTCAGGATTTTTGCCCTCCAAACAGATGCAGGTATACGTATGAGTTTCGCAGAAATATTTCTGCTTGGCGTGTCGATATAACCAGCAATAGAGTACCTTCTTCATTAAAACCATGACCAAGAAAATAGCCAGGCCATACAGAACTCAAACACGATTCTTCGGCCGGGTATCAAGAAAAGCGGCCTACTAAGTAATTAGTTCACTGATGATTTTGACGTTATAGTGTCAATTTTTGACAATGGCGGCAAGAGCTTCAAAATACCCTGGGGAGCTTTTGACTTTTTCGATTAACATACGAGCGGGAAATTCAAATAATCGGAAAGACGGAACTTAAGACAAATTTTCCCCAGGGGAGGTGGTACTGGAAAGTTAAGGAGGTTTCATGTTCAAATCGTTGTTTCGCGTCTTTACAAGTATCAATAAAAAGTTAAGCGAGTTCTCATGTTCAAAACATAAGTTCGGGTCTTCACAAGTATGAATGATAAGTTATGCGAGGTTTCATGTTCAAAGCGTTGGTGCGCGCCTTCACCATTATTAATAAAAAGCTAAGCAAGATTTCTTGTTCAAGACGTCGGTTCACATTTTCACAAGTATCAATAAAAAGCTTATCAAGATTTCGTTTTCAAAACGTCGGTTTGCGTCTTCACAAGTATTAATAAAAAGCAACGTTTCATGTTTAAAGCGGTGGTTCGGGTACACTCTTCACAAGTATGAAAATTGACCTGACAAGTGCAAATTTACGCTACCCACTCCCCCAATGCAGCAAAATTGTCATGCGGAAAATTTCCGATTAGCCACGAGCTTTTCCGCTTAGTTTTGACTAAAGTCCCTCAGCGCTACCAAGAACAAAAGGACTATTGTTTAATGCTTAATGGGAGAAGTTGGGCCGGAATAGCATTGAGCGATCTGTCAATCACCAGTTGACAGAAAAAGCGACAACAAAGTACATAGGACGCAAAGATGAAAGCTAATTCTGTAAATACTCCACCACCTGGCTTGAAACTACAACATCAGCGGGAGAGACGATCGTTCTAAGATTTCTTAACACAGCCATTCTAATCATTGTTCGACTAATCAGTAATCCCTTGACGCAAACTTATTCTCTTCAGACGAGTTTGTTAGTATTACTCTATCAAGCTGCAAAAAGTTCTTAGTAAGCTTGTGTACATTTAAAAATACTTGTAGTTGTTTACAATTTGTATAGCGTCAGAAGGTTAAAAAGAGATGAAAAAGATCAAATATTCTCGCAAGGGCGTGTTGGATAATATAACCCAACGTTTTCCTGATATGCGAACCATACAAGAAGGACCTCGGGTGATACCCTCCCATTACGGTCTCGAGCTGTAATAAGAAGTCTATTTTGTGGCTCCTTGCCGCGCTGGTGGCCGTATTTTTCCAGCCAGCCGGGCATTAAAATCGCTCTAAGCTCCTGAAGGCATTACTTGAGAAAACAGCCTGTTGTATAAAATAGGCATCAGCAAGTTGTTAGAGATGCCGGAGAAGGGGGGAAGAGAAATTGCAATTGGCGGGCATTCCATCAATACTACAGAAACTAACAGAAACTACAGAAATGTTTGTGTATGCTAAGCGTAAGCATATGTCAGTCAGCAGACAAGGCTAGGAAAGAAAGTTAAACATCACCATGCTTTCCAAGATCCTTTAATAGATTTATTATCAGACCAACCATTTCTACTGTTTCAACTATCAGCTCATACTGTTTAAATGAAGGCTGAAATCTTACTTGTTATCACACAACTACAGTTACATAGAAAAGTGTGCCTTCAGGAAACGTCCTGCTGCTTCAAAATAATACTACAATTTAGTTTGGATCTTGATAATCCAGAGTCATTTGTTTGAATCAAGGCTCCTCTATTTGCACAACACCATGGGTACCATTTTTGAACTGGGCCCACGAATGAACCAGGCCTGGCATTATGGTGCAGTTTGAGTGCTGGGCAGCAATATCACTCGCTGAGAGGACCGTGTCCCATAGATTGACTTCTGTCACTTCACCAGGCCCAAACGCATCGCCTATCTCGAACCCACCTCCCACGCTGTCTTGATCTTGCCCGATAACAACAGTTCCACCAGATGGGATTGTGTGATTCCTCATAAAGCCTGTTCCATTCTCCTCGAGTTTGCCATCCTTATACAACTGCCAGTCACCCTTAGTGTTCTCCCAAGTAACACAGATGTGATGCCACTGGTTTTCTTTAATCGTAACATTGGTGTCTACTTCTCTAAAGACAATTACGTGAAAAAAGAAATGTTTATATCATTAACTCGTCATTTCATAGGAGCAGACCCACAGTGAAAACAACTTTGGTCCGCCATGTTCTATGTTAAAAATAACAATAATTGTATAAGTCCTCCTCGCCCGTACTTACCCTCCCTTCCCTCCTATCTTTATCCTAGTTGGCAGTGAATATGTTTCCTATATTAATAGACCTGTTCATTTCCAAGTTAAAATTTAAGATTTCAAGGATATGATTTGAGTTTACTATTGCCATCCTCAAATAAAGATACAAAGATGGGCAATATGTGTAACCAGATGTAACACCAAAATCATGGTGCCTTTCACAAATTTCATTTTTCGGGAGCAAGGGCTTTCTTTATCGACCCTTAATTAACATATTGCTTCAAAGTATTATGACCCTTTAATCTCTTTTTGCGATGTAATTACTTTTCCGGAAGTCCCAGCCTAGTTCCGACGTTGATTTCAATGTTTGGAGCAGAAAGGGAAACATATATTCCATTGCCTCCGGGTGATCCTGAAGCCGCATAGCTGTAAAGACATTGTTCACTGGATGAATTCACATCCTTCAGTTTCACAAAAAAGCACACTGTGAATGCGGAGAGACTGGATCCAACTGTATTTGCTTTGATGGCGTAATCCTGAGTCGAAATCCTCGGAAATATCATTCTGTATGCTGCGGTTAAATAATCGATAAGAACATGATTATTCGTAATTAAATCGTAGCTTCACTAGGTACTATAAAGGAAAGTTCATTTTGCTTAATTTTACTTACACTGTCACAAATTGTGTTGCACATACTTTTGAGAAATTAAAGATTTCTTTCCACAGTTCGGTTTTATTTTTGGAAGCTGGGTTATAATTTTTGTTAATTGTTCGCTTTATGAATCTTTCAAAGATTGCAGATCAATATATACTTGAGAAAATTATTCTTAGAAAGAAAATTAAAAGATTGCCAATTTACTACAGTAAAATCCCACAAGTAAGAACTTAATTTTTAAAAACCTGTTAGGTTAAAATTTACCAGGTATATCCCCTTTATAAAAAGGACCACTAAAATTTAAAAAACAGGTTCTTGATTAAAAATGTTTACTTTTAGGGGAATAAAATACGTCAAAATTCTGGATCCTCTTTAGAGACACCTTGAAGCCTTATCACTCCAGTTCCCAGCATTACAGAACATGTTTATAATGAATTAAATAAATGTTCTGAATGAGGACATCAATATCCCTGTGATTAGTGCTCCAATAGTCTTCTATTATAGTCATTTTTATATAAACACTTATTTGGTACGCAAATTTCATACAAGAAAAACGCGGAATGCTACTAAAAATTCTATTAGCAACAATGTAAATTTCTCTTCTGAAAATAAGAACCTAAATAACCTAAATTTGTGCTAATTACCATTTATGTAAGAACCTGTTTAGGCCAACTTGGGAAAATGCAGGTTCTTACTCGTGGGTTTTTTACGGTATGGTTTACTGAGAAAGCAAATGTAAGTTCTTTTGTGAACGTTTTGCAAGTTGATGAATCTAAAAGTCGCTAGGAGTAAGATTAAAAAATACTAGTTATTAATAATTGAATACTGTCGCTATACAAGAATAGTTCGTTTCGTTAAGGATGCTGTTGATGTGACCTCGAATATGAAAAGTTACAAGAGACCAGACAAACTTTTTTGGGCTTCCTCTCTCTTGAGTTCAAGTTTATCGCCCACTAAAGCTGCTAGCACGTTTTTTTCTCGCCAATCTCTCTGGCGAGCATCCTAAGATTTTTTTTATTTTAAGGTTTTCTTTACTTTTAAACAGCATGCCATATACTAGCCTGTATGAATTATATCCGCACAGACCTTTCACACATGGCATGCCAACTTCCCTTTCGCACTGTTTCCCGTAAAAACCTGATGCGCAGCTGCAGTTGTATCCATTCACTCGGTCGGTGCAGGTCCCGTTGTTCTTGCAAGGTCTACTTGCACACTCATCAATGTCTGTTTTGGAGGAGAAGATGAAAGTGGCTTTTATTTTTTATTTTTCTTTTATATGAATAATAATTATGTAATGTTTCTGAGGTTATTCCGAGGAAGTATCCTAATGTGCTTCAACTCATTTGACCGAAGTTATAATAATAATAATAATAATAATAATAATAATAATAATAATAATAATAATAATAATAATAACACGCAACACCCAGCCCTGACGTATGGCTCCTTGAAGTTGTAGGCACTGCAACGGCCACACCCCGGGCAACGGTGTGGACCCACCGGCTGAACTATGTCAGGGTAGCTGGCTCACATTAAGGCTGGTGAGAGAAATGGGCAGGTGGGGCTCAATAGCTGTGAAAGGCGGCCCACCTAGGTGATGGAAAACTCCAAACTAAAACCCAGGTGGTAGCACCTGTTAGCCCAGAAGGCAGCTACCATGGGGAAGGATAACCCCTATAACAAAACCAACCCCTCCATCTGGAGTTGGTCGTAGGGCTAATCACCCTGCACCGTAAAAAATACTGATTACAGAAACCAGAGATTCGTTGAGGACAGTCTACACTGGATCTAGCACGACCACTTGCCTAACTCCAGTGGAGAACTTCATCACATGGGATGAGGGCAGAGTGACAGACATGGGTGAAAACTGCAAAGAAGCTCGTGTGCTGAAAGGGTCGTTGGCTAATCCAAAAATTGTACATAGGATCGGATGTTGGAATGTGCGAACACTGTACAGCGTCGGCAAAACAGCTCAAGCAACATCTGAGATGCAACGCTACAGGCTCAGCATACTGGGAATGGAATCAGTGAATGCAGGTGGTCTGGCTTCGGCAGGCCGAGAACTCAGACTGGAGAGACCATCGTCTACTCAGGTAGGGAAGATGACATGCACCAAAGTGGAGTAGCAATTGTGATGACTAGATATGCCAGCAGGTGCCTAGAGAACTGGACACCAGTCAGCGCCCGGATCATCGTGGCCAGGTTTTACTCCAGGTACATAAAGACAACCATTGTACAGGTATATGCTCCAACCAATGAAGTAGAAGACGAGGCAAAGGATACTTTCTATGATCAGCTGCAGAAAACACTGGACGCGGTTCCTAGACATGACATGCTGTTGGTAATGGGAGATTGGAATGCCAAGGTGGGAGAAAGGCAGGCGGGCGAGAGCGGCATTGTTGGGAAGCATGGTTTGAAGTGTGAGAGAAATGACAATGGCGACCACTTTGTATCTTTTTGTGCGTCCAACAATCTCGCGATAACATCAACCATGTTTCCCAATAAGGATGTACACAAGTACACTTGGGCCTCCCCAGACGGTCAGCATCGAAACCAAATCGACCACGTGGCAGTCAGGTCCCGGTTTAAGAGGTCAGTCCAAGACACAAGGACTCACAGAGGAACTGATGTGGGAAGTGACCACAACCTTATCATAACTGAGGTCAAACTCAAGTTAAGCAGCATAGGAAAGAAGCAGGATGGAACTATCAGATACGAAGAGAGCAAGCTGAGATTACCTGATGTTAGGCAGCAGTTCCAGATCGAACTGAGAAATAGATTCAGCATCCTCCAGACACCAGATCAGAACGACACGGACACAGATGATCACCAGAACAGCGAGCCATCTGACCCAGCTGACAGGATAGAGCAAAAGTGGCAAAAGATCAAGGATGCCTATACGGAAACAGAAATGAATGTATTGGGGCACAGAAAGAAGAAGTGTCAGAGCTGGATCAGCACGGAAAGTTGGAGAAAGATCGAGGAGAGGAGGAAGCTAAAGAGAAAGATAGACGATGCAAGATCAGAGAGGCTGAAGAACAAAGCCCGAAACGAGTACAGAGAGAAGGATAAGGAGACAAAGAGGAGCCTCAGGCAGGACAAGAGAGACTGGGTAAACAACATTGCGCAAGCTGAAGACGCTGCACGACAGGGGCAGATGAAAGGAGTATACGAAGCAACTAGGAGGCTCTGTAACGAAGGACCAAAGAAGGTAACAATGGTGAAGGGCAAGGACGGAAGGTTACTGACCAAAGAAGATAAAGTCAAAGACAGATGGCGAGAGCATTTTGTGGAGGTCCTGAACAGGCCAGTTCCCGAAGTGACTGCTGAGGTGGAGGAAGCAAATGAGGTCAGTATTAACACAGGAGCGATAACAAAAGATGAGATAAGGAGTGCCCTGGGGGACATGAAGAGTGGCAAGGCACCAGGTATAGATAACCTTACGGCTGACCTTCTGAGGGCTGACACTGATCCGACAGTAAGTGTCCTGCATGATTTATGTAACACCATATGGGAAGAGGAAAGTGTTCCAGAGGACTGTGCAAAGCGCTCATTGTAAAACTTCCTAAGAAAGGGGATCTAACGACCTGCGGAAACTGGAGAGGTATCACCCTCATGTCTACTGTAGCCAAGGTGATGGGCAGAATTCTGATCAAGAGGATTGCTGCCGGGACAGATGCAGAATTGAGAAAAGGGCAAGCTGGCTTTAGAAAGGGAAGGAGCACAACGGAACAGATCTTTGTGCTCAGGAACATTGTCGAGCAGGTAGTCGAATGGAACTCTAGCCTTTACCTGTGCTTCGTGGACTACGAAAAGGCTTTTGATAGCATACACAGAAGCACTCTCTGGAAGATCATAAGGTGCTACGGAATACCACCTAAGATCGTGAGAATGGTGCAAGTGATGTACACTAACTGCACAAGTGCAGTGGTTGATGGTAGCGGTAGGACAGAATGGTTCGAGGTGAAGTCGGGTGTTAAGCAGGGATGCAACATGTCTGGGTTTTTGTTCCTCTTGGTGATAGATTGGGTGATGAGGAGAACAGTTGCCCATGGAGAGACAGGCATTAGGTGGAAGATGACAACTATGCTTGAGGACTTAGACTTCGCAGACGACCTGGCTCTCATCTCAAGCACATTCACACAGATTCAGAAGAAGATCGACCACCTGAATAGGAACAGGAAGGGAACGGGCTTGAAAATAAATTTTATGCCGACAGAAATTTTATCAAAGCAAATTTTTACAGGAAATGTACATTAAAAAATTTTGCGAGACTTAGTTCAACTTCAAGTCTTCTGCGTTCGTAAACCGGATGAAACTGAACGTTTTACAGATCTTTGCAGAAAATTAATTTTATACGAAGCCAACAGATGTTATCGTCTCGCTGAGCATAAAAGTTTAAGTTTTCCCTTTTAGTTTTATGGTGTTTTATTCCGACGGTTTAGCGAAGAAGCCATTTTTGATACCTTGACATTAAAAACAGTTTAAAGAGCTTTAGCCGCGGAAGAATTTGTTTTTTATACATATCCATATCGCAAGTTCAACTTCATAATCGCTCGTGTGAACCTTTGTCTGAAGACCCTTTAAACTTTCAAGCTTGATGACGAATTATGCAACGTTTGATATATCCCGCCTTCCATTTATCAAGGCTTCTGAATGGTAGTTTAAAGCAACCGAAAGCCATAAAACTCAAAAATATTGTCAAAAAGTCGGTTGGCTACGGTTCGAGGCGCTTGACTGTAACTGAAAACCGTAACTTACCCATTTTAACTTCACACCTGTCTCCAGTCCACGGGTTTTGCACATGCAAGAATAGGTTTGTTTCTTCTCGTTAGTCACACAAGAACCACCATTTAAACAGCCAGTCATTAGACAGCCCTAAACAGAAATAAGAAAAGCAAGAACACTAAACAGACATTTAAACCAAAACATTAACATGGTCTTGGTTACAGACCATTTCCGCCTTTTCTTAATTAAGGACGTTCGCGCTAATTGTTTATACGCATCGTTACTGTGCAGCAAGCGCGCGCGCTGACGAAACTTTCCAACCATATATAGGGTGAGTAGCCGTTGCGTTAACTTCGCTTGCAGTTTGCTAGCGTAAATGGTCGGTGACCCCAACTGTTTTCTTAACAGATCACTTTTGTTAACGATTATCTACGTTTTGTGACAAAATGAAAAAAATCTATCGATTAAAAGTTTGATTTTTTTGTCCCACACAACGTTCTTTTCGTTTTGCCGTGCGACGCGGGTTCAAATGCCTCTTCCAGGGCTAAGTTTTACAAAAAGGATGGCAATACTAGGAATTGTTTTAGCAACAGACGCACTTCTTAAAACTATGACAAAGATTGTTTGCCTCCGTTTACTCATCATCATCAATATTTTAAATTACAAACCCTGTAAGCCATGCTATATTACGTGCGCCAATTTTTCAAAATCATGGTAGTTTTCTACAGGCTTTTTCTCTGAAACAAAGTCGCTGACCCCCACTTTTTCTGTATTTCTGACATAAGTAACCATCCGACCTCAGTCAAAAGTTTAGAAAAATCTATCGACTTGAAAATTTTCGCGCAAACGTCGTTAAAAATATTAAACACACAACAACTCATTGGAGGTTTTCGGGTCTTTATTGCAACGACCAACGCACGAATTCCAAAAAAAAATACAGTTGCTAACTACGCTCTTGCTCGCTCAATAGCTATCACAATATGCCAGTTACTTGTGGCTGCGTCGGTACATATCACTGTTGGGCTTGGCTAGCATTTCCGCCTATTGTATTTAATCATGATAAACAAGTCTATCATACACGTTAATTTTCAAAAGAAGAGAATACACACAGACGAGAATTTTATGTTATATACAGAAAGAAACTAAAGCTAAAAAATTAAAATTCCTGCCATTGCATGGTCTATTTAAAAAGAGTTTTTGTTTGTGCCTAGAGGAGAAAAATTCATGTTACAAATAAAAGAGAACGGTTGCTTTTTTATTTATCACAGTACGTGCGGTACCGTTCAATCATTCAGTCAACGACAGTCTCTTTGCAGCATTCAATTTCCCACCTGGAGCAGCTTTGAACAAATAACACCAGAAAAAAATATTATCTGAATTGAACGAAGTCGGTTTTTTTTCAAAATTAAAAAAGTAATTGTGAATTTCGATGGCCGTTAAAACCATCGTCAACAGTCGGGCCAGTGAAAAGTTAGTGTTCGAAATTTTCATATGATTATATTTAAAAACAGCAGGAATAAGGTGGGGGGGGGGGGGGGGGGTAAAAGGAAAAGAGGCCGTCCGACTGCTGAGGCAGAACTCCAGTCTCTGAACCTTAACTGGGGGCAAGCTTTACGGCTTGCAACGGACCGACAGGAATGGAGAAAGCATTGTTGAAGCTCTATGCGCCAAAAAGCGGTCTTAGTTTCTGTCTGATTCGATCCTTTAAAATTCATATAAGATAGTATTTTTACGACACAACTAAAGCAAGCTCGACTTTTGATTGTCCAAACAGATATGGACCACTTCCCTGCTAGTTGGGAATACATACACTCTAAGCAGATATTTCAATTCTGAATGCAATCATTTCATTATCTGAATTTTGAGCCAATCCCCCCTTACGTATCCAACAGAAATGCCGTCATTCGCCAATAACATCGTTTGGAAACAAGCTTGGTTGCGTCACGCCCAACACAAATAAACCTTCGAAGCTGTTCGCTGCTTCTTGCTGCTTAAATATGCCTGCCTTTCGTTTTTCCCCAAAGGTAAACCCCCTTCCAATAAAAAAATAATCGTAAACATAGGAATAGGAAATTGAATTGTCCTTTGCAACTAAAAAACAAATTTCGGTTTTTTAAAAAAATAAGTAAGATAACAAGTACAGAATATATTACCTTTAGAAGCATTGAGAAAGTGACGCCTTCTTGTTCATGGAACTTCGTGTTTTCGTTGATGAGCGAGCTGTCGTGTTTGTTCAGCTCGCATGTTCCTTTGCCATCGTTCTTGGAAGACACCTTGAAGTTTGTAGAGCTGCACCACGCCTGATTTTTCAAACAAGATTGGCTGCACGACATTAAACTTGGAGACTCAAACCGTTTTACAACGTACCCCTTCAGTCGTTTATTTTTCCGCGTTGTGAAGTACGCTGAACGAGATGTCGAATCTTCGTCGGCGGCGAAAGCCGCAGTATATATGATCCCTTGAAAAAGGAAATATAGCAAACGGATTTTGCTTCCATCAACGGAATGATAGTGTTACTCACTTTCTAACTGTCTTGAAAGGTTATGCCTCTGAAACTGTACTAATCAGATTAAGACTGTAATAAGAGACTTTATTATATGACTAGCTCCGTGAGCGGTCAAGATGACGTAAACCCTGCGTTGTGATTGGCTACCCGAGTGGGACAGATGGGCCTATCTTGCCCGCTCAGAGACTGTAATAATAATCAGACAAACTACGCAATAATCATGTTTTGAATAAGGGCCGTTTCGCACTATCGGACAAGTTTTGAAATGTTTTGACATTTTTGAGAACAAATTGTCGTGTCTAGTTGTCAGAGGCACCTTGAAGAAAACAAAATTAAAACTGCGTTTAAAATAAAGGGTACACAATGTGTACCTTGTGGCTACACAGGACAGGCAACATTTGCAGAGTAAACCAACACAAAATTAGGTTTGTATTCTCCTTCGTAAAATTAAATCGGCAAATTTTAAAAGTTGTTTCGTGTTTTCAAAATTCGTTATTTTCCATTGATAAAATCATAACATGTTCACTGAACATGTGCGATTGAGTGCTGTGTTTTTGGCCAATCGTGAATCATCAATCATGTATCAGGCGATGTGCCAAATTTTGTTGCAGGTGATTACAAACCTTCATTTCGCGTATCAGAAGACTTCCTTATTCTAGAGAGTTCTCTCTATTGTCATCTCTGTCAATCCACTCCACTGCTAAATGGCTTTTAAATCGCAAATAAGAAGTCGTGATCTATCGCGCATTCGAAAAGATAGTTGCAAGGACTGCCACCTATGCAAATGTAATATTTCCATCCTGTAAAAAGATATTGTTATAGTTTTACATTAGCGTCATTGTTATTATAGTTTTATTCCCCGCAATAGTTAGATGTCCCCTTTCGGCAGAGAATTATTAGTAACCATGGCAACCCTTATTACCTTTTTGGTGACAAACGATCTTTCTACCACCCCCACCGGGTCCCACCGCGGAGGGTAGTCCAGTGTTTTGGGAGTAGTCAGCAGCAAGTAGTCCTGCAGGCGTTGTCACTCCACGTATCATAAACAACATAAATTTTCGATACCATTCGGAAGGGTTAAGTGGTTGAAATCCTCGGCTCGTCTTAAGACGACTTTAAGTCAACTTAGGAACTCTTTGGAAGCCTTTGATCAACGTCAAAAACAGTACTCGTGCGTAGTACAATTTGGGGTTATTTGTACTGCTCTCGTCCAATGAAAATATTGTATAGTTTTATTGTGACGTATAAAAATGACTACCTGAATTGTACTAGTTCCAAAATGTTAAATTCAATTTGCATGTCGTGGTATAGTAAAACATACCGAAGCCATGAACAAAAGTCGCTAAAATGCATATACATTTACAATACTAACCTTGATATACGTGTTTTAAACAAATATAATTACTGACCCTCCTAAACCCCGGTTAAGTGCTAAGCGTAAGCAGGCTAAAAAAGACAATAAATTAAGGACCCGTTATTACCTACTATTTCTACATGTCTACAAACTTCTTAACAACTTTCACCTCATAGCGGAGCTACAGCAGGCTCGAAGAGCCGCAGACCGGAGCCTATAACCATAGTGGTGCGAATCATGCAAACATAGAAATTGGAAAACCATGCATTTAATTTTTCATGGTCATTATGGCTAGCGGTATGTCTCGCGGGCCCGTTCGCCGTAAGGACGACGACTTTGCGCAACATGATGGCCATATTCCAGAAATATGTCAACCTAAGCATCTTACATCTTTGATATTGGGCATCCAGGGTATGGTCAATTAACGGCTGTCAACAACAAGGTATCCGCTGACCAGTATCACATGAAATCATCTCATCGAAGTGTTTTCTAACAAGGTACTGGTTTTCCATTGGATCGTGGGCTCAAGTCCTACATTTTTTGTCTAGGGTAAAGTCAGGATTTTGTCATCGGAATTTCTACAGAAACTACATCCTCGGAGACCCAGGGGCAGTTAGTCGGGGCAAAACGAAGTAAACCGGGCAGAAATCGTAGTGGCGAAAGTTTTCTATAAAAGTATAAGAGCCCCTGGGAAACGAGTCTCTCCAGACCATTTCTGCGAATGCTGGCTCCTGATTGAGCAAAAAAAATCCTTTGCATTATTTTGCCCAATCGGCGAACAGTAACTTCAGAGTCACTTTCGTGTGTTCTTACACGGCAGTTTATTTCAATTTACATTTGGCCAACCTCTTTTTTTGCTCTGTTTAGCGTCGTCCGACCGACCCAGATTTTCGCGTTTTCAAAATAAAAAGTTCTGCAGATTATTTCAAACAAATGTCGCTTTAATCCGAAAAATAGGCAATTTTTTCCCATACAGTTTTGGTTGTTCTCGTTTGAGTTTAACTACGACGTCGATTTCTCCTTCCTCCATCGCCGCCGTGTTGACTTTATAACCCCACGTCTTGTTGTTTCTAGGCTCCACGGATATTACGCTGAGATACCGGGCCTCCTAGTTCCAGACTCCTTTTCCTTTTTTTGTTTTGTTTTTTTGTTGTTGTTGTTGTTGTTCTTTTCCGACCGATCGACCGACCCAAAATCAGAAAACGCACTCGACAATAAACGAAAAAAAGGGGGGAATGGCCTTAGAGAACCACAAAAAAGTCGGGGAATCATTTCGGATGTCAAAAAGAAATATATTTCAATATCTACTTAGATAGTTTCTCTTGGACTGATCAGAGGAATCGAAAATAGTGGCTTGTTTACCTTTATGCGACGCATTGGCGGCCATTCGGCACACTCGTCTGATATCGTCTGGCACGTGCGGTAAAACAATGTACGCAGCGCGGAAAAATTGCAGTCGGCCGAAAAATATTGAGATAAAGTCAGAAAAACGTAAAATCAAACGTACAAGCCAGAACTTTCAATATCTTTAACCCGAAATAAAAATTTGAGAAAATTGAGACCTAAAAGCTTACATCAATCACTCATTTCATTTCATTTTTATATTTTTTATTTTCGGATATTTCGGCCAACTGGAATATTCCCGTGCTGCAAAGAAATGCACGCAGTGCGGGCTAGACGAGTATGCCGAACCGCCCCCAATGCATTGCACAGGTAAACAAGACATAATCGCCGTATAAGAACACACGAAAGTGACTCTGAAGTTACTGTTCGCCGATTGGGCAAAATAATACAAAGGATTTTTTTTTGCTCAATCAGGAGCCAGCATTCGCAGAGCCGCTTGGAAATGGTCTGGAGAGACTCGTTTCCCAGGGGCTCTTATACTTTTATAGAAAACTTTCGCCGCTATGATTTGTGCCTGGTTTACTTCGTTTTGCCCCGACTAACTGCCCCTGGGTCTCCGAGGATGCAGAAACTACAGAATCTTTCTTGAGTAGATGCGTACGCCAGGCGTATTTAATAACTTCAATGACGGTATTTTCACATTTCAAATGTATATCTGGAGCTCCGCTTTTAGGCATGGCTAAATCTATATAATACTGTTTTAATGAAAGCAAAAATTTAACTTGTTATAACAAGCTAGGCTATTTTATATAGAAACTGCGACCTCAGTAAGCGTCCTGTTACTTTTTTAGTTTAGATCTTGAACGTCCAGAGTCAATTGTTTGAATTAAGGCTCCTCTGTTTGCACATCACCATGGACACCATTTTTAAACTGGGTCCACGAATGAACCAGGCCTGGCATTATGGTGCAGTTTGTGTGCTGGGCAGCAATATCACTCGCTGAGAGGACCGTGTCCCATAGATTGACTTCTGTCACTTCACCAGGCCCAAAAGCATCGCCTATCTGGAACCCACCTCCCACACTGTCTTGATCTTGCCCAATCACAACAGTTCCTCCAGATGGGATTATGTGATTTATCATCAAGCCTGTACCATTCTCCGCGAGCTGACCATCCTTGTACAACTGCCAGTCTCCCTTAGTGTTCTCCCAAGTAACACAGGTGTGATGCCACTGGTTAACTTCAATTGCAACATTGGTTTCTACCTCTCTGAAAAAAATTACGTGAAAAAACGAAATGCTTGTGTAACTGCTAGTGATTATATTTACTCGTGAGTCACGCAACCTATTAGGTAGATATTAGCTAAGTAAACCTAATCACCTTTCAGAACCACATGAGTTAGGTATATTGCATTGAGAAAGAGTACATTACGAGCGTTTTCTGATTGTGTTCTCAACTGCGTCGCGTTGTTCTGGTTAAACTGTTCAGGTTAACAAAAAGGACAATCGGTAAGAATAGTTTACTTCTTTTTTTATTTCGTTTCGTTTCTTTGACTGTTGTCAGTTCCTCTTGCGTTTGTGTATTTCTGTTTACATGTTATGTAACTACTGTCAGGCCTTTCGTTTCGCGTCACTTAGATTAGTTTTTTGGTTTGTATTTTAGTTCATTGGCTTATAGCCACTAACAAAAAACAATCGTCGGCACATAGGGCCCTTTGATTTTTTAGGGCTAGGGGTAGCTTCTCCATCAGCTCTTAATAAACGGATTGCTATAGAGTATTTGGAAATTGCAAAGTAATTACCTTTCCGGCAGTCCTTGCAAAGTTCCGACGTTGATTTCAATATTTGGAGCAGAAAGGCAAACATATATTCCATTGCCTCCGGGGGATCCTGAAGTCGCGTAACTGTAAAGACATTGCAAGGCATCTGTGCTCACATCCTCCAGTTTCACGAAAACGCACATTGTGAATGCGGAGAGACTGGATCCGACTGCATTTGCTTTAATGGCGTAATCCTGAGTCGAAATCCGCGGAAATATCATTCGGTATGCTGTAGATAAATGATGGATAGGTAAAGTCTGCATACGAGCCTAGTGGCCCATCAAGCCGGAGCGTATCCCGGTTTCAGTAGCATATAAAGTGATAAGGAGTAATTCTACTCCCCCCTTGATGAGATGCTAGTCCATCGCAGCGTTACCATCCAGGATTAAATTCCCCCGGTGCCTATTTATACACCTCGGTGGAGAGAGGAACTATATGTGAGAATAAAGTGTTCAGTTCCCAAAAATAAAACAAAGTGACCCCAGCTAGGCTCAAACCAGGACCGCTCGATCTGGATTCCAGCACACTAGCCATTAGGCCACGGCGCCTCTCAAATGATGAATAACAAAGTAGATAATTTGGGCAGTCTTACTTACACTGTCAAAAATTATGTTACACGCATTATTGAGAAATATTTTCCAAGTAATATGGCCGAAAATATATATATCTTGGTTGAAACGTAGTTATGATAAAGCTTTCTCCGTACATATTAGGACTGCTGAATGGATTACACTTAAAATGCCACAGTTTCGTTTAAGTTTCACACATTGAATTTTTTTTATTAATAGATCTTTTTGTGAATCGTTCAAAACATGCAAAATATAAACATGCGGAAAGTATTCTCAAAAGAAAAGTTAGAAATTTCCTATTTACTACTAATAAAATGTTTGTTTGGTCCATCTTGCAAGTAAAGGAATCTAAACTCGCTGGGGACAAATAAAAGGAAATTGAAGGTACTTATTTTTGAAAACTGTCTTTATACAACAATTATTGCAGTGGATGTGATTGCAAATCAAGAAGTTGCAAGAACAGAAAAGATAAAATTGCTAGGCTTCCTCTTTCTTGCTTATCAAGAGTCGTAGTCACCACAATTCTCGTCAAATTCTCGGGACAGCATCCTGAGATTTATGTAATATCTTAGCCAGTATGACTTTTATTGGCACAGACCTTTTACACACGGCATTCCAACTTCCCTTTCGCACTGTGTCCCGTAAAAACCTGATGCGCAGCTGCAGTTGTATCCATTCACTCGGTCGGTGCAGGTCCCGTTGTTCCTGCAAGGTCCACTTGCACACTCATCAATGTCTGTTTTATAGGAGACGTTTAAAACGGTGAAACGCTTTGATTTCTTTATAACTGATACAGGGGTGAATTTCGCCAGCTCCCAACATTACAATGCGGACAAGGGGCGTGAACACGTGTTACCCTTGAACGCAGAAGGTAAATCATATCCAATTGTATGTCCCCCTTTCCCTACCCCCTCCCTTGTACGTCCCCTTTCTCCTACCCCCTCCCTTGTAAGTCGGACAGTTGAGTAGTTAATCCAATTATGATTTTGAGTTTTAAATGCATTTGACCGATGTTGTGGGTATTGTTTGCTTCATTTGATTTCCATTAAGACGTTGAAACATATTGAAAAAATATTTTAATTAATTAATTAATTTTTTTTGGACAGTATACGTGAGACATAAAATTCGTGAACGAATTGAAAAAAGCTTCAGCTTCAAGGTTTGCAGAAGTGGAAGAAGATACTCCTTAAATCAGCTACGATCAAATACCAAAAAATACCAAGAGGCAAACAACCTGCCTGAAGCTCAACAATTTATTATTTGTGTGCGTTTTTCTGCAATCTGCTGTTTGAAGAAAAGCGATTAGTATTCAGCACTAGCAGTGCTCTCTACTTCTACCCATACTACTTTTCAGTCTTGTCGCATGCACTTTTGTGTGCTTTTTTTTTCCGACAACCATTTCTAGAAATCAGGGCTGTATTAAAAGGGTAAAAGGCTGTTAGTTTGTGCTTTCTTTACAAATGCACACACTGGCTGGCCCGTTCATTGCGCGGCAAGCGCGTACGTGTGCTCACATCCGTCTCCAACTCATAAATGATAAAGCAGAGGTTTATTCCAAGGCGACAATGGCGATCTTTAATGAAGCCCTGAATTATTCTATCTTTTAATAAGGTGATTAAATTTGGGTTGGTTCCATTCCACTATGGAATGAGTCCAAAAAGTCCGTACACAACGGTGAGTTAGAAAAAGCTGTTTCAAGGTTTGTTTCTCGTTACAAAGGTGACATTGCTCTCATTAAACGAGCGAATTCCTAAATAGAGTGGCATTTAGTGAGCAAATTATGATAGATGATCTTAATAAAAATTGAAAACTTGTAAGTCTAGAGTCTTTGACTTTAATTTGAAGGGGATGCTGTTAGTAAGTCGTATTGTTTCTTCGTCGAAATTAGCTTTTTACAAACAACTGGCTTGTAAACATGCATGAAATTTTATCTAGTGGCAGTTTGTTATTGTTGCTTGGAGGGTTCATTATAAGTTCGCTTTACTCTTTAATTGATTAGGCCATTTTTGTGGAATCGCGCGGAAAAGGCCATAATACATCAGAAAATTCATCTTAATTTGAATTGTGGATACAAAGTCGTTAAAAATGAAGAAGGAGTCCCCCCGGAAAATATCGTTGATGTCAGATTATTATTTATATTTTTTTTGCCTTGCAAATGCTTTCGCGTAAAGCAATATTATTACTTTTACTTACCCATTTTAACGTCACACCTGTCTCCAGTCCACGGATCTTCGCACATGCAAGAATAGGTTTGTTTCTTCTCGTCAGTCACACAAAAACCACCATTTAAACAGCCAGTAATAAGACAGCCCTAAACAGAAATAAGAAGAGACATTTGTTAACGTTTCAAAAAGAGAGTCTTCGATTCATTCATTCTCCAATTTGCGATTACGTGAACGGCGACCCTCTATGCGGTAAAAGAGGTTGTTGACGGAGACCTTCTCTTCTCCCCCCCCCCCCCCCCCCCCCCCACCTTCCCTGACAGGCTGACACGTTCAGTTCATAAGACCGCGGAAAACAATCTATCTAAAAGAAACTTAAACGATTTTTAAGATATAAATTGAGTAATTCCTGTAAAAGAGCAGCGCTAACTGGCTTTGGGTCAAGAAGTCAAAACAAAAAAAATAAATTTCAGTCATAAACATACAATCCTGCAGAAACAATCTCTTCATTACATCTCCGAAGAATAGTTGCCTAGTAACAGATTAGCTGGAGAAAATTTTGCAGAACGTCGGCCGGATCCACTGCAAAACCGTACAAGTTAATTCATATTTAGCTTTAGTTATTACTAAACGTCAACTACAAACACAACAAATAAAGCACAAGTTAGAGTAATTTACCATAATGTTTAACCCACGATGTACTTGATTATTTTCCAAACACACAGAAAATTACAAAATGGTACGTGAATATATAATTAGAAAGTGTTTGATGATAAAATCAGCTCCATATAATGTCTCGTTAATAAAATGTGTCGCCACAAGTCGAATTTCATTAGCATGGTTTAGTGTCAAAATTAAAACATCGAATTTTTATGGTTTGACAGATTCTGCCGTCACAAAAACGTTTTTTCTTTAATTCGTCTCTATGAACCGTGCGTGAAATTCATTGTCGATAAGCTGTTCGTGGCTACCTCTTGCTCAAGTATTTTTCCTTAATTTTGCAGTTTTCCAAAAGTAAAACCCTTTCAAATTGTAAATGACAATTAAACGTATTATCTGCATACAGCGCAAATAAACAAAACCAGATAAGTTGAAATGTATTAGTACTGAATATCCTACCTTTAGAAGCATTGAGAAATTTGTGCCTTCTTCGTTATGGAACTTGGTGTTATCGTTGATGAGTGAGCTGTCGTGTTTGTTCAGCTCGCATGTTCCTTTGCTATCGTTCTCGGAAGACACCTTGAAGTTTATAGAACTGCACCACGGGTTTCTCAAACACGACTGGCTGCACGATACAAAACTGAGAGACTCAAACCGTTTCACAACGCACCCTTTGAGGCGTTTATTTTTCCGCGTAGTGAAGTACGCTGAACGATATGTCGAATCTTCGTCAGCGGCAAAAGCCGCGGTGAATACGATCCCTCGAAGCAGGAAAAACAGCAAGACGCTCCTTGCTTCCATTAGTGGTAAAAGTCAAACAGATTTTAAATATTAATCACTTTCTGACAACATAAACGGTGTATTCGGATGTCGTTGGTTGCATTTGTAAAGTCCCGTGATTTACGCTTGATTCAGTGCTGAATATAATTAACACGTCAATTAGTTACAAACACAGGTGACCAAAGCGTACTATTAGATATTGTCTGAATTTGAAATTGAGTTGAAAATATCTCTTCTTTTTCTTTGAAAAGCTACAATAAAGTTTGAAACCTTATCTGGTGTCATTTTTTGTCTTTCTACGCGCGATTTTTCGTTTCACCGTTGAAACGAAAATCGCGCATATCGCTTTTAAAGGCTCAAGAGACTCACAAGAAAGACAAAAAGCGACACCAGATAAGGTTTCAAGCTTTATTGTAGCTTTTCAAAGAAGAAAAAAAGCGGGAGATATTTTCAACTCAAATTGTACAAACTCTTATAATACGCTTTCGTCAGATGCTGCTATTAAACATCCATGTATCATAAAATTCTAACAATATCATTTATTATAAGTTTTTTTTTCTATTCGAAGCTTTTATTCAAGGTAAGTGTAAAGAATTTTGTATTATTTTCAGTTCACTGTTATTAGCTTAACTGCAAAAACTGTTAATAAGCATTTTGCAACAGCACTTCTTACACATAGAAATATTGATAAGTGTGCGAACGAGTTTCGTAGAAATGTAGATGATCATGTTGATAAAATGAGTTGCAAGCAAAACAGCTGTTTTTCATTACTATAAAAAGAGAATAATTAAGCCAAACACACTTCTTTGGAGCTCAACTAAATTCATTGTATTAAATGGCGTGCCAAATTTTGTGGCCGGTGGCAGACCGTCGTTTGACGTTTGGACTTCTTTCTTTTAGCGTTCTATATCAAGTAGGTGGTCATTATACGTGTTTTTCATCTAATTTTTTATTTGCTAATTTTTCGTTCGCAGCTTGTTGCCTGCCAGTTTTAGCACATAGAACATAATTAACTTAACAATCGTTTACCGTCGTCTTCGTAACCTTATGTGCATGGTTTATCGCACAAAGGCGATATTAAACTTAAGACGCGAAGAAAATGTGGAAAGAAAGCCCTAGAAGAGAACCGGACAAAATTGAGTACACTCGCCGACAACTACCGGCCGTGTCGAACAAGTAACCACAACAACCTTGAAGAAGCCACCTTCCCCTGCCTTTACCATGAAAGATATTCCACTTGTGGTTTGGAGAAGAGGAGATAGGTTACCTTACGCATCATATATATCAGCATTCATTGAAGCAACAGTAATTTATTAATATAAAACACGTCACTTGAACATTTGTATAGGAAATCCCATTTGCAAGGGTTAAGCTTAGAAATACTCGGTTCGACTTCAAAAGACTTTTGGTCGACTCCGGAAATCTCCGGAACAAACTACAGTATGTATTCACGCGGAGTACAGTTTGGGATTAATTTCCATGATTTGGTCAAAGTACAATGGTGTAGCTTTTTTGAGTGCGCTATAAAAGTGCGTGGCTGAATTGTACTATCTCTACTTCTTTTATAATTACAGTTCCAGAAATGTTAATTTCAATTTCTTTGTCGTAATAAAAGTCATGCCTTGTCGGTTGTATAAACCATGTTAACTGAAAGCGTATACAACTATTTCAATTAACATTGTCGGATTGACGTTTTGCGTTACCTTGCTCTTCAGACATGTGAAGAAAAGATCTTTTTTTCGCCCCATTTACATTTAAAATTAATAATCCGAACCACATAACAGCGAAAGAAAAGATACAAGAAAGGTTTCACGGAAGAAAAACAAATACTCCACGTGCAGAAATACAAACTTGTAGATTTCCCCCAACCTCGTTGCGGCTGGTCACGTGCCACCCAGAATTTGGGTGGTGACAAAAAATTCGTTGAAGGGAGGGCGGTTAGACTGCTTTTGTCAATACTAAGCCTACAGGAGAGCGTAAAGTGTTGCCACCGAAATATAAACACTTTTTTCACGTGGCTCCGGTATGTTGCATTACGGTCATATCGCAGTGCAATACAGTGCAAACACCGAAAAAAAATTATCAATCAACAAAATTTTGTTGAGGAACAACCCTCCCTGTGGTTTTGGTTTGTTACCCAGATCACGTGACCAGCCGCAACCAGGGTCTCTCTTCTCTCGCTCTTGGGGGCGGGGAGAGAGAGACCCTGGGAACGAGGTTGGATTTCCTCAACGCTGATATGCAAATTTCAGTAAATACCCATGGCACCATTCGGTCTTGACTCGTATAATCCGACGAAGCTTTAACGTTAATTGAAAAAGCTGTATACACAGCTGAAGTACTAACTCTGTTCAAACAATTACAATGTATATTTATACTATTAAATCAGGGCAAGGATCCCTTTACCCAATCCAATTAACCAGGACGAAAATCGGGAAAATCAAACCTTGCTAACATGCTTTTTCCCAAACTGGGCAGCGGTATCATCCTGGGTATCGTTTGCTGAGACAAACTGTACTAGAGTACTAGAGATAGTTGCCACTACAGCTGCCCCCGCTGCTAATCCTTTCTTTTGGCAGCCCATTCGTTACTACACTCAATTCTTTCACTTGATATTTTGGCTCTTCTATTTATAAAATTGATTGAAAATCAGTTTTTGTTTTGGACATTTTTGGGATAATTCAGAACATAACACTCGCTGGCGGTGCGTGTTTTGTAATTTTTTCCCGTGTTGTGCAGACGAAGTATCACATGGTTTCTGGCCTTCTTTTTTTCAAAATCGTGAGACGAAGTTGTGCGATTTAAAACAAACTTTTAGGATGAATTGTTGAAGTCATATAGATAAGCAAAACAAAGCGAAATTATGCAAAAATTCTGAAAGGTTAAAGTTCCTGTAAATTTAACTACAAGGAGGCAAATGCAAGGATCACTTTGCCTTGTTTTGCTAATGAGTGGTCTCAGTGAGAATAAACTTTAGCAATGGCCAAACGTTTTTAAACTACCACTTGAGTCCAACCGTTTTCAGATTTTTGTTTCAATAAATTGGGGCTCTATCCACTGAGCTAGGAGACCCTTGGTGAGCTGGGCCATTTACTAGGTTCATATGTGACACGCGTCCTGCATAGTGCTACCACTAGGATCAGCAATGTTGAAAGCTGAAAGATATGGGTACCAAACATTTTGTATTTCTTGTCTTGATATTCATTGTACGTTTAAGTCTCAAAGCAAAATATCTCTGTTGAAATTAGTTTCAGTAGAAATTGTAAAGGTTTGCTTCTGCTGATTTATTAATTTGTTTTTTATTATTATTAATATTTTTAAAGAGCCCCTTGCATCTCGGCCCTTGCACCTGTAGCACGACTTGTTTGATAATTTTGGATGGTGCTGTGGAGGTCTCACCATCGAGATCAGCACCTGTGACAGATTTTGCAAGTGAGACAGTAAAAAAAGTGGCATAGTGGCACATGCTCAAAGATTTCCTTGAACTTATTCTCGTGTCAATTTTTGAAGCTTTATTTAAACGCTGAACACTTTCTGCGTCTTCTTATTGCTTGTTTGCGACCTTGATGGCTTCAGTATACACTCTTTTTTATGAGAACCCGTAAAATTTGGCTGAGCCTGAGGAAGTTCTTATTTTAGCCCATACATTTTCTTAAGTTCTGGGGCAAATCTCAGCCTCAACGTACTTATAAAAAAATCAGTGTGCTCGGTGTCAGAGATATCGAAAATTGAAAAGCGCACATCTAGTTTAAAGAAATATTTAGACTCTTCACTCCACATACATCACTCCTCTTTAGAATTTCATTCATTCATTATAAAGTGAAATTAAAACTGTTCTTGTCGCTCTATAAAAGTTGCGTTATATTGTAGCGTGATCACAACACGATATACTTGCGGCTCTTTCAAAGATTTTAATTAGCCTAAAATGCTGCAATTGATTAAAGGAAAGAACATTCCATGTGTCCTGAAGAAAGATTGTTTCTCCAATCTAACTTTAGAAAAATTTAGACTCTTCACCCCAAATACATCATTCCTGTAAAAAAGTTGTCGTTTGATAATAGATGCGTTATATTGTAGTGTGACATTCATAACTCGATTAACTCAGATCTCCGGTCAATCTTCGGGCAATCTTGTTCTTGATTCCATGTGACCAGAGGAAGGACTATTATCTCCATACCCATGTCATTTGCTGTTAAAATCACTTTTATATTTCATTAAGTTCTTCTCGTTCAGCATATAAGACGCAATCACAGTCAAGCTCTCCACACCTGACCTGTTTTTTTTTTTTTTTCAATTTTCTCGATAAAATCTGTTAATCACAATTTTAACATTTTTACCGGTATTAAAAAGGAAAACCAAGGAACCTCGGTCGTGTAAGAGAGCACATTTTGTCCCCAGCGTTTAAAATTAACCGCATACATAGTCACCAGCGTTTAGAATCGATGACTATTAACATGACTCAATAAATAGTATTTATTTTGTTACTTCGTTACCTTGCCACTTTTTTACTTAACGTGAAGTCTTGCACGAAGTACTACCCTGCGCCAAAACTACCCACACAATATTCTCGTGTTCCGTGACGTACGTCACGAAACACGAGACAAAAATAAAGTTTATCGTCAGTTCAAAACAAAAAAAAACATGCATTTCACCATAGTTAATAGAGGGGACTATTAACTATGATTTCACTATTAGAAGGTTTGACATTAAGTTTCTTGAGAATGCTTACTGGGTCACTTAAATGAATTACAGTGAGATGTTCAAATAGTATACAGAACGTTACTGTTCTTTGAGTAGGTTTTTGGTAAATAATTTTTGCACTTCGAACTTTCAGCGGAAACCTTCTCAATACCAATATTGGACGACACATGCCAAGTGACATGCTTTATATTTAATTTCGCTGGTCATATTTTTTTCTGTCAGAATTTAGAAATAATACTTTCACTTTTGAAAATCCCGAACGGAAGGCGTTCATTTCTGTCATAATACTCCCATAGTTCTGCGACAATTTAATGTTTTTGCAATGATCGAAACGTCGAAAGAGAAAATTCCCCCGCGCATGACTGACCTCAAATTTAGCATAAATTAAAGGAGTTACAATGTGAAACGGGGAGCGAAGGGGGGAGGACAAATGACAGTGAACACAGAATGCTCCTGTCTGCCTCCTGTCTGTGTCTTGAACGGAACATATGTTTATACTAACATCAGGAATCAAATGAATGGCTGAAACTTTACCTGAAGGCTATAATTAAAAGGTACAACATGTTCCTCGCTGTTCCTACCAACCCACCCATCCCTATATTCCTAATTAGCACAGTCATTGCCCTGGGGAGTTTCCCGTTCATGTCATTTTCAGCATTCTCTGAACTTGACTCATTGCTTGAAGCACGTACGGAAATCAATATAAGCTTATGTAGACTTTGCATTTGCAAGCCACTTACATCGCCATTCTTTTATAAAAGAGACTACAAAATACACAGGAACGCAATCGTATTTGCCAGGTGAGTTTTTTCAAGATGGCGGTTTTGCAGTCGAGACCTGACAAAGCAGCTTGCGTTTCCGGGAAGGTCTAAGAAAATGCAGAGTTTAGCTAAGTTTAAAGCTCATTTTCTCTCTTTGTTTGTTGCTGAGCAGGCGAAGCAAACTGAAACAAATTAACCTGAGGTGTTCAAGCAATAATTTCGCCTATCAGTTTACACTCGCTTGCTAGGGTGGCTGTAGGAACTTTATCAGATGACTCGTCAGATCAGACCTTAAGTTGATTTGTGTGAGTTTCTGGTATTTGGGAACTGAAAGGACTGTGTTTCGGAAGGTGACTGGATTTACAATCAAGACAGAAACCAGTATAAATATAATTTATAAATATAAAATTGCAACTAATTTCACTTTTGTGGCCGATATCCTTTCCGATTGGTAGAAAAATGTTGGAATGGAGCCCTTTTTCGTCATTATTTGCAATGTTACTGAAAGCATTTCTAAAACTGTTTTTAAACGCCTGATGACATAACACATCAAATGAAATTGAACAAAATTTTCATTGAACTTAATCGAACAATAAGTAAAGTTGCTGATTTAGTATTAGTAGTGTAAGTAAAATTTATTTTAAAAGATTGAACAATTATTTTTTTCTGTTTAGTCTCTGAACAAAATTGAACAAAAAACGTTTCTACAATTTCAATCTCTGAACCAAAGCAAACAAATCCAAATCACATTATTGTGTCAAAATAACCAGTGATCCATAAAAAGTGAATTAATAAGGGCAAAAAAAACATGTAAGCTTGATGACAAGTTACGTGATACAGTTTTTTCGACAAATAAGCCTTCTAATTTTATCAGTTCGTAATGTGAAAATGGCCATTTTTTCATGAAATGTACTTCCTGTTTATTCAAAACTTGCTATTATTGATGAACTTTTATCACAAGTTATTTCAAGAACTGAAACAGTATACCATGCATCCGCTGTAACAAATATTCCAGTTCTTGGTTGATTTTCTTAATGTCAAGTTCACTGAGTGCTGATAAAAGGCCAGGCACAAGGAAAGACGTCTTTTATCCTGAATTGATTTCTAAACAACTGTTCTATGCTAGTATAACATTTTAAATGTACAAAGTGTACTGGCCCACATTTATTGCGAGCTGATACACTGGTCAACGAGAAAACGAAAATTGACTAAGTCCTTAACATAAGCTTTGGGATCATGGCGGTTTTAAACCCAGTTCATGAGGTAAGTATTCTTGCTGTGATGTATTGTGTGTCATCTTTGGCTTATTAACAAGCTCAACTTGTTTTTTTGGTTTCGAGTAAATTAGTAAACAAAGCATATTTAATCAGTTAAAAGTGATTTGATTTCACCCGAGAAACAATATCTAGCGGTTATTGTGTCATAGCCAAAACGAAACAAAAGAAAAAAATGCCAGAATTACTGTGTATTTACTATTTCACAGGTTAAGTAAAACCACCATCGCCCAGAGATTGTATATAATACATATAATAAAAACCATTATCTGTCATTATCCCTGTTGTCATTATCAGCAAACCTCCACTCAGATCACCATAATTATACGTATGAGTTTCCATATGTCAACATTCCATGGAAATTGATATAGGTTTATTGCAAGTTCTTCTACAGATATCAGCTTGTAGTGAATTTATTTAATAAAGGACATCTAAAGAAATAAATACATCTACTTAATATATGTTTAACAATTATAATGTGATTTGAGTGAGTTATTTTGTTGTGCCTGTCTGCCAGAATCACACATTCCTGTACAATACTCTTATTGTGAAAAGTCATATACTACAGATTTTTGCAAAAAGGAGGGGGATAAGAGATGCTTGTTAATGCATTAAGCAAATAGCCACAAATTAATGTGTTTCTTTATTCTTGTCACCTGCACCTGCTTGACAGTGTATCGGTATTGTATCTTATTGTTACTTGAACTGCGTGAGGTGCATGAAGTCCGGTAAATGCAGCATGTATGTGAACATTGACAGCGTAATCTTGACTTTTTGCATTTGTCTACACAGGCTTGGAGAGAGCTGGACAAATGATCCACTCATGAACATTTAGATACGTATATTTTACACAGCTTAAAAGTCACATGATAAGATGCTTACTCCACTTCATGAGCATGAGTTGTATCAGGTTAATCCAATGACGGTGTATAAGGCATCTGAAGGCTGTTGGAAATGCGACAATTGTAATGCAGGAAGCGACGCAACCTCGTTACCTTTCCACTGCGGATCATGCTCTTTTGACCTGTGTTATCCATGTGTACACATGCAGCTTCAGCAAAACAATTTGGCACATCAACATCCACTGTTTTATTTAGAAACAAGCAGACAAAATGAAAATGGTAATTGGAGGTGTGATGTTTGCAAGATGCCAAGTGACGCTTTGACGCCCACTTACCACTGCGCTACCTGCGGTGACTTTGATATTTGCCGCAACTGCTTTGAGCCAAAGCAGCATCCAGTTCACATTCATATACTGAAACTAGTGGATACCTCCCTTATCTACGCGGACGCTGGTGGCCGTTGGGTGTGCGACGTCTGTGGCAAAAAAAGCAGACGATATGAAAAGTAGGTGAAAACTTGCTTGTTTTTCAAAAGGCTTTTCTAGCACTCAGATATTTTATATGCTAAAAATTGGTTGAGGGCAAGGTACAGTGTAATTATTACATGCAAATCTTTACTCGGATATCATTATTATGCAATTTATCCAATAATTGTTATTGGATAAACTGCATGTTTTTTATGGGATAAATAATCTGTGTACTATATTGTACAAGTTCCTGTGGTTCAATTTTATCCATGGTTCGAATCCAAACAAATACTACACATATTATATGTTAAGCCATCGAATACGATGTATGTTTATTATTGTTACATTATATTTTGCCCTAACAATTCATCACCTCCCCATTTGCACTCCTGGATGGAGATAGGGACTACAAGTATTTAAGTGTGTTGCCCAAGAACGCATCATGGTGAACAGGACCTTAGCCAGGACTCAAACCTGGACACCTCAATTCCCTGTCCAAGGCTACTGCCCCTTCCAACAATTCCAGGGTTAATTAATTTATCACAAATTCCTTTGATTTGTTTGCCACAATTTTACCACCAATAATATTTACAAAGGAATACACCTGACTCAAGAAGATAATTGCTATTGGCTAACACCTTGAGCAACTCTTGTGCTTCTTTCGTGCTCTCCAAACTTCCTCCATGCACCATAACTCTATAGTGCATAAATAAATTGATGTTTCACTTTGTAACTTTTGCTTCATCTCTTTTAGATACTCCCGTCATTGCTCAGAATGTGACTTTGATGTGTGTCACGATTGCTTGAAGCCACATACCACTCATCTACATGTCCACCGACTGTACAGAGCAGACTCGCATCATGTGTATGAGCAGTTCAATGGAGGCTGGAATTGCGATAACTGCGGTTCATCTCATAACAATCCCACAGATAACAAGCCGTGGCATTGCCAAATTTGCCAATACGATCTGTGCCGTGCTTGTATGAGCTCATCAGTCGACAAGGATTAGTCGCTATTTTTTCACTCACAGTTCTTCGCGGTAACCCTGTTTGACCTGTTTGACCCGTTTCTCGCGCTGCTTCCATTGCAAACTAACCGCGTGCCTGGAACAAGCTACCCAGAGTCCAACGCGCTGACCATGAGGCCATGTACCGAGGGTCTCAGTGGGGTTAACCGTCAGCCGTCAAACGTCTAAAATTTAACCTTCGACCGTCAAAATCGCTAAAAATTGAACCGTCAAAGCAAGCCCCCTCATTGAGACCCTTATGTACAGAATCTCCTCAGGAGATAATATAAAGCTCGTTAAAATACGTACGTGCGTAAACGTAAACAAGAAAAAAATTTATTAGATACAAGAGCCTGAAGAGCTATGAAAGGTATTACTATCACATAATGATAATTATATCACCAAAACCCATACAAGCGTGCGTGCAATTATTGGTTTATTTTTTCAAAAGACCAACTTTTTTCCTCATTTGAATTTGATAATTGTCTTTAACAGAGTTCTGGAATGTGATTGATTCTTAGCACGTGCTATTTTTGCTATTTAAACATCTACACGAGCAGCTTAGTCTCAAAGTAGCCAATAACAAAGTTTACGTGCTGTGCATGCGCGCGCTTTTTATTTGGTTATTTTGTGTGACTGAATTCTTGTGAATGCAATATTCCTGAAAAAATCTGTTTTTTTAAAAAAACACTTGGTAAAAGTACACTGTGTCGTCCAATCGGCTGTCTGTAATCATCAGTCGTGAATAAGAAAACGAATTCCTGCTACGCGGTTGTCCAAATTTGTTGTCCACAAAAGACTACCGAATTGTTTGATTTTTGAGGGTTTTTTTGTAAACAAATACCTCATTAACCGTCGTGTTGGACCTTGTGGTGAGTCAGTGAGTGAGTGAATGAGTGAGTGAATCAGTAAGGGCCTGTTTAATTAGAGGTGGGGGACCCCGGGCAGGTGAGGTAACCCGCCTCTCCATATAAACTCTCATTTTTTCTCGATCGCGTTTACATGATAGGTGGGGTAACCCGCCTAGGCGGGTTGCCCGGTCTGCTGGGTAGGGTAACCCTCCCAGCCGGGGTCGCTTTTTGCCATGTAAACGTTTCAAGGTGGGGTAACCCGCCTACCCGGGGTCGGTTCATGTTACCAAAACGCGCCAAATCCGAACCAACAACCAAACGCCCGCCATATTGGAACCGCAACAACATGTTTCAGTCTCGTGGATATCAGCATGGGGAGCTTTTTCGCCGGGTTCATCTGCTTAGTGTCGAAGGCCGCAATCAAGATGGCAATCAGGAAGAATCTGAAGGCACTGTATTCAAATTTCAAGTGATGCTTTAAGTGAAGGCCCGATCGAAGCACGCGCTTCTTCTCTACTTAGAGATCAGTCGATAACACAAAGCAACGAAAAACGTTGTCTCTGCCAACGAAAATCATGCTGTGAAAAAAAAAACAAAAAAAAAAAAAAAAACAAGAAATCTACGCCACGCTATTTTCTCAAGGAAGTTAACCCCGGGACCCCGGGGTGATAAGATATCATGTAAACGCGAACTATTTTTCGACCACGGCTGGGCGGGTTACCTCACCTACCCGGGGTCCCCCACCTCCATGTAAACAGGCCCTAAGTCATGTATGTATGTCACACCAATCAGAATAGTGCTACTGTCAAGAACCAATCAAATTGCCGTTTCTAATGATGCATCGTTTGAAAGAAAATTTGATTCTGCTTTGAGAAGGGCCATCTTTGTTTTTATGTAGAATAGGAGAACGTATTTATTTGTTGACGTTATTTCGCCTTTTACGTGGTTTATTTTATGTAGGTTACGCCGAGGACTTTGTATATAGCTTTGAAACCGAAAGAGGTGTTTTGCATAAACCAACATCATGGCTCTGCGGATTACGAATAAGACGAGCGACGTTGCGTTGGCCGTAAACTGATATTTTCGTATCGAGTCATAGAGTTGTTTAACTTGATACTTTTGTTTTTCACGGGTAAAAAGTTTCAATTAGAAGTGATAGATGAGTGACTCTTGTGCCTACGATAATATACAAGAAAAAGCTAGTCCTAACTTTATAGTACATTCAAGTATTTGAAATAAAGCTGCTAGTATTCAGTTGGGTGTCGAGGACCATGAATTCACTGGATCACAGAAAAAAACAGTGTGTTGTACTAAACTGTCTGCCGTTGGGCTGCAAGATCAAGTTTGCGTGTTGTCGGATTCAAAAAATTCGAGTTAAAGTAAACACCTCCATTTCTTGGTGACACTTTTGGTTTGTTATGTAAAGAAAGCTTGCTGTCGCCGTTCGCCAAAGATTGCGCAGGTAAAAAAAATCCGAAGTATGCAATTTTACGGAAATGCCAATATTTGATATGCAATGTTAATTTCATTGAGCTTTCTATTTGTGATGAGTATGGCCAAGCAAGTTTCCATCCAGTTCAACAGTAGTCAACATACAGGTACCCATTTTCAGACCAAAACGGCTCAAAAAATCATACCCTTAAAAGCGGTACATACCTATATAGCTTATATAGGGGAGTAATCCCCCCACCCCCCCACCCCCGAGGAAACTGCGATCGATCCCGGCAAAGAATATGTGTATTTTACACCGCTTAACTTGGGTTTAATGCAAATATCTCGCTCCCGTTTCAAGCATTCCCAAAACCCTCCGCTCCTCCCACAAAGCTATGTTTAGCGGTGTTTTGTAAATTTTTTTGTGATTTTTGGGGATGTTTGGGAAGAGATAGTTTATCTCAAAGGATTAGTAAAATTTGGAGAAATAAGAAATATTAAAGATTTAATGTGATTTTAAAATTAGAATTTGAAGTTAAAAATTAGGATATGGACACCCAAACAGTCCCCTGACAACCTGGGGTGCTCTTGCGTGGGGGTCAACTGTCTGGTGGTGTTTCAAAAATAATTTTATTTCTTCTATCCCTTCTTTAAATCTCTTAAAATTTCACTCAAATTCACCTTTACCCCCACCTTAAATTTTTTGTCTTCTATTTTCTATTACCGTCTCTGCTTTGCTCATTTCATAGAATGAACCGATGCTTTTGTGATTTTGCTCTTCGTTTTACCATTGTTCTCTAAGGAAAAGCCATTTTTACGGCCCTAAAATCGAGGTTACGTCTAACTATGAATGACAATAGTTCAGCGAAAAATAAAACTGGCCATGGAACGAATATTTTTACGTCTTAATTCCTAAACTAATCCGTCGAGGGCTCTGTTGTGATTTTGCCGATCGGAAAAAAAAATATATTTCAGTGTGCGCTTTGTTTTGCCATTTTTCTCGAAGTAAAAGCCATTTTCACGGCCCTAAAATCTAAGTAACGTGCTAGTATGCACGACAACATCTCAGCGAAAATTAAAACCTATGTTTAGAACCGAAGATGGTACATTTTAGACTTTAAACGAATATCGTCGATCGGAAAACTACTGCGTGGGAGCATTGTTGTTCGTCTTTGTTGAAGAGATTTGTTCGCAAGCTTTCCTTCACTTTCTTATTTTTCTCACAGTTGTGTTAAATATCAAACAACCGATGTTGTCATGTTTGATTTGCCGATTCTCTTGCATAGATAGGGCAGAAACAACATACACCTGATTTAAGATAAAATAAAAATATAATATGTTCACAGTCGATTTTCAAATTATCATCACATACCAATCAAAACAAAAACATAAGCGCCTGAAGTACAGTGGTCTTTCATCGATCTTTATAGACCGCAACGTCCAACTGAGCCAGAGTCGCGAATGGCCTTTCGTTTACAGCCGACCAACCCACCGCCTTAAAAGTCCCCTTTTAACTTCTTAACTCCTTTGTTGCATACGCAAAACAGTCGAATGATATATCATTGGCGAATAATTGACTTTTATAGCTGGGGAGAAAAGTACAAGCGTTTCTCGCAGACTGCCATCCTCAAACATGTTGAATTCTTTAAGGTAACTTAATAAAATAAGAAAAAGAAGTTAAGTATATGGTACAAAAGTAAGGCATTTAATCATGATTAAAGGTGGTATAGTAGCACATGCTCGAATATTTCCTTGAACTTATTTTAAATGGCGTGTTTTGGATGAATATCGTATTCCTCTGGTTCATCTTCGAATAACTCGAGATCATTGAAAGCAGCAATAATCTTTTGTTTAGCATCCTCTGGAATTTCCTGCCCTTCATCGTGTGAGACCGGCATCTCGTTTTCGTCCATCTTACCATTGCGACGACGACGACGACGTCTTCGCCAAGCGTCACTGAAAAAAGGGAAAAACAAACAAGCATTCAAAAGAAATACAGTCATGTCAGGCACGCGCTAGTTGTTACTAGCTTTGTAACTGACTAATTTTGTGGCAAAAACAAAATCAGTAATATTCAGACATGAGCTATGCAGGCAGGAATAGTATCAGTGATGTTTCTCCACAAAACGGGCACTCAAACGGTCAATTATAAGAGTGAGTGGACGCGAGAGACCTGGATCGTCTGATACTCAGGCTAGGTAAACTGCCATTCTGATTGTAGGCTTTTAATTTAAGAGTACCGTCCAGTGCTTGTTGTTATTGCTGGTTAAAAACAGTTTCTTTGCCCTAATACTTGCACAATAAGTGAAGTAAAGATTCTACCTTCGACATGATTCCCTTTCACTCAAAATTTCTTTTCATATTACATCTAAATTCTAAACAAGTCTGGTAATTGAAACAAAAATGCAAAGCATAGAAATAACTGCCTTTTTGGACATTTTAGAAAATGTTCATACGGGACGTCGCACATTTCAGAGTAATTTTTTGCGAGAGACCCTAGACCACGCACGATATCAAGTGTTGCAAAGAAGCGCGTGCTTTTTAAGCCTGGGATAGCTTTGTTGGATTAACAGTTTAGATTTTAGAATTTTGATAATGTCAGATGAAAATCGCCTGAAGCCATAGTAATTAGGACATAGTAATTGTGTTTGCTATTCAACTAACCTGTCATCGATAAACAGAGATGCAACTACAAACATCACAAGAATCGCGATCAAAAGCTTGTTCATCTTGATAAACACTAAACAAAGAAAACAAATGTTTAAAATAATTTTACTGAAACAAAGTAATTATTTTAAAATTAATATTACAAATAGGACAACAATTTAATGTTTCAGATTTCTTAATAAAGACCCATAGGTAGCATTTGCTTTCCATGACATCAGTTTATCACCACATTAAAGATTCTTGAAGCAAATAGTCTGTTTCTTTGAAAAAAGCATTACTTATTTATTGGACTAAAAACTCGTACGTGAAACACGGAATTCGCCTGTAAATGTTTTACAGTGTTAGTAGCAGAAACTCTTTATTCAAGCGTGTATTAGCTTTCATGGCGAAAACTCCCCCGGTTAAATTATAACTAACGAGGCTACGAAGGAATACTTCGCAATGAACGAAATAAAACTGATGAACTTACTGAACTAAAGGTTAACCCTCAGCATCTATTATATATCCTTTTTTAAAGTGCAGAATTTTTTAAAACTATTTCACGTGTTTTAAAATCCATATGCCTCAATATCGTTCTTACCTTTTGCTATTTATAATGACCAGCAGCGGAAAATAGTTCTTCTTCAAAGTAGTTTCAACTGACTACTGGCTGTGCTGACGAGATATTTATAATGCCTGAGTGTTGTGTTATTTTCAAACAGTTAATGATTTGGTGACAGCCATCTGCTAAACTAAATTACAGCTTGTTGTTCGACCATTTTCTCAGTCACGCACAGACAAAATCTGTGTGTTAAGCACCTGTCGGCAACATCGAAGTTCTTGATAAACGTAACGAAGACAAGTAAGGTCTAGTTGTAAAATTTATCACAGGTGTTCCCTTGGAGAGACTAGCATGTACTTCAGTGGGGCTTTCAATACTTGAGAACATCAATGATCAGTATATGTTATTGAGAAAATAAAGAGGACGCAATCGTGAAGGAACTCGATCATATACGAGACACGTGAATTTTGTTTTGGAACATATTGGTTGCACAAGTTCCAATTTGATAAACTAAAGTATAGGCTCGATTTCCGCCACTATCTAGGAGCGTGAGCTCATTCCCCGAAGAGCGGCTAGTAATCAAGCCTAACTAAAATGCGGCATTCTAGGAACCAATAACATTCTGCAATTTTGTTATGGATGGTGTTGTGGTGGTCTCACCATCGAGATCCACATCTGTCGCAGATTTGGCAAGTGCTTCGTACGCCTCTTTGTTGATCAATACACATCTGGTGCTAATCGAACAATGACCTAAAACTAGAGATTCTTTTCAACCCTCTTTTTCGCTAAACTCACAATAAGTTTCAAACGATAAACTGAAAAAAAACCATTTTAAATTAAGTTTTTAGTTGCCATGGAGATTCCGCGATCTCAGTGGTTACATTTCAGTTATCTGTCACTGAACTCAAATATAACAGCCTTTTATACGAAGGCCAACAAAGTAGCGAGGAACTTTTTTTTACAAGTCTTTCGTTAGGTACCAAACAAATAGAGACACTCTTTTGTTTTCTTTACAGTGTAAGGACAAAATGTAATCTGTCACTGTAGTTACTTTTTTCTTTAAAGAAAACATTTACAGAAATAATCCGTTTCTAATCTATTTTTTTAAGACATGCATAGTTAGCGGAACTTATTTGATAATTTCAGATGTCGTTGTGGTAGTCCCGCTGGGCAAACCTGTGATAATTTTACAGCTAGGAATTACACGTTTTTGTTGATCAATTAAAACAGGATAATCAGTCATGTACCGTGACTGTTATTCCAAGACGATGGTCGAACAACAAGCTGTAATTTAGTTTAGCAGATGGCTGTCACCAAATCATTAACTGTTTGAAAATAACACAACACTCAGGCATTATAAATATCTCGTCAATACAGACAGTAGTCAGTCGAAACTACTTGGAAGAAGAACTATTTTCTGTTGCTGGTCGTTAAACGCCAAAAGGTAAGAATGACTTCGAAGCAAGAGAGTATGCTTCGAAGCGTATAGATTATTAAAGCAAATGAAATCAGTTTTAAAAAAATTCTGCACTTTTTAAAAACTATATATAATTGATGCTTTAATATTGTTTAAAAAATTAGCATAGTTTTAGCTGATGAAGCCTTTATGATTAAAGGGGCACTGTCACGGATATTTTTAGGCGTTTTCAGTAAAACGGCATCAAAATTACGACTAAGTACTTTCAACCATGGGGGAAATGCTCCTAGAACGTATAGGGAAGGATAACTAGAAAATTTAGAAGAGGGTGACCGTAAAGAGTCTTAATCAATTTTTCCAACAACAGGGACAGACCTTGAAAATGTCCAGTGTCCCTTTAGAACTGATTTACAAAGGAAAATAACCTCTGTGTTAAATGTTTGCCGAGGGTTACCATACTAAGTTCAAGTTTATTTCCTTCGTTGCGATGTATTCCTTCGTACGCTTGTTAGTTATAATTTACCCGGGGTAGTTTTACGCTCTTGAATAAAGAGTTTCTGTCTGCTTTGAGCTAACACTGTAAAACATTTTCAGCCGAATTCAATATTCCACGTACCAGTTTTTAGTCCTATAAATAAGTACACTTTTTTCAAAGAAACAGACTATTTGCTTCAAGAAACTTTAATGTGTGATAAACTGATGTCATGGAAAGCAAATTCTATCTCTTGGTCTTAAGAAATCTGAAACATGATTTTTGTCCCGAATAAATTGATATCCTATTTTTAATATTAATTTTAAAATAATTACTCTGTTGCTGTAAAATTAATACAAACATGTGTTTTCTTTGTTTAGTGTTTATCAAGATGAACAAGCTTTTGATCGCGATTCTTGTGATGTTTGTAGTTGCATCTCTGTTTATCGATGACAGGTTAGTTGAATAGCAAACACAATCACTATGTCCTTACTATGGCTACAGGTGGTTTTCATCTGACATAATCAAAATTCTAAATCAAAGCTGTTAGTCCAACAAAGCGATCCCAGACGTACAAAGCACAAGCTACTTTGCAAAACTTAATGTCGTGCGTGGTCTAGGGTCTCTCGCAAAAAAAAGGACTCTGAAATATGCGACGTCCCGGATGAACATATCTCTAAAATGTCAAAAAGTGAAAGTGGTTATTTTTACGCATGGCATTTTTGTTTCAATTACCAGACTTGGTTATAATTTAGATGTACGAACAAAAGAAATCTTAGCGATAGCGAATGATGTTGATGGTAGAATCTTTACTCTCTCGTTGTGCAAGTTTGTGGCTGCGGAATACTAAATACTGTAATTTTCTGATTTTTTTTAACCGCCACAAAGCTATAATTTGGAAAAAGAAAGAGTATTTCGTTCACATGCTCTAAAGTCCGTTAGTTTCCTGATGTTTAGGGCAAAGAGACTTTTGTAAGCAGTAATAATAACAAGCACTGGACACAACGTACTCTTAAATTAAAAGCCCTACAATCAGAATAGCTGTTTACCTAGCCTGAGTATCAGACGATCCAGGTCGCTGGCGTCCACGCACTCTAAGTAGACCGTCTGAGTGCCCCTTTTGTAGTAAAACATCACTGACACTATTGGCGCCTACATAGCTCATATCTTAATATATATGATTTTGTTTTCGCCACAAAATTAGTCAGTTACAAAGCTAGCAACAACTAGCCTGTGCCTGACATGACTGTACTTCTTTTGAATGTTTGATTGTTTTTGTGTTGTTTTCAGTGACGCTTGGCGAAGACGTCGTCGTCGTCGTCGCAATGGTAAGATGGACGAAAACGAGATGCCGGTCTCACACGATGAAGGGCAGGAAATTCCAGACGATGCTAAACAAAAGATTATTGCTGCTTTCAATGACCTCGAGTTATTCGAAGATGAACCAGAGGAATACGATATCCATCCAAAACACGCCATTTAAAATAAGTTTAAGGAAATATTTGACCATATGCTACTCTGCTACCTTTTAATCATGATTAAATGCCTTTTGCACCATATACTTAGCTTGTTCTTCTTATTTTATTAGGATACCTTAAGGAATTGAAACTCCAGTTCTGTTTTCTCCAGCTAAAAGTCAATTATTCCACAATGATATGTTTGTTAAAAATTTTACAGCTATAGACTCAAACGCAAAATTCCTTTAGATAACAATTAGAGCATCATCTGATACGTCACCGTGAACTTGAATCAATCAAAATCAAGTTTTAGCCCCGTAATTTTTTAATGCTGGGCGGCAAAATTAATACCTAAGGCCTTCCCGAAGCTAAGGGCTTGGCTAAATAAAAAACCTTTTCCATGGTAGGACCTGGTAGGAGAGTTACTTCTCCGCAAGCTTCTTTTGCCGAGCCTCGATGTAGTTTTTTAGCCCTAGAGTGATTGTTTTAAAAATGAAAATTGTCTAGGAAGCCAATCTTCGATTTTTGCCAAACTACAGCATGATGATCACATATGAACATTGTTTGAAATTCTACTGGTTTCTTACCAAAAAAAGTTACCATAGCAATGATTATCGTTTTCTTCCGTTTTTAAACAAGCCTGATTTTTCGAAATCTGCAATAATTCTCGGCATTCATTTTTTGACATGTTTTAGTGTAGTAGATTGACTACCTGTGGTTTCCTATAATTCACAGTCGATAGATATTTCAACAAATTTAATAAAGCAAACACTATGTCCCTTTTGGTAAAAGGTCTTTGATGGTGATAAATATTTTACAACATAAAAGTAACTCTTCAAATGGCTACGACTACGAAATAATTAATTTTGAATAACTGCGCTCAAATACTTCGAAACAATATCAAAGCGCCTATTACGTATTTAACGGGATATTTCAGAAATGCTCTTACCATTTTTTAAGTCTTGGCCGCAATTTTTCTTTTAAGAAGGAGGATTTTGTTTATCTTGTTCCTTGTCTGTCAAGAGAGGTCTTTTGAGTTTTTGTGTAAACTATGATAGAATTATAAAGTTGCACTCACTGATCAACAGAATAACCTCTGAACAACAAAAAATGGCATAAATTCACTTATTAGGATGTGAAGAAACCATAATCAATGCTATTTTTAGTGATTTTCAGTTCTTCCAAGTATTAAACACTGTCAAACTTGAAAACGTCCGCCTAAAGTTTTCAAATGTAAGGCCACTTCTTTCCTATACGTCCGTAGTCACGCCAGTTTTAAACAATTTTCGTGAACAGTACAGTGTGTTTTAGCATCGCCGGGCAACTATTAGCGGATTTCCAGCTAATATCAACACCTTTATTTGATATTCAAGTAGCACTAAATGTTGGTAAGACTACACCTTTAAAATGTAAGAAGTTGTCCGTGTAGACCACGCCCTAAAATTGACTCTCCCGATGTCGCGCGTGCCAGTGTATGCCAGGTTAACCAAACTTAGTCGGCCTGTATAGGAGAATCTTGAGCTGGGTTGTGAGAACAGACCGCACGTAACTTTACGATCTCTCTTTTCAACGATTGGCTGCTGTATTTATCAGTTAAGTTATCTATGAAGAGTTTAATGCCCGCGGTAGTTGGCTGAGGGGCTGTGTTATCAGGGGCAGTTTTATCTCGATATAAACCCTGGGTTTACATTTGTTCAGAAGGTTTCGGTGTGTGGAGTGAATGATTGAATTGAAGGGAATTCTTTATTTTCCCCCGGATTGAAGAGTAGCTCCAACAGAGCTAATATCTCCGAAAATTTCAACGCTACAACGGGCAAAGATCAGACCACAACACCGGGAACTTCGTGCCCTACGCGGTGGGCTTACTTTCAGAGTCTGGGAGTAAGTAAAATACTTGCAATGAACATTGAACATAATATATTTGAAAAGGAGGACCTTTCGGATAGCCCAGTGTGTAATAGAAAATTACATGTAAAAGTCGTGAAGAGTGAGAGGAAGGGTACATGACGGCATGGGTACTAGTGCCTCAATTACCCCCCCCCCCCCCCCCCCCCTTTTTCTCTCACCAGGTTCCCCATGCATTCACGACCAATATGGCGACGTACTGAGCGTCTTGCTTCACTGTTGCTTGAAGCAGAGCATTACAGTTTAGAACTTTGCTATTGAAGGGGGCTACTATAAAGGAACTAAACGAGCTGTAACAGCATCCTCTACAATCTACAATCATGTGTTCTCAGCTAGCAAGAAGTAATTTTAAGTGTTTTACTGTACGGAGAATGTTTGCTAGACTGTTTTGCTCTGCCTCAACTGACAATGAAAGTTCCTTTGACGAAGCTGAAGTTCGGAAGAAATTCAAAGTCTTAGGAAGTGGAGACGTTACGCTAACCAAGCTAACAGGAAATCAGGAAGGAACGGCAGTGATTTCTCTCCTAAATCCTGAACGCAAAAATGCATTAACAGGGTACATGATGGTCAAGTTAGCTGAAGCAGTTGATGAGCTTGAACAATGGCGACATGGGAAAGCTTTAATTTTGCGTGGCTGTGAAGGCTCATTTTGCTCAGGGGCTGATTTAAGCATAGTTAAAACGATCAATACCCCTAAAGAAGGAAATCTGATGTGCGCTTTTATGCAAAGAACTGTGACTCGCTTGGGAAAGCTTCCTCTTGTGAGTGTTGCTGCTATTGAAGGAAGGGCACTTGGTGGGGGTGCTGAAGTAAGTGAGTCATTGGTTTAATGCACAAAAACATCTTGTTTTATTATAGGCCTTTGAAACCTTCAAGTAGATTTCATCTCTCACAGGCTGTACGTAGACTATCTTGTTTGGGTCTCATGCACACTCCTGTTTGGGGGTTTGTGTAATTGGCAAAAGCAAGCTACATAACATGCCCTGATGCCAGTGGGGGAATTTCTTTTTCCTGCGGAGTCACCTTCCCAGGGGTACTTCCATAAATTTCGGATAGGGGTGTGCTGTCCAGGTTCTTAAATCCTGACCCTATTTTAGGATAAAGAAATGAAAAGCCCAAACCTGAAAAATGACACCCTATTCAAGGGGAGGAGCAGCGTTGCTTCCAAATAATGCCTAACTGCGCACGGGAAAGCTCAAATCTTTATAAAATTGTTTTGCTAATACTTGAATGGATAGTTCAGTTTTAACAGATCTTTTTTTTGTTAGCTGGGTGTTTGGCTGATAGAATTTAGGTACCCTATCTAAGGATCACACCAGGAGCACTGCCAAAAGGAGCAAAAAGAAGAGAACATCAAAAAACCATACCCTATCTCAGGGCACATACCTATTTTGCCCATATATGGAATTCCCCCTACCCCTGCCACCTCACTGGCTTTGTTGCTTCCCAAACAAGCTAAGAGGTAAAGGAAGGTAAATAACCCCAAACAAGGGATCCTGTTCGCAGGCTAGCATTTCTCTTTGTGCTCATAATTGTAATCAAGAGCCATTTGTAACCTACCTCTGCAGTTGCTACTTGCGCACAAATGACACAAGGGTAGAGCATGAAGAGGAATGAAAAACAACAACTCCACGTGATCATTATGAAGTTTTGCAGTTTTGAATAAAATTGGCAATACTTTCTCCTTGGCTAGCTTGCAACCGCCTGTGATTTCAGACTCATGTCCAAGAATGCAGAGATCAGATTTGTTCAAGTGAAGATGGGCTTGACACCTGGGTGGGGTGGTGGAGCAAAGCTTCTCAGACTACTGGGTAAACAGAAAGCACTGCAGCTACTGGGAAAAGGAGAAAAAGTGGATCTGTCCTATGCGCTTCAGTTGGGACTTGTTGATGGCGAGCTACCACATGATCAGGTCAGGTGCTTTTTAATGCACTATTTAATTTTCATTGTCCTTGACAAGAGCTAATAACACTTGCATTCAATTTACAATTAAGTATAACAAGTACTAAGCACTTGAAAATTTCAAGCTTCACCAGGGTTCCCACTTAAATGTATGATTTATAAAGCTTGTACAATGTTCTAGGAAAAATTTTATAAAAAGCATTTTCCTCATCCAACATTCCAAATTTTCTTTCACTTCACCTTCCGGGTTCAAAACTGAACTAACAATTCCCTTCTTCACTGTCAACAATCATGATTAAAGTGACAGCCCACAAACTTTGATAAACAGAAACAGACAAAATGGATCAAAATAACTGGCATCCAGGACCTTTTAAACCACTTTTAAGTGGTTTAAAACATGAACTTCTTTTTCCTGAGAGGTCTGCTTAGTTGATAGAAGGCAGCTGAAGAAGTTTGCAGAGTTTGCATGTTATTGAAAGATGTACATGTATATGTGTAGTAAGTCCTGACTTCTTTTGGTCTAGGATGTGGTAACAAGCTGTTCTAGCTGGTTGTCAGAATTCATTGCGGCAGACACCACCGTTCTTAGAGCTATCAAGGGTGTCGTGTCTGTGCAAGATGACTCAAGGCTAAATGACAAATTGGATATTGAAAGGTACATGATAGGAAAGAATTTGCTCATTTGACTACAAACAGGTCCCACGAATTAAAGTAGTGAGCACTGTTGTCTGAACTATTATTCTCTGAAAGTGATTACATTAATTTGTTCCAACCAGCTATAAATAATGTGGGGAGACCAGTCAATTGAGAGAATTTGCATGCTGACGTCAGGGCTCAATGGATTAAATAAAAATATTATTAAGCTTATTTGCACCAAAATTTTGCATAATGCATTTGTAAAAACCCTTCCAGTCAGGGATGGAAATTTTTTCACACCAACTTCTCAAAAATTGGACTTTTAAGATGACTTGTTACTTTGTTTTATGAAGTTAAAAATAAAGACTTATTAACTGTTACTGAGAAAAAATAAATTCATATTATTATATAACATAATTATTATTTAACAAATACAGAAGCCTAAGCCATGTTTTATACTGTCATAAAACACGACGGGCATTTGAGAACACGAGGGAAATGTAGAAAACATGAGCCGCAGGCGAATGTTTTCTACATTTCTCGAGTGTTCTCAAATGTCCGGAGTGTTTTATGACAGTATAAAACATGGCTTAGGCTTCTTTCTTTGCTTTATGATATAGATTTTAGACGCCGCGAGTGGAAAGTTAAATTAAAATACTTGTAAATGTACAACAAGAGCGATTGAACGAAGATGAAAAGCAGCAAATAGTTTACGGGAAGACCAGAAAACTGACACAATTTCATTCATTGTTCGACGTAAGTTTGTTACCTTTCAATCTTTATCTTGTCCTTTTGAACTTCAATAAACTTCACCGACTCTGAGTGCAATTTCGTTTCAGCAGTAGTCTTGATGACAGCTGTGGAGCCGTAAACAAGTACAATATGTAAACACTTGCTTCGCTTGTCTTGCACAAGGCGTATAATTTCCAGAAAAGCTATTGCTTCGGATCTTCCCGTAAACCTTAATTGTTGTCGCAATTTTCCAGCATGAATAGACGATTTAAGAGGAGATTGTCGAGGAAAATCTTCGAAAGAAAACTCTCTCGTTTGCTTTCCTTGCGTGTTTCATTCAACTCAAGGAGTGAACACCGCGCCACAAATTTTCCCGCCTCCTCATACTATCACTTCGTTTACATCAAAATGAAATGTCCAGTGGATTTATACTTCAGTAAAAAGCAATTTAATAAAAACAAATATTCCATTCGCCCTTGTTGGATACGAGTGGTTATAGCCAACGAGGCGCGAAGCACTCGAAGAAAGCTGACGAAAAACAATAAAACATGATTTTTCTATGTTTTATACTCTGATAAAACATAGGTTTTTAGCCAATCAGAGCGTGCGCAGACTCCTATCTATATTATAATAAATTATATCATATTATTAAATAACATAATTTGATTTTAACTGCAGGTCAATTTTTACGACATTGTGGGGAGCAGAAGCAAACAGACAAGCTTTGGAAAATTCAAAGAAACACAGATAGACAGTGTAAACTGAACATCAGACTGCGAGCAGTCAATTTTTGTTTGGCGCTCACTGCCCACTTTGCGCCTTGATCGCGAGCGATTTTATTTTCCTGTTGCACACTAGGGAAAGAAAGAGATTTGCTCACTGTCCAACTGAACATCGACAGATTAAGTTTTTCGTGATACAGAATTCTGTTGCTGCAACCCAACATTTTTATGCCACCAGCGGGATAAAATCAGTGGGTCAACCTCTCACTAATTAGGATTTTTAACACACTCTGTTCTATTTGCAATATTTGTTTATTTATAACAGTGTCCTCAATTAGCACAGGAGTGCTAAATACTGGTACTACATTGACACTTAAATAGTCGTTCATTTACATGAATTTTCAAATATTTATGAAGAAAAAAATAAGAACGCAATGAGGCAAGGAGGCTCTAGGGGGCACAGGTGTTGGAAGTTAGTGAATGTAGTTAGCTTTGAATCATACTAGCTTATTTGGAAATCAATTGTAAAACTTTGTAAGTGAATAAAAATAAAGAAAATGGTTTCAAACATCTTTTTCATTTTCCCCCATTAAGGGCCTCTTCATATGAGCCTGGTAACCAGGTTGGCTCGTTTACTGGTCAGGACAAATTTAGGAAATTTTAGCCCAGTCAATCAGGATGAAATTCAAGAATCAAAACCAAAGTTGCATTGTTTGCAACTATCATAGCTTTGTCAACTCTTTTAACTTTACTAAGAAAGCTAATTTGAATACTTCTAATGTGGAAATACATACAAGGCAAAGTTATGCCATTTTGACTGCCCTGTTGTGAAAGTGAAGCGAATTTGTCAAAAAAAAAATTGTCATGGTAACTAGGCTGGAGTGTTCATATGGGAAAATTTTCATCCTGGTTCCGAGATCTTGGTTGAGGAAACCGAGGTCTCCATAACCAGGCTGGCCCGCCTTCTCGTAGGAATGAAATTTTTACAAAGGTAACCAGGCCAGCCCAGTCAACCCGGCTCACATGACGAGGCCCCACGTCTTACGCTATGGTGCATGTTTTAAGTCATTCAGATATGTCCAGGATTGATTGCTAATGAGATGCACATTCCTTGTGATAGGCATCACAAAGTGTCCTCGTTAATAAATGTTCACCAAAATACACTTAATTCTGTCAAATATGAAGTAACATGGAAGTGTCAAATGACCAGTCAAAAATGAATTATTTATCAAACAATACTTTTGTTCAATCCTGGACATAAGTGAAGTCCTTGGTCTGTGTTTAAAGTAGACTTGTGATCAATCATTGTTTGGCAAAAAATGTAAAAAAATGCAAAGTAACAAGCATGATTCCCACACTGTACAATCAGTACGCTGTTGAGCACTGTTTTTGGTCATAATCACCCTTAGAGAAATGACTGAGGCTATGATCTCTGATCCAAAGCCATTGTGGCAGTCCCGTTGTTAGGGACATGCCTCACACTGACAGAACAGCTCGAAGTCAAGCTTAATAAAAGTGGGTCCGCAATGCGTACATATGTGGACTTTCATTTGTTTTTGATAATGAATGATTGAATGAGCCAATGTACAGTATCGGTTAGACCTTCTTAAAGTCGTTTGCTTCTCGTTTCCAGTTTGGCAGTAGTCCCCGGCGCTCTCGCGCTTCGCGCTCTGTGAGCTGGACTGTAGGCAAGACTAAGTATCAGTCAATTATGAGATGGCAGTCACTTGAAACTCGAGATGATAAAAAAACTTATCAATCAAGTTTTCTTATGATCGTGAAAGAAAAACTTCCTTCTCGTTTTGAGGAACATACCTTGCAATTTACCCTGAAGATCGCCTTAAACATTGAAAAGCAGTCCAATTTATTTAAACTGTGTCAGAGAAGCGGAAAACCTGGGACAAGACCCGACAGTATCTCTATATGATTACACGAAAAGGACGGGGATGTTCGTCGGAAAATTTGATCTACTATTCTAGTCTCGTGAAGGATAGCATTTCACACAATACAGCAAGGTTGATATTAGGTGAAAAAGTAGGAACTTTTTGGGACCGCAAAGCCATTTGTAGTTATCTGTGTCTTAAAAACAGAGAAGTGTTAGGCCTGAAACTTTGTTTGAAGAGAACTTCTTTTCACATTAAAAATATATCATGGAATTAAACAGCTCTATAATCATAAGGTTTGAGATTTTGCTATTTGCTGTTTTGAGTTTTACTTTTCCCGTAAAGGATTGCAATCTGGGCGTGGCTCAACTTTTTTTAGACCCCCATCATTTAAAAACACAGAGAACACAGACATTTAAAAACACAGTCACTTTAAATGAATTAAAACATTGACAATCTGTCCTTAAAACCAAAAGAAGATGTCTGTTGGAAATCGAAATCCGTAATTGACACCTAAGGGACACGATGAGCATATCTGTCCCACTCATATTTGCAGTCTCTTGGCGGGGGGGGGGTTCACGGGAAATGGACAAGTTAGGTCTTTAAATGGAAATAAGGACAAGAAATTTATTTATTAAAAAACAAAAACAAAATCTTACCACTAGAAATCGGGGATACTGATTTCAGTCCATTCATAAAGAAATATTTTGCGAAGTATGTCAGATTTTCTTCGTTTGCCTGACATTTCATCTGAACGCTTGTGTAAACAACAGCTAAACTCATCAATTCACTCATTTTCTTTCATTGCGTTGTTTTCATACATAACTTTTCCGGAATGGCTTTTATCGCCTTTTAGTAAGATTTCACTAATAATCTCTTGATACAAGAAGGTAGATGAATACTTTTTTCAACCTAAAATTATCATCGTTCTTGAATTAATTTTTGAGTGGAGTCGGCGATTCGCGAACGACATATTTTCAATCAGTAATTTAGATTTCGCACGGTTTCAATACATACATTTTTCGGTTCAAAATAAGTTTTATGCTATTCACACTAACTTTTTACCAACAGTTTTGAATTCGACATCAGTCAGATTGCGTTATTCAAATTTAACCTGCGAGAAATCCAAGAAAATAAAAATTGCGGGAAAGCCCCGGGAAAACAACTTGATTAGTGAACTTGTTTTGTTTTGAGTCGTTGTGTATCCATTCTTCCATTCTAAAGATTCTGTGTGGCAAAGCTCAAACAAAACAACAAATATCTAGATATCTGCTAAATAATGCTTTTCAACGATTTTCAATTATATGCGAATCAAGAGAACACAGCAACTGACGTCCAGTCGAACACAACAGACAGCACGAAAAGTGTGAAAAATAGCGTGACCTTTGCCCGCATTTGAGTCGAACGCCGTGCAAATATGAAAGCCGCCACCACTTTTTTCTTTTGATGTGCACGTATACCACTGGCATCTTTGACGCTGCTCGTTGATGTACTGCACTTGACAAATTTTAGGTTTCGATTAATGAAATTCAAGTATTCAGCTTGTGTGATGCTTTCCTTGTGACGTCTCGCCAATTTTACAATAATAATATTAGGGAGCTTAAGCAATGACGACGGCGACGCCGAGGACAACGCCAGGTGAAAAATGAATTTATATTTTACTCGAGAATCTCGCGATTATCCAGATGTATTCAGTGTAACTATCGGTTTAAGAACTGGCCCAAACTGAATATGTGAAGAGAGCATTCAACTCCAAAAAGAAAAATCAAAAATCAACCGTCGTGGCTCGCGTTGTCCAGAATACGCAGAACTCGGTCATTTCACGTTGTTGTTTTGCAGAGAACGGCCAAGAAATGTACCAAGATTCAAAACGCACGTGCAGTGCTATTGTTCTGCTCATTAAACCTTTTGTTTGGTGACGTTCTCGTTGCCGTTGCCGTCGTAGTTTGCTTAAGCTCCCTAATATTGACTCTTGGCTCCAAAACTTCGGATTCTCCGAACACCCTCGAAAGCTTCCGAAAGGGCTGTGACGAGTTATCACGGAAAGTGCCGTCCCAATCGGGAAAACTGCACGATCGCAATATGTGGATTTTCACACTTCGTGTGAAAGTCCACATAAAAATTGTATGACAAGCCAAAACATGTCTGTATAAGAGGTAACTTACTCCATACACATTGCAGCCATCATCAGATAAGCTTGCTAACCAAATTAATATGCATGTACTTAAAATTAAGGTGAAAAGCTAGCATACCATATTATAACCTTATAATTCCTGTTTTTGTCAAATCATAGCATAAGACAACTGGTTCCCTTGGCTGTTGTGGGACAGTTTCTGTCTTCAAAAGTCCAAAAGTCATGATTTAACAACATGTAATAGGTACTCGCAACATTTTTATGATGATCTGCCAGCACCAACTGATTTTAAGGATCTTTTGTGTTTTCTTCTTGTTGTTGTTCATCATCTTTTTCTGCTCCTTCCAAAACATCTGCAGTCAAATCTCCAGCAGCAAGGGCCTCACGGTTTTTTGCAGCGGTAACTAGACTACGGGGGTGTGGAGGAATAACTCCTGCCTTAAAAAAGAAAAAAAAAATCGAAAAATTAATAACACATGACGTAGTTTAAAATATGTAAGCCTTTTTGGGTCTCAAAGACCCAAAAATTTGAAGCAATGTATAAAGCTAAATTGGAATTTCCAGAGGGGTGGGGGGATTAAAATCCCTTCTGTGGGTGGGGGGGGGGGGGGGGTATGGATATTTTCTGGAACCACACATAAAACTTTGTGTGGTATAGACTTTTCACTGGAATGGATGGTAAATGTTGCTTTTTATGACAGTTTTTTAACAACTTTAATTTCATTGCTTCTTTTCCAATGATTCTGCCAACATATCAATGAAGACTTTGTTTAGTGTCCATGATCCAAACTTCCTGACACAGTCCGGAATCTGTGCCAAATGTCTAAGCTACCCCGTGATCTGCTGTATTTTTGAAATTTGTGAATAAGCTCACTGAATTGCAAAAATTGACAATCTGTGCCATTTTTAAGGACTAAACCTTCTACCTGCGAACCTATTCATTCCCTTCCTCAAAGGGATGGAGAGGGTCTGAGAGAGAGGGCCCACAGGGTCTGAACAAAATGCTATGAATGTTGCTGTCAACTTACCAGTCCTAGTAAAATGGCCACAGGTTTTGAAGGTCTTGCTCCAACCGATAACCAGTATCTGAAGCAATTTCAGTGAAAAAAAAGAAAGAAAAACGTGTGATGGTGCTGTCTGAAGGATGATCACATAAGAATATAGCATAACTCGGCTTATGTCTCAACTTACCTTATTCTATCCATGTTTAAACTCGCCAGCTTTTCATTTCTTGTGTTAGGTATTGGATCAAAAGTCCCCACCTGAATATATTGATGACTCGGTTTAGCTTAACTCGACTTTTATCCGGGCTTTTATACGCAAAAATGAACAACATACAGTTGAAACCCGATTTTCGAACCCAATTTACTTTATTACGGTTCCCTTACCTGCTCTAGATACCCATAGTTTCGAGGTCTTTTTCTGTTGGTCGCTACAATAAAAAAGAAGGGCCTATTCTTGCATCCATACAGGGCAAAACGAAGAGTAACTATCGGAGGCTTCATGTTCGAAGAGATCAGGAGTAGAAATTAGCCAGGCGACATCATGAAAAACGAGCAAGATCTGGTAACTAATGTTAAGAGTGGAGCCCAGACTTCCAACGGTAGCGACAAAATGGCGGCTTTGTAAAACTTGGCGAAAATGTTCCTGAACTTTGTTTATTATTGATTTATCAAAACAGTTATGAAGAATTCACATAGCTGTACTGCCTATTTCCTTAATGGAGGCTAAAAGATTTTCTTCTAGGCTGTCTACGAAAGATGAATGGAGTTCTCAGGTTGGCATCTACATGTTCCTCTGGTTAAAAGACTTTTTAGTGATTTAAATGTTTTTAATTATGAATAGATTGCAGTTCAGCCGCTGAATGATTGTAAAGTAAGAGGTTCGTTACGTGCCTTGAAGGATTTAGTTCAATCAGCGCTTGGACCAAATGGAAGGTAATGTAAATTTTGATATACATGTAAATGCAGGTATCAATATTATTAAAATTTATTTTAATCATACCATTAAATACAATTCTCATATCTGATTGGTTTTATTCGCGTTTTTTTTTTTGCCACCTAATCAAAACTATAAAAGTTTGTTAAATATTTGCTAGACCTGTGGTCTGCTGGAAGACTTCACATTGAAGACCGGGGGGGGGGGGGGGGGAAGGGAAGGGAAGTGGAATTCCCAATGCGGTGGGAACTGTGGAGAATTTGAAAATATTTTGCAACACTGAATAATCATTTTTGCAATAGAAATAACGTTTATGATACCTGCTTTACATGCAGGAAGTCTTAAAAATGATTTTCACTCCAGTAATTATGTTTAACTCTCAAGTTGTTTCCATTTAATACGGGCATTCAGGTTGAAGTTCTTTCAGTCATCCTCCGGTGGCCATGTGACTGTAACATCAACGTCAAGCAAGATTATTCATGGCTTGTCTGGTTTGTCACATCCCATTCCAAGGCTCGTACTATCTGCTGTGAGGGGACACCTGGATGGTTACAATGATGGTGGCTTGAGGACAGGACTTCTGTTGTTAAAGTAATTAATCACATATTTTAGTACACAATACTACCATTTGCATCCATCCTTGAAGCATAATGAATTGAGCATGTAGGTTTACTTTTAAAACCTCAACAGTTTTGTCTGGTTACATGTCACTTTTGACCAATGAAACATAATTTAAATATTTTGTGGTCAGATTGCAAAATTGACAGTGTTTTAGGTGCCATACTTGACTTACTGATAGTCATTTATACTTCAAATTACAAAGAATTAACAAATCCAAATAATAATAAATAGTTTTCACCCCTTTTTCCTTTGAACAAATAGAGAGCAGATAAGTGTCCCAATTTTATTCCCCCCCCCCCCCCCCCCTCCCTTTTTATCAGACCATGTCATGTCCCAGTTATGGTTAGGGTCTGACTTTTCAAAGCAGAATTTAGTTAATCCAGAATAATTTAGTGACCAATTTATACTGGTAGTGAAAACAAATTTAAATACAACTTTGTTATCTTTTAATCCCAGAATACTGGTATCAGTTACCAGATGAGTTTTCAAACAGACACTGTAAAAAGGTTTTTTGATACACAAAATTGATGATTGTCTTTTGTAGTTTGATACAGTCATCCTTTGATCTCCCAGTTCCAAGAGCTCTAGTCACTCAGATCAATCAACATTCAATGGAAGTCATCACCAATCATCTCCAAACATGTAGATGGAAAATGAGCATTGATATTGGACACATGAAGAGCATGCTGTCCGTCGTAAACAGCATCATTGGAACAAAACCTGCTTGTCATCTTTGTGAATCTGATAAGCACCATATAAGTGTGCTTGTAATCAAGGTTATACAGTGAATAATATTACATTTCATTTTGTTTTTTTTATTTATCTGCATAATAGTTATTAATAAATACAGTAGAATCCTGATTTCTCAAATAAATTTTCACTTCCCTGGTATAGTACTAACTTCTCTGTAATTTTACCCCCGGTTTCTTGAGCCTCCCGATTTCTCGAACCGATTTTAATTTGGAGAAATCAGGATTGTACTGTACAATAGTTGGCTAGTGTAGTGCTGATTACTATCAGATATTCCATAACCAGTCCAATCAGTTGAGTAGAATGTGGAAGATTTCCAAATGAATACTTCAAATTTGACTTGCACTGACTAGCAAGGTTGAAGCTATCTTCAAACCTGGATGACTAACTGTAAGCAGGCCAGTGCTTAACTGCCATTTCCTTAGCATGAAAGTTCTACTCAGTATACTACACAACAGCTTTCATGAATTTGAATGGTCACACACTAGAGTTTCATCAGCAAATGTTTAAGTTAGAACCGCCTTGAACAGCATGATAACAGTGCCATATGAAAGTACTACTCAATTTAGCCAAGGGTTTCATCCACAGATGTAAAAGTAGCACAGGAACTTTCTGCTTAATGGCTTTCATTTGAATGGTCAGTCATGCACTTGTGTTTTTGTACAGCCTTAAGAGTTTAAAAAAATATATATGTAGGGCAGTAGGCAGGATTTTGCTTGGGTGGTTGCAAGCACCGGAAGCATAAGCATCTGGGGGGGGGGGGGGCTCTGGTGGTATATTACCCTGGGAAATTTTCAAAAATCAAGTTGTTGAAGTCCACTTTTCCAGCATTCTAAGAGTCATTTTAACCCTCCCTCTCAGATTAAGTGAACCTTTGCGGCACATCAGGGGATGTGGACGTACCCATCGCACCTCCAGGCTGCCTATGACCCTGATGTACATGTAGAAGAGACACTGTTTGACTTGAGCTGTCTCCTGAAATAAAAAAAAAATTAAAGGACTTAAATGTAACTTTTTGTTAAGACAAGAACTTTTTTTTTTCTTCCACAGGCCTTTCTTCAATCACTTCCAAGTAATACAAGTAAGGAGTCTTGTGTTCCAGTCGCAGCACCTCTACCAGTCCAAATAGTGACATGCGAGGGTGATCCAGTAAATGAGTCTAAGGTCATGCAGGGTGTCTTACTTCAAGCCCCTGACATTGCAACCTTTCAAAGAAAGAAAGCTCTTGTCGACTGTTACACCAAAGTGGCTTTGTATAATGTATCAATGGCAGGAGACACTGATGAATGGTTTGGTGACGGCATTAAAATGGAGACCTCAAGTACTAGTCATGATTTTAACATTGAGAGTGCTGTCCTACGGCAGATGTTGAAGGCCGCAGATTGGCTGCTTGCCGCTGGAGTTGGAGTGGTTGCTTGCCAGAAATGTGTACACCCAGCTCTGAAGCAGTACTTGAGGGACAAGGTTTGTGCACAGACCAGACAGGCCTTATCTTAGAAACATATCTTTTTGATGGGGCACCTTAAATGTCTTTAGCCTTACGCTATTTCTTTGCTTCATGACATATGCATGGAATTGAAGCCAAAGGATTTCATACTGTTCAAATTTTCGCTCTTCACAAAGGTTCTGAATTTTGTAAATTATGTCGAAGAATGCAAGAGCACCTGCTGACCAGCTATAAGAGCCATGAAAAACCTCTCTCTTTAGTCAGACAAGTCCTCTTGTATTGTTTTAAAACATTTACAAAAATTGGAATCTTGCCATAAATCTTGTTCTGAAGTATGATTGTTTTAAAATCCTGGATTCTGCTTCTATCAAGTTTAAACTTTGTTAAAAGTTTTCTCTAATGTCATTATCTTTTTTAAACTCCTGAATAATAAGAATCAAAAACTCAATCTGTACAACTGGTGGAGTTGACTTGATTTGTAGTGTGCATGGGTGCCGTTGATCAGCAGGACTTGATTTGGTTTTTGTTCATCTCAGGGTGTATTTGTGATTGACCGTCTATCCATTGTTCATATCTCTGCGGTACAACGTCTTACTGGAGCAACAATCCTGAGCACATTCAGCATGGACATTTCTGAATCAAGCTTTGGCAAAGTCCAGAAAATTGAACATGTAGTGATAAATGGCAAGAGGTCAGTTTTTATTTTCTTCTATGATTGTTTCATTTAAGTTATAACAATAATAATTATTATATTATCATATATGAATCATTTCATATACATTACATCAATAATTATTATTAATAGTAAAGCTACTTTCTTCTCAGTACAATCAACCCTCCAAGTTAAGACCATTTTAGTCACCATGGCGACTAAAATTTTGGAGCTGGCGACTAAATTGAAACAGAAGTCGCCAGCCTGGCGACTAAAATTGAGAAGAAAGATTGAAAGCATGAGCTTAATTTAGCGACTAAAATTTTTCCCTGGCGACCAGACTTGAGCAGTCGGTGGCCAAATGGCCACTAAGGAAAAAAATAAACTTGGAGGGTTGACAATGCCTGATTCCCTCTATGAGACACGCCCACAGGGAATCATGGTAGTGGTATTCGGCATTGCCAAGTCTTTGATAAGTTTTGTTGAATTCAACTCCCATGATTCCCTGCAGACATGTGTCATAGATGGAATTGGCCACTGTCTTGTGTGCAGGCTTATTGTCATTTTATAGTGGAGTCCTATTCCCATATCTTTTTCCTTTGCATTCTTTATAGTTTTTGTCCCTTATTTACACAAATTTGCCTTTCGCCATGCCCATGATACTTTTTCATAAAGACGACATACAGTGTGGTACACAGTATACATTATATTAAATGAATGGGTAACTTGCATTGTACAAAATCTACCCTGTTGGATTTCACGCAAAAATGTGACAGCCTCCAAAACAAAACATCAAGCTTGACTTTCTTTGTTGTAGAGGCCTTACTACCATTTGCGCCATCCTTGATGCGTGACAAATTTTGCGCGCAGTTTTACTTTTAAAGCATTAACAGTTTTGTCTGGTTACGTGTCACTTTTGACTAACAAATCAAACATTTAAAATCTTGGTCTAAAGCGACCCCAGTACAACAACTCTTTCCAAACTTGTTAACTTTTCTCTTATCCATTGCAATAATATTTTCTGAGCAGACTTTCTTTGAAGTAGATGGGCAAATCTTGAAAATATTGATAGCTCAAGAACAAAATGTGATTGCATGGCAACAAAATGTTGTCAATTTCGCGACCTGACCGCAAATGTTTCATTCGTCAAAAGTGACACCTGACCAGACAAAACTGTGTAGGTTTTAAAAGTAAAACTACGGGCTAAATTCATCACGCTTCAAGGATGGACGCACATGGTAGTAGTGTCTAGCTTGCCATTTAGCATGGCAGATTTTGTACCATGTCATTGTTTCTTGCATAAGGCCAGCCGTCAATCTGTTGTTTTTTTTTTTACATTCCTTCTTAAACAGCTACATACATCTGTTACCACAGTCCTCATTACTATCATCTGCTGTGTGCACTCTTCTGCTGTGCTCACCAGACGAGACATCCCTTGAGGAGCTGAAGACAGTTTGCCAAGCATCTGTCAGTGCTTTACACGAGACGCTGGCATGTCCCTTTGTGGTGCCAGGTGCTGGATGTCTGGACACACACTTAGCATCATTCTTGAGACAGTATGGGCAAAACAGTGGCCCAGAGATCATTGCAGAGCTTGGCTGTTCTAAGGGTAAAACAACATGGTTGATATAAGTAGTATACAGTATATAGCGTTTTGCCTTCAGTGACTACAGAGCGTGGGCCGTGTTTGACTACACTAGCTGCCATTTGAAGTACAACAACAACAACAACAACTTTATTACCAGAAAAAGACTTCATACAATGCTTCAAAAAAAAAAAATTAAAACAGGATATTGGTAACAACACTCAGAAAAACTAAAAAGCTTATCGAGCTGAGCGAAGTTAAATTAGATTAAAACTAAGACGGTGGTTGGCAATAAAGCAAAAATAAATAAATAAATAAATAAATGGAAAACGTTAATAGCTAACATAAACATTCTATAGCAAAATATATAAAAGCTAAATAAAGGAAATAAGTATTGAATAGTAAGTAACTACTAGGTGCCAGATGAACACTCATTAATGTTGGCAGTATTTCTGTAAGATGTTAAGTTTAACTTCATTTTTGAACATTTTGAGGGGGAGGTATTTGATGTTTTCATCCAAGTCATTCCAAACTTTTACAGCAGCAAAGCGAATGTTGAATTTACCATAGTTTGTTTTGACAGAGTTAATATAATAAGTTGATCTGGACGCAAGCCTGGTTTTGTACTGGTGAAGTTCAGGTCATATGTCGTAGAAATATGATCAGAATACCAGGAAAAAAAGATACTTGTATCAGAAATGTAAAATAATTATCGACATTGCCAACCTGGAGGACTTTGTACAAGTCACGTCCTTTGAATTCCTGCTTTGACCTTTATAAATTATGTTTTTAGGTCAATTTGTTTCCGCCATCAACAATGCAGCCCATTGCCTGGAATCCTTGGCAAGGAGCTTGGAGCATGACGGCGGGAGTCATGTGACTGACTCAGCCAATCAGCATCACTGGAGTCTTTCTCCTGGAGCCTTGGAACTTAAACCCAGCATGCATCACTGCATGTGTGGTTTAGTGTCATGTGATCAGTCACTGGAGTGGAGCATGATGGGACATGGTGAAAACTCCTCGTGTGGTAAAAGTGACAGTTGTTGCATGTTTGACAATGCCGTATTGGATGTGTGCTCAATGAAGATGAACTCTTACAGAACTGCATTTGAAACTGCTAATGCTATATTGAGAATTCACTGTGTAGTTTGCAGCAGTGTTGCAGGAAATTAAAACGCACTAGAATTTCACAGCTGTTGCCTGTTCCTTTTGTTTTAGTTACTCCTTTCATCACTTTAGAAATAGGTTCCCTATCTGATTCTTGCAAGTTTTGCAAATCGGAATTAAGTTAATTTTTGTCTCGTATTATTGCTTTTTGTTGTTGTTGTTGTTGTTGTTCTTTGGGGGAACATAAGAGTTAATGCTTTTCATTTGAAGATGTTCTTTTGCATGTTCTGTGATTCGGGTCCCGGGGATTCGGGTCAGGCGAAATAATAACCCAAAAGAACGTCCTCCAAATATAACTAACCCAGAGATAAACCGTGTTTTAAACGAGCTGCCTTATTTGGTCATCAAAAAGAAAAAACATACTTAAAACATACTTACGCCATTTAGGAAAAGTCGAATGTTACATCATCTCCAAGTAGAACAAACGGAGCCCAGTGCGTCTCATCGCTGTACAGCCGTGACTCTCTCATGTTCTTCATGGTCTGGTGAAGAGCTTCACATGCACTGAGTTTCTCACGGACCAAGCCCCTGTAGAATATGTCCATAAACTCTTTAGTTGCTTCATCGCCAACGGCCCACAAAGATATCAGAACCGAGCGGGCACCAGATCCCAGGAAGGCGCGAGCAATGCCAACAACTCCTTCAGCTGTCAGGATCTTCCCTCTAGCACTGTGGCAACAGCTGAGTACCACCAGCTTGGCTCTGATACAAACCTCGGCTATGTCTTTCATTGTCAACAGGAAGTCTTTTTCCTTGGGAATCCCAATGACAGACTTGTTGGGAGCAAGTGCTATTTCTCCTCTCTCAGCATCACCATGAGCAGCAATGTGCACCAAACTTACTTCTTGGATCCTGCGCAGGACTTCTTCCTTTGTAGCTTGCTCTCCAACAAGGCAGGATACTCCTAACAGCCTTCCAATCATTTCAGCCTCCTTCCTAGCACTGGGCAATGAATACAACTTCTTAACTTTTCCACTGACCTTTACACGACCAACCTTTGGATCTCCCACTATAAGTGCGCCAGTGTTGCAGTGATAGTCGGCTGGTGAGTCTTGAATGATCTCGAGTGTCGTTAGAGACGGAATAAGACGGATTCTCACTGTTTCTGAAAGGTACTTCCCATTGCTATCTTGCAATGCTGCAAAAGGTGTCAGGAACAGTGGCCCCTCTGGAACAATGATGATCTCTGGCCCTTTAATGAGATCCGAAACAGAAGAAATGATTGTGTTGTATAATGAATGATGATTTGGTGAGTGCGTTTCGGATCCACTGTTTGGCCTCCTGAAGGAATCCTTCTTTGTTTCTGTCCTGACTTTGTCGACATCTGACAATTTGACGTCATAAAGAGCTGACAAAGACCGATCCTCAAACTTTCCATCTGGTTCTTTGCCATTGACAAGAGAAGGAGATTGTTTCATTGCCTTAGAGAAAAATTCATCTATTTCTGTTGGATATCGATCCATGTTTAAGAACGTAATCTTAAAATGCATGTGCCCACTTCTCGATACAAACCAAATATAAACACATCTGGCAAATTTGGCCAAAAAAAGAAAATCGCTTTTCCGCTTCTTGAAACGACTCCTTTCAATAGTCACGCCTTCTTCTTTGGTCTTTACTTTGTGGATGCCATACTTCGTGATCATCAAATCCACAAGTGCACGGGCGCGGCCTTGCTCTAAGCAACAGAGAGCTGCCTCAGCCTTCCCTTGTGCAACGAGTAGAAAGCACAGCATTTTTTGGGGAAAAATGTTGTAACTCATATCATCTATGCAAAGCTTTAATTCATCTGCCAGGGTGCCCCATATCATCTGATGGCTTTTGATGCTCTCAGCAAAATAATCAGTTGCTCGTTGATAGCCTTGAAATCCAACGGCATGAAGAAAACCTAAGTTGACCAGAGGGCTGCGCACATCTCCTTTATTTCCATTCTCTCTGAAAATCCTAAGTGCTTTCTCTTGACATTCAACTGATTTTTCCAAAAGCCCGAGGCAATGATATGTAACACCCAGTTTGGCGTATGAAAATGCCTCTCCTCTTTGAGCTCCAATTGCGTGATATATTTCAATACTTTTCTCGAGGTGCTCTTTAGACTTTTCAAAGTCACCAAGAGAACAAAATACAGAACCAATGCCGCAGTATGAGCTCGCCTCGTTATGTTTGCTACCAGACTCTTTGCTAATCTCCAGAGCTTCGGTAAAATATTGAATTGATTGCTCATATTGGGCCATAGCAGAATTGGTACTGCCAAGGTGGTTCAACGCATCTGCTTCACCTTCCTTGTTTCCCAATGCTTTGCAGCAAATAAGACCTTCCTTGCCATATTCAATGGATTTTTCCCATTGGCCGATAGCAAGATAAACATTAGCAAGGTTGTTTAGAGAAGCACCTTCTCCAGGTCGGTGCCCAATTTCCTTCGAGATCTGAAGTGCCTTTTCTAGGCAATGAATCGATCTCTCATATTGTCCAGTACTGTTAAAAACACAGGAAAGGGTATTGTAACAGATTTCTTCAAATCGTTTGTTTTCGTCTTGTCTGCAAAGAACAAGAGCTTTTTCAAGAATCTCAATTGATTTGTCATATTGGCATAGAATTTGGTACACTGCACCAAGATTGATGTAACATGCCAGTTTTTCTTGAGGAGAACCACGCGTTTTGAAGATTTGCAGGGCTTTCTCGAGATGCGCAATCGATTCGTCATATTGTGCCAAGTCATAATATACTACAGCAAGGCTGCTGTAGCACACACCTTCTCCTTCTTCCCAGCCAATTCTCTTGAAGACCTGGAAAGCTTTCTTGTAAAAATCAAGTGATTTCTCATTTTGTCCAAGAAAATTATAAGCCATACCAAGTTGCGCGTAGATTGTGCCGTCACATGGACCTCTATCCCCGATAGCTTGGGAAATTTCAAGAGATTTATTGTTACAATTAATGGATTTCTCTAGCTGACCAAGAGCCATATACGCACCAGCAAGGTAGCAATAGCACGCCCTTTCTTCTTGTTTGAACGCAAAAGCCTTACTCTGGGCAAGTCCTTTCTCAAAATACTCAGTTGATTGTTTATACTGGCCTTTATTCCGGCTGTAGATGATTCCCAAGGTCATGTTGTAATAAACCTCTATCTTTCCAGTGTTTGCAGCAGCTCTACTTAATTCAAGCAATTCTTCTTGATACTCGATTGTCTTATCAAAATCACCTCGCTCAAAATACAGAAAGCTTAAGATTGTGCAAGCATTTCCTTCATATCCTTTGTCTCCGCTTGATTTACTTAATTCTAGCGCTGTTTTACCCATCTCTGTAGCTTCCTCACATTTACCTAGACAGAAGTTAGCCACAGCAAGTCTCATGTAAATAGAACATTTTAGATTTACCAATTGGCAGTCGAGCAGGTTAAGGAGCACCAGAAACTCATGGTAAAAGGTGATGGCCTTTTCATAGCGATAGGTCTTGTGAAGAAATGTTGCGACAGTTTTAGAAACATTTAACAGTAGATTGAACCGACAGTCCATTTCGGTGCCTGTTTTTAAAAAGGAAAAAAAAAGCGAAGTTAAACTAGCTTAATGATTTGGTGATTTACTTTGCTCCCACTATAACAAAATTCATTTTCCTGTAAACATGACACTTCAAAGTTTCAGGTTTATCCGACTCTTTTGCTGCTTGGAGTGAAACGAATTTAAGTTGCCTCCTACAAAAACCCTATCAGTTTAATTTAGCACGGGGCCGCTACCCATGTATCAGGTAAACGGCAGCGGCAAATTAACGAAGAATGACCAGTGTAGTAAGTTCAGCCTAATTCATGTACATTCAAAACGGCTTACTGAGCTTGGAACAATATAACTAGAACAGTCACTGAAGTAGATTGAAGGAATCACGTGCGATATATCACATAGGAAAGACCAAGGAACTAACGATGAATGAGCTAAAAAGGAACAAATTAACACTGTGGAAGATTAACTGGGAAACTACGTATATATCGTACAGTTCACCTGGGAAGATTGAGAACTGACGAGATTAGAACGACTAACACTAACCTTGTTCGCAATCCGTGACGTTTCACGGTAGCTTTTTCATCAATATCATTATCGTGGTGTCAACATGAGGCCAAATAAACTCAAACGTTCGCCAAAGGTTTGACGGTGTGGACAAACGAAACTTTTTTGTTACCAGACTGAACCGCACGTGGCACGGACAAACACCTGCGCGTTGCTCAGTGCATGAAGAGTACGATCGCTTGAATTTTTAATTCGAATGATAAATGTTATCGACTTCTCGGCGTTTACCATTTTCATTAACATAAGTAGTAATATCTTCCCAGATGCCTTTTCTTGCAACAGTCGGTTTACCCGCAGATAACAAACTAATTTTAAAATAGAGAGTCATTCAACAAAACCCTGTCGTGTTTTAACAGAACTAAAATCACATATAAAGTCAAACCGTGAAGGTCGTACCTTTCATCGAAGAAAAATGATTTTATTTTAATTTAATGACAAACCTGTTGATCCGACGTTGAATGCAGTTACTGGTGACTAAAGAAGCACACGTCCGGCGAAGCGCAAAGGGCTAAGCTCATCATCAGCGAAGCTGGTGATTTTAAAAGCTTTCTCGTAGCTCGGTCAGGCGATGCTGATTCAGAATGGAGGAGCAAGTTGACTTGTAACCAGTTCACTAGCTCGAGACCGTGACGTTGCTATCGAACCAGCAGAAACATTTTGCATGTTAACCCGAAACCCAAACTCGTTTTATCACCGATGAAGACATGTATATGTATAGAAACCCTATTTTGACCTATTTTATATCCTTTAAAACCCAGCAGTGCTGAATAAATGCACATGGCTTCCGCAAAAACAATAGAGTTCTCGTGTTATGAATATTTAGATAGATTGTTTTTTTTAGCCTGTATTGCCAATCACAGTTGAACATGTAATCAGTTCTTTGCCCTTTATTTTATCTGATTCTTGTATGGTCTTGATTCTTTATTGCAATATTTTAAGTATTGCTTCCTTTAATTAGACTATTTTCTTTTATTTCGAACGGCGTAGTAGTTCACCACAAGTTTATAAACCCTGAACAGAAGTGTTTATAACTATTAAAACATTCTCGGTATATGGCACACAATGGTTCTTAAAGAAAACCTTGGCTGAAAATAGTTTTGGTGTCAAAATATACTTGATGCCTCTCTCAAAAAATTCCAGTGGTTTTGAATTCATATTTCATTGCACGAATAGATTGTGAAGCATTTAGTTTTCACTTTAAACCTCCCGCTCGCCGCCATGTTTTCTTTTGCAATTCTTCATGGGAGTCTGTGACGTCACTGCGATCGCCCTATTTTTGTTGCAACCGGGGGGACACGATACAGTAGGGCACGGGAGGGCTAGGAGGCCAAGGTTATCATGTCATAAAATAAAACCGTCCGAAATTTTAAGCGTCCGAAATACTTACAGTGCATGGTATACTATCTCTGGCTTGGGAAACGCTATCTTGTATGTGTATTCGAGGCCAATATACTTGATAGCGCTAGCACTCGGATTAGGATTTGTTTGGGTGTTTTTCCACTGGAAAGGAAACTTTTTTACCCTCTATGGAGGGAGCGAACTCTAGGTGAGACACTGCTTGAGATACTCGCAGGTGTATTCGGAAAACCTTTATGCACCTGTCAATGTTAAGCCCCAGGGTGGGGGTGGGGCAGACCCAGGGGATTTTGACATTTTCTGGAAGCCAGAGTCGAATTCCCCACCCCTGGGCACCTAGTGAATGTCAAATTTGCGATATCTCCACTTAAATTTCTAACCCAGCAGACCATTTTAGATGCCAAAATTCCTACCCTGGGAGAGCTTCATGATGTCAAATTCCCGTGGGTAGCCTCCCCCCCCCCCCCCCCCCCCCACCATGGAGCTTAATATTGACAATGCATTAGTGTGCAGTAGTCAACAGAAGTTTATTTATTGACAATAATGTATATGATATCTCGAACATCCCAACTGAGTTTCAAGTAGCCCCTAACTAATTTGTTGCCTTTTCAAGACATCCAATGGCGATAACATTTAGCAAACCCGAGCCTGGTCAGTCGGCTCTATCTCAGCTTTCCAATTCCGAGTTCAATAACTAAATATTTTTCCCCCTGTGTGTGTGCTATCCGTTTACTCATGCTTCTACATAGGCACTATGCAGTTTTAATATTTAGGTTCTTCGTATGCTTGTATTTCCTTAACTTTATTTGTAACACCAACCCACCTAGTTTGAAACAACGGCCTTCTTTCTTTCGCTAGCTTGCTTTTTCGCGTCAGCCCATCAACAACAACTTCAAATTGTTTTTTTATCTCATCTGTTCGTGAGCTCGCGATATACTCCGTCGAAAAAATCTATGTTTAATTATCACTCCGCCTGGCTTGTGTTTGTTTAAACCAAATGCAAAGCGAACGCTGTAAATACTGCCAATGCTTTTGATCTGAAATGCCTCAGTGTCACTGAATGTCAGAGGCCTCAATAAGTCGATAAAACGCCGAACCATTTTTCGTTGGCTACACAAACAAAATCATCACATCTTTTTTTTACAAGAATCATATTGCTTCAACGACCTTGCAACCATCTGGGAAAACGAACGGGGTGGGAAAGCTTTCTCAGTTAGCCACGGCACAAAGCATAGTAAAGGTGTCATAACACTATAAATAAATCCCTCTGTGATTTTCAAAGTTGAAAAACTTATCTCAGATAAACAAGGAAGGTTCGTTATTCTAAAACTATCACTCGATGATAAAGCTATTGCTCTCTTCAACATTTACGCACCTATAGGAGGGGGACATTGGGGTTTGCGGTATTGCGGTATTGGCCAATTTTTCATGCGGTATTTCGGTAATTTTAATCTTGAATTGCGGTATTGCGGTATTTTCCAAACCTGCGGGATGCGTTTTCTTTACGTTTTGGTCGACGATATTCGGTATAAAAACGTATCCTTCACTTTTTTCCGACCATTTATAGCCGTTTTCGGTCGTTTCGGAAGCACCCTGAAACGGCCTTATTTTGTCACACATTTTAATCTACAATTTGACTGTTTTAACAACCCGTTTAAGGCCGTGCCATTGTTTCCACGGTCCCACCGCTCGTTTTTGCCTCTATTTTTGCTATCGCGTTAAGGAATCCACCAGCCTGCCAGCTATACAGGCTTACTATAAAATTGCCGTATTTTCCGATTTATTTTGCGGTATTGCGGTATTTGTCGAATTTTTTTGCGGTAATGCGGTGTTCAGCAACCCCCAATGTCCCCCTCCTATAGTGACGTTGCCCAGCAAGTTACTTTTTTCCAAAAACTAAACAAACAGCTGGAGCAATTCGAGCAAGATACAATCGTCATTGGTGGAGACTTCAATTGCGTGCTCACCTCAAATGACAAAAGAGGTGGAAATCCTATCACCAAAAAATCAGCCGTCATCAAAGAAATCTATGCACTTTGCGATGCGTACAACTTAGGTGATATATGGCGAAACCTAAACCCAGACAAGCAGAGTTTCACCTGGAGAACCAAATCGTTCAAAATTCAATGCCGTTTAGATTACTTTTTAGTTTCTCAAGACCTAATTCAATTAGCTTCAATTCGCAAAGAAATGCGATATCGTCCACGCACCCGAATCCGATCACTCCGCTGTGTCTCTTGTTCTCCAGTCTGATCACCAAAACCAAACAAGAGGTCCTGGCTTCTGGAAATTCAACACAACCTTACTTAAAGATGAAACGTACGTATCAGTGCTTAAGATAAACATTCCAATCTTTAAAGAGAAATACAACTAAAAATAACAAGGAAACGCAAGACTTAGGTTTAAAATGTGACCTTATAAAAATGGAGATAAGAGGTTTCATGATTCAGTACTCTAGACCAAAGGCAAAAAAATCAAAATGCTGCATCACCTGCTAATAAAATGTACTATTACAGTCGAATTCTGGACCCTTTTTCAAGACTGGTGCACGCCATCAAAAAACAACCCATATACTTTACGGCTGGCATGAGAGAACAAAGCATTGGAGAGTACTAAATTACTGTCTGCTAACAGCCAAATATTGTATTTTTTGCGCAAGCCTTCGCGGGGATGTCGTAGAGTTTCAAAGTTTTCTACTTTCTGTTGACGGAAAACTCGAAATTCTAAACGAGATCGCTACTGCAAAAAAAGCACTCCCGAAGTATTATCGCACATGGGTTGTTTTCATTTGTTGTTGCTGTATGATTAACACTTAGCTTCTTATTGAACATTTTGTTTCAACCACAAGTACATTGTACCGCGAAACGGAAAAAGTAACTGGAAATTGTTAAAAATTAAAGTAAGTAAGGAAGTATTCGAAGTGTAAGTATGATAATAAGCATACTTGTAAGCAGTTGTAAAATTATTGTTGAATTTGTAAGTATCTTTGTTTTGTAAATAGTCAATGTGCCTGAAATAAATAAATTAAAAAAAAAAATTAAAAAAAAACAAACAATTTGTGTAGACAATTAAAGTAAAATGCAACAAAATCAAGCAAAAAAAAAATTAAATTAAACGTCCGAAATATTATCGTTGTCTTCCTTGCTCTACTATACCCCTCATTCCCCGGGGAAAAGTTTTCAACCCAAGGGAACTCCTGATCTGCTTGTTAAAAAAAGCCTCAGTTTTCAGCCATTTCAGTATCACAATGAGCGTACACGACCTCTTAAATTTGTACACTCAACCACAGCAAAAGGGCTCCTTCCACTCAACCATTGAATCACGCCACCTCGTCTGACAAAACGACTGACATGGCCCCACCTGGGCCTGCCGGAAATGACAGTAAGAAGACGGTCAGCGGATAACCGTCACTTCCGGTTGATCTTTTCATTGCGGTAACGACAGCTGGTTGTATTTTTTTTGAGGGACGGTTGATCAAATATTTGCGCGTGTTTTATGCATCATGGTTGAGTTGAATGGGTAGAGAAGCAGAGGAAAGCTTATATACTTCGTATTGTGTTCAACATTATTTTTTTACGCGGATAAACTTATGACGAAGCGATGCAACAGTCAGCCGGCGAGCTTGGACACACACGGGGAATCTCTTCGTCCTCGACAGTTTCTGAAGTTGGCCGTTGTTATCGGATTTATGATAGCAGTTGCTCTCATTGCTTTGTACTACAGGAACTTTTTGATAATTTTGATTATCATAGCGGTGTGGATATCTTGAGCAACGAAGGAAAAAAACACGAGAATTGTTCACATTTAGAGATTCTGCTGCGCTGTTTTCAACAAAACTGTGGATGGCTTTTCGACTCGATTCTCTCTTGTTTCGCCGTTCAAGTTTCAATCACGTTACTGCAGCTTACGTATTCATGGTCTCAACAAGTCGTTTTGGTATTAAATGATCTATTTGTTGGCGATATGTCCATGGAACATTCGAAAAGGACAAAACATCACATGGGTAACCTCGAAGATGTATAATGGAGGACACGTTGCTCAGAAGAAAGATAAGCTTAATGAACATGAATCACTATGGAGTTTTCAGTACCTCTATGGAATGAAGCACCGTTGTTATTACAAATAGAAGAAATAGCAAGATATTACACATTCATTTGTTCCTTGTAACGACAGTTACTTTGTGATTGGAAGGATCTGTTTCTGCTGGTTTCAATAAAATCGTTTCAACGATATTGCATTACATATTGTTATGATATCAAACCTGTACAACTAAGCTTATATTAATCCTATAAAAAATGCATTGCATGGGAACATTGAAAAAGTACAAAGTAGAGAGAAGAAATATACAATACTGAGTCACTTTTCTTTATGTCATTGTCCTCTATTCAAGGACAGCATTATACGTGAACATATGTGAAGTACCGGTACTTGCTGCACTGAAACGAAAAAAAAAAAATTAAGAAAGATGATACAAGACCTTTGTGTCTAGACATACATGATGGGCTTGGCAGGAATTCATTAAGCCTTTGGCTAGGCTTTTAATTTAGTCCCAAAGTCTAAGAAATCATGCTTTTGCTGCAGGATGTTTAAAAATCTTTATAGACCTGCTTGAAGAACCTTTTAGATCTTTCGGAAGATCTCCATCAAAATCTGGCTCATCCTCAGTGTAAGAACCTGTGAAACTCACCAGTGAAGTAAAACAAAGAACGAACAATACAACAAAGAGCTGGCAAAACAAAGATGGAGAAGGAAAACAATAACTCCAAAACAAAGAAAAATATCAGGTTCTTACACCGAGGTAAACCCCAAAATCTGGCCAATTTTCCTATTATATCCTTGAAGATCAAGAATTTTGAAGATCCTGGAGGATACAATTAAGATACAGTAATCCTCTTAATTAAGATCCATGCAAAGAACTTTAATTATTTTTTATCAGTGGTATACAGTATTTCACACTATGCTTGTACTCAGGGCTTGCAATTTTCTCAAAATTGCTGGAAGGAAATTACGCAGACCTTGTCAGACTGTTTTGAAGTAACTTATAACATCGTTTGACTATGACTTTCAGCTTTCCGAATCCTCTACTTTTCCCTTTTTTGTTTATTTGTGGTTCAGAAAAAAAGTAATTCTGGCAGTCTGGCAAATTAGCCAAGGGGAGGGGTCTTCCTGGGGTGCCTGTGATCCCCCTTTGTGAGAAAAATTTTTAGTAGACAACATACAAACCTTATAATTCAGATGGTGAAAAAGTTCAAATCGAAGAATCAACAGGCCATAAATCTTTTCTAGTGCTAGCTAGTTACATACTCCATTTTCAGGACCGAACGTCTGCGGTGGACTATGTAACTACCCTGGGTGTGACACAGTGTGACCCCTCCCCCCCCCCCCCCCCCCTCTGGAAAATCCTAGCTATGCCCCTCTATTAGCCATCTCTCATTCTCAGCCTAACACCCTGGTGAGATGGTAAGGCCAAGGGTGGGGAGGTGATAGCCATTTTAGGCTACAAATGTGGTAGTTGTAGTCAGATGACATCTCTCAGTGGCGGATCCAGGGGGAGGGTCCGGGGGGTCCGGACCCCCCCCCCCCCCTCCCAGTATTAGACCTGACAGTTGCTTAACACTGAAATTCTTGCATCGACAGTGATAAAAACAAGTTGACACGCCTGCACTACTTTCACGCACGTGTATTAGTCATTTTCATAGTTTTGATCTTACAAGTATATCTTTGAGAGACCTTCTCCTTTTGTACGATGCTAGGTGTGGTTCTTTGCATATTTTTTGAGCAATGGTTGCATGTTGTTCTATAAAATGCCAGTTTTTCGTACTGCCGGGTGGTATTGCATTACAAAAGGAAATATTTTTTCGTTTTAGTTTTTCGTTGATGGGCCTGCTTTCTGTCTTAAAAGTGTTAAAAACTAACTTCTGCGTGAGTTCTTTGGACTAAACTTTCTGGGTTACCTCTCTTGATAAGTGTGATTGGAGGTGCTTGATTTTTTTTGCTCAAATGCTGTTTAAGAGGAATTTGTTCTAAGCAATCTGAAGGCCTCCCCTTCGATGAAACCACTCTTGACTCCGGATGGGTAACACGAGAAGAAATGAGTGTTCTGAATTTTTTCAGTCGGCTTGTTAGGTGCGTATGTGATGCACTGACTCGTATATGACTCTTTTGCCTTTGTGAATGCTGTCTTGTCCAGGAAAATAGTTTCTATATCAGAAATTTCAGCCGTGAACTTGGTAGTGGCCTGATGGTTTTTTGCTTGATCAATGAACCTCTCTGTTGGTGTCCAAGAGGGAGAAAGTGTCGTCGAGATATAATATCGCTTCCAAGCGAGAGATTTGAATGCACTTTGGCTAAGAATTGCTGTTGCCCATAAATATATTGGCGAGTAGAATTCACGTACTCGCGCAGTAAGGGGACAAGGAATTATAACGTGCAACTGGGACTGTTTTTTTTTTTTTGGGGGGGGGGGGGGGGTGGTGATATGGGGGAGAAGCAATTTGCTGCAGAAACATTTCAACAGTGTTTTCGAAATCAAAGTTCAGAAAGTTTGGACCCCCCTAATTAAAAATTCCTGGATCCGCCCCTGTCTCTGGATATAATATGGTTTTGTTCAGTCGAGTTGATTATAACCGGTAGACAATTAGTCTGCGACCAGGCTCTCCAGTCGAGGATGGCACGATTTAAAGAAAGGTGGGGGTAGTAGCCAATTAGTACCACAATGTTCCTTACAAAGTGAAAAGTTGACATTGACAATGCTAATATTGTTCAAACTGTTGCATTGTTTCAAATATATTGAATAGTTTGACTTTGGTTAGTCCGCTTGACTTTGGCTAGCCTGTCAATTAGTTGGGGAACAGCACAATTAGTGGCAAGTGAAAAATGAAAAAAGTCATTCAGAGGTGCAGCACAGCAATCTAGCCCCAACCAAACCCCTCACATTTTCTTTCACTTGCTGATCCTCAAGGGTCAAAAACTGGCTTTTGCAATCCTGCACCTGGTGTACTTTTTAGCCTTTGTTCCACATATCCCGCCCAATTGAGAGTTTTCATCCGGATCGTGCCTGTTCAGTCATGAAACACATCTTTTTTCCATAAAGCCCTCAGGTATAATTCCCCATTATAGGCAAAAAGGAAGTTGACTTGCAAAAAAAATTCTGGTTGTGAAGTAAAAACGTGTTGTTAAACAATAAGTAAAAATCTTTTAATCACTTTAAATACAAGCTGATACAGTTTTTTTGACTCGAAACGAGGAAAATCTTTTATTACAAATGTGACTTTAAAAGACCTTAATTGCAAGTTGGTTTTAGTCTCTTTCAACTGCAAGAGATTGCAGTAATGACACAGAACTCCCCTCCCACATGCAAAAACAAAATTGCACATCCAAGCTTCGAACAAGTAACTATGGCAACATGTGAAAATAGCTTTATTGAAAAAAAAAATCAGAAGTATCTAAAAGATAGTAGCAATAGAAACAGTGGTTAGAAAAATTTCTTCTACCAATGGTCAAGAATATGTTTATTTTTGTTGAGAAGATGGCAAAGTAAACAAAAATGTTAAATATTCTGACATATACTCCGGCGAAAATGAAAAAAAAAACTAAGACACTGAAAAACTGCTGTTTAGAAAGATGTAGGGTGTAACTTGTGAGATTCTCAGGGCTCTAATATAAATGTAGCAGATTTTACAGCTCGCCAGATGAAGTTCCTAATATGTAACTTGATTGACTGTTACAAGTCTTGGGTGTAACTTTTGAGATCCTCAGGTCTCCATATGAATGCAGCAGATTTTACAGCTTGCCAGTTGTTTCTTAAGATAACTTGATTGACTGGTACAATTCTTGTTGAGATATGTTATTTTGTTTTCCACACTGCTCTCCCACTTAATATGTAAACATCATGTTGTGGCCTGGAAATAACAAAATTAAAAAGTTAAAGAAAAGTCAAACCTCAAATAATTTTAATGTTAAAGATAATTATTATGTACAGGGTCATTAGTCGTCATCAAGCTCTTTCATCAACATATAAATTCGTGAAGCGGCCTCATGCATAAATTTCTTTTAATACAGGTTGGCAGAATTGTTTATCAACCAAAGACAATTTCCCAAGCAAATATTATTAACGTAGCTGGATTTTGGTGGCTAGCTAATGAAATTGACAGGGTTTCATATCGTCAACTGTTCACTCAGTTACTTGACTACAGCACCGGGCATGCAAACACAGTATAAACTCGATGTAAAGCTTATAAGAAATTAGATACCAGAATAACATATGACAATAAGATTATCGTCTGCATGGTGTTATCTGTTTCTATATATATCAAGCCCCAAGTTTCTATAGAATTCATTGACAGATACCTGTCAGCAGGGTCTGTGTCAACCTTTCCTATTCTGTTCACAACCCCAATTCCATCGCTGATGCGACCAAATATTGTATGTTTACCTGCAAGAAATTAAATGTATATGTAGTGTAAAATATTGTGTTTAAACATTATTATAGCCAAATAGAACCCTAACTTACATTCACCAAGGCTCTGATAAAGAGAAACCATAGAGGAGCTTGAATACAAAACCATTAATAATAATTATTATTATTACTATTATGATGATGATGATGATGATGATGTTGTTCTTGGCAGACTTCTCCACTTGCATGTGGCCTTGGGGACCTCACTCTCAATAATGGAGCTGTGTGCACCAAAAAAGCATTAAGCCTCCACTCTCTTTTAAGATCCCTACCCTACCCTCCAGGCTTTTAGCCAGGATTTTGAAAATGGGAGTCCAAATTCTTAGTGGGCCGAAGGCCCACTTAACATGGCGCCGCAGGCGTCATGTTTCTAGGGGGGTCTGGGGGCATGCCCCCCAGAAAATTTTGAAAAATTAAAGCATCTTAGACGTGATTTCCGTGATTCTGAGCAGCTGTAAACGTCTTTCAATTAAGCTATTAAACCGCTGTTTTCCTTGATAATTTTACAAAACTATCCTTTCCTCAACTTACCTTGTTTAACATTGAATTATATTTGGGGCAGAAACTCCAGTTGTTATGAACAGTGATTGAAATTGAATTTATCAAGCCACGAACTTACACGAAAGAACAGACATGCGTGGCTTTGTTGGTCGAACTGCATTCTGGTATACTAGGGAGTCAATATTATTGAACAGCAGCTTTGCTTGTGAAATCGCTTTGCTCAACTTTGATTCGTGCGAACGAACGAACAAAACAGTAAGGAAACTCGCTAAAAAAGTGTAAATAGAGAAGAAAAACATGCCAGCAAGACTAAAACAACTCGAGAACAAAAAGGAATGTAAGTTTTTTTTTAATTTATACACACTGTTTTGTTACATTAAGCACAGAAGTTCGTAAATTGCCGCCCAAAACAGGCCGTCGAAAATCACCTATTTCTTAAAAGTGGCCGTCCTTTGGACGGCTGGACGGCCGCCTGGCTAAAAGCCTGCTACCCTCCTAACAAGCCCCTTCTGGAACCCCTCTCTATTAATTAAGCCCAGAACAATTGACATCTGAACAAGTAAACAAGGTAACTTAACACTTTCAAAGTACTTTTTGTACAAAAGTGTTGCTAATATAAACATCACTTTTAAAAGCCTCAGGAAGTCAATCCACTTTATGCATATGTTTGTCAAATGTAATATGCAATCCCCCTCTCTAATACATCCTCTAATAAAAGAAATAAGTTCTTACCATCAAGCCATTGTGTTGGAGCCAATGTAACGAAGAACTGGCTTCCATTTGTGTTTGGACCACTAATAATTAACAAAATGAATGAAATACAAATATTTAAAAACGTTATACAAAAAAATTGTCGTGTACAATATTGTATGTTTTTTTTAAAAGCAGTCACATTCAATGTACCGGTATTGAACAAAATTATTGCATGCCAGGTAATTAATTCCAGGAGGCTTTCAACTTTCTGTTAGGGCCTTCTTGCCAATAAAATTATAAGTTACTTCAAAATTGCATGCCAAAGAAATGAACAAATGAAGGACAGCATAAACAACTTACGTACTGGCTGATTGACTGACTAGACAAATGCATGAAATCACATTTTACCTATTTGCCATTGAAAGGATTCCAGCTCCAGTATGTTTTAAATCTCTTGTAATTTCATCTTCAAATGCTGGCCTGTGTATTGAGAGACTGGTTGTTAGAGCCCTGATCGAAGGCACCGTACAGTGAAGCCACGAAATATACACATTTGAAATTATATATTAATAATTATTAATTCAATTTCAATTAACATGATCTCAGATCTCTTGATAGCAGATTTGATAGGTCAAGTAAAATTAACTCGTTATACTCAACTCTAGAACAAGCATGCCTTTTTTAACATTGGACTCAAAACATTCGAACATGGAAACTAATGTTACTGCATACACATGAATGTGATTGTATGATTTTCGTTGCCAATGCGCATGATGGGATGATAAATTTAAGAGGCTATGCACCGTCTCTTTTCATGGTGTGCGATGCAAAACAAAAACACAAATTACATATGTATGCAAACAGAGATCACTGCCATTTCCTCCTTGTTTGTTCTCCCACTTTTAGCTTTTCCAGTTATGTGCAGAAATTATTTCAGGAAAAAACTGACTGCTTGTAGTCAATTACAAGGCTAAACTAACCCGTATATAGAAGCTCCTCCACGGCCAGTTCCTGTAGGATCTCCAGTTTGAATCATAAAATCCTTCAAAGTAACATTCAAATAGCTTTACTAATATGTAAAATAATGCTACAATAGCGGCATGTTCAATACAGACTCATATCAAATTTCAAACACAACGTTGAGGTTTCTAATAAAAAAAAAATGCAATTTCTTTTTAGTATCCCTGTGCATGCATGTGTTTGTTAATTCCCATGACAGATAATTGACAAAAAGAGGTTTGACCACAAAGCCTTGGTGCCATGTTTGAATTTTGACATATCAAACGCAGGCTTAATAGTGCAAACAAGAAAACGGCATTACCAAGCTCATCAACAGGTTTTACTTATTTAAAACATTATGACCATCACAAATTGTAAAGCACAGTCACTCACTGCCCAGTCAGGCATGTATCGCAGAAATATTCCACAGTACATTAAGATTTAATGTCAACAAGTTTTTGATGTGGCATAACCATTTTATTTTGCTAATGTGTAGTTCCAGAAAATATCAAAGACAATACCCCTCCCATGGAAGGTTTTTTTGGTTTGAATCCCCCCACCCCTCTGGAAACTCCAGTTTAGGCCCATACTTTCCTTTAAAAATTTTGGCTTTTGATAACCCCACCCCCTAGGAATTTCCATTGACCTTCCACGGGGTGGGTATTAATATTTTCTGCATGTGCACAATGCACAAAGGAAACTTACAAAGGCTAATTACGTATCTACATTTAAGGAATGTTTTCCTTCTTTGTTCAAAACAGGCATTTTAGCAGCAACAACAGGGCTGGGGTTACAATTGATAGAACATAAACTATAATGAAATAGCCGAGATTCATTCCCCTACTTGTCTTTATAGTAAAAGCTATATGGCGAATATTTCTTCATCAGGGTGTAATTAAGAGTATATATTAACTAGTGCTAGGCGTCAATTGATTTCATTTTATCCCAAGGCCTTTTTAAATAGGCAAAAACCTCAGTTTCTATATCCAGATTATCTGGTAAAGATCAGTGCTATGTCATTCACTTCCTTGAATACTGACAGGATGCTTTCTCAAAGGCAAAACAGCTGAAAATTTCCCAGATTTTTAAGACATACAAATATGTAGAAACACTGGCTAGTCAGGTGGATTCAAGTCATATTTTTGGATCAGTGATATAAATAAATTATATTATAATTTTTATAAATGTACTTAACTGGAATTTGTAAAGAATGATAGCAGCGAGTCTTGCAATTCAGTGTGAGCCAGCCAGTCATGCAAGCCATTCCCGTTAGCCTAAATAACTCATTGGTTAGCCTAAATAGCATTCCATTAGTTGCTTGCAGTTTGCCAGTTTTTACTGGCTGGGATAAGGGATTTCTGGCTTGCATGGCTCGCATGGTTCACTGGCACATATATTTGTGAAACTCCTGTTCTTCACTGATCCAAAATGGCAGCTGAATGACTGTGTAACCTAGGCCTAATTTACAGTAAGGGTTCTAGTGTGAGGTTTCTTATATACAGAACAAGAAAAGCAAATTAAAGTGGAGAGAGTTAGGATGTTCATGATTATTCAGTAACAAAAAAAATGCTAGATTTACTACACAGTCAAAATTAGATCAACAATCCAGTCAGTTTTTCTCTGAAAGAATACTATGAGCCATGTCAGTCTCAGCCAAGTCCTGAGGGCTGTTTTCCCGTCACTGCAGTTAACAGAAATCACGAAAAGCACCTCCAACTAAAAGTCTGCAACTCTGTCAAAACATCTACATCTTCAAAGACAGGTTTGAAATGCCAGCCATATTGCAAATGAAAGTGATAGAAACTTCCTGTCATCAAACAATTTGGAAGTTGCCGCTGTATGAAGAGGGTGTTCCCACTCTTGGTGTAACAACATTTACATCACACCCTGCATTCAAAATAAGCTTCACCGCCCTGACACATTCACGATTAACAAAATCAAAGATACAAAATTGTCCAAAATGTAATAAGGCGTCCATTGGTTTGTGAGGAACAACTATGTGGAGTACTTAACGAATCTCCTCTACTGTCACAAGGATTTAATTTGAGAAAACCTGGCATTATTGAATTTGGCTTTTGTATGATATGAAGAATTACCATACCCAAATTCACAAGTAGCCAATCAGAAGCGCAATCTACTGTCCTGATATCCTATGGTATCAAGTCACTGACCTGATATGACACGATATCATGGTCACTTTCAAGTAAAGAAGTGTGTTGTATGATGAATTGAAAAGAGCTTTTACCAATAAAACAGAACCTCGTAATTTAAGTTTAGATTGCATTTTTACTTGTCGTAAAAGGAGTATTACCAGTATATAGATTTAGTCAAGCCAAAAAGCGGACCTCCACACACATTAGAAATAGACTCAAGAAAGATTCCATAACTGAAACAAACTGTCAACTCCAAGCATAGAAATTTTAGTGACCAAATCCTGTCATTACCGAAGGCCCCCCAAAATAGGACTTGAACCCTGCAATCCAGTGGAAAACATTACCTGGTCAACAGTCAACTCCAAAAAAATATGTGACCTCGATGAGCTCTACATCTGAGCCCACAATATGGTCATGTGATACTGGTCAACAGATATCTTGTTTTGACAGCTGTCAAAGATGTAAGCTGACAAGGCTGACATGACAAGGTATGGCCACCCAAATAGTTGCCATGTTGTGTGACTTACTCACATAGGACGCACGCACCTGCGAATCATGCTGCTGTATGATGACCATGAAAACTTGAATGCATGCTTCTCCTATTTCTATGCATGCATAATTCTCCTTGAAAACTTTGTCGCCAAAACCACACTTGAACGCGCTCACCAATCGCGTGACATTTGCCAATGAGTGCTGAAACATTCAGACTGAAACAATGGGGTCGGAGTTCCCAATTTTTTTTGCTAAAATTTTGATTTTTGGCTGAATTTGGGTACAGTAAATACCTAATCTTACCTTTTTGGTGCGCTTTTGTGGCATATCAGGCTCATGTGGTCTCACCATGGGTATTTTGGCTCGACTGCATCCCACCAAAATACGAACCAATAACCCCTCTGGCTTCGATATCTACTTTTTATCGGAGAACAATTTCAACCCAGTTTAGGTGTCCAAAACCTGCTGCAACGAACAGAGGCGTCCCCGCAACGAAATTATCGGCGTCATATGGTTATCGTTTCTAACAGAGTTTTTCTTACGCGAAAGTTCTGCTCAAGAACGTCACGGAGTTTACCCTCATCTCCAAGTCAAGCTATTTGGAAGGAAGAGTTTCGAGATACATTCATTGAAGGCGAACGTCCCCATAGGAAGAAAATCCCCTGTACAAAACTTGAAACGCGTACGCTGTAAACCGCCAACAGGACATTGTGCGTGTTAATGTGCGTGTTGCGATCCAGACCACCGCTCAACTCTTGTTTTCTGATTATATAACTCGTCTCCAGATAGAGCTTTCTCGGCGTTCCTCTCGGGGAGGAAGACACTATCCCGGCCATGTCTACAGGATGATTTGGCGGCTATTTTGTTTTATGGAATCACAAGGTTTTAGAGGTACCTAGATTCGCCACTCAAATTTTCCTCCCAACAAGAATAGAAAAGAAAAGAACTCATCCCCAGTCCCTGGCCCGTTTTTATTTCTTGGAAACGTGGGTTAGTAGACTGCAAGCGAAGAGAATGATCGAAAATGAAGAAGTTAATGTTTTAAATTATTTCCTCACAGCGAGGAGAGGGGCTTATGGTACGCCTTGCAATACATTCTCTTGACAGTGTTAATTCGAAGTGCATAAATTACTACAACGAAAGGCTGTTGCTTACTAATATATTTTCACGTTTGACTATAATTAAAGTTGCTCGCAGTTGAAAAACATTTAACAACCACTGACCGGTATAGCTATTTTTTTTTTTAAAGCTAGCAGTGGTACACTGCAATTCCTGAGTTTTGACTGGTTAACAGGCATATGAGCTCATATACCATTGACCACAAATATCGTAGCCAATACGCGTCGACGAAAACAGCTGGGGAGCTCAAATATTGCATTTTTTTGGGCGTTTTTTAAAAACAATTATTCCACTCGCGCTTAATCTAATAACTCAACGCTAGACAATTTAGTCATAAGTTCCTTGAATGTCAGGGTTCTTCCGAACGCTAACAAAAGAAGAGAAACCTTCAACTGGCTTAGAAACAAAAAAAATATTCTGTTTATTTATTACAAGAAGTTCACTGTTCAAAGGAAACGGAAAATGGCCGTTTTTATACTAGAGACGCGTTACCCGTCTGGACAAGTTTCGGCAAACATTTTGCAAATCGTCCGGTTATCCGTCTCTAGTATAAAGACGGGCACAAGACACGTTACCCGTCCAGATGAGCTACTTTTGGAAACGCGTCTTGAACGACGGATTTCGAAAAGTAGCTCATCTAGACGGGTAACGCGTCTTTTGCCCGTCTTTATACTAGAGACGGATAACCGGACGAATTACAAAATATTTGCCGAAGCTCGTCCAGACGGGTAACGCGTCTCTAGTATAAAAACGGCCAATTTCTGGTTAACAAAATGGGGCTTCAAAGGTATCTTTAGTAGCCTATCGAGCGCTAGAGCTGGAGTTTGTATCCTTTTTAATAACAATTTCGCGTTCGACATACAAAAGTATTACTCTAACCCCGAGGGTAGATATATAATAGTTGACATTAAAACGGAGGACAAAATCATAACCCTTCTGAACTTGTACGCACCGAATAACGATGAACCTAGTTTTTTCCAAAATATTTTTAATAATAATCTATCTACTTTTGAATGTGATTGCTTAGGCCCAGTTCAGACGTCGTGCTTCTGCCGTGCCGAACTTAATTGTAATAGGTTCGACTGTAGCACGCACAAACACGACTCTGATCCAGACGTCTTGCCAAATTCAGGACTTACTGAAGTCACGTAACAATTAGTCAGCGTTGATCAAACAAAAATGGCGCCGTAACTACCCCCGTCAAAATACATTTAATGTAGTTTAGGCTTATTGTACTTTGCAAATTTGTACTTTGCGAAATCTGTACTTTGCGAATTGAGAAATCTGTACTTTGCGAATTGAGAAATCTGTACTTTGCGAATTCAAAAATCTGTACTTTGCGAATTGAAAAATCTGTACTTTGCGAATTGAAAAATCTGTACTTTGCGAATTGAGAAATCTGTACTTTGCGAATTGAAAAATCTGTACTTTGCGAATTGAAAAATCTGTACTTTGCGAATTGAGAAATCTGTACTTCTACCGTCATGTTCGTTAACGTATCGATATAACTGCGATAGGGAACTTGCTGTTGCCGGTAGGTTTATAAGGCCGGATGTCACCCTCACCCTAACCGGATGGAGCGCTGTAACGTTAAGTCGCCCTCTGAAGCCAAGAAATGGAACGTGTTATCCAGTGAAGGCGAAGCCTTAAGACTTCTGAGAACTAATTCTTCAAAAACAACATTTGAAGATAACACTGAAGAAAAACTCTGAAGGTCAAAAGATTATAAACATCGACCAATGGGAGTCGTGATCGGCCTGTCTTTTTTATTTACAATCATTGGAAATAAACGCCGACGTAAGAAAAGCGAAAGCAAACTTCTTCCGTGAAAAAATCGAATCTGTGAAATCCACTGCAGCGTATTGGAAGATTCTCTCCGATGCATCAAACCCAAAGAGAAGACCTCAAATTGGGCCACTAAAACGACACGATAACACTCTCGCTGTTCGGGACGAAGAAAAAGCAAACTTGATAAACGCTTTTTTTTTCGCAAGCATTGGTGAAATTCTCTCAAGGAACCCTGCAATCGCCACAGAAAGGGATAACAGAGATGCTACAACGATACAAACGGTCTCTAACATTCAAATCTCGGAAAAGCTGATATCGAGCAAAATTAAATAAAAAATAAAAAATAAATAATTAAAGCCGTAAAAACTAACAAAGCCACGGGACCAGACCAAATAACTCCTAAGTTGTTGCGTATAGCTGAACCAGAAATTGTTCCACCGCTCACCAAGTTGTACTCGCTAAGTGTTGAGAAAGGCAAAATTTTTGACCAATGGAAGACGGCACACCTATGCCCTGTTTTCAAAAAGGACGACCCGACAGACACGAGTAATTACCGACCCATCTCCTTACTCAGTGTACCAAGTAAAATTCTGGAATCGTGTGTGGCCGACACTTTAGTAGAACATGTCATGGATAATGGTCTACTCACTGACAAACAATGGGCTTACCGCAAGAACCACTCGACCCAACTATTGCTGGTTCATCTCACGGAATGTTGGAGGCAAGCCCTTGACAGAAATTTAGTGGTTGCTACTGCCTTCGTGGATTTCAGAAAGGCATTTGATTGTGTTTCCCATAAAATTCTTTTATCTAAACTAAAGCATAGATTTGGAATCGAGGGGCGCCTCCTGTCCTGGTTGACGGACTACCTGAATCAAAGATCGCAGATTACAGTAGTGAACTCTGCCCAGTCAAAAAAGCTGAAAGTGACCTGTGGCATTCCACAAAGATCAGTCCTCGGTCCGTGCCTGTTCAGCCTATATACCAACGACATGCCAGACGCTGTATCTTCGGGCACCTTATTTCTGTACGCTGACGATACAACAGTCTACTGTATCAACTCAACTGTTGATGAAGCCTGTAGTCTTCTTAACAAAGCACTTAATGAACTTAATGAATGGTGTGTTACCAACTCCCTCACACCACACTCCACAAAATGCGAGGCAATGCTGTTACACAGAGGTTCTTTCATTGGGCCACACCCCCTCATTACAATTGGCTCGACTACAATCTCATGGGTGCACCACACAAGGCTGCTGGGCATCATCATAGACCATAAGCTTACCTGGTCGAAACACCTTTCAGACCTGAAAAGAAATTTCTCCAAGAAGTTAAACCTACTGAAAAAATGCTCATTTTTGAAAAGAAGAGCTCTTCTCGACCTTTATTTCAAAGTCATACTGCCGTCTGTTACCTATGGCATCATTCTGGGGGGGGGGGGGGGGGGGGGGGGGTTGCAACAACTCTGACCACATACAAGCACTTGAAACATTGCATCGCAGGGCAGCGAGAATTATCTTCAATTTGTCATGGGACACACCCCTTCGGATACGGTGATAGAAATCACTAAGTGGGACTCAATACTCGATTTATACAAACTCGGTCTTATTAAGCTGTTTTACAATATTGTAATCGAAAAGATTCCTAAAACGATTTCAGATTTGGTAACGTGGAGACACGGACCCTACAACCTAAGAGGACACCTAAAAGCGGTTGCCCCACGATTTTCAACGTCGTTTTTAAAGAACTCAATCCGGTACAGAGGTGCAGTCTTATGGAATTTTGTGTCAAGCTATTTTAATAACGCTACCAACCACAAGCAGTTTTGCAAAAAAGCGAGAATAGACCTCATATTTAAAAAACTTAATTTTGGCAGTTTGTCGATCCAGACAACTCCGAAACACATGAGTGATTTTCAATTTTAAATCTTAATCTTATTAAAACATAATATCGTTTAATTTAGTTTATCACAATGTAATATTAAATTTTTCTAAGGTAGGTAGTCAGTCACACGACCCCTCAAGCATGTATTTGCTTTAAAACAGATCGTGGTTAAATAAAGGTTTATTATTATTATTATTATTATTATTATTATTATTATTATTATTATTATTATTATTATTATTATTATTATTATTATTATTACGTAACCGTTGTGTCCCGAAACGGGCACCAGCTAGTTTGAACGGGGATAATAATGTCGCTTTTTTACCATGTTATATAAATAGATCCAGTTTCAATCTTAATGGAATTGTTTTCGGATGCCACTTATTAATAAACTTTGTGCGATAAGTGATCGTTGTGTTCTAAGAGAATTAATTAAATATGTTAGACGGTGACAGTGGTGCCGTGTTATAATTAGTGTACGGATTATTTATAATTTTTAGATAATGAGAGATTTTACAAGACTTTAAAGTTCCAGTTTTAATTCCACTAGCCTTTGGCCTGTTGAGTTATATTCTGATTATATTTATTTTGAAATGCTTACAAATGCATGTGGAATGTTTGACAATTGATCGTTGTTTTCACCTGGAGTTGAATGTGTTGAAGTGGTTTTTGAAAAGAAGTGCTATCTTTGAGTAAATTGATTACAATTTATACACAAGCAATAGCAATTTTGGCTATTGTACCTGTTGTCATATCCGGTTAGGGTGAGGGTGACATCCGGCCTTATAAACCTACCGGCAACAGCAAGTTCCCTATCGCAGTTATATCGATACGTTAACGAACATGACGGTAGAAGTACAGGTTTCTCAATTCGCAAAGTACAGATTTTTCAATTCGCAAAGGGGAAAATTTCGCAAGAAAACACTATTTCTTTTCCCCTCCATTTATCGGCCCAAACTGGTTCCCTCCGCATTCTTTTGTTCCAGCCCCGGTATTACCATCCTTCCACGACCTCACCTCGGCCCCCGCCTCGGCACACAAACGTGTTTTGCCGCCTATCGTGGAACAGTAAAATCTTGAGAAAAGCAGTCCATTCAGTAACAAAGGTCGCGCTTCTGCGGTGCCACACAAAATTCATAAATTAAATGCATTTTGACGCGAGAAGTTACGGCGCCATTTGTCTTTAATATTGAATCACTGAGGAGTGAGAGTAGGAGTATAGATCCCTATCCTCCCTGCAGAATGGGAAACATCCGAAATGTGAATCACTTAATAAGCTGTGTTCGCACAAAGGCAGAAACATGATTAGTTTGATCACGAATGAAACAAGTTTCGCCCTAAAAGTGTACACATCAGACGGTGCGTTGCGCGAATCATCATCCAATAAATTTTGAGCATGATTGAAACAACCTCACCGGGTAGTTTCAATCATGATCAGATGAAACATGTTAAAAATGGCGGATATGAGGAGAGCAGACAAGTGCCCAAAAGATCCAAAATTAGGCCTACTATGATACAAAATGCTTAGTTGAAAGTATGCGCCGATGTAGCGATTAAACGGCAATCACTGGCGATGAGTTGGAAGCAGAATATTTGGGAGAAAATCTCCACGAAACTTAAAACAAATATATATACAATTCTTCTTGTAGCCCAAATGCTGTCAGCTCGCTAAACGTTGGGAAGCCCTTCTCCTCCAAAGGGCTTAAAAAAGGACACTAAACCGAAGAAGTCATGGAAACGTTATAGTAATTTCGGGCTCCATTTTTCGGTTAAAGTGTGCAAGATTTACGCGAGTACCCTAGAACCGCATAAATTACACAATAACAAACATGTTTAGGTGAAGCATGTTTACTCTAAACACTTTTCGGGTTAAATGTGAACACAGCTTTAGATTTCTGAGATATGTGCTCGTGTGTTTGAACCTCGTAGATTGGACTGCTGTATGAACCTTGTATTGCTATAACTGTTTTGACCAAAGCTTACTTTCTCTAATGATACTCTTTTTGGTGGAAACAGCTGCTGGGGTTGCATATAAAATTTGTTTTGATGAGAGCTAACCGACGCTCTTTTTTCATGGAAATCAACTCTTGTTGACACAATATTATGTTATTAATTATTTATAGTTTTTTTTCTCAGAAAAGAGAAGCTCGAATAAGAGTAGAACCGCATATATTACACAGCGTGGCATGTAACATGTTTAAAACTGACATCTGATGTGAAGAATGCAATAACAAACATGCTTAGGTGAAGCATGTTTACTCTAAACACGTTTCGGGTATAATGGGAACACAGCTTTAGATTTCTGAGATTATTGCTCGTGTGTTTAAACCTCGTAAATTGGACTGCTGTATGAACCTTGTATTGCTATAACTGTTTTGACCATAGCTTACTTTCTCTAATGATACTCTTTTTGGTGGAAACAGCTGCTGGGGTTGTATATAAAATTTGTTTTGATGAGAGCTAACCGACGCTCTTTTTTCTTGGAAATCAACTCTTGTTGACATAATCGTATTCATGTGTCGTCTAAGAATTTATTTTACGTTTATTTTTCGCCATGAAAGAAAACGTTGTTAACACAGCAAATAAATCTATAGAAAGAAGAGCTGGAAGCAACCGAGTAAACTTTGTCTTATGCATCTTTGATGAAAAATGAAAAATGAAACTCAACCTGGCGTGCACTTCGAGTGCTTGGGTTTGCGAGTTTAAATATGGTGATCTTCATGCAAGACGGAATAATAAATCTTTTTTCAAAATGTCATGATTTTCTGCACAAATTTTGCCTGCGAATACTGTTGCCTTTCATCGCTCCCGATTTAAGACTCGCCCTCGCATTTATAAACTACTGTGTACGAAGACGATCCCGGGTGCGGGGCATTTGTCCGCTTTCTTCATCCCCATCACCGACTGGATACCAGAAGTACGGGAAGTCGTTTTCACGTCTCATGAAGGGAGGCGAAAAACCTTTGTGGAACAGACACTTCTTTATTGCCGAGTAAACCTAGGAAATACTACACAGATATTACTCGCGATAATCTTAGACAATCAAGGTCATCGAAGAATACCGTCTAAAGTAAACACACGTGCTCCTAAAGAATCCTCAATACAAAATACAAAGGCTGACACTATGTGTTTACTGCAGCTACAGGCTTACAACTACAAAAAATCCGATTGGCTAAATCTCAATCTTCATGACAGTAACAGAGTATGCATCTGGTATGGCAACGCCCAATTTCAGTCCACAAACTATTGGTTATCAAACATTTTCTAAGCAAACATCACGAATAATATTCCTTAAACCTTGGTACTAACAATTTTGTTGAACCGAAAGAATAAATGAGACAATATGTTGCGCAAAAACGTACCTCTACGTAGTTACTTTCAAATGAGTCAGAATTTCTAATGGCTACCGTAGATTAATTTCAAAATCATACACTACAAATCGTCCTGTAACAAGCAAAATGAAACTACATTTTTATTATAGCACATCTAACGATAAGAACTTACACTGCAAACAGTACAAATCGTGAACTAAGACGTTTACATGGTTACGTTTTAGCGATTCACCTTCATTCAGAGTTCTCGATCAATATTTTCTCCTCCAAGGCCTTCTGTTTATTCTCTTCCAATTTTTCTTGGGCTTTCTTTAAGTCAGCTGCAAAGGTTTCAGCCAGTTGGCGTACGTTCTTCTTGGCCTCTTCGATGGTTGGGTTCTCCACTAGGTAGGAGTACAGATCTCGTCTGGTGTCTTTGATCTGGAGCATGTACACTTCACACACATCGTCCAGAGCAACCCATTTTGAATAGTTGTTCACAGCCTTCACCTTGAATGCTTTTGAAGTCCAAGTCTTCAGTCGCTTTTCTTCGTCGTACTTCATTGCCGTTTCCACATACTTCCGCACGTCTTCTTTAGCCAAAGACTCGCAGTGGATTTGCATTTGCTGCCAGAACAGAGCTGCATTCATCATGATGGCAGAGAGAGATTTGAGTGCACCAATAGAGCTGTGTAAGGCGTCAATGGCTGCATCAGCTAGAGCATCGTCATCTTTGCAGTTCTTGATTTTCTCCGTGAATTCTATGCACTGAAGGAGAGCATCTTGGCGAAGTTGTCGCTGCTCGTCCATCTTTTCCATTTGCTTCTTCTTTTCTTCATTTGCCATCTTCATGGCTTCTTTGTGCCCGGACTTGTCACCAATTTTCTCCAGGGTTTCAGTGGCCTTATCCATATCAAGTTTTGCCGCAGCCGCGGCCGCTTTCAATACACCTGAGAAAGCATCTGCCAATGCTCCCATGAGGCTGTCCTGTGCGTCCTTCGCCTTGTCTTCTCTTGCTTGTGCCTCATTGTAAAACGCTTTCGCTTTCTCTACTGCTTCAAGCGCACTCTTTTGTAGTGCTTCCGCTTTAAGTTTTCTAATTTCGAAGTCTTTTCTTTCTTGCTCAAGAGTTTTCTTCTTCTCCTCCTGTGTGCCCTTTGCTCTCTGGGTATCCGTTAAGGCATCGATAACATCTGTTGTTGCTTTCTCGAGGTCGTTGTGCAGTTCTTCAGCCGCCTTAGCCATGTCTGCCGCCACACTTGACAAGAGCGAGAGTGTTTCTAGCGCCATCTCTTCCATTCCATCCAGCAAAAATTGGTAGGTGCCCTGAAGCTCCTGGAGTACATCCTGCGATGCACGTTTAAAGTTGTGTACCGTGACGGCTGATTTGTCGGCCAGATTCGTGATCTTGTAGCCAACTTTCTGTACTTTAATCTGTATCTCTGTGTTTCCTGCCACACCATTGTAAGCAACACGAATGAAGTTACCGAGTTTTCCCAAGTCCTCCACAAGGCTCGCAAGATCTAACGAGCCAAGAAGAAGTCGTTTAGCGTTCTGTACCATCTTGCTTTTGGCATCTGGTACGGTGACAAGATCGAAGGTTTCTCCATCGATGTCGACTGCTGTCCGTAGTACAACAGCCATATCTTTTTACCGATTTAGTTCTGTAGTCTTCAGTGGTGTAAAGGCTGCAAGGTGTGTGAGGGATGAGTGTAGGTGAAAAGCTATATAACTCTAGCACAAAGGCTTTCAGATTCTTGGAAATTCATGTTACCAAATTTGGGTAGAATCCGATATTGTCTTTCAAATCATCTGACGTGTCATGACATGACTCGGCAAGTAATAATCTCTTGAATGGCAGCAATGATGCAAATCGAAAATTTCATCGAAGGCAGGGGTGGGGAGGAAGGGTGTTTGAACATCATTGACAGTTTCGTTACTCTACCCTAGATTCACCTACAGGGTGGAAGGTATCAATCTTTTAATCTCATCAGTTTTCAATACAAAACATTTTGTAGTCTGACTGTTGTCAGATCCAAGACGTTCGTTTCTACTTTTCTTGGAATTGTTTTGAAACAGGTTATTTGGCGTTCAGCCAAAACAGACGCTATTAATTAATTTTTCTCAGAAATAGAGGAACCAATTTGATATTGTTCGAACAGCTGCATATATATTTTACCTTCCTTTTTTCTAAGAAATAAGGGAGGACTTTCCTTGTGTGAACTCCTTGAAAACGTTGGTATCAAGATTGCGTTTGTTTTAAAGAAAACAACGAAGAAAACAAGTGACAGAAAAAAAGCAGTCATTAGATTCTGTTGAGGTTTATTTCTCCACGCACATTTAAAACATGCTACTGCGCAAATAAAAACACTCTTAGAAGACACACCTCTCACCAAATAAGGAATCAAACAACAGACTTGTACGACGCGCTAAGTAAGAAAAAGCTCATCGCGTGGAACTAAACATGGCGCTAGTCTCGGTAAGTTCGAAGTGCTTTAACACCATGGAAATGGTTTTTGAGGCCGTGAAAACCGGCGACACCTCCAGGTCAGAAGTTATGCTGAAATCAATGAAACAAGATGGTTTGCTGTTGCAGCGAGAAGCTTCAGCCCTTTGTGATCGGTTAAAACAAGCCGAGGGAGAACGTCAGCAGCAGGAAGAGGACCTCACTCGACAGATTAACGACCTATACCAGGTACAGATCAAGCAGGAAAAAGAGAAACGAGAGTTGGAGACAAGAATATCTTCGCTGACTAATGAAAAGGAACGTTACAGGCAAAGCAGGCAAGAAGCTTCCAGAAGGAAACAAGAAGCAGAGAGAGAAAAGAGGGAAGCTGAGGATAAAAGGGACGAATTGTACAAATATTTTTGGATACCTATTTATGGTCAGATCCTTTTTATACGGGAACTGATCGAAAATAATAGTAGCAAGGCAATAGCTGCCTCGAGAGAAATGGCTCGTTTTGAAAGCGATATCAAGAGAGCTGAGAGTGAAATTGCATGGGCCAACTCTGGCATTTGTGTAGTAAGTATGATTCTCAAACTGACTCAAAATGTCGAGTAACTGAATTATATTTCTTTGCCAATTTGCAATATACAAGGTCGACCCATTTCAATGTTTGTATTCGATTCAGTTCTCGTTTTATACTTGCAAAGCTGAGTTTTTATGAGCTATTACATTGTTGACACTGCCTTTTAAAAAAAAATGGGATTAAAGCAACCAAATGAAATCAGTCAAAGTTTCAGTCTATTTTATCATTCAGCAAAAATATTCGTCGCTGCTATCACCTCTACACAGCATGCCATAGACAAATTTATATATTGGCTGAAAACAAGCACTGATAACTCAGAGATATGAAAAGAACACAATTCTTTGCGTTCTGTAGGTATATTTTTGGGGGGTTTCATTCAAATTTTCCGACATCTCCAACCCTTTCATTCAGTAGTTCAATCCGGGGATAATAATGATGATGATGATGATGATGATGATGATTCTTCGTCCTCTTCTTCTACTTCCAGGCAGAGGAGAAAATAAATGAGATTCTGGAGGAAGTAGAAAACCTGAAAAGACGACGAGAAGATTGCCACAAGGCGCTTGGTGACGTCAAGAGCATGGTCTCATTCATTATGCAAGCCGTTACATTCTGGATCGATGTAGTCGAGCTCACCAAGATGGCGACTGTCAAGACTGGACATATCGAGAGGATTGTTGGGCGGGCTGCCAAGGAAAACACTGTAAGGATACTTAGAAGCAACGGGACCCGGACTTTGATGCGCTCATTCAAAGAATGCTGGATGGAAGTCGCGGAGATGATTGCCTCTGATGATAACAACTTGGTTTTAACTGGCAAGGTAGCATTGCAGTATATACAATGCTATTTGTAACTAGCTCTTTGTCCATTTGTTTGTTTTGTTGTTGTTGTTGTTGTTCTCTTTTAAGATGTAAAAAAAGGTTAAGGCTAGTCTAGTAATTTTTGGCCCCAGCTCCAGTTTCTGTAGCATGAGAAGTGACTAGGAGTATTTCATCCACTCTCTCCTGGATTGGATGCTAGAGGATGTTAAACCCCCCCCCCCCCCCCTCCCAAATTCACTGGCATCCATTTATACACCTTGCCCCAGTTGTTGAAAGGGTGGATAACGCTATCCACCGGAGAAATCACTATCCAGTGTATAGTCTAGTTTGTTTTCCCAACACTTATCCGCCGGATAGTGATTTATCTGGTGGATAGCGTTATCCACTCTTTGAACAACTGGGGCCTGGGTGGAGAGGTACTGCAAGAGAAACCCGGGGGGGGGGGGGGGTACTTGGACCAATCTTTGTTGGGTATGTGCCGCTGGTCTCTCAGAACCCCTACCCCATTATAGTCATATTCTATGACCAATTATATACCCCATCTTAGTCACTTTTGGGTAAATGTAATTTTCATGACCCCAACTTAGTCACTTAATGGGAGCCGTTTGTCAAATATTAAACAACAGCAATGAATACGGTAACATTTTTTTTCGGCGAATCTTTCCGTTTATAAATCACAACTTGCCAGATTTTTCTTACTCTCAAAATCCCGCAAAAGTGTGACCCCATTCTAGTCACCCTATAAAAAATGCTTGAAAAAGCGGCCCCATTATAGTCAGTCCTGTCGTGATGTGACCCCATCCAGCGGCACATCCCCATTAGCCCATTTATAGGAAGTGCCCCCCCCCCCCCCCCCCGGGAAGAGAAACTGCTCAAGAACACATTGATGCCAGCTAGGGCCAGAGCACGAACCATTAAACCACCACACCTCCCACAAGATGCAGCGACTGGAAATTTTCCTAAAAAAATTGGCTGGTTATTTAGTTCATTTATAGGGAAACTTATTGACTTGGTATGGCACCCTAGTACTAATTCAAATCCATCAAGTACCTTTCAAAACTTTTCCCTCAACTGAAACCTTTATTGAGTTCTGGTAAATAAGACATAAGACATGACATAGACATACTTTATTTAACGTGGACAAGTACACGCTTAGCTGTTCGCTAGTTTCCAGGTGCTCCACGATTTAAATTAAGTAATGTACAACATTATAAAAACTTAAAAATATTTACATCAGGCTAATTTAAAATCGCTTAAAACATCAAATAAAATTTACTTTCATTGATCATGAATGTGTTACAATCAAACAGGTCTAAGCTAACTGCTTGTTTTCGTCAACAGGGAAATACCTTTGGAACACTCATGCTTACTGGCAACACCCATGCAGAATGCAGTTATTCTATTGTTGTGATTTCCATTATTATAATACTTATTTGTAACTATTTTACATTAAAAATACTTAATTATTTTTATAAGTGATATAGAAACTAAAGGGAAATACAAGGTTTCCCTCAAAAATTGGGTTTTAACCAGAGAAGTAAATTTGTCCGGTTGAGAAACTGATAAAAAAATCATAATGTTGTCAAATTTTGGATAATACATGTGCAGTCAGGGCTGTCACTTGGGGCCAGGGGGCTGGGAAATTCCCCCAGCTACTACAAGGTCAACCTCTCAAGATCGTCCTGAAATTCTGGAAATTTTCTGTTTCATTTGGCATTTCCACTCAGAAGTACACATGTTTCTCTTCTCACACAGAAATGAATCTTGGAAAGCAGACATCCCAAAAGATTGAGTTCAAAATAATCATAACGGCAGTTACATGTTTACCCATTTTTTTTCTTTTTTTTTTTGGGGGGGGGGGGGGGGGTCATAAAATTATAATTCTAAAGTATCTGTTAACGAATGGTTTGCATACATGTAAAAGTGTCAATTCACAGAAAAAAGGTGTGGCCCATTTGTGGGTGTTTACGGTAGTCGGCAGATGATAGCTGGCATTAGAAGTTACTTACCCAACAGTAAAATGTACTTGTCCCAGATGACTGGACCTGTAGGACTTTTTTCGAGCCCTGTGCCAGTCTTATGAAGTGGGAATAATGACATTGTTGTTTTCCATGATATTGTGTTAGTGCCATGCTAATGCAACTTGCATCAATTTGATGCAGATACAATAAGGTCAAGACAGGAGTGTGTTTGTTCACTTTTAAATATACATGTTGTTGTTCAATTTTATCCAAAATTGGTACAATTGGGTATTTTCCTTTGTTTTGTATTTATTGTCATTAATAATTAGTTACCAAATTGTACCAAGAGTACAATTGAACCGCAACATAAGCCATGGACACTCTTATCGCAACACTTTGGCATGTCACTTTTCAAAAAAAAAAAGGTTACTTTTGGAATTTATGTGGCTGGAAAATCAGCACTCACCATTTCTCACTCAAGTCTAGAGCCTCTTGAACAAGTCTAAATGGTGGTAATTTTTTTGCACATTTTTTTAAATAAGGTCACTTGCTCAGATAACAACTACTGTCAAAATTAAGTTTCCATGTTTTACTTAGGGTTCATAGTGCTTATTGTTATAGCTACATGTATTGTTTAAAGCCCAGAAATAAAAAAAAAACTTAGTACACACTTTGCAGCTAAACATACCTTACATGGACATGTATCTAACAGCTGTTTACAAACCCCCATATCACACTGGTCACAAATCCACGCTTATGGCAATAGGAGGCTTATGTATGTGATCCAGAAAATATGACTTTTCTCTCCACCATGATGTGTTACGGTTTAATAATCCCACTGCTACTTTGGCTGTTTAGTAAGGAGAAATCTCAAAACAGACTTGCCATGTTCTGTCATTGAGATATGTGCACTTGTGTGCAAATAAAACTTGTCAAGGAAAACTTGTACTTTAAGTTGTGTGCAAAATCATGCACGAGTATATAATGAAAACATTACTTGTATGCCTTATGTGTACACTAATGATGGCTACCATTTGTTATTGTACGTACCTTTATGATTCTGTGAAACTTGCAGTTATTGTAATATCCTCTTTCTGCCTGTAAGAATATGAAACAGCAAATTACAATAAGAAAGATAAGACAATACCAAGTACTTCATGTTAATCTAAAAAAGAGAAAAGCACAAGAGTAGCATCTGTCAAGGGAACGTCGATAACAAAAATGAATTTTTATTTTACATACAAATCATGAAATCTTGAAATAATCTACATTCATTCAGTTTGTCATGATTATGCTCTCAAAGCTATCTTATTACTGATTTCAAGACATCGCTCAATTCCAAAGTTAATAACTTTTTAATTTTGGATTTCTTGTTTTGCAGAGGACAGCAAAAAAATGTAGGCCACACTGTAAAATGCACATGCAAAACTATTGTACTGCTCACTAAACCTTTTGCTCACTTCAGCGATGTTCTTGTTCATGTTACAGTAGACTTAGACTCCTTTATGAGTTGGTATTAGTTACTCAAGATAGTAACAAAGAACTCACCAAATCTGTAAAATTTCTACATGTCTTCGGAGCGTGCATCCAATATAGTTCACAAACAATTTCACCCTGGAATCACAATATTATGCAAGATACACAAAATCACTAAGCTTTCATTATCTTAAATAAAAGCATTGATTTTCCTTACTTTCCATCGTCTGGATTTTTCTCCGTTTGTCTTGAATTTTGGTTCCTTTCTTAATATTTTTCAACATGTATTCAGACAGACTCTTGACTTTTAAAAGTCAGGGCTCGACACTAACGGTAGCCAACTAGCCACAGACTAGTAGAAATTCAGTTTTGGCTAGTGGGTTTTCGATTTCCACTAGCCACTTTGGCTAGTAAACAAAATGAAATTGGCCGAACTAGTTTCTGTCATTCACAAGGAAGCCATACGCAAACAATTTTCTCGGAATTTCTTTCTTGTTGACATACCATATTACTGGGCATTGCTGTTCAGCACGTATGCAAATTTAAGACTGTTTACTTTTCGTTGCATGGCATTTGACAAACAAGACAGCATTTTCTGAAAGCACACATCGATGTTCTTTTTTGTTTCGAAATTAGTAGAACAAGACACGAGCTTCTCCTGATTAAATCATGCGCAAAATCGTGCGGAACTATAAAGGGATAACATTTCATTTTGAGTAACAACACATCGGTGATTTGTCATCATACGCATACTGACAAAGCTTGCCACTACAAAAATAATTAGAGAAAGATTTATATCCTTCCAAATTTAAATCAGCCGTTTTTAGCATTTGAATTTCGCCAACAACAGTTTGCAGTATTGTTCAGATAGTTGTTTTGCTTTTGAAACGTTTCTACCCCGGCGCCCGTTTGTAAAGAAGACCTGACAGTGTTAACAATGACATCTCGGTGTCTCGATATTTTTCCAAAGAAGTCTCACAGAAAAACAGAGTCCTGAAAGTCTTAACGGGAAAATCTCTGGATTTTGCTTTGTGAGCTGTCGGCCTGAGAGATTTGATGTAAGGAAAACACCAGCCCATTGAACAAAATTAAAACCAGCGCAATTCATTTAGATGATAAATTCGTTCGCTGCATTTAAACCAGTCAAGCGTAACACAAGCTGTGCCGACTGTGTCAAGCGGTTTGAGACGTGAATATTGTTGCTTTTTCTTAAAATTCTATAATCCCGGGCATAATGGATATAAGAAGATATTTAACTGGAGACATCACCGCGTGGCTAGTAAAAAATTTTTTTGGCTAGTAACATCTAAGTTGTCACTAGCCACTAGGCTAGTAAGTTGAAAAGTTAGTGTCGAGCCCTGAAAGTATTTTCGGAAGTTTCCATAAGTCTGGGAATTTGAGTTCTACGCCATTACTCATCCCTTAATTCCTTACACAACTAGATACTTTGATTGAATATCCCATATGATACCCCTGGGACAAGACCACCTACCCCCAAACCAGGTTTGCCCCTGGAGATACATATAACTTATAAAGGGGCACCATCAACCAGTGTCTTTTGCGGGTCTCTGTTGTTGTTGTTTTTGACGTTGCACGAACATATCTCATTCAGCCAAATCACATCAAAAATGAAAAATCAGCTATAGCAACAATTGTTAAATTCTCGAGATATTGGGCATTAAAAAAAACACAACATGCAGTTTGATGAAAGTTACCCCTTCCACAAAAGATCCGTAAGTTCTGTATGAAGAAATTACGCAAAGCATTATAGTTGACGGTGGCTCTCTAACTTAGGAGGAGGAATGTGTTGAACAGTGGAAACTTAAGAACATCATCAGAAATTAAACGAAAAACAGAAAAAAAATGCAGTCAGGGGTAGATATTAATAATAAAATGTAAAAAGTGTCTGACACTGACTTGGGTATAATAGGAGAACTCAAAGGTAGCACAACATGCAAATCAGTTTATTTGTAATAAATAATATTCCAATCTGACTGAATTGTGCAAAACAATCTCCTGCAACAAAAGCCTGTGATGGTTGCTTCACAAGTTACCCGGCACATTGCTTTAAACGAACAAACATCATCAACGATTAATGAGCATTCGACATTTAAGTCGGATGCGGTCTGAACAAAACCAGCAAGGTGAATTTTGTGTTTCAAGTGTAGTCAGCACCCAATCAAGCATCATATCAATGACTTATAATTGTACATGTACAAGCAACTGTCATGCTGTTTATGAAAGGGCATTGTTAACAACACTCAATCAGAGTGGAGTAAACAGCATGACAGTTGCTCCTTGGTACACAAAAATCCGGCTGCAGATGCAAGTTGCTTCGAAAGCTGCATTTCTGGAAAATTGCTTGTCAGTTAGCGCTTGGCTTTTGAATGGATTTTTAACTGAATTATGACACAAGAAGAATCGTTGAAACCTTTTAGTTTATCTGGTGTTTGATTTGGAAGTTGGGTGATTCTGATTTCTGGGTGAAAATCAGGCGCTGAAGTGGTCAAAAACCCTTGTTCTCTTCTTATAACATAGTAACAGTCAACACAATTTGAACCTTCAAATCACTCAAATTCACCATTTTGAACCACAGAGATGACAAAACTATCGAGGTAGATTTATGTTTATTTTGAGTTTATGGGTAGACATCACTCGCAATATTTTACTATGATAAGACCAGGGTGCATTCTGTGTACATCCAAAGCCAAAGATACGTCAAGGTTTTAAAAGTCTTTGACAGGGTTTTTTGTTATTGAAACCTAAAATAGGTCATCTGAACACCAGTTAAAACATGCCGACTACGATCGTACATCAGTAAGCTGCGCGCTTTTGAAATCCATGCCAAAATTCTAAATGGCGTAACCTACATGTACCGGTACATAAAATGCAGCTTGGTGATAAGACCCATTCGAAATTCTTATACATTCCTTTATATTTCTAACATGCAAACAGTCACACTGCTTGTATGGGCTCCCTGTGCTTTGTTTTGATCTAGGCCACTAACACTAAGAATTCAAGGGTACTGGCCCGAGTGGCGACCAAGCACTGAAGTTAATTTTTAGCCCTAAATAAACCTTACAAAACTCTCATTATTGTTTACATATTCACTTGCAGTGTTTCACTCACGTGGAATAATCAATTATGGCTCGAGATGAACACATGTCATACATTTTTGTGGGGAAAGTACAAACAATCAGGACATACTTAAGATCTCGAATACGGTTTGTCGCTGACTCTATATAATTTTCTAAGGCGTTTCGGCAAATGAAGGCCTAAAAGGTCTAACCGCGTCGGTCTCTATAGCTAGCAAACAATGAAAAAAGTCAGGGGCAAACCGTTTAATGTAAAGAAGGAGATACTCCCAAAGATAATCATTTTCACAGAAACTTTCCCCACGAAACATATGCTGAGAAGCAATCGCTTTTGACTAGTATAACTTACCATGGAGGTTTCCAAACAAATGAAAGGAGGTTGACGACGCTCTCCCAGTTCTGCCGCCATTTTGAAATACTGGTGGATTGAAAAGATTTCTGGGTAAGAAAAAAGGAACCTATTCCATATTCATTCGCAGGTTCCCCTGATAAATGGACCTCGACAGCCAATCAGAATCAAGAAGGTGATGTTTTCTCTCGTGCCTCGAGATTCCCTGACAACGACACGCGAGACAAGATATGTTGGGAGATTCAGCAGGGAAGATGACATTATAACTTCAAACATTGCGATCGTTCACATGAAATTTCCACGCTGTGGAAAGTGTGCGTTTACGAGACGGGACCTATTGGTGTTTGATCGCTAAGTTACGGAGGGAAGCGGTTGTGTGGGGCGTTGGGAAAAATTCCCGAAGCCCGGCGCTTGAGAATAATGCCGATCGCCCAGGACCGTTTAGAACAACTACAAGTTCTAAAGTTACTGCAGTCCGTTCGAATCGAAGACGTAGAGCAAATAGAGAAGTTAACGACTCATGGAGTTCCTTACTTAATCAACTACTCAGGTAAACAAGAAGAGCTTTCTAAACGCTTCTAAAATGGTCGTGTTTAACTGTTTGTACCCTGCAGTTGTTTGTCACCATAGTTCTGCGTGCGACGCTGAAATTATTTGTTGACTCATTTATCGCGCGAAATTTAATAAATGACGGCTAATTTTTATCGAGTATTATTTTAGTATCAGCTTGTTTAAAATGACTTTAATTTAAGTCGTAAGCGTAGCCAACAGCTAAAGGTGATTTGTCGCCATATTTTCGCCAACGAGGTAAAAGCTTACATGTGAAGCGGCTCACTGTTGAAGTCAACGAAGACTGAAAGAAGGCGTATTAAAATTCTGAGAAGCTTGTATCAATCTTTACACCGTTATCGGTACCTCTATTACTTTCTTCTTTCTTTGTAAAACACTATAAATCCATATAAATATAACTAATGATAATTCTTCGACTGCGGACAAAGAACAATAACAAGCGGATTTAGTTTATAAAAGATCATCGCGCACAGATCAGAGGTCAAGCCTTCTTGGCGTTTTTTCGTGTCGCGTTTCTCTTTTTCATGTTTGGTCCCTTGACAAATCAGCAAATGATGATGAAATATCCTTGCGAACTAAACCAGATCCAAAAATTTAATAAATCTTTTGAGGATTATGTAGGACAACTGAGATGAATAATATTTAGTTCTTAATTGTTTGCAGACAATAAAATGAAAAATCAATAATGACGCAAAGCCTGATAGTTTCTAATTGAAATTATGTGGTTGGAATTCTGAACAATTTAATTTTAATATACGTCAACGCCTTTCTTTTATGCCAGGCACTTGCAGCTGTGGTAAACATTACGTCCGCATAGCGTCTGAATAATAAGACTTGAAATGAAAAAAAAAAAATAAGGTGTATCCTAATGTAGCTTAGTCTGGTGCTATCCCCTGCCTGGTGAAAAGAGCTAAACAAAAAAAGAAATTAAGCTTGGTAGAAACGCACTGAGAGAGATTTTATTCAGTTGTTTCTAGAAGCTACATGTACTTAACAAAAATCAGTGAAAAACAAAGAGTTAGAACTTGCAACAAAATTCAAGCTAGCCCACACATACCAGTCGGCCCAAATACATGTAGCTTAAGTCAGCAATATAATGATAATATCTTTCTCAAATAAAAACTAATTTATTTTGTTCTTGTGCTTTTGATTGGAAAACAGAACCTGAAAATGGGGAGACAGGCCTTCATCTGGCTGCATGCAAGAATAACGAAAAGATGATTTCTTTTCTCCTTGATCTTGGCGCAAGTCCTAACATGGTGGACTTAAAAGGGCGTACTCCTGCCATGAGAGCGGCAGAGTTTGGTCACACCCAGGCCTTGACTCTCTTGACAGAGGCAGACACGGACTTGACAAGTAAGGACAAATCATGAGTCACTGATGTCACAGTTTGTATTTGAAGGGGTCAAAGCAAGAAACGCAGATTGAGTTTTTGGCAAAATTGAAAATTGTCAAAAACAACTCCAAAACTCGCATGTGGCTTTGTTTACATGTGTTAAACACTGTCCTGCATTTATTTTCGCTAGTTTGAGCTTGTTCTTGGAGAAAAAAAGAAGAGAAAATTACTATTAGCGAATCATTGTTCTAGAACGAATCTAAATGTTTATGCTGGTTTCATTGTTCGGAGTAACAAAAGGTTTTCTGTTTCTCTTCCTGTTTTTGTAATTCAGTTGGGAGATCTGGAAATGTTCGGTACAGCAAATATTGTGACGTAAGCTTTTCGCGCGCAAAGCCTCTTCAGATTTTAATCGGACAAGTTGAACGCTCACCTTCGCGCATGAAGGCACTTCTCTCCACTGATTCTCGCTTATTTGACATATATTTGCGCCCGTCTGGTGGTAGAAGGACATCATAAAGTCTGAATACCCGCAAGATCGCTAGCGAGCCTCAAAGAAGCGAGGTTCGTTTGTTCCATGATCGGGACTCTGATTCCAGACGGAAAGAGTTTAAACACACTTCTCTTCCAAACCAAGTTCACCTTCGTTTGTTTGGGCTGATTTGCCATCATTTGGCGTGTTGAATGTTTGGAAATGAAGACTGGCTTTTAGAGTCTATAATTTTCTGTTGAATTTTGAGCGTAGGACTGTCCGTGTCGAAGAAACTCAGGGATATCCCATAATAATCTTTAATGCATTGATCATGATTATTGCGTTATTTTTGAGCGTGACTTGACAGTCCGGCGAAAGGCGCGGCGGCAAAGCCTTCATTCATTTCACGTGTGCAAAAAGAACAGAATAGGAGCTTACTGCAAGTCAAGCGGAATGAAAATCAACCATTTAGATTTTGTGAGTGCACATCATGGAATTCCATTGATTGCTTCATCGCTGTCTGTCGAGAGGAATGAAAGGACAAGACTGAACCCGGGCTCGCATGTAAGTTTTTTGTTTGTTTAAGCTGACTTGTTCTTTTCCATCGGTTTTCCAGCCGGCTTAAATTCGATTCAGTGTATTCATAACATGCCTGTAGGAGAAACAGCCTATTCAGCTTAAAACTAACTTCTTTTGTGTTGTCTGAAAAAACCGTTTTATGAAACCAGACTTTTACTACCATTTTCGAGCTACCGTGAACGGCTAACTTTTTAGCGCGTTTTCTCACGATCGAGCAAAACATTCAAGTTTGTCTAGACAAACTGTCGCGTTTTGCAAGTGAACCAAAGATCAAGATCGCTCGCTGTCTCAGCATTTACCAGAAATATAAAGCCGCCATTTGCTGTCGACATTCATTGAAGAAACATAAAACGTCGACGCAAAAGTTTTCGAAACCTGTGTTTCATGACCAGAAACACACAGGCTGAGACATGTTTACGCTCCAAACGCGACGGTTTGTCTAGGCAAACTTGAATGCTTTACGCGTGAAAATTCGCGGAAAAAAGTTCGCCGTTCACGGTAGTTCAAAAATGGAAGTATCTTTTTTAGTGAAACGGACTGAATTTGCTTTGCTAACGGCAGTGTTATTCACAAAAAATAATCATTTCGCTTAGCGAAGTTTACGGATTCCAGAACGTTCACTCTCTAGACACTAATCCTTGACTTTATTTAGATACCGACTCATGCCATGCAATTCAAAAGAAGAGATTTCTTTATTTTTGCTAGGATAACCCTATGCTAACCCTAACCTTTTACCCTAACCCCTAGGGTTAATGTTTGTAGAGTTAAAACAGTAATCGGTTCAACTTCGCTGATTTCATTGTTTCGCGGAACAAAAGGTTTCTTTCGTCAAAGTCCAGTTTTTGCATGCGTAATTTTTTGGAAACAAGGCAGACAACAGCGGGAAAAAATACAGGACAGTGTTTAACACACGTAAACAAACTCGCACGCGAAATTTGGAGTTGTTTTGACAATGTTCAATTTAGCCAAAAACTTAATCTGCGCGTCTTGCCCTCACGCCTTCATTTGTATCACTCCAATAAAACCTTGATTTTTATTAATATTTTTTATTAACTATGTATTTGCAAGTCAAATTTCATACAGCTCTGTTGAAAAATCATCATTTTGCACTTTACGTTTTGAAGTGAAGTACAACTTTAAATTTGGGAGGTGCGGTGGCCTAATGGTTAGTGCTCTGGACTCTGGATCTGGCGGTTCAGATTCGAGCCCTGGCTGGGGAACTGCATTGTGTTCTTGGTCAAGATACTTTACTCTCATAGTGCCTCTCTCCACCCAGGTGTATGAATGGGTACCGGCGACTTTACTGCTGGGGGTAACCCTGCGATGGACTAGCATCCCATCCAGGGGGGAGTAGAAATACTCCTAGTCACTTCATGCTATGGAAACCGGGATAAGCTCCGGCCTGATGGGCCACTAGGCTCGTATGCAGACTTTACCTTTTACCTTACAACTTTAAATTTAGAGTACTTTTTACTCTCTTTCAAGGTACTGTACATGTATTACAGTAATAAATAACAATTAACTTCTTTTTCTAGTAAGAGACATTGAAGGAAAGGGAATCCTGTTTTATTGTATCCAGCCAACCAAACGTCACCTGGAATGTCTCCAGATTGCACTCAAGCATGGAGCAAGTGTCAATTATGTGGTATGTAATACCTTTTCTTTACTCAGTAGATGGACTATTCATCTTTTCCTAAATAAGTTCTCATTCTTTGTTGATGCTAATTACATGTACATGTATAACCTATACCTGAATTAATTTCTTTTTCATTTGCCAGAGCAAGGATGGGCAACCTTTACTGCTAGTAGCTGCTGAAGCTGGACTTGACAGCATTGTGGCTGCACTTCTTATTGCTGGTGCAGACCCAAATGGGATTCATACGGTATGTATCATATGTAATAATATTACCTTCAGTGCTTTCAATAAGCACCGACAGCCGACGAAAAGTGTCGGCTACTTTGCTCGGCGAAGTCGGCTACTTTTTCCCCTAAATTGAAGAAACTAGAGAAAGATCCTTTCAAACCTTGTTGATGCAGTCGGCTACTCTATTCGAACTAGCTGCCTACTTCAAATTTTTTTGAAACCCCTGACCTTCCAGCGTAAGGTGGCCTAATGGTTAGTGCACATAATATGCATGTACGTACATAATGAAAAGTCTGCCTGTTTGAGCCCTTGTTGGCCCTAGTTGTTGTTCTTGGAAATTTAAGAGTTTCCTCTCAGTGCCTCTCTTCACCTACATTGTACATGTACGGGTGTAGGTGAATCAGTGAATTCAATACATGTAAACTATAATACTGGGGGATAACTCTACAATAAACAAGTTCCAGTGCGCAGTATTGATCAGAAACATTTCTAGTCACTTCATGTTAGGAGGTGGAGGTGGAGGTGCCTGGAGGTGTCTACATGTACATGTACCTGCCAGCCTAGCTAATCAACTAGCACTTAAAGCTCAAATGCAATGGCATAAACCATGTGTGTGAAGGTATCATCTGAATGTCAGAGCTAAAAATTTCCTATATTTCATTGAGTCTCTCTTTAAAAAGTAGTCATGCAAGTCTGATCCAAAATTTATACATGACATAGTGTTCTTTAGTTCGTATAGTGTGATCGTCCGGGTGAGACTAGTTCTGAGAAGAACTGTTGTTGGTGACTGATGTTTCGACAACCTGTGTGGAAGTCATCTTCAGAGTCAAGTGAAACCAATCAGTTACAACGGACCAGACTTATAACATCACCGACTGACAACAACTTTTCACTTGACTCTGAAGATGACTTCTGCATAGGTTGTCGAAACGTCAGTCACCAACAACAGTTCTCAGAACTACTCTCACCTGGACGATCACACAAACTACTGATACTCCTGGGTTCAAACCATTTACTATAGTGTTCTTTGCTAACTGAATGTATATTTTCCTGTATCAGAACACTGGTCAGACAGCTCTCCATGCTGCGTCTGCTGCTGGAAGTGTGCCTTGTGTCAGGGAAATCTTGGGGGCTGGAGCTGACTGTGATGCTTTAGACAGTGAAAATTATCACTCAGCACACAGGTCAGGCATACAATGGGTTATTGTAATATAGGCTATTAATGTCTGCCGACAGGCATACTTTAACCATTGAATTTCATTTGATTCTTAAAAGTAGAACAAAATAGACATGTGTGAGCAGCATAGAGCAAACTAAAAATATTACTTTCAAGTTTCCTCATAATAATGGCTCTTCTGGTTCCAAGAATGTGGACAGGCTTATCGAATCATGTTTACTATGGGAGGTCTTGTTCGATGTACTGGTCGCTATATCAGTTGACAGTCAGCCAGCAGTTGGTCAATAGAGTCCAAGCTATAGTCAGTCAACACTTGCCGATTGGTCTGAAACTCTTATTAGTCAGTCATTACACTCAGCCGATAGTCGCTTGCTGTTAATAATAATTATTATTATCACTCGATTATCAGCCAGGAATAAACCGACTTTCAGCTGACTCTTCACTCATATGTGAGTTGATTGTTGGTCGATATGTCAACCAGACCAGACTAACTATTAGTAAACATGATCTGACTTAGCTTGTGTTATCTTCTAACAATGTACTTATCTTACTTGGATTTTGAATACAGGGCTGCGTTCAATGGCCACTTTGACGTGATCAGGGTGCTGGCAGCTTATGGTGCTGATCTTGGTAAGGTTGCTTTGGATGGAAACACGCCTCTGCATTATGCCGCCCAGCAAGGATTTGGACCTATATGCAAATTCCTGTCACAAAGAGGTTAGTATCATGTATTTTAGATAAGGTGCTGTTCATATAGTTTGGACACATTTTTGACTAAAAGGCATTATATCATTACATGGATAGTTTAAAATCACTTTTATTGAATTTTTTCATTTACATTTAGGTTGTCCATCAATGTTAAAGAACAAAGAAGGGAAAACACCGAGATTGTTAGCAAAGGATAATGAACATAAAGATGCTCTGAAAGAATGCCGCAAAGCTGAGAAGCAGTCTGCTAAACTGGCGAAAGGTGGAAGCAGAACTGGAGAGCCGTTTGCTATTAGAGTAAGTCTAGTATATAGCTTTTAGTTTTTGAACAAGCTTGGTTGAGAAAAGTTAAATTTGGTTTTTAATGTGTGTGTCATTACGTGTATAAAGCAGTCGCATATAAACTCTTCGTGTACTTGGTACTTGGCAAAACTGAACATTCAAATGCTGTGAGTGCACCTTACATGTTTCAACACCTTATAAGTTTCTGGTTTAACCTTTAGCTGATCTACAGTATTTTTTTTTCTGTGTCATGTACAGGTACTATGCAATTTAGAACTCAGTTACCAATTTTAATTTTATAGCCTGTAAATTACAGTTTGTCATTTCTGTCAGTTTTTAAGTTCCCCCTTTGATATATTTTATTTGTTTTAAAAACTTGTGTTAAACAGCTTTATGACTGGATTCAAGAACACGAGGAAAAAGTGCTGAACATTTTTTATCAGTTTGATCCAGAGGAAGATGATGGAAGCAGAAAAGGAAAAATTACCAAGGATAACTTTGTAATGTGTCTGCAGACAATAAGTAAGTCCATGCATGCGAAATCCACTGAAAGTGCCCTTACAGCAGATTCAGGTTGAGTGTTTAACGGTCTCAGTTGTCGCGTTCGTTGTAACGGTTGAATTGATTGCGTTGCGAGGCAAAATGACAGACGTTACTAGGCAGGAATGACGACCTTCTGTCTGGGAAAAAGCATTTTGTGGTTTTCCCAGGCAGAATGTTGGCATCCCACCTAGCAACGTCTGTCATTTTGCCTCGCAACGCAAATCAATTCAACCGTTACAACGAACGCGACAACTGTGGCCGTTAAACACTCAACCTGAATCCGCTGTAACCTTAGGGATTCTGCCATGTCTTTTTAACACAATTTACTTTTGAGAATTTGCTCACATAAAACTGGCCAATATTGGCAGTTAAAAACCTAGCTGTAATGTTCTCTTTGCATTTTTTTTATTTTCATTGCAAACCCTTGATGTTACAGGAAGTACATGTAAACATATAAAAAGTTGAAACAAATATAAAGAAATCAACTGTCATCAAATACAGTGAATGCGCTTTTTCCCAGGCAGAACATTGTCTTTCCTGCCTAGCAACATCCACCATTTTGCCTTGTAGCGTAAACAATCAACTGTGACAACGAACGTGACAACTGAGACCGTTAAAACTCAACCTGAAATTATCCGCTGTATTACTCTTCTAAAGTCAGTCAGTTTGAATTACATGATTGTACAGTCAGAAAAAAAAAACCAAGTTGTCAAAAAGTTTGTGTACTGGCACTTAAAGTTACATGCATGACTTGTACACACCATGCATGACTTTAATTAAATACTGTTATTGTATTATGTTTATGTTATTTTTTTATCAATGTTTTTGTACCCGCTGCAGATTGCCCTTTAGATGTAGAAGATTTAAATAAATTAGCACAGATGCACGACCCTAGCAAAGAAGATGCTGTGGATTATTCACTGTTCATCACTTGTAAAAAATTCATCAGTAAGGTAAATACTTAAAGGATATCTTCATTTTATTTTAAAACTTGGTAATTGAGAAGTGTAGCGGCAATTCCAAGGATTTCTTTGGTTTCAAATTAATTTTCAAGCAGGTTCAATTATTTTGTTCCTCATTTGACAATTCATTTTGTTGGGGTTGTTTCACAGAATTTGATAAGCAAATATTTTTTAGTCTTGCCATCTCAATTTATATTTAGCTTCCTGAAGTCTCTACTTCTTTTGCAAGTCTAGGAAAACATCACCTGTGTTTATACAGTGTGGTTTGTTCATTCATTCGGTTAAAATCCAAACTAAATTCTATGCTTCCTGAACAGACCATGAACAAAAAAGGGGCAAACGTTCTTTATGGCAATCATAACTACCCTAAAAGTGTCTCTCTTAGTGCATACAGTTTGTATACACAGCTACTGTAAATGCCTTTAACTTTGGTGTAAATGTTTTTAGACCAGTTTGATTTTCATGTTTCATTGTCTTATATTGATCATAATCTACAACAAAGTGAAATAAAAATCAAACTGGTTTGAAGAAATTTAAACCAGGGAAAAATATAAACCACAACACTGTACTGTACTTTAGACGTTCATGTTAAAAGAAATGGGGGCGAACAAAGTAGCACATATCAAAGGTTGCTTAACTTATTTTGTATTATGATAATGTTGTGGATTTTAAATTAAGTCTAAATGTCACTTTTTTCTATTTCCGTTGCAGCAATTTATGGTTATTCTTGGCAAGGTAAACTGATCAATCCTCTGTATCTTTTTAACCAAGATCCCTAGGTTACAGTACATTGCATGCATCGCAGCTCTGTGAGCCCTAAGCTCTGTGATGCTCTGTTTGTGATTAAATGACTTAATATCTACTTGTTCTTTTGTTAGTCAATCAAGTCATAAAATCAGAAACATAATGGAAGAGGCAGTTTTTAGTTGAAGCAGAAAAGTAGCTGTGAATTTCCACCTTGCTTAAGTGTCTCCTAAGCTCACTAGTTGGTCCAAATAACAGTGTTTCAATTAGACTGCGCAAAGATATTACAGAATCACCACTATTTTATTGCTTTACTGCAGTTATACATGCTACTGATCAGAGTTGAGTTATTTTGCTCAGAAAATGCAATAACAACAGCAAGAATACTAAAGTGCACATTGTTTCACCAATAATTTCGTTTTGCCATTTTAACTAATATTTGGAATGGCACTTTTTTAGAAAAAGAAGAAAAAAGGTGGAAAGAAAGGAAAGAAGAAGAAGGTAACAAATCCATAGTTTTGTTTAAATTCATACCATCAGTTGCAGGGGTATATCTACGCTCGATTACCAGCCGCTGTTCGGGGAATAAGCCCACGCTCCTCTCCTCTCCTCCTCCTCTTGGGGAGGAACAAAGGCTGGACTCGAGAGAGCAGCGGAAATTGAGCCTAGGGTATATCTGAGGCTAATTGAAACAACTTACATGTACTTGTTGTTTTATTTTTAGGGCAAAACGAAAATACCAATCCCGATTTGTACAGCACCGGATGGTCCACGCACAAGACACGGGGGCCCTCCAGCAGACTTTGTAGAGAGATATGTGGTATGTGTTAGAATCCTGTCCAATCTGTAGCCGTGGTTTTTGCTGGGTATATTGTGCCGCTGGGATCTCTCAAAGCCCCTACCCCAATATAGTCTATTCTTTGGCCAATTATAGACCCCATCTTAGTCTTAGTCACTTTTGTATAAATGTACATGTACATGTAAGTGTTTAAGTTGCGATTTTAAGAACGGAATGTAATGTGAGCTGATTGTTAAATATTAGAACAACAACACTAAATACGGTGGCATTTTTCTTACTCCCAAAAAATCCCGAAAATGTGCGGCCCCGTTCTAGTAACTGTATTGAAAATGCAACCCCATTATAATCAATCCAGTCGTAAAAGTGCAACCCCATCCAGCGGCTCATCCTCATTAGTCTTTTACGCAGACCCATTTTTTGCTCGTCACACACTCCTTCCCCACGCGGGGAAATGAGAGTTGTGTAAGCCCAAAGAAAATCGGCTGGGAGGCGGGGGTGGAGGAGGAAGGGAATCATGCACGCCTCATGATTACTGAGCACAGCACAGAGGATCCTAAAAACAGCGTAGCTGCGTTCATTTTACTCATGTGTGTCTTTGTTAATTCTTTTTTAGCACTTCACAGACAACACAAGATTTGATCGTGATCATCCACCTTCACATCCGATACAAGATGACTCTTCGTGGTATCTTAATTTCCCAGGTTTGTGTTAATTTTTGATCATAGGGAACAAGTGCACTTTTCAGTCGGGCTACCGTCTCCGAGAGTTGCTAAGCCACAGTGATGTTTCCGAACAAATGAAATTATTTTGCACAGCGGAGAAAAACAGGCAACGACACGATCCTGGTCGTATATCACGGAGGTCACGGTATCGAATGCAGGCTCCTTTTCCCCAATTGCTTAACTTGCTTGTCTTCCAGTGAGGATCATGTCATTGCTTAGTGATGTCCCTGGGAAGCGTCAAGCTAACGTATAGGAACTTTGGAAGTGCTAGCTTTTTTGCTAGTTGGAACAAGGAGCGGTAGAAACGCAATTGTCCTATCGACTTTCAAGGCGTTAAACAACCCCATTCTGGTTATAAATGCCAATCAAACCTCACGTATGATATAAATTAAACGTTTAAATTGTAAAGACCACTTGAATTTTTTGTTTGTTTGTTTTCAGATATCAGTTACATGAACATTAGTGATGCTGCCAAGGTAGGAGACTTAGAAACGTTAAAATCATCCTTCGCCCGAGGAATTTCTGTCGACCAACGAGACAAATATTACAAGACACCGCTAATGTCGGCCTGCGCGCATGGAAATATTGATGTAGCTACGTATTTATTACAGGTTGGGTAAGTAAACTGCAAAGTTGTACTGTGTTCGAACGAAAGTGCAACATTTGAGCACATCAACAAGGAACTGTAATTTTCGTTAAAGTTTAGGTTAGGCGACATTTCCGCAGTCCCGCGCTTGCCACTGGTCATATATCATCCTGCACTTACCGCTGATTATTCATTTTCCCGCCAATAAACCACTGCTTACATGTGTAGTTGGCCACTGTGGTTACGCATGTTACCCCCAGTAAGCCTCTGATCACACGTTTTTCTTCTGTTTTTCGTACTTGCATTGGTTTCATGCTTTCCCGCGCTTTGCAACCGGATACGAGTTTTCCCGCCCTTGCACCGGTTACGTATTTCCCGCGCTCTGGCTGCCTGTTTTCCCGCGTTTGCTGACTTTTACATGTACTTGCTTCTCCTTCTGATTACGTTTTGATTTTCATTGACTCTGTCGTTACTTGATTTTAGCTTTTGTAAAACTCTTGGCCAAACTTCTTTATTCACGCATGTTATGTATATTTCATTAATATTAATCCATAACCTCTGGTTTGTAGGGCTGACGTGAATGCTCGAGATAACTTTAAGTGGACTGCACTGCATCACGCCTGCCATTCGGGTCAGGAAGACCTGGTTCAACTGCTGCTTGAAAACGGCGCTGAAATGGACGCGCAGACCATCAATGGGGGAACGCCGCTGATGAGAGCTATCGAGAGCTCAAGAGAGACCGTAGTAGAGCTGTTGATTTCTAAAGGGTGTGTTTGATATTGTTGCTTAAAAAATAGTTTTTCTTTTGTAAGTGTACAACGATTTCGAACGGCATGTACTAAAACCAGAAACGAAACGAAACAAATATATAGAGTAGTAACCAACAAATAAAAGCTAACCGCAAGCAAACCGGAGTAAAAACTAACCGCAAGTAAGTTCGTTTCCTTTCCTTTCGGCTGGTTTCGTTTCGTTGTTTCAGGTTTTAGTACTTGCCATTTCGAACATTTTTAAACTGTTTGGGCTAAATGTTGATGTAACCACGCGAGACGATCCTTTCATGCCAGACGCGTTGTGGGCGAGACGACTGTCACACGTGAGACGTGTTGTCCACGCAATGCGAATCTTGCACGCGAGACGAGTGTGACGGGTAGATATGAAATTAACGTTGTTTCTCCTTTTCAGAGCAAAAGTCCAGCTTGAAAACAAGAAAGGACACACTGCACTGGATGTGGCCAAGGCATATGCTGATCCTCGCGTGGTAGCTATTGTACAAAAAAGATGGGACGAAATACCACCACCTGTGGACAAAAAGAAACGTATGTACTCGTTCTAAGGGATCTTCAGATCGGAGTACGAGATCGAGTGCGAGTACGACTTTCAAATTTCAATCCAATTACGTTCCCGGAGCCCTCACTCCTACCTGCTGCTGACCATCGGTACGAGATTGGTGTGAAATGTGATGATCAAAAGCATAAGCAAGAGGTTTGAAAAGTCGTACTCGTGCTCAATGTGTACTCCAATTTGAAGGTCCCTTTTAGTAGATACACTGTATATGCATTTTAAAATAGTCTTTGCGCTTTCAAGAGGGAATTTGTTGGTCTCCTTCATAGGTGATTTCAGTTTCTTTTGATGTTTTTTGCCAACCGATCACCCTTTTAATTTGTGCCTTATATAACAGTTTGTACCTGTCGCGACAGGTTTTTATAAACTTGTTTTAAATCCCTAGTGGTCTTGAGTTTATAAACAACTAACAACTTTAACAACAACAACTTTAACAAAACAACAGATTTAATGTACGATGTTGTTGGAGTTTCAAGCCATGATATTGACAGTATGGTAATTAACTTCCTTCCTTTGTAACCGAGCATGCATGCTATACAAGTCACGCTTACGTGCAAAACGTAATGCAAGCCCATTGCTCTTAAGTAACAAGTCCTCGTGTGACTCAACAAAAGACCACATTTCTCAAACGTAAAGAAACCTCTCTCTTATTTTGGTTTTCTTTGCAAAACTGTTATTCTGAACTGTACTCTCCTTTGCATCTCTTTTAATCGATATCTACTAATCCTATTGTTTTTCTTGCTTTCCTTCTTTCAAGGCTTCTTTCTCTCCTTTTCGCAAAACTCACAGTCCTTTCGACGGACTTTATCCACGGGTAGCTCAGATGAAGAGTCTTGCCGTGCACCAAGTCCTGCCTCTTCTATCTCTATGTACCTTTACTATAGGGGCCTTTCTTCAACTCCTAAGAGGGCCTTTTGGATTGAGTATCTTTATGGAAGAGACAGTGTCGACAGCGGTGTAAATAATGAAGCAATGTTACAAAAAGGAACGAACGATGATAGTGCGTAGAATCCGTTTATTATGAACGAATGCTCTCTTCTCTAGCGAATCAATGAATCTGTCTTGCGGTATTTGTATTGAGACACTACAGTGTAGTAATACATGACGTAGCACTGTCAGCACCAAATTCTCCTTACGTGTTGTCATATATTTCTTTTTATGTTTGTTCAGAGAATTTGTTTGTACATCAAGACAGTGCGCGACAAAGGTGAAAGACGTGAAAGATTATGCAGCCGATTTGAGACCGATGACAGACCACTGTACTTTAGGCGCTTATGTTTTTCTTTTGATGGGCATAGGATGATAATCTGAAAATCGATTATGAAACTATTCTGTTTTTATTTTCTTTTAAATCAGGTGTATGTTGTTTCTGCCCATAGAAAATCAACAGAATCGTCTTAAGTTTGCATGTGACAGTCAAAGCAAAATTGAAAGCGAAGTTTATGTAATCGCCAGCTGACAAAAGATTATCAGTGTCACGCTGTGCGCGACAAAGATGAAATATTATGCAGCCGATTTGAAAATAAATTTGATGCAACGCTTTAATTAACAACAATCAAAGAAGGCAAGATCAAACTTATCATGCTCAATTGAAAAAACTAAGCAGACAAAACAGTTATGGGCTCATAGGGCCTTTGTTCTCTTTTCTGGTCCCTTACCTGCTATTAAATGACACTGTAGTATCTGATATGTTCATTTGTCCTGCACGTGGGGCAAAAAGAATTCTGAGTCCCCGCGACGGGAATCGAACCCATGGTCTCCCAGATACCGGTTGGGTGCTCTAACCACTGAGCTACGAGAACTCATGGTGAGCTTGGACATTTACTAGCTTCATATGTGACACGCGTCCTGCATACTGCTAGGATCAGCAGTAGCGAAAGCGTTATTATGGTGAACGAGAAAATAGATATCTCTTTAGAATATTGATGTGTTATGCGTGTGCAGCTTCTTGTAGCTCACAACCTTTCTCTAATTTGTTTCTGCACGTAATGAAGGCATCTAAAAGCATCTTTGCGCTATTCAGTCTGTTTCATCCCTTGAAGAGTCTTTGATTCACCTTTTTCTTCCTGATTTTCCGACCCTGAATAGACTGTAGTAACACCTTACACCCGCCACGCCTTCCATGCGAGTAGGTTGTCAGGGTAAATAAAATAAATGCTTTTGTGATCTGTCTATTCTCTTTGCAATCTGCAGCTTGTAGCCATTAACTCTTGCACTCGTATCCACCCTCTATCAGGTAATCGGTCACACTGCAATATTAACGAGAGAAGATAACGACCGAGTTAAGGGTTGAGTTGAGTTTGAGTTAAGATTGAGTCAAGATTGAGTTAAGATTGAGTTACCGTTTTCCATTTGTATTTGCTAAAAAAAAGTGTTTAATTTAAGATGAGAATCACTTTTTACGACCAAATAAGCAGTTGTTCATGTAAATGCGAAACATTTTCCAAAAACAATCCAATACATTTTTGTTTATTTCCATGCTGTTAAAATAAAAAAAAAGAACATAAACTAAAATACAATGTCTAAATTGAATCCAACGATATGAAATGTTACGAAACATGGGGTTTGATACTAAATTTTAACGTAAAGCATTCAGCTCTACTTCGATCTTGTGTTATCCACTACACCGTTCATTCTTCTCTTATGTATGATCAAACTATCTCCTCGTTAATTAAATTCTGACAAATTCCGATCTGATCGTGCGATTGCCGTGGGAAAGAATTCGCAAACCCCAAGAAAGGCGAGTCAGAGAAACTGCTGGAGGTTGTTAGTAAGTTGAGGAACGACGGAACACGGAACGGCGGAACGACGGAACGAGAAACAGTGGAACGGGATTTTTTTTTATTTTTTTTTTAACCAAAAAACAACAACAAACAAACAGTAAATATATCTCACAAAATAAAGGGCATGCATATATTCTTTATCCTTCGAGGTCGATCTAGAGCCAAGTTGTCGAGTTTATTTCGAGTGAGGATTTCGAGAAGCGTGACTGCCCTTCGGAGTTGCTTGGGCCATCCCTTTTTTTTTTTCGTTTACTGTCGAATGCGTTTTCTGTTTTTGGGTCGGTCGGTCGGAAAAGAAAAAAAAAAAAGAAACAAAAAGAATTGGAAAAGGAGTCTGGAACTAGGAGGCCCGGTATCTCAGCGTAATATCCGTGGAGCCTGGAAACAACAAGACGTGGTTATAAAGTCAACATGGCGGCAATGGCAGAAGGAAAAATCGACGTCGTGGTTAAATTCAAGCGAGAACAGCGCAAAAAGGATGAACGACCAAAACTGTATGGCAAAAAATTGCCAATGTTTCGGATTAAAGTGACATTTGTTTGAAATAATGTGTCATTGCCTTCTACATAACTTTTTTTTATTTTTTGAAAACGCGAAAATCTGGGTCGGTCGGACGACGCTAAACAGAGAAAAAAACGGGGATGGCCTTGCCCCAATCGAGACAGTGAAACGTACAAAGTCGAAGCAAGTCAAAAAAGCCTTTCCCAAAAATTTAGAAGGGCCTGAAAAGTTACTTATTTCGTAAGAAAAAAAAGGAAGAGAAATGAAATGCCCACAACAAGGGGTATTTTCAGTTGGTCATCCATCCAAGTACTAACCCCGCCCAACAGGGCTTAACTTCAGCGATCGGACAAGAACCGTTGCTTTCCATGTGGTATCAGAAAGCGCGTAATCCTGGGACGAAATCGATCTAGAAGGATTTAAGAAAATTTAGGTATCCTTCATTTTATGGAATATATTTACTGTTTGTTTTTTTTGTTGTTTTGTTAAAAAAAAAAAAAAAACAATCCAGTTCCTCTGTTTCTCGTTCCGCCGTTCCGTGTTCCGTCGTTCCTTAGATTACTAACAACCACTGCTGGATAATGGTGAAATCAGTTGTAGCCAGAATCCCTGAGCTAAGAATAATTTTTTTTAATCGGGTCTCCATTTGGCTTTAAAAAAAATAGTTAAGTAGCTGGTGGATAGAAGGTTTCAAATGCCGGTTTGAACATAGCTAGTCGACTCGCGAGACAAAAGAAAAAATATTATGTTCGCCTCTCCTATTTTCTTCCTCTCGCGTTTCTTGAATAGCCTGATTAAAACTATCTCTGAAAGAAAATTAATGATGGACTGCTTGAAGTCAACACCGTGATAGAAGGTAATGATTTGCAAGCAACAAAAAACGAGAACTGAATTGTTCTTAGCGTAAAATGAGAAATACTGTAAATTTGTCAGTAAGATGTTTAGTATTATTTCAGTAAATATAATGAGAACCTTCGATTTGTAACTTTCTTTTGTAAAAAAGGAAAAAGACCCTGCAAATACGGTAACTCAATCTTAACTCAAACTCAACTCAATGTTAACTCAAACTCAACTCAACCTCTAACTCGGTAAATAGCCGATCCCAATATTAACCCTCGCTTGTACTAGAAAAAAGGTACGTCCGCAAAGGGACTAAATTGATTAACAACTGTTTCTGCAGTCAGTCATGAGGGATGTACATGTAATTTGTTTATATGCTAAAACATTTTAGTCCCATCGCATATAAATGTAAAAGTAATCTGTAAAAAAGCGCTGACTAGTTTAGAATTGTGATAAGTGTAGATAATATTAAGTTGTAGTGTCCTGTGTGCTGCTGTCATCCGCTTTGCTTTGTCGTCAAGTACTTTTGCTCCTGTGCTTTTAACAAATGCAGTCCCTTTCACTGTCCTTGTGCGCAATAAAAATGCACTGCACCGCTAGGGGTCAACCTTGACATGTTTTGCACAATCGCAAATCATTTCATCCGTGCGAAGAACTCCACGCCAGCCAAGGTATTTAAGAAGACGACAAGTCAAAGAGGATGAAACAGGAGCTCTCCAGTGACGCATGCGCCTCTTGCCTCACCAGGAAAGTTTGCACCTCGTCCAAAGTCTAAAGCTCAGTCCAGTGACGGAGGAGGGCTTGGTGATGAAGGAGGCGATGACAACGACGGGCCTGGGGACGACGACGACGATGGTGGTGATGATGATTAGGACTGGGGACGACAGAGGAAAGCAAACAGCTTACTTCGCCGACACAGTTAAAAGATTTGCCAATTTAAATGGCGCTTTGTGATAAAAAAAGACATTAAAATCCGTAAAATAATATATTTATCAACCGAATATTGTAGTTAGTTCGCATTTTGTGTTCGTGCGGTTGCAGCATTTAGGTTTGGTAAACGCGGGTAGCAGCGTTGTTGGCAAATTTTCACGTAACCAGATTATTGTTTTAAATAGCAAAGAATATTTAAAGTCAGTTGCTAAAAAAAAAACGATGTGTGAAACATGGTGTACTCCGAGGTTTACTGAGGTCAGGCTAGGATTATTGCAAGTTTCCGAGGAGCCGCCTGATGGAATTACTGTGTTCAATGTAAAACAATATTACGTTATTCCGGAGTGTGTTTTAAAAAAACATTGCGAGTTGTAAAGTGTTTAAAATGCACCAGTGAAATAAAGTTGCATTAAAGTAAGAGTTTTGTGGTGATCATTTAACTCTTCAACTATGTCCGACATATTATATGAATAGTAAGTGAGTTAGGAAAGTAGTCGGTTAGAGAAGCAAGCAGAAGAGATCGGATCTCGACAGGCAAATGTAAAAACTCGATTTGTTACCATTACGCGTCCGTAGGCGGCTTAAGAGGACCTTGAACGCGTTGTGAACGAGTCTCGGGACCATTCGCTCTGATGCAGCAAACGTACACTCCCTTACCGGTCACGCAACGCTTGCCCCTTGTCACGAGACGTTTGAGTTGCGTGACGCCCCAGACTTTGTTAAGGTCACGGCAGAGCTGCACAATTTCTTAATTGCAAAGACTGCTGTGGTTAAAACATGATCTATGCCTTCCTCTGTGGATATACCAGCTGTCTATCTCAGTTGCTTCCTGTCCTGATCACGCACATAACTCTTGATAGTCCCAAGATCGGGATATGATTTCTTCATACTGATTCTCATACATTTACTTTAGTGCGTGTTCCAAGAATTTAATGTTCCATCAAGCGACAACCCCTACTTGACGACTTTTATTTTTGGCGCTTGTCTGATTAAGAAGATAACGTGGCAGAGTTCTGCAAAGTTTGAAAAAGTGTTTAAACGACACTGCCACCAATTTTTTTGATAACTTTGAGAAGCCAAATGACATTTTAATCACAGGAGACCCAAAAATACTGGTTCAGTTTCGCTTAAAAATGCCCAACCAGTTCTCTGAGTGCGTTTTCGCTAGAATGCGAATGGCTGCAACTTGAAAACATCAAGCTGATTTTTCAAGTTTTTCCTTTGTTTTGTGGAAAAATCGCCCGTAACTGATTATGGTTTGTTCTTCCTTTGAGAAAATCAATAGGTTTCCTTCTCTTGACTTTCTGGGAGTATTCTTTGTACGTGAAAAAGCAGTTCACTTCATCTTAAGCACATTTTTCCCCAAAAAACGTAAAAATCCCTGTGACAGCGCCCCTTTAAGTGAGAATTCGAAATTAAAATTATATGTTGCGCCTTTAGCGCCGTTCTGTAGTGCAACCACTGCATGGTTGGGCTTTCAGATTGTGGCCACATTCCCCAACCTCAGAAAGTAGCAAGCCATGTGGAAGTTGCAATACAGAACGGACTGTGTATCCCACAGAAGACATAAACCCTCGGGGTGTAGCAAGACCTAACGACGGTCTCCCAGGATGACCTGAAATTGAAGTCTAGCCCTTGTGCCTCTTGTGCAGTAGAATACAAAGCAAACATTAAATCCATGCAATGTGCTCTTTCTTCCTGTAAACCAGGTGGAGGAAGCCCGCGCAAGAAAACTCCAAAGTCAGCGGCTCCTTCCAAGACGCACATGCCCAGTGTAAAGACAGCACCAGATAAAAAACAAGAAGAGGTGAGATGATGCTTGCATGTAGCAAAAATAACTCCCCAGGACAGTCAACATGTTTTAAAAGTAAGCTCAATGAAAATTGTTGTGCTTCTGTAGGCTGCTGTTCTGATTTAGTCAACTACTATTTAAGGTCTCGTGGGAATTGACTAAGACGGTTTTGTTCACTACAAAAGCTTTGTGAAATTAGCTTTTTAATGATCTCAAAAAGCCATCCTTTGGGGAGTTCAAAATTGCGTGACACCCATGATGGATTCAAAATGCGTGACTTTGATTCGATTGCGTGTTAACAATTTGATTTGCTTTTATTTTTTTTTTGTCCACAGCCTCCATCTACAGCACCATTAACCGGTGTCACCGTTGTACGTAAGTCGTCAGTACTGCGAGCGGCCTCGGCACTAGGAATTATCAATGAGAAACCACAGCCGATCATTTACACTCCTCGGAGAGCCTGGATCTCACAGCCAACCACGGTAAGTAAAACTTTGAAACTTTCGTGCAGTAGAAATCTTCTTCGTTTTTCATAGCAAATGTGTGTTGTTTGACGAGCGAAAGGATTGGCTTCGAACAGTGCTATACTTTTGAAAATGGCCTTGTTACCAGGTTGATCCATTAAAATGTTGAAAATGTTACGCTGGTTTGAAGAATGTCGAAAAACGAATTAAATGCCCCAACGTTTCGGTTAAAACTAAAGCCTTCATCAGGGGTAAAAGAATCACTTTTAGCCCTGATGAAGGCTTTCGTTTCTGCTGAAACGTTTGGATACCTGTCCTTTTCCCAACTTATTTAATTCCAGTAATTCCTCATTCCAAATTCCAAGCCTCGGTTTTTGTTTTCGTTTTTTCTTTTGTTTTGTTTTGTTTTGTTTTGCCGAATAGTGTAGTTCAGAATTAAATGTATTATCTCTCCCTCTTTCCATCCATCGTCCATCCATCCATCCCTTAGTTGGGGAGCAGAAATACGGCGAGCGAAAATTTAGGGTAGGGACTCGTTCGCTCGTTCGTTCGTTCGTTCGCTCGTTCAGTTATTCATTTATTCCTTCCTTACCTTTGTCTTCTTTTCTTCCCTTCCATCCCTCGTTTTATGCAATTGAACCAATGGCTTTTTCTTTTGTTTTGTTTTGTTCGCCCCGCAGGAAGATCTTTTGCGTGGAAGAGAAATCCGTCGAATGCGGTATGGTACTGATATCGACTTCACAGATTACAAGCCTTCTTTTCAGAAGCACATCACACTTAAGGCCGAGGCTATGGAGATAGAAGATAACTAGAGAAAGCCAAAACACTGATGAACCATACGCAAGCCGTTGTCGCTTAATTGACGCCTCACGTCGTGCCATTTGATTGGCAGACAGAAGATTGGCAGCAGATTGTTCCTGGACCTGGGTAATAATCCGTCACGCGGGTCGTGTTGTGTGACCGTCATTTTATTCCATTGATTATTTTTAGTTTAGAAAAGAAATAATTTAACTAGTTGCTGGTCAACTTTTGATTTATCAGATGCGAGCCGATTCATTCAATGATTTTCAGTTCTACGACTCAGCTCATAATGTATTTTGCTATTGTGCGCTACCAGATTTAAATCTTGCTTCGCTTTAACTAGTAACTCTATTTTGCGGGCAAGGAAACTCTTTTAAGTTGCAGTGTAATTCTGAAGAGATTTACATTGCTGTTACAGTTCGTAGATGAACATATATTTTCTATTCAAGTTTCGTTATTTTTTTCGGAACTGTCTAAAATATGCACTTTTTAAGTATTCCTCCAGGAATGCTTACAAAAAGTGCTTGGGTAAGGGAGAGGAGGTATTTAGCAAAGATAATCTAGTAAATTGTGTATATAAAATTATCTTATAATTATAATTTAGTTTAATCAAAAAATGGTTAACTTGCCAACAATATTTTGTGTAAAGTTGGAAGTTATCGGCTTTAGAAGCCAATACAGGACATAATTGTTAAGGTTTTAACTTTTTTATATTCTCTTTACAAATTCATTGCTGGCGCTTGTGTTTGATGTCAGATTTTTCTATCATGTATTTAATTTTTATCCATTTCCAAGTTATTTTAATTTTTTTATTAGCAATTCAAATAAATATAAAATTCATTTGTTGAACTGTTTGAAGTTTATTTCGTTTGTATTTGGTTTGTATGTCCCGTAGGGGCTAGCAAAGAATTCCGTAAACACTCCCCTCCCCTCCACCACCACCTTCCCAAAAAAAAAGTGATAATAATAAATAAGACCCTACACCTCACCCCCTCCCTCCCCCCCCCCCCCAAAAAAAAAGAAAAGAAATCTCAGACGAAAATGTATTTCCGAAAATAAGCTTAGTTATAGCTCTTGAAGTAACTTATCAAACACGAGAGACAGTGTTTCATCGGGATATCCAAACACCGAGAAGAGAGTTGAAAATACGACGCGCAGCGAATAGGGGTTGACACATTATGCTCCTAAAATAATCGAGCATTATGCTTTTTGGCACTGCCCCCAAAACGGACTATTATGCTCCAAATTATGCTCGACTGTAACTATTATGCTCGTAATTATGTCGCAAAATTTTTTTCCCGGACTCCGGTGAGTTATAATTATGCCGTAAAAAAATTTTTCCCGGACCCCGGTGAGTCATAATGTGCCGTAAAATTTTTTTCCGGGAGTGAGAGTAACCAGACCTAAAGAGCTAAACCCAGTTGAGGATGCACTGGGAACAAGCCTAAAGTGCTCAATAGTTATGGAAACCATATAGAACATTAAAATAGCTTGAAATTTTGCAGTTTTAACTTAATAAATGGACAATAGTAGTTCTAAAAAAGGAAATAACTGTTATGTTGCAAAATGGCACTATTATGCCGCCAAAAAAGCACTATTATGCCGGCAAAATGCACTATTATGCCGGCATTATGCTCGATGCTCCACATATAGTATTATGCTCGAAATTATGCCGGCATAATGTGTCAACCCCTAGCAGCGAAAGTCGAGAAAGGGCGACGTCAGTATTTACACAGGCAAGAGGGAGTGAAAAAAGTTTTCACTTTGGCTATGGTCCGATTGGTTCGTTGGTAGCTAGGGAGACCGCACACACCCCTCTCTTCCTCATTTCGTTGATCCGGGGATCTTAAATTTCATAAGTGGTCATAAGTGATCGTCATTAAAATGACGATCTCTTGATCCAACAAATAAAAATCTTGAACTCTGATCTCGATTTCTCTTATCAATCTTTTTCTGTAGTTTTAATGTCACCATCAAAGATACCGATGCATATCAGCTGACGCGTGGAATAAATTGATTATACTTCATCTCTCCTTGTCGCGTCAGGCACTAAATTATATAACAGGCCTCCGGCTCCAACCCGTTCTCAATGATTAACAGGCGGAGGTAATGACGGAAACAAAAACACAAAAAGATCACGGCGGTGCGTCCTTTTACTGAGATCACGTTTCCATCGCTTATCCACAACCGGCTGCAGTGAAACATCAACATTTATGAGTAGTTGATATATTCGCTGTTCATACCCGCATGCATCTTAAGTAAGGTAAGCCGGTAGTATTTGGAAATGGATCAGCACAACTACCCCTAAATGGCTTTGGCTTAGCGCTGTTTATTTGGATATGCAGATCTACTTTGCATACAAAATGTTAAAGACTTGGCAAGGCGAAAATTATCATCCGGCAACACCACAGATCGCTGCATAGATGTCTGCACTCGGGCTTCGGTAAGTTGAATTCTTACAGTTTGTACTTATTATAATCTACAGCTGGTTGTCCACTTATTCAGTTTAACGAGTAGCTTACGGTAGAGTTACTTCAAAGATAACAAAACAATTTCAGTTTGTAACCGTGTCGCTGTTCATATTTGTGGCTATTGTAGCCGGCCGCTTCAATGATTCCCGCAAATTTCGCGATCATATCATGTCTCTTAGCTAGTATAAGTATAATTTTGCCTGATATTGTTATTGTGGTACACGTACGAAACTATCTGGTTTCGTTTTAAGGGAAAATTAAAACTCTTCGTTATTCTTCTTGGATAATTTACAAGTTCGCCAGATCTAAAGTTATTCGTCTCGCTTGTCTGCGTGAGCGAAAAATCTGCTTCTTTATGTCGATCTAAAACGACACCTCAACTGAAATAAGTGAAGTTTGGCGGGCTAAAAATATACGATTTACTTTACTTCAAATTTTGATGGTTAGTTACCACAGAATGCCGCACCAGTGTGATAAAAAAATCCATCCATTAGCTAGCCCATGAAAAATAATACGACAAATTTAAACTGGGATCTAAGCAATGGCCTCAAATGTGGTGTGATTGATAGAAGCTAATGATGGAAGTGACCTTAACCGTAAGAGGAAACGGGCTGTTTAATGTAATTTTGTTTTCTTTTTTGGCTTTTTAGAGTTATGATATTTCCTGTTGTCCGTTCCCAAAGTGCTCTCCGAATTTATGTTGTCACGTGCGTTAGCTTTAATCGCTGCCTAGCAACGCCTCTGACCAAGAAACAACAATGGCTGGCGCAGTCCATACGAGTTTTCTGTGCCAAATGTAGCATTTCTTTATTTTAAGATCCATACATATTCCACTTTGTAGTTTTCCACTCTCTCTCTCTGCCTCTCTTTTTTCAGTTTAGATGGATACAACACCGATGGATCGGACGTCTCGTCCGTTCCAGACCTCCCATGTGACATTCTACTAGACCTGAGGGACTCCCCCACACCGTTTCTCTGCATCACAGATGACAAAGATGTCACCCATTCACCGGATTCTCCTGGCACGCCGATACATTTTATAGTAAGAATACAGTTAGTGTTTCATGTTTATACCTTGCCCTTCCCTTTAGTTAATAACGACCTTCCGTACATTATCTAATGTGGCCTGCGATAAAGCACCAGGATTATCTCTCGTAGCATGCAAGCCCCAAGGCGAAATGATTGCCCTTTTTCGCACAGTACCCAACCTCTTTTAACGTTTTTGTTATTGTTGTTGATTGTAATAAATACCCTAACGGTCTAATATAAACCGAACTTGATAACCTTGATACTCCTGCGAGCGGTGATTCTTTTCCCTTTGTTTGCCGAGAGACGAGGAGCGAAAACCAAGGTAGAGGAAAAAACCGCGCGAAAATGGGGCGCGGTCATTTTTTCAAGCGCCGCTTTCTTCCCGCTTCTCGGCTTGGCGAGCTAACGGAAAATTGACAGCGTTTTACGATTTATGACGCCTGTACTTAACGCCTGTGTTAAAAGCTTTATTGTGACGAGTCGCCAGTTTTATGTTCGGTGCACTGATTGCAACTGCATTCTCTGGATGGTTTAAAATTTCTTTGCCTTTGTTGCTTTGTTGTTGTTTTGTCTGTTCATTGTTGATTTTTTTCGCGCAATAGCCTACAGGCCATGAGCTTTCTGCAGATAACACTTTTCTTCAGTTTGGTGGTCATGCAAGCAAGCTACCTACCTGAAAGCAGTTTCCCTGGGTGCTAAAGGCTTTTCCGATCTCGGTGAAGTCTTTCGCTGCTCTTTTCGCCGGCCTCCAGGCGATCCCGCAGAACATCCCGCCGCACGCGAGAAAAACAAAATAAACCTCTTGTATCCGGGTACACTTTTCACTGTAACGGAACAGAACGTGTTTACAAATGAGTTAGGCTGTCCTATGCGATCTTCAGTAATATTGTTTGAGGCACAGATGGGTGCACACAGGCGGCGGATGCGCGTCCGCACTATCTTGAACAAACGAGAAGTTGTTACATTAGCTTGTGGAAATAACTTTTTAAATTGATAATTCTTTCAAGTGGCTTAATCCTTGAAACAAAGAAATTGGAATGTTAAAAACGAATTGTTTAAGTCGATTGTGATATGCATAGACAAAAGAAACAAATTTGTCAGACGCTATAAAGTAACGAAACGGAACGAACTGGCAGGGCGTAGAGAGGTTTTAGAACTCTTGTAAAAAGCGAGAGACCAGCTAGACAAGATGTTAAGAATGTAATCGGTTTGAAACAGATCAACAAATGTTTTTATTCCTTCAAGAATTCTTTTATCATACAATGACAACAAAATAGAAGGTTTGTTTCCTGTTGTCAAAACGTAACATCAAAGTGACACTTGTTCATTCAAACTGATCTTTATTCAATTCCGATGAGTGTAATGAAGATCAATACCTGATGTCGTGGAATTCACATCAAATGGCCTGTTGCAGAGATTTTCTTTGAACTAGCGTGGCCGATGGCGTGATTCACTTTCAGGTGTGTTTCTCAGCATCATGTGAAACATAAGTCCCTTGTGTTTGCATTCCCCGATCACTGTGTTAACGGAAAACAAATCACATGCGCGCGTTGAGACAGTATTCACATTGAAAATGTTATTATAGAAAATTTGGTGCGATCTTGATCTTTTTCTTGTCAACGTGAGAAAGAAAGAACTTCCGTTACAAGTCGCGAACTGAAAACGTTCTTTCCTCTAATGTAAGCACTAACTTGATGTACATCAGCGCGATTTTACGGACGATTCAAGCTAGCATGTTTGCTACCTATGATACTGCATTTACATTCTACAGTACCATGCATTCCTATCCAAAAGTTCTTTTGGATAACTAAACATATAACCGATTTTTCTTTGTGAGATGTATGCCATGCAAAACGTACTACACAGTTGAATTTTCTTCAGTTGTTTGGCTTGTGACATCGAATTTCTTTAAAACTTTGAAAGTCACAGAATTCATGAACTAGCTGATCGCAAAGGCAAACTTTTCAAATTCTGGTGAACGTTTGGGACTTCTGTACACTGTCTGTACATATAGATCTAATGGCTACAGCTCAAAAGTATCTCTGTCACACTACCACAGAATATGCGTGACAAGTATTTATCGTCCACTTAGCAAAGTACGCCCTGTGAGCAAGCTGGGCCGCCCACAGGATACCCAAACTTTTCATGCTCCCTTGTCTCGTTTGTCACCGCTCTCTAACTCTTGTGTCTGGTCTCTATTCGGTATTCGTTCCCGGGTGGTTTGGCCATTATTTCTTAGAAATTAATTTTTGTGTCTTGACAATGATGAAACGTGCTTGTTTGTTTGTTGCGATTCCTATTGGCTTACATTTGACAATATAATTGTTTTTATTTTACAGTCAGATTTCGAAATGGAAGTTGAAATCAACGATGACGCGGAGGCTCGTCAAAAGTTCGAATCCAGTCTTCCGGAAAACTGGGTTTTATGCTCGTCCAAGACTCACAGCGGTCGGCTGTACTACTTCAACTCAGTCACTGGGGAGAGTCGCTGGGAGCATCCCCTGCTACCTGATATGGACTCCCCGGTGAGTTTAAGGGATTGAATCATAAAGCTTACCAAAGAACAATCATTTGATTCGATATCTTCCGTTTGACAGATTTCCAGGGAATATCTCGGTCGTGTGGGTGTCACTCACCACTTCCTCTCCCCGTCTCTCCTCCTCCCATGAGCTGAGGTCATAATTCTGACAATTCTGTGTTCTCTTCAATTTTTGGAAATCCTTTTTACTCTTTTTCCGTGTTATCGGAGAATTGTGCTCAAATAAGGCGCCTTTGTAGTTTTGCGTTTTCTTACAGAGAAGGAAATAACTTGGAAATTGGTGGAGAAGGAAAAGGCGTGGTCGACGGTTTCTGATGAATGGAATTTATTCTGATCTTACATGAAATTTATTTTACGCTTCGTGTGTCAATATTCATTTACCAGAAGTTCACTAAAACCCAATTATCTTACCAGAAAGCCCGATGAGAAAACACTGCTACGATCGACGGTCTTTTAACTTGTTTTCTTCAAATATTTAGAACGGAAATCGCCATCAATTCAACAGCACAGCATATTTAACCATCCGGATCAAGAGAAATATTTCCGAATGCAGCTTTAATGGTCAAATACGGGAAGATTGGAAGACAAGTCCGCCTACCATTGATTTTTTTTTTTTCGAGATCTAAATTTGTGCTATTTTCCAGGGTTATTTTACGCTCATTCAATAATCGAAACTGTTTAGGCGCCGCGAGTCAAAAAAATTACTGCTCAGCGGCTTTCTTCTAAAATAATAGATTCCCTCCAAAAAACATTCAAAACGAGGAAAAAATGGCTGGATAAAAGTACACCGCAAGTCTTTTGATCGTTCAATCTTGGTAGCATTTGACGATGCCTGGAAAGGTAAGGCTCGCATCTAACCAAGGGACTTCTTAGAATTTATGGCCATCAATTATTTGTCGTGTTCTTTTGTGTGTTAGGGAAGCTTCTAAGAAAATGTCGTCATGGTTTGCTTGAGCAGAAAAATTGGTCCACTGGTTTGATAACCGTTTTGACGTTTTTCTTTGCTGTTGTGGCGCGAGAATCAAATTCTTTTCTATCCTTGGAGGTGCTATAAAATGTTACAGGTTGAAAGAATTCTCGCACAGTGGTGTGTCCTAAATTAAAACGATTAATCGCTCCTGTATTTCACCAGCACCTTATTTAAAAGTTATGTCAACAATATTCATCTTGGAATTAAGTGTCGAGTTATGGCCGCAAAACAGCGCTCTTTCAAAGCAAAAATACTCTCAAGATCTTATCTCTTTTAGTAAGTTTTGAAATAAAGATAAGTAGAACACAACATGCGATCGAAATTAAATTTAAGTTATGGCTTTCAATTTGACTTGTCGGTTTCCCGAAGGTAAACAAACTTGTGCGAGACGAAACGTTTGGTGACCTCTTTTGTGTTTACATTTTCAGGAAAAGACATCCAATTCAGGATTTGTGGTGACCGATTTTATAATGCCAGCTCGTGATAAGCCAGTGTCTCACCCGCCATCTGATCCTCCGCTGTGTGAAAACGTGAGTTGTATTGCTAATTAAGAAAGTACTTTAACTAATATAAACTAATACAAGCCCAGCTTGTATTTATTGAATTTTAACAAGTTCCTGAAGTCTTTGTCCTTCTTGCAAGGTTTATTCATTAATAATTAAGGGATCAAACAATTTACTAGCGAGACCTCTCTAATCCCGTTACCTTAAATAACTGTCAGATCAGTTTTATTCTGTGACTAAATTATAATTAAAATTCCCTAATTTTAGATAAATTTTCTCTGTTATTAAATTGTTACTTAATGCTGTTGACGACATAATCAAATCTGGATTTAAATTGTAACATATTGCCCTACTTGTTGACAAAAGGTCTTTTCAATCTGCTGTGAAATACCTTGCAAGAATCCAACGTACAAGGGTGGTGTGTTGCTGACTTTTTTTTCTTTCCTTGCGACAGTGTAGAAAGTTAGAACTGACTTTTTTTGATCCAAATTGTCCTGGCTGCCAAGACATTCTTTTGGAGTAAGTGTTAAGACTGTAAACAATCTGATCCCCTTTTTCAAATGTTAACGTCTACTGAAATTGTGTTGTTCCAGAAAATATCCCTATCTCTCCCACGTGAGGTCTTTTGGTTTGATAACCCCACACACACCCCTCCAGAAATTCCAGCTTAGCTCCATACTTTCCTTTAAAAACCCCTCACCATTTCCAATGACCTTCCATGGGGTGTGTATGGATAATTTCTGGAACAACACATTAAAATAGTACTATAATGGGCCTTTTTTGCACTGAAACATAAACCATCCATTAAATGAACTGTTCATCTCCTGTTTTATCAATCTAGTGTAAAGATGGGGCTGGCCAACTATCAGACACAGTTTAGTTTGTCTCTTAGTGCATCATTTAACAGGCATCAGTTGGTCTTGAAGCATAATGACTATATTGTGCCCATCTTTCCACACTAAGATGCATAATACATTAATTTAGATGCACTGAAAACAGGATGGTAAGTGGGGGGGAAGCCTATTTCACTTACTAAAATCATGACTAATATATATTTCTATAGATACTTCAATGCATTATATTTAATATATATTATTGCTAAAAATGAGCTTTAACTGATTAATTACCAGTGGTTAATTTGCGTGGCATTTGCCTTTTAATAGCCACATAGCAAGGCGGCAAGATCTCTCAGGCAAGCTCATGTGCACAGTGTGAGACAGGTCATAAAATTTAGATATTGAGCCAAAGAACGTGTCCTCCACACAAGATCAGTCTTGGCTTCATGATTTGTCAATTAAATTCACCTAGTACCTACATTTGTTTATTAGTGCACAGTTTATTTTTGGTTTTCATAAATTTTTTGAGCTGGAATCACAAATTGCAGTTGTCAATATAGCAAATTATGCATTGTACTAGACACATCTTGCAAATCACAGATTATGGCCATATTTGGGCTGCTTTCATGTTTCATGCTCGAATTTTTCTTAAAATAACACATTATGCATAATCCCTTTACCACCCTGTAAATAATCTTGCCCTGGCTTTTTTAGGTATATTTATTTAATCACTCCAGACAGGATGAAAACAGCCATTCCTTGAATGATAATAATTTCCTTAAAATAATTGTGAGGCATACCCTAATATTATTTCAAATCTGAGTCCTGCTGAATATTAACAAGAAATTAAGCACCAGGATATATGCATACTTGCACTCTTTCTTGTTAACTCCATTAAATTACATTTAACTGTGCACATTAAAGTATAATATTAAATAATTATGAATCATCCTATTCGTAGACCAAAGACAACCATCTCGGAGATTTTTGCTATTATGAGGCAATGGGTGCCACAGGTTCAGCAAAATATTGAAATGCTTATCAAAGAGGTGAGAAGAGTATAATGCTAAATTTCTTGTTGGCTTTTTGTATAAAATATTTTAGATTCTTACAACAGGTGTTATCCCAGTGTGCGGCATTCAAGGCTATGCCGTGGCAGTGTTTTGTGACCTTTCAACTTTAATTTGTCTTTTGCAATTTATGGTGATAATAATTTACTGTGTTGATTGTGTAGATATGTGTTAAAGGGTAAGTGCTTTTATCTTCACAAGCTAAAAATATCCTCAAAAGAAATATAGTCCCTGGGAACTTGAAAGAGCTTCAATCTATATTTAACATAACTATCTAGTAATAGATTTAGCTCTTTGATTTTTAGGTGTTACGTAGAGGTGCCCATGTTGATGATCGAGATGGTCTGACAGACATGACGTTACTTCACTATGCTTGCAAGGCAGGGGCAGGTAGTTAATCATCCAATAAACGGCAATATTGGCCTTGAATATGGGCTGAAGTAAGCTAGTGTTCTTGACTGGGTACCATGTTTCTTGATAATACTTACTATCAGGGTCCTGACAAGGGATTATTGAGATATTTTTGACAGAGAAGTAATGGATAAAAATAAATATTAAAATAAATAAATAAATAAATGCGATCAAAGACACTGTTTTCCCATGATTATTTTGGTCGTATTTCTTTGCAGTTGGTGTTGGTGATGTTGGTGCTGCAAGCGGTGTTGTTAGTACTCTGATCGCAAAGGTAAGAACAGAATTAGTGGAACACCTTTCTATTATGTGACAGTTGGCAAAGAGATCAGCCCTATAAGCACTCACAAAGCCAATAGAAACCAAAAGTGAGCAGTCAACATTATATTTGGTATCCTGGGTTATTGATCTTGACTAGATTCGTTACACAACATAATTTAAAAGGGAGTCACATATTCCTATCCCTAGGGTGGTGATGTAAGTCAGAAGTGCCGCTGGACAGACATGCTTCCCTTACATTATGCTTCTTTTTTTGATGCCGCACCAATCCTGAGAGTTCTACTTAAGGCATCTAATGCAAGAGGTGAGGAGTTAGGTCACCCTATGCTTAGGGGGTGTCTTTATAATTATAAACATTAGCTATCAGATGAATGAATCTTGAAATAAAATTTATCAATAATAAAATATTACACTGAAAATATAATATTTATTTTGTTTATAATTTATAATTTATTATTATTGTCTTGGAATTACTTACATGTAGGACAGAACGCCACAGCTGGTTAAGTGGTGTTATATCTGTAATGTGCCACTCTCTGTTAATAATTTTAAATAATTTGAAATGGTGCTGCTTGCTTGCTCCTTGCTTACAAATACTTGTCATTAATTTAAAATTTAAAATCATTATGAAGTATACTAGTCTATGTACATTAAATAGTCAACCTCTTGCTCTGTTGATAAGTACAGTCACGTACATGTAAGTAACAATATATTAGTTATCAAAAATGTAACACTGATGACTGTCACTACCAGGGGTATGTGTGTGAAAAACATGTGAAGAGCATGTGAAAAGTGTGTGAAAAGAAGCAACCATGTGAAATAAATGTGAAAAATTTCACATGTGCACAATAATAGAGGTTCACATGCATGTGAAATCATCATAAGGCATGTGAATTTTTTTGGTTTTGGATGTAAATTTTTTTCACACATGTGAAATCCATGGGATGCATGTGAAATTGTTTTCACACATGTGAAACAATTTGGTCATGCATTTGAATTATTTTCAGTGCATGTGAATTCTCTTTCACACATGTGAATTTTTTCTAACATGTGATATTTTTTTACATTGTGAAAAAACCTTGTCGCTTGAACCGTTGTGAAGTCCATAAGTTGAAACAAGCGTGCTGCACTTCCAGGTTGAATATACAGTACCTCTTTTTTTAATCCATGCCTCGAAACAAGCGCGCTACACATCTTGACATGAGTCGAAAAACTTGTCAATTTCATAAAAATAAAAACAGCCAAACATGGAAATGAACACCAATTTTATAGCTTCGAATTTCTGTCAATGTCTGGGAATTCTAACCTCAAATACAACAAAATAAAATTGAGCATCACTTCAAAACAAAATCATTGCTTGCCGAGATTTAGTAACGATGAGAATTAAGATCTGACCATTTTGTGTTCTCACCTTCACCGACATTTCGTCGTGGAGCAAAACTTTCCGCCCATCATAATCTCGAAAAACTTGGCAGATAAACTGAGAAACTGATATGCGTTTCATTCTCACTATTTATTCCTTTTTAAACCTTGAAAATTCACCAGAATGAGATCGTGCAGAACGAGGAATCATCTCCTTTGATCAGCTTGCGATCGCACGCCATTATTATTGAGACCGCAGTTAAAGGGTCCAGCGGTCTTCCGTGATGTAACCAATCACAGTACATGAATTACGCCACGTGACTAGGTTCATGTTTTGTCGTTATTCTTTCTGCTTTTTGGTGCCATTGTTTTTTAATTCTGTTGTCGTTCGATCGCTCGTGAAAATGTGAACACAGGAGATTGAATTCTAAACTGCTGCTTTCAGTTTTTATGTGTTTCGCTTTCAGTATTTATGTATTAATTTATAGAGATCAGATCAAAGGCGAATAGTGTACTAAGGCTTGTGATTCTTTGAACGGATCAAAGTTCTTGTTTTTGGGATGTCGTGTACTGCCTATGGCAGTCATTAGAGAGCTTTAAGGTGGCTTACTACAGTATTTAAGAGACTCAAGAGCGCGCGCTACGATTTTCTGCCTGTCGTCAATATTGCTCGCGCGGATAAAAATTGCGCGAGCAACTCTAAAAAAGCACAAACAAATTTCAGCACTTAAATCGCGTTAAACCAAATTGAAATTTCCATATACTTTCAGAAATGTTTTATTACCTAGGACTGAAAAGAGTTAAGACCAGGAAGGTTGATAAATAGCCCGGTAGAGGAGTTCTAATTTTGTCTTTCTTTATCGCACGCGATGCATTGCGTCACACGAGCGCGCGCTAAATGAAAAGGCATACGCAATTCGGATCCTGTCGGAGGTTGTGCAAACTTTTTTTTGACATCAAATTACTCAAAAGCCTACCGTACGACCCATAATGAAATTTTCACAAATTATTCATAGGGTTGAAACATGTCCGCGGCCAAAATTTAAGAAAAATCTGTAAGACCGATTTCGAGCTATTTTTAAAATAGCGAAAATACGACATTTTCCTATTTTTCGAAAAATCTATCTTACAGATTTTTGTTTATTTTTGCATGAGTGTTCAATCAAAGATAATTTTTAATTTATGAAATTTTGAGGTAGGGTCATACGGGTAGATTTTGAGTAAAACGCTATGGAAACTGCTAGTGCCCAGTCCCCTCTTAAGCACTCGGTTGCTTATTTTGGCTATCTTTAGCACCTATATGGTTGGAATGTCGCCTATGATGGTTGTATACTGTAACAAACAGTAATTAGAGACAGGGAAAAACATTTTTGAGCATTTAACAAAAAAGTTCAAAGTTGGGCAATTTTATCCCTCAAAACTGTAGTAAGCCACCTTAAGATACAGACGTTATTTACAACATACTTTGGTGAGTACAACTAAGCTTATATTTCTCTAATTAAAAACCTAACTGCAGGCTAGAGATTTGCAGAAAAAATACTTTGTTCGCACAAACTAGCTGCATTATGTTCGTTGGATAGGTTTGGTAAAATTGTATGTGAACTCTTAATAGTCCAATGTACTGCCAGCTGCATGCAGGTGAAAATTGTAAAGTAGCATGTGAAATATAATTATTATAATTTACCATTATTTGATTAAAAAAATTGTGAAATATGTGAAACCTCTTGTGATTAATATAATAATGCTGGTGGCATGGGGGTGAAATATGCATGTTGTAGCATGTGAATTTCTATGCACTGTTAAACCCCATTTGAAATGCAGGTGAAATAAGTGTGAAATAGCATGTCAACTTTTCTGATTCACATGGAATTTGCAAGTGAAAATTCATGTGAAATGGAGGGTGAAAATGCATGTGAAATTCTATCAAGATTCACATAGAGTTAACATGTGAAACCTCATTTGAAATGCTGGTGAAAATATGTGTGAAAGGGTTGACATTGTTTCACACAGTTTTCACATGCAATTTCACTACACAAAATTTCACACACATGTGAAATATGCATGTGAAATACATGTGAAAAACAAGTGAAAAGTGTGTGAAAAGTACGTGATTTTCACACATTTTTTCACAGGGTTTTTCACATACATACTCCTGGTAGTGTGTACTGTTGGTAATTGTGAAGAACAGCTCCCCTCAACTGACTGTCGGTCTTTGTTGGCCATTTGTCAGCCATCTGTCAGCCCACAGTCGGCCGACAGACAACCGACAGTCGGCCGACAGGTTTTGGCTAATGTGCAGGCCATCTGTTGGCCAACAGACGACCGAGAGTCGGTTGAGGGGAGCTCTTCTTCACAATTACTGTACTGTTTATACATGTTAGAGCAAGACTTGTTTCCATTTTCACAAATGGACTCCTGAATTGTGCACAGCTCTGTTGCATCAGTTGAGGAAAATGATAATCAGCTGATGTTTTTATTAATAATTAATTTGTTCACAGATGTTGATGTCCGGTGTAAGGAATTTGATAACGGTACTTCCCTGCACATTGCTGCAAGCAATCTTTGCTTAGATGGAGCCAAGTGTTTGGTAAGTGTTGACCAAGATCCAATTTTTGAGATGATGATAATGAACTTCATTAAAATAAATCTTCAGTTGTTAAATTGACAGATTATACATTGTTAACGTCTTCACAGCACCAAGAGTTGAGAGAATTCTTGCAGTGGGGAAGCAACTTATGTTGCATGCAAGGTTAAGGAAATTGCACAAAGAAAGCTCACAAAATAATTGACTTTAAGTTAAAAGAGGATTTTAAATTAAAAAGTTACCAGTAACCCTTTTACCATTTTGGGATCTGGCTTCAAATGTTTGAGTTTAATTTTTTTAACTCAAGTTGTCTTTCCTGTTGATTTCAATGATTTCAGCTTCAACATGGTGCAGATGCTTCAGTGAGAGACAAACTTAACAGACTGGCTTTACACTGCATTCCTGATAGTAAGTGCCAATTCACACACCATAAAAAATAATGTTGATTTGATAATTTTATAATACTTTGTTACTGATTCAAATATTAAAGTGCTACTATGATGAAATTCGCATCTTTTCTTTCGCAACCGTTTTAAAATATTAACAAGTACTCTATATGAGAAGCAAAATGCCGTTTACTGTTTTTCAATACCTCTTTTCGTTCCAGAGATATTCAAGTTTTTAAAATATGCAAATTAGCAAAGTAGTGACGTCATACACTCAACCAAATTCTGATTAAATACTAAGAAAGTGATATCTCAGCCAATTTGTATTGAAAGTCTCTGATTCTTTGCAGTAACACTCTGCTAGTTGTGTTTCACAATATGAACTTGACAACTTGGTTACCATGGCAACATACTAGGTTCCAGATCCCCCAAATGCTTAACGCCTTTCTGGCCAATTCTGGCATTCTCCGTTAATATTTGTAAATAATGCTTTACATGCGAGATCTAGCAAGCATATCAATGGATTTGGCAGACATCTTGCCTGGGTTTAATTTTTCCGAACTGAAAAATCCTGAAATATTAAAATAAAATTGATGGGGACTGGAAAAGAGTGAGTTGCCATGGTAACATAATTTTATTACAGCTGTAGGTGTGTCACCTGAGGAACTATTAGTCTGCCAAGTTTCATTGGTCTCTGCAGAAAAATGACCGAGATAACTTAATTTTTGTACTTGACAAAAAATTGGGTTAAGTAGATGACGTCATCAGTTCCCTAATTTGCATATTTTACGATTATTTTAAGCTTAAATATCTCTGGAACTAAAATAGATATTTGAAAACGGTAAACGGCATTTTTAATCTTTCATTAAATACTCTTTGAAACACCTAAAATTGAAAGGGGTGAAAATTTGATCATAGTACCACTTTAATAAAAATATTCAAGGGAAGTCTGAAGAGTTTGATTTGATGAATTTGAATGTTGTCATTACATGTAAATTACCGGGCCGGGTTGTTTGAAAGCCGATTAACGCTAACTCAGGATTAAAAGTTAATCGAGAGTTCAATTTCTCTTGTATAAAAGTGTTCTAATTGCTAATGTTTTGTGAAGTTTGAGATTAGTTGATGTCAAAACTGGAGGACAGAAAATATAAACCGAAAACGTCACTGAAAAGTTAAAAAAACTGAAATCAAAATTCACACTAATCCCGGATTAGCTTAATCGTGCTTTGAACAACCCGGCCCTGGCCATAAAACCAGTAACGGTATTTAACGGTTTTTTATTTTTTTTATTTTTGGTTTGACATAGTTGTTTTCAAATGTTAAATCTACTGTTTTTTTTTATAGTTGGAGTGTATGAACAAGATTCTGAGCCAGCAATCATTGCTGATAAGATGACAAGACTTCTCTCAGAAGCAGAGTCACCCTTGAAGACTACACAGGATCAAGAGGTTGCTATTGAAATGACACTGTTGTCTGTTGATTTCCAAAAACTCACAGGGTTCAGAAGATGCTTATCAAACATTTTTTCTTTTTGCATTTAGAATGAGATTCCGGCCACTTTGGCATCTATGGGACTTAAGATTGGTGATCAAGTGTGCATAGGAGGAAATAAGGTAAAAATTATCACACCCTTTTATAGCACGACAGTGAATCAATCTAAGGATCTAAGGATGTATATTAGTGCCAAATTAAACTTTAGTCCAGTTGCCAAATCAGCGAAATTTAGAATGAAAACTCAAATTTAAAAAATTTTCATTCGAATCCGGGAGATTTGGTGACCCCTATATGGGAGAATGGGAGATTCGTTCTGTATCCAGGAGACTCCTGGATAATCCGGGAGAGTTGGCATGTATGTAGATGTATTGGTACTCTCCACCTCCCACCGCCAGGATAGGATGTTGTCCTTTGCTGTGACTCAAGCATTTTGTCAAGTCAGCAGTGTCCATTTGTGCAATGTAAGGACAAAGCCAGAGAGTCATCTTGATATTTCACAAATAAATTCTCTGAACTGAAATAAAAAGAAATTTGTGTCAACCAGTAATGAGAATTAACATTTTGATCATGGTGTTGATCTTTCTTCTTTCAGTCTGGAATCCTTCGCTTCTGTGGTCCAACTGACTTTGCCTCAGGGGAGTGGGCAGGTGTAGAACTTGACACGCCCATTGGAAAAAATGATGGTTCTGTTGGAGGCGTTTTCTACTTTCAATGCCCACCAAAACATGGTAAGCTGCCTTAATGTAAGTTGATAACAGGAATTTCTAACTAAAAATCCAGATCTACATTTAAATGATAGTCAATAACTCATTCTCTTCATTATCAGGGATCTTTGCCCCACTGTCCAAGATCACAAAAGCAGACTCGTTACCAGACTCCCGTTCAAGTTCTCGTCCAACCTCTGCTTCTCGCCTTGCTCAAGCCCAGGTCTCTCAGTCCAGCTCGCGGGCGTCATCAAGGTCAAGTTCAAGACCTAACTCGAGACCAAGCTCTCCAATTCCATCTCCGCGAGTGAATGGAGCTGATGAAGCTCTTGGTTTTCAGGTTAGCTTCAGTGGGTTCACTTGGCCACTTTAAAAATCCTGCCACGTTTTTCGCCCTTTGCTTGAAGGGAAGAGGAAGAGACAAGAGTCAGTGATTGTGTAACTTAGACTACAAGCAATTTCTCTTTTCCTTTTTTCATTTATATCCTTGTACGCGGAACATTTACTCAAAATAATTGCGTTAAAGTTCTCTGTTTTCCGGGATTTTTCCGAGGTTAGAATTAGTTTTAACTCGACGTTTCGACCAATTTCACTGGTCTTCTTCGGTGAAACTGGTCGAAACTTCGATTAAAAACTAATTTTAACCTCGGAAAAAACCTGAAAAACACAAATTTAAATTTTTCAAGAAATGACAGTTGAAAGTTACAGACATACGGTTAAAGTTCTCATCTAGTACCACCAATATATTTCCGCATTCTAATACGTCGTTGCTTTGCTAAGAAAATATGTGGCAAAATGGTTCAATTTACAAACTAGGGGATACTATCTTGATGTACCAGCAAATTATCAGATCTTCAGAACGCTAAAGAAATGTCTGGGTGGGTGTCTGACTGTTTTTGGCTGATCTCTGCAGATGGGTGACAATGTGGTGGTCGCTGGCCAGAAAAATGGAGTTGTAAGGTTTATTGGAAGAACGCAGTTTGCTGCAGGGTACGTTTTGCATTCAACGTTTTTTTTTTGCGTTAGGATAACTTTGTAAGTAACTGATAAAGTCGTCTGAACTAATGTGACATTACCATTTCAAAGATATTCGTTGAAATTAATTGAATTTTAATAATTCCCTTGTTCGTTTATTTTTTTTCTTGTTTAGTATGTGGCTTGGTATTGAGCTGGACCAGCCCGTGGGAAAAAACGACGGCTCAGTAGCTGGAGTCAGATACTTTGATTGTAAGCCAAGCCATGGTGTATTCGCTCCTCCATCGAAGGTCACGAAGTAAGTAGCTAATGTGAAGATAAGCAGACAGAGTTTCTTTTGATTTCTATTTGTTCTTTCGACAATGCCGTTTTTGGCAAGTCTTCATAAAGGTACTCGGAACGTGCCAAAATTTTTAAACTTAAAAGTTTTTTCGTTCAATCAGAAACAGTCCGAACAGTTGGGACTACACCTATTTGTGACGTCATTTCCACACAATAAGTTGCTAAGCAACTTTCTAAGGTGTACCGCAGGCCTAAACCGCAGGCTCGGGTAAACAACAAAACAATGAAGCAACGTTGCTTTTCGCTGTACATTTACTCGTGTCAATTGAATTTGTCAATTACAGAGGAGCAAACCAATCGCATACAGCTGATCACAATGGCTTTGCAGTCCCAGCAATCCCAGTTCTTAAAGGCAAATTTGGCTCCCAGAATTCCTTACAGGCCTCTGGATCTCACGGCTCGCAAAGCGACTTATCCCAAACTGACTCCAACCCAGACCTCAGCAGCAGTGCGCGGAAACTATCGACCCAGTCCAACCCGGATCAACAAACGTCGAGACGAGGCAGCGCATCTTCAGCTATATCTGATAAGTATGAAATTAATTTGTCGTTAAACAATTTTCCTTTTTTGTCGTTAAACACGCTTTTTCTTTTCATAGAAATTTGCAGACGCTACGGCGAGGCAGTTCACCTCAACAAAAAGGAAAATCTAAAGCGGAGTTTCAACTTACCGCGGTTAGTAAAAATGAATATATTGTTACATGCTTTTTTGCCTTTCTGTCACAAAGGCTCTCTCTCTATGTAGCCTGACTGTATTTACAACACATTCTGCATTGTAAACATTGTTATTTTCTAAAAGGAAAACAAAACTAGGGAGCATATTTAAGAGGATTGTTTGTTGTTGTAGGGTCTTAGCGTACTTGTAAATGGCGAGCTTGGTGTTGTTCGATACATCGGTTCAGCGGAGTTCGCAGAAGGAACGTGGCTGGGCATAGAAATGAGGAAACCAGGTACGAGACAAAATTTAACACTGCTACCCATGGTGTTTTGTGTTTATATAAAGTTAGCTTCTTGTGATTGTGCATCTCTAGAAATTAGCAAAGTGCGCTAAGTTACGGACATGCTGCACCATGGGAAATCAGTTATTGGTGTGTGTGGGGGGGGGGGGGGGAGGGAGGGAGGGAGGGAGAGAATTATATGCGTCGTAGGTGTGATGACGTAAAATTGGGATTTCCTTGACGTCACACTCAAGTTTACAACCTCAAAATGAGTCATTGGATCCAGCCCGATTCCCAGAATCATTTTACACGTGGAAACGAGGTTGCCTTTGGCTGGCTGTTTGCTTCCCAAGGAATCGCTTCGTTTACAAATTATGCTTTTGTTTTTACAGTTGGAAAAAACGACGGCTCCGTCAATGGAAAGAAATACTTCAGTTGGTGGGTATTCGTCTTTAGTATTCTAATTATTTTTCCAGTACCGTTATTGTGTGGGCTTGTTTCATTTCTTGCTTGGAGTGTCAATAAATGATTTAAAAATTCAATTCGCCTTTCTTACTTTTCCTTGCTTAATAACTGCAAACAAGTTGCAAGTCACTTCACCTTAAAGGGGCAGTATGACGAGAGGTCTTCTAAGGTTTTGTTTAAACTATGATAGAATTTTAAAGTTGTACTTGCTGATCAACAAAATGACCTTTGAGCAACAAATTTGGCTCAAATTTACTCTCTAAGATGTGAACAAACCATAATGTTTTTTTAGTGATTTTCCTCCAATAACACTGTCAAATTTGAAAACTTCGGCCCGACGTTTTCAAATTTACGACCACTTCTTTCCTACCCGTCCGTAGCCACACCAGTTTTAAACAGCTTTCATGACCAGTACAGTGCATTTTAGCAACGCCAGGCAACTATTTGTGGATTTCCAATTAATACCAACAACCTTTATCACTACAAATAAAATTTATTTATAATTTTTTTTTTTCAGCAAACCTCAACATGGCCTCATGGTTCGTCCGAGTCGTGTCACTTGTAGAGGAATTAATTGCGCGAAATTGATCAACGAAATGGAGTCTGGCGTTCTAGCGTAACACAAGTGGCAATCCCGAAAGTTACCGAAGATTGTCGTTGACTGCTTGTGAGTAATGTTACTAGCTGGTAGTGCACGCTTCCGGCCAGATCCGAAGATATTTCGGCAACATTCGTCAACGTACTCACTGTGAATGGTACACGAAGCATTTAAACCCGACAATATCCCGAGAATTGCCGAAGATTAATAACAACAGGCAGAATGCTGTTTCCAGTAGACAACTTCACAGTGAACTTACCGAAGTTAAAAAATAAATGTAAAAGTGCGACGCCTGTCAGTAGCTTTAGAAATCTAATACAGTAATAGTCACGGCTGTTTAAAATGCTCAAGTTAAAAGAAGTTTATCTTAGTCCTTTTTGAACAACAGCGTGTCTTAAGTGTATGTAAAAAAAAAATTCGCAAACTCAAAATTGGCGATTGAAAAAGTTGGTCAACCAATCCAGCTTAAATTTTTTTTTCTCAAGTAGAATACGAAAAAACTGAACCAATCTTAAACGTTTCTTCCCGCACTTTTTATTATTTTCCCCATACGTTAGTTTAGCAATCGCGTTGCAAGTGTAAGTGCCACGACTGTTATTAACTCAGGTTTCGGTTTTATGAAAGTCGCAAGAAAACTGCTCTATTCGTACGCTTTCAGTTTTTAAAACTTTCATTCCAGTATTTTACTCGCATTCATTGCTTTTATACAGTAATGCAAGCGTAAAGAGAGAATCAGATTCATTTAAAATATAACTAAATCATAAAGAAATATAGTTAAATTTTGTAGAATAGTACTCGAGAAATAGAGTGAGTTCATTAAGAAGTAAGAATGATTAATGACGATGGAAATGGATTACAAACAAATTTGAAAACTAAGGGCTGGCGTCTTCAAGTAGACATTTTCAAATCATTTAAAAAATTGAAAAAAACAGATTTTCGACATTTTCATGACAAAAACCTTCTATTTTGTGCTTTTATTGGGAATACCTTATAGTAGTACTGACTAGTATTAATTCTGTTAACGGTTTGTCGTTGACAGTGAAACAAATACTTTAGCTGAAATATTTGTTTAATACCCGGTTGGCCGGTTTGCATTTGCTTCAGTTTTAAGAATGCCTCTAAAGTAAGAACCTTCTCGTACTCTAGATAAATATTTAAAAATCTCAATTAACTTTTCAAGCGCTACAGAGTTATATTTTTATTATCTTATAAAGTAAGAGTTGTTGCGTGATATATCATATATTTATTGTGTACGCAAAATAAACAGAGTAGAAAAGTAAAACAGAGTACAGTTGATAATTGTGAATCTGGACCGTTTCACTCCTTGGAATGATTATGGGGAAAAGGGCAGGATTTTGCTTCGGTGGATGCGAGCACCGGAAGCATGAGCGTCAAGGGGGGATCCGGGGGTATATTTCCCAGGGAAAATTGAAAAATCAAGTTATTGAAGTCCACTTTTCCTGCATTCTGAGAGTCAATTAAACCCTCCCTCTCAGATTAAGCGGACCTTTGTGGCTCGTGAGGGGGTGCGGACGCACCCATCGCACTCCTGCCTACGGGTCTGGGCCCGAAACTGATGTCAAATTTCATTTTGCAAAAAAAAAATATCGAAGTGTGCTGAGCTGCCTGCAATACAAGCGACATGTGAAACATCTCACTAACCAAAATTATTTTCGACATTTTGACGACAAACAGCGAATTCATATCAACAATGTCGACTTCTAAAGGCATTTTGTTGTATTGCAGGTTACAAAAGTGGAATGTTATAAGTGAAATATTTTTGGCAACGTTCAAGGTGCAAGTTGGAAAATTGCGTCGCTTGACACGCATTGAAACTCGTGTCACGCACGCACGCGCGACTTTGAACATCCATGGGCGGATTTAATGGGCGGATTTAGGGGGAGGGCCGGGAGCCCCCCCCCCCCCCCCCCCTCCCCTCCCTTTTTCCTTGGATTTATTCTAAACACTATTGTAACCAACCGCCTTTCGAGCGGTATTGTGGGATCAGGGTTGTATTGTGGGTATGGGGCTCTCGCCGAAATTTTTTCGGCCCCCTCTTTCTGATTTTTCTGGATCCGCCCCTGACTTGTACTGTCTTCGCAGCAATTTATATGTTCAGTGTATGTTGACACCCTTTCCTTCCTTTTTGACTAAAAAGAGCTTGCGTAATGCAAAACCCGCTGGAAGATTAGTTGCTAATGAACGAAGTGAAGTCTTCGTCACTACTCATTTCACAAATTGTGCAAAAATGCCTTGTTTTACTTTTTCCGACCGATTTAATCAAGTTTCAGTTATTGCGTGTTCAGAAAGGCTAACGCCGTCAGCCTTAACTTGATGATAAGGTACCAACAAATATTAGGTCGTTAGAAACACTTGCCGCTGCTGCAATTTAATCAAATTCCGAGCCTTTTAGAAAGAAAGAAAAAAAAAGAAACCCACCTTTCCTGATGAAACTGACATGATTAATGTGTCATCTTTCATTCAATTTGTGTCTTGCGATATGCACATACTGCAGAAAATCTCTTGATTGATGTGTTTTTGAGATCATTTAACTAATGAAACCCGTGAATAATTATATTTTCATACCTATATTTTTGTACATCCCGCCAAAGCTGATCATAAAATTAAATCAAATTTTCCACAAAAATCTATGCATATATGGTGTCGATTTTCAGCTGTTTTGTATTAGCACGGATAAACTTGCTGCTATTTTTTTCGTAGTTATCGGTGATTGTCCCGTCCCCAATATTTTGTAAACGCAAATCTACAAGAACCGTTGGCGATAATATTCAGTTCTTCCACCTGTCTTTACTTGCGACGAGATATTGTTTCCTCGTGATATTGAACTAAACGGAAATTCGCAAGTGTTCTTTCTCACGAAAAAGTGTGTTTAGTTTTGTGTCGCCTTTTGTGGTTGTTCGATTTATAAATACGATATTACAAGAGATCTGCCGTCAGGAAAATTACGAGTATACGTCGTTTGCCTTAATTAAGTCAAAACTGAGTGACAGGTGGTCGGTATCCGAGCGACAGGGCGACAAAAACAACATGCGAATATCCGATTGCACACAAAGTAATTTGCATTTGGCGACAAAGTGAGCTATTGCGAGAAGAGTGGAGTGTTGTCGGCTTCACATCTTATCATGTTGATTGTACCCTAGAGAAAAGACCAAGACATTAACAGTTTCGATCCATACAATGAATATACCTTTAGTGAACACCGAAGCGAGTGAATCTGTTGCCTCAGTTGGCAAATGGAAGGCATAGCTTTTTGTCCGCGGTTTGTTTACATGACTCGCAGCCGCTCTGAAGAATATGGCCGACTCGGACATATTAAACTGTTCCGATCAAAGTGTCGTTTCACAACCAGGGTGTACGAGTTCTGGCGCTGTTGTAGCGGAAATGTTCATGTTATCCACAATATTTGTGGGATCAGTACTCGGCAACGGACTAATTCTGCTGGTTATACAAAGAAGCCGGAGGAGCGAATGGACCACAAACTATTTTGTTTTGAGTTTGGGTTTATCGAACTTGACGATACCCTTCATGTGCGTTTTATGGTCGATGATCTGGATAATGCAAGGTTCGTGGTTATTCGGTAATGTAACATGTAAACTGACGTTCTTTTTTCATTTCTTGAACGCGGGAGTATCCGCCGGGCTTCTCGCTTGCATTTCCCTGGATCGATTCTACATCACTGTACATCCATTGAAGTTTAAAATGAGCCGTTCGCAAACCAAGGAGCTGATCATTTTCGTTTGGATCTTCATGGTTTGTTCGTCGGCGCCAGCTTTGTACTTCTTTCAATCGATGGACGGAACGAACGAGGGATTTTGTCTTCCAGACTTCGATGCACTTGAATGGAAAGTCTTTATATTGCTCTTCTTCTTAATTGCTTTTTGTGTTCCTCTTCTTTTCACCGTTGTGATGTACTTACGAATAACATACGCGGTCATCACTCGAAATTTGCACGCGAAAAATTATCCGAACAGTTTCCGTAGGCACGCGTTCCGTGTACCTCGATCGAAAATAAAGGTTCTTCGAATGCTGTTTCTTCAATGGCTGGTGTTTGTATGCTGTTGTTTCCCATACTTCCTTAGCCTCGTACTATATTCGCTGAAGAAAATTTCGCTCACGCCAAGCCTGAATGTGAGTTTATTACTGCTTTCATTTTCAAATGCAACATTGAATGTGGCAATTTATGCGCTTTTCAGTGGCGATTTTCGTCAAGGATGTAAGAGGGTTTTCTGCAAGCCCGACTCTTCGCAAGCTTATCGACTAACGTCTCTTGGACGCAAACATCGAATCGCTCCGTTTGAGTTTAGCTCTGATCACGGAGAAGGAATGGAATTAAGACTACCCGAACATAAACCAGTGGAGAAAAATAATCCCGGCAACCAAGCTCGTGGAGGAGCAAATGGTTACTTTAATACTTTAGAAAAACAAAACCAAGCCTGGGTTATAAGAAGTAACAGCGAACGGCTCGGTTCTATTTAAATAATGATGCTAACTTGATTTTGAACGCGGCTGGAACGTGAAGATAACTTAATTTAAATATTAATATTTGCTATAATGGCAGAAAATCGCAGTATGAAAAAAAAAGAAAATGTGATCCAAGTTATAAAAATATTGCTTGCAGGCATATTTCCCTGAAAATTTCCGAACACAAAAGTTGTATCTATATGTAGATCTGGTCTTGCAGTGTATATTTATATTGTCAATTGTATATTTAAAAAGCAGTTCCCAAGGGACATTGTTTTAAGAATGGTCTTTTTGTCCAAATTATTCTGGTATAAAACCCAGTTCTTGCAAAGAGCCAGATGTCAGGTGAACTAAGATGATATTTATTCAGACAACTGCCAAAGTGGCTAGATTTATGCCAAGTAACAAGACATATCCCGGTGACTAATCAGACAATTCACTGTAAAAATGAAAGATATGAATGCTATATTGTATTATAATAATTATTATACCAGAGAAAATTTAACTGAATCGTAGCTGTTAATAAAAATGTAAAATGTGTCTGTTGCTTTGGTTTTGTGAGGTTTTTAGAATTATATTAGGTGGGGAACTAGGGAGAAACATTTAAGGAAAAGGGAGCAAGAGATTTACAATACAATACAATAAAAATTTTATTAACACTCCCCAGCGGGACTTTTCAGTGTTAATGGTCTAAAATTATAAATAAGATAAGATAAGATAAAAATACAAAGTGATCACTATAAAAATTACTCTAAAACTGATAAAAACTACAATAAAATTTCTTGGGTGTGTTATAATTAGGGCCTGTTTGCGTTGAGAGAGGATGCCCCGGCTAGCTGAGTTGCCTGACTAGAAGGGCTAAAGTATAGCCCTTAACAGAGTTGTGACAGCATCATTGAAACTTGACCCTGCATGGGAAAGGGAAAACAAAAACAAGTAGCTTCAAATGACTACAGCAAAATATGAATTTTTATTCCAGCCATTCATTCTCAAAGCAATTATATGTTATTGTCCAAGCTCTAACAAATTTACCGGGCAAATCTTTCTAATGTTTTCAACAGTCTGGTTGCAAAACTAAAATTAAATTTGTTGTTGGGTGTGCTTAGCATAATCCTTCATGCAAAAACCGCAGGTTAGTTGCCTTTCGATAAAAGAAAGCTTTCTCAGTTGACAGATAAAACTAACTTTGGTTAAATGGCACTGTTTGGTTTCGGAATTTATACATTTTTGTGGCATTTTGGGAGTCTGAACCTCCTGCTTTCATACCTTTTACTCCCGGTTCTCACCCCTTTCCCTAGTCACTGGCAGATCCAGACCTTCAGCTAAGAAGGGGGCCCGCTTGACTATGAATGTTGAATTCTGCGAAGAAAATTCCGGCACTTCAAAGAACATGCGCTACTTCTGAAAAAATAAGGTGGGGTCCCTCCACTGGATCTGCCACTGCTAATGGTCCCCTCCTCTTGGTCCCATTTCTATTGTGGAATATAAGGAAATGTTGTTAAATATTCACAATTTCTCGCGGTTCCCCCACCTTGGTACTCCCACTTCTTGCCCTTTCTTCCTCGCCTCCTGCCACTTTTCTCCCAAGCTCCCACCCTCCTGTCCTTAACCACAACTGTCATGGAAACTTGACACAATGCCAGGGAGTAATCTGGCATTAGCCTGGAGTGGAACTTAGTATCCATCCACCCTTTAGTTGGACACTGGTTCGAATACATCATTTACCTTTACCAAGGGAGTAAAGAGCGTTTTCACTCACTCACGTGACCAGTGGCCATATTGGTTTTAATACTAAAACAAAAGACTATTTTTGAATAAAAGTAGAATTTGATTTCCCGAAGGAATGACTTGGTACACCAATGTGCTGCCATTTCTTTGTTTTGGAATACTAATATGGTTGCTGTGACGTCATATGAACACGCCCTATGGGGCCGAGTCTCCTGCTCCAGGAGGGCTGGGTACTCCCATATGAATGGACGGCGATATTCGTCGTCTCGCTTCAATAGGAGTAAAATATGAATTTTCGGTCTCGGGTTTATAGGACAGAACGCCAAACATTTTTTTAGCCGACAAGATCTCGCTTAGGGATGCAAGTGAAGAAATAAAAACGCCATTGGTCATTCAGTGTAGGTGCTTTGACCGATCAGGCATAAAAATATGGTATTTTAGGGGAGCTTGAACTACGCTCGGATTGGTTAGCCTGTGTACAGCCTGTGGACGGCTGTACACAGGCTATCATATTATGAAAGACATTGATAAAATTTGGATATATTCCCGGTAATATGAGAGTTTTCTTCAAATTTGATTGTCATGGGAGGCACTTTGGAACAGTGGCTTTTAATATTGTGTGTTTGCTTTGTCGTCTTGTTAATTAGTCTGTTCTCACGGAAATTTTCCCTGTTGGAAATTTTTATAAATTTTATAGAATAAGTGAGGAATTGTAATTACAGTAAAATTTCGTCTAAGTACCTGCATTTTTCCAAGTTAGTAGCCGTTTTTAAATGTTGCTTTTTTATTGTATCTTGTTATATATCTTTCACTTATCATTGGAATAGTTTTCATGCATTTATTTTCAAACATTTATGTCGTACACAGGTTAACCATTAACCACTTTTGTTTACGTTGCAATTTCAAATTCTGGAATCGTTTTATTTAACAAATAAAGAAGCCTAAGCCATGTTTTACACTGTCATAAAACACGACGGGCATTTGAGAACACGAGGGAAATGTAGAAAACATAAGCCGTTGCTTTAGCGAGAATTTCGTCGGGGACTTCTTCGTAGAAAATGTTCTCCGAATTTTCACTCGAGGAAAGCTGACGAAAATCAATGAAAAATGATTTTTCTATGTTTTATACTCTGATAAGACATAGGTTTTTAGCCAATCAGAGCGCGCGCAGATCCTATCTATAACTGGTATTAGTAGAATTCTACTAGTACACTAATGAAAATGCTGCAATGTGATTGGCTGAGCTATTGAACACTATCAGCCATTAGTGTGCAGTTGCCGAAGGTCGTCCACAAAATGCGACGTTTTTATCGTTTTTCCGAAGTTTTGGAAGGAAGTTTAGATGTAAATGGATAAAAAAATTCCCGAGAAGACTAAAAGAAGGACATAAGCCGTTTCTTGACTTTAAAAGCTTGAAATTATTGAAAAACGGGTGCACGCGCGTAAACAACTGCAAATTTACCAAGGACAATTCAATGCGTGCGATTTTGTTAAAGCGTTTAATAGTTCGATAATGCGTAGAAAAATAATTAGAAACCATTATTTGCGTTTATTTCAGTTAGAATTCTACTAAAACAATTAGATTATTCGCTCTCAATTTCTATGAGGTGATAGTTGATTCGGCCTGCGGCCTGATCAACTATCACCTCATAGAAATCTCGAGCTCATAATCTAATTGTTAATTAGAGCACTGGCCCTAAAGAAGACCAATTTTACTAGTCGAAAAATTAGTCTATTAAAATTGCCCTTTGCCATAGGGCCAGCCTTGCGTTTTAATTGTTTTTTACACGTTACAGAGCATCTCTGCAAAAAGAAATCCGGCAACATAAGCAGTACTGGGTTTTATTCGGCGTTGTGTCGTTTCCCGCATTTCCTGCAATAAAAAAGAGAACATTTTTAGACGGCCGGCTTGCGTCTGCGGAAAATGTTGAACCACATGCAACTTTTTGCGCTTTTTAACAGATTTTTGAACAGCCAAAGTTTGTATTTGCGTTAAGGGAAACGGAAAGATAATGGTCCATTTTTATTGACAATTGCTATATTAGAGTACTGAAAATATTATTTAACAAGCGTCTTTAGCTGCGGATGGCTACGATGGAAATGGATGAAACTTGAATAAGAGTGGGTCCGCAATGCGTACATATGTGGACTTTCATTTGTTTTGATAATGAATGAGTGAATGAGCCAATGTACAGTATCGGTTAGACTTTCTAAAAGTCGTTCGCTTCTCGTTTCCGGTTTGGCAGTAGACCCCGGCGCTCTCACGCCTCGCACTCTGTGAACTCGACTTGTAGGCAAGTTGTATCGGTCAAATATGAGTTGAGAGTCACTTGAAACTCGCGATGATAAAAAAAAACTTATCAGTGAAATTTTCTTATGATCATGAAAGAAAAAACTGCCTTTTCTTTTCGAGGAACACACCTTGCAATTTACCATGAAGAAATGAAATGCAGTCCAATTTAAAATGTGTCATAAAAGCGGAAAACCTGGGACAAGGCCCGACAGTATCCCTATATGATTATATGAAAGGGGGGAGATGTTCGTCGGAAAATTTGATCTATTCCCGTAAAGGATCACTGCGCAAAAGCATAAATATTCTAGCGTATTCTAGCCTTGAATACGCAATCGTGACGCAATTGAATCCTGGAGTATTCAAGACGCACACAATACGTGATATACACCTGGAATATTCGTATCGAATATGGCCGAATACGCTCTTTGCAATATCGTTCGTGGATTTTCTTAGCTTGAGAATCGCATGGCTCAAAGAATTCTTGCGCTCTGATTGGCTAGAGATGCGAGGGTATTCAGCACGGTATTGCGACTTGAAAGTGAGGTTGCGCTTAAATTCGCAACATTTGCAACATTTTCATTTTTAAAAGGTTATGCGATTCAAGGAAAATCAATTACCTGACTCGTGAATTCCACGTTAAATTTCACTTGAAAAACCGATGTCGCACTCATCGCTTCGCGATTCGTGCGATATCGGTTTTTCGCGTGAAATTTAATGTGGAATTCTCTCGTCAGGTAATGGATTTTCCTATATTATACCACACATCTGGCGGGATCCTAGAGTATGAAGACGAATCCTTTGGTATAAAGAGTCATGAAACGGAAGATGACTGTTTTGTAGTTATTTTCCTTGAAGTAGAATTTTTGCCCCAAATTCAAACAACTTATTAGGATTTTTACCCGTCTGTCGCGCGTATACGTTTACAACATAAATACGTGATCGTGACGCCGAACGCAATAGAATTCTTGAGCTTTAATTGGCAATCTCGTTCCCAGAGTCCACGTTCCCGAAGTGTTTGCACGGAGCCTATGTAACGGTTTTATAATTGTTTTCGAATGTGAATGTATAAGCAAGCACTGTATTTTACACCCGGAGAGAAATTAAACAACATTTTCTCAAAGTCGTTCGCTTCTCGTTACCGGTTTCACTTTGCCAGCGGATCATCCCAGCACGATCTTCGCGCTTCGTGTTCTCCGATCGCGCGAGCTCGACTATAGGCAAGTCTAAAAAATCGTGAAGACACGTGTTTGATGTATACAAACTTTTGTCGCAGTTCCTTAAATGCCAACTTTAAGCTACATTTACACCAGATTTACACACGGTAACGTAAATGTCGGTTTAACGACCTTTAACAACATTTAATTGATAGCGTAAAGTTGGATAACCAACTATAAGGACATTTAAACCGCCTTTAATTTTCCGTAAATCTCCATTTTCCTGCTGTGAATTAAGCTTGCAGTGTTAACATCTGCAGAGGTACGTTTCTGAACTAATATGATGATGGGGTGACGTCTTCCCGTTTTTTGCATTCAAGGTTTTTGTTCAATCGATCAAACCGCTTTACGGTTGGGTTCGTGATCTCCCATTATTTGGGTGCTGCCCTCGAAGACATGCTCGATCGTAGCATTTATCGCACTCGTTCGCTTTTGCATTCGTCCCCACCGACTTTCACAGTCTAACGAAGCACTTGAATGGTATTTCCATCTACTCGAATTTTATCTTTTAAGCTTTTGGAAGCAAGTCACGAGCCAATAACGGTCAGACATCCGGCGACAAGTGTCGAAAAATACCTTTGCACTAGGTAGGCCTTTATATCAAAGCTAAAGAGATCATTCCAGCATTCTTAGTTTGGCTAAATCAGTATCAATTTGTTTAGATAATAACGGAACACCGCCAAAATGCCACTTGCAGAGCTCAAAATTTAAGGTCCAATTTTTTCGCTTCGCATGCGGTGAGGCGGAATCAGTTTGCAGAATGGCATGTGCCAAAAATCCAAAACCAATCGGCTTTTTAAGATGATTCAAGACTCTAAAGAACTTGATTGAAATGCGGCATTAATTAATGTAGTAATGTATCAGTCAATTCCAGCAGTGCCCATCCCCCCCGGGCAACCGCGGGGCATTTCCTAATGTTGCCCGTCCCGAGGGTGGGGCATTTGCGTACCTCGGGTTGACCCCCGGGCATTTGACACGTGGTTTCGAAACCGTGGAGTGAGTCACATATTCGTGATGGAGGCGTTTACAGGCCAAGACGTGGACTACGTTGCAGATTAGCTAGTCCATGAAGGACTAGAGAAGCTCGTGGATGTTCGTGGATGTTTTTAAAGGTATATTTTCTGAATTTTAGATATTTCCTCATTGCTAAGAAGCAACAACTTGTATTATATTCTTATATTACCTCTCGAGAGATTGAAAACAATCAACCCGGGAGCGGGACATTTGCCCGGTTCCTTCATCCCCACCCCGGGGAATTTGCCAATTTTTTTAAAAAAATGCTAATGCTGTTAAACAAGGCAGCCAAGCAAAGATAATTGGTTTGTTATCTTAAGCTTGCAGTGTTAACATCTCGAATTACATCTGCAGAGGTAAGTTTCTTGCTTCAATTTTAAAGCAAATTGAACTAATATGATGATGGGGTGACGTCTTCCCTTTTTTTGCATTCAAGGTTTTTGCTCAATCGATAAAACCGCTTTACGGTTGGCTTCGTGATCTCGCACTTTTTGGGTGCTGCCCTCGACGACATGCTCGATCGGAGCGTTTATCGCTCTCTTTCGCTTTCGCGTTTGGCCCCACCGACTTGAATGGTATTTCCATCTAGTCGAATTTAATCTTTAAACTTTTGGAAGCAAGTCACGAGCCAATGTTACTAACGGTCAGACATCCGGCGACAAGTGTCGAAAAATACCTTTGCACTAGGTAGGCCTTTATATCAAAGCTAAAGAGATCATTCCAGCATTCTTAGTTTGGCTAAATCAGTATCAATTTGTTTAGATAATAACGGAACACCGCCAAAATGCCACTTGCGGGGCTCAAAATTTAAGGGCCAATTTATTCGCTTCGCATGCGGTGAGGCGGAATCAGTTTGCAGAATGGCATGTGGCATGACTTGCGGAATGGCATAATTAGGCGGAATGTGAAAACGTTTGGATGCAGAGGACAATGTAACTTTATTTTGAGACTCCGAGATTTCGAGACTTTTTGCCGAGACTTTAATATGAATTCTCCATGGAGCATTCTACACCCCTAACGGTAGGGACGAACCGATCAAAATGACGCGAAATTATACAATGCAGACTTGGTTGATTCTGGTGATCTATTCATATTGATACCACCGGTTGATAGCCTGCGAATACAGCCGCCTCTCCACGCTCCGACCCGCTTGCTGCGTGGAGAGGCGGCTGTATTCGCAGGCTAACCGGTTGACTATCGTTATACAATAGCGAAGTGCGTCGCATAAATTCAAGGGGGGAGGGGGGTATACTTAAAAAGTTCTTATATGGGGAGGCTACGCGTAAGGTGTCCAAACCCTTACCCTTCCAAATACCATTTTTGATTCATTACTATTATATCTTAGCGTCTACCTAGCATTGCCAGACATACTAGTCATGAAAGGATGACGGGTTTCTTTTGTTTGCCTCTTTTATATTACTTCCGTTTTGACCCTCAACTTAGGCTCCTTTGAAAATCGCTGAACCCAACAAGCCGCGGACCAATTTAACTACTGCTAGACACTTTTAGAGTGTTGTTTACAATGTAGCTGTTTTTAAACATTCATATCTTTCACAACTAAGATGGTTTCTCTTTTCCCCTGTTGGAAGTGTTTGTTGGTTTATCTTTTTGCTTCGGAATTGTCAAATCGTAATCATGGTAAGCAGTTGTTTCTTTTCGTATAAATATAGCATCTGCCGCAGGGGATGATTATTAACCACCACGTACACGTGACGTAGACGGCTGTTGTTTACCAGATCGAAGAGAACTCTCTCAAACTTCTTACAAAATCGATTTTTTTTTTTTATAAATCATCCCACTATGTTCTTTAGATTTTGGGGATGATTCCCGAAAATTACAGCATACTTCAGTAACGTGTTTGCTGGTATTCAAAGACGTTCACGGTAGAAGTGGCGGCGTGTGTCTCGTATTCGGGTCACAAGTGATCACGGAATGTTCGAGGAAAACCTAAAGAAACATTTATCTAACAAAATGTTGGCCGTGTACGTTTTCGAACACTTGGAGTCATTCAGGAGTATTCAATTTGAATTCGGAAAAACAGGCCGAATTCTAATAGGATATTCCGGGTGTATTTCGAGTCAGGCGTCATCGAATACGTCAGAACATTACAGCATACGCGGCGTTCACCGATCCGTATTCCGGCGAATTCGGGCCCGAATATTTGGCTTTTTGCGCAGTGGATAACATTACAAACAATACAGTAAGGCTGATACTAGGTGAAAACCCCAGGTGAAAGCCCCAGAAACTTTAATTTTCAAGTTCGGGCCCCAAAGCCATTTTTAGTTATCTGTATCTTAAAAACAGAGAAATGTATAGGCCTAAAACTTTGTATGAAGGGAACCTCTGTTCATATTAAAAATGTCATGGAATTAAGCAACTTTGTAATCACAAGGTTTGAGATTTTGCTATGGCTTTCCGGGTGCGAAAACCTTTCGGGACCTTCGAGATACGGGCCCCACAGAACCGATATAGCACGGCTGCAACCGTGGACAGCTGTCGTGTTGGTGCCTACTTTTTCACGTAGTATCAGCCTTGCTGTATTATTTTTAATGTTATTTTACATTTTCGGCTGATAGAATCTCTTTTATATCCTACGTTAGCAGCATTATCGTTGGCACTCCCTTGCTGTTTTGAGTTTTACTTTTCCCGTAAAGGATGGCAATCTGGGCGTGGCTCAACTATTTTTTTGAGCCCCCAAATAAGAGCTACAGTCACTTTAAATGGATAGAAACATTGGCAATCTGTCCTTAAAACCTATAGAAGATGTATGTTGGAAAACCGAAATCCGTAATATACACCCATAAGGCCCTGTTTATACGTCGAATTTAATTCAGACGAATTTAATTCCAATTAGATTCGCAATATGTGGAGTTATCACGGAAATTGACGTCCCAATCGGGAAAACTGCACGATTGCAATATGTGGATCACAATATGTGGATTTTCACACTTCGTGTGAAAGTCCACATAAAAATTTAACTTAACTTTACATTTGTTTCTGAGCGTCTTAAAAAAATCGATATTTTAGACCAAAACTCCGCGAAATCCCCGTGACCGTGGAGCTGCTTTAAATATAACACACTTGTGTTTCAAGCGCTTGTACGTAGTTTCTTGTTCAGCTGAAAAGGCCAAAGCTATCTTGCCAAGGACCAAAACAAATACTTTCTCAGCCTTGAAAAAAATTCTAACAAAAAGAAAACCAGCCGATCCGGACAAAATTATGAATGAAATACAATCTTTTTATTCGAATCTTTATGACCGCGAAATAGTTGCGCAGATTCAGATACTATCTCCTCATTTATTAGGGACTCAAATCAATTTCCAAAATTATTAAGGGAAAACTTGCGGACTATTTGTGAAGGAAAATAAGAATATGGGGGAGTGTTCTTATAACATGTTATTCCACTAACGCATACCCTTTCTAATGTTAGAAAGATTTTTAGGAATTTATTTCAGAGGTAACGAAAAAGAATGGGATGACTTAAAATTTCAGGAAACCAGAAGTCCATAACTAGAAGTCTACATCCCTGGTAATAGGCCTCGAGATATGTCTTTCGCGAGTACTTTTCCGCGAACAAGTAGCCAATCACGTTGAAGTATTTTTCAATTCGCGCCTTTGATTGGTTGACATATTGTTTGCAGAACTGCAGAGTACGAGCAAACGAGCGAACGGTTTTACAAAATTAAGCTTACTGTTTGTTGGTCATCATAATTTCCGTTTTGTGAGTATAAAATCGTCTGGACAGGAATCACCAGGCTGTCTTTCATCGATGATGATAGAATCGAAGTTGCTAAAAAATCGGAGCATCTAAATAAGCGAGAGGATCTGAGTGTTTTGGAGTCAGAATGCGAAATGATAGCGAGCAAATTCAAAATGCGAAACACTTTAGATTATTGGTTCTCTCTAGATGAAAACAGGCATCAAAACAGCAGGTACATTTTGGCACAGGTTCGTTGCTGTTTTGAAAACAAAACCGTCGTCCCTGAAGGGCACTGAAGCGCTCGAAATCGAGCGCGAAATGAAGTTTGATTCATTTGAGAACAACATTCAGCTTCAGGTGAGATAACGACAAGTTTGGCATGTTTTTGGAATTATAAGGGCGGCATGACGGGCGGCATGACAACAAAAGACTGACTAACGTAATGTACTTGATTTACTATGAATAGAAAGTTGAATCGAACAACGATGATTTCATTTACAGCCGCAAACTTTATTTCATTTGTGCTACTCGAGCACTTCGCAGTGTGCAGCTATCGTGTTGTGTGTGTTGTTTAGTATTTTAACTCGAGCATATGCTGTCAGTGCCCTGTCAGTGCTGTACAAAATAAAGGCACACTTTCCCCCGCGGGGTGGGGACTCCCATATGAAAGGGACGGGGATGCTCGTCGTCTCGCTTAGGGGTGTAAATTTCGGATTTTGGTCTCGCTTAGGGTGTTCTGGGCAAAATGTCATTATTTTTAGCCGTCAAGGTCTCGTTTAGGGTCACACACGAAGAAATAACAAAAAAGAAAGAATTTTGATTTGTTATATTTACTAGATTCATATAAACGAAGTCTCTTTTAGGGGTCTGCATTAGCTTCGGCCACGCCCAGATTGGTCTCTTTTAGGGGGTAAATTCAAAATTTCCGACGAGCATCCCCGTCCTTTCCATATGGGAGTCCCCACCCCCCCCACCCCCCCCCCCCCCCCCCCCCCACCGGGACACTTTCCTACTGAAAGTTTGTGGTAATTCTGTTCATATTCTCTTGTAAATTACAAATAGTCGACCTGTTTGTTTTGTGCGTTTGTCTATGGAAACCCGGCGACGGGTTGCTTTTTTCACTCGCCTTCAAATGCCACTGAAAAGACGTTTGAAATCAATATTTACGATACTACTTCTGTCGAAATGTGAGAATTAAAGAGAATGGCCTGTCAAGTGTTTTGGTGTGATTTGATCTATTTCATCGGCCACTTTCCAAAATATTCGCAAACAATTTCAGGCCGCAACTTAGAACTCCAGTGGTGTCGAAATTGTGGGTCACGTCATTTTCTCGCGAGCACATCAGTTTCTAAAAATAGCCTACTCGCGAAAGACATAGCACGCGCCCTAACACTAGATGTAGACTTCTAGTTATGGACTTCTGGGACCTTCTGGGGGAAACCTTGAAATCGATCGAGAAATCAATAAATTTATGGAAGTGGAGAGGTTTGTCGCTTTTGGGGAGGATAAAAACCCTTCGCCATTCCTAAACTTATGTTTAGGACCTCTGTCATACCTATTTCTAAGGAACTTATAAAGAACACGGATTGTATTTTTTTTACAATTCCCTTTGAACGACAAAAACATAGTTAAAAGAAATGTTCCCTCTGCCACCATTGAAAATGGTCGTTTAAACATGCTTGATATTGACTCAGTGATTCGGACAAAACGGGTTATCTCCATTTAGAAATATTTGGAAGATTAACGAAGTCCTTGGAAGTTTTTTCTTGACAAGCGACTTTCGTCTGCTGGTGGAATGTTTAAACAACATTGCGATTTCAATACTTCTAAGGTACTAGGGAAGTCCACTCCTTTTACAGTGCTTCGATACCTGGTCTGATGTGAATACCAAAGCACCAGCTTCACTTCAGGAGGTTGCGAATGAAATTATATGGAACGACAAGTTTCTTTGAGTGGACAACAAATCTGTTTTTAGGAGGGATCTCTTTTCCATGGTTCTCTTAAATATATATATGGGACCTACACTCAGGTAACATTCCATCAACATTCAGTGCTGTGAATTTACTCCTCGACCCTGCGCAAAGTTACTTCAGTCGCCTGATGCACCCTCAGCAACAAGAAGGCACAACCTTCAAACGTGTTAAACGTATTTTAGATTCTTCGGATGAAGACAGCCCTCCCATGCAATAGATTTTAAAGTTTATAACATTGTTGCCTATTAGTTCATATTCGTGTACCTTTTTTCTGTACTTGTTGAGTAAAAAACTCGTGAAATATTATTTTTTAAACTGGTTGAAACGATTTTAAGGGACGGAAATTATCTCATAAATAAGGTCTTTTCCCAACAATTTTGTTGTCATGTTTTCAGTTTGAAATATTTCATTTCGTGCACTTTCCTTATAAAAATAAAATACTTGGAGCTATGTGTTTATTTTTCTGAAGCCTGTTCAACGCGGAAAAAATCTCAGTATTAATAAACTAAACAAATTACAGCATGGACAGTGCTTTGTACGGTATTTATTATTACGCACTCGTTGGTTTGTCAGAAATCTCACTCGTTCGCTGCGCTCACTCCTTCGATTTCTGATACTTCACCTGAACTTGTGCGTACGCGCCCACTTTTTATGAAGTAACCTATGTATCTCCATAGAAAACATGTATCGTGTTTCTATCGAGTTTTAGTATAAATCTACTAGCGTTCTATCACAAATGCCGCGCTCTGATTGGCTACGCTACCTACTATCTATTCTGTGATAGATAGTTGCCCCCGCAGGGTTTTGGCCAAGGAGGCCAAAACCCGAGGAGGCATCATTGTAGTCCGCGCGTATATACAGTATATATATATAGTATATACCAGACAAAATCTCGACTTGCTCAAAATGGGCACGCAAGTAGTATCGGTAGGTGTGATAAAATTTCCTGTACGGTGATTGGTCAATGATGACGCAAGATAAACGATGATTGGGTGATAATGACAAACCAAAGTGTGAGCACATGCACAGATCACAACAAGTCAACAAACGACACTTGCAAATGTTAATTCCAGTTTGGTTGCTGCAGTTTCCTTCGAGCTTTATTGATTTCACAAGGTCTAGAAGCCGAAACATACGCAATTGATATGATCAAAAACAAGAACAGTACGTATTGGTCTAGAAATTTCTCCTGTTAGCGTGTGGCGAGCAGCTCTCGTTCGCTCGCAGGATTGACAGACTCAATCCGAAATTAAGATTTGTCAGACACAAATCACACTTTACACGAGGGGTTTGAAAGACTCAGGCCACAACCAAGATATAAAGTTAGCAGCTGCGATAAGTTTAAAAAGAGTTAAAGAAGGAAAGTTTTTAAAAGATACCGCGAGCATTGAAATTCGCAGAGCTCGAGAAGTAAGAAAGTTTTCACTTGAAACATATATGTATAACTGGTCAGCTGTCGATCCAGTGCTTTCGGCTTTTAGCTGGAACATCATAACATTAAAAAAAACTCAAGTGGTAGCAATAAAAGATAAAAGACTCGATCATTTAAGTAAAATTTGTAACTGAAACTTGTAAAGAAGGAAAGAGAATTCAAAAGAGTTCTTTAGATAATGAAAACTCACGGCAGGCGTTTACATTGACAGAGGTGAGAAATCTTTTGGCATCCGTTTCGAGCTCAGCTATCAAGTTGGTCATTGTTGCTTGAGCTCCCAGCCCTAATTTATTGAAAAAAAATCTGAAAACAGCTGGCCTCAATTGGTAGTTTTAAAACGTTTGGCTATTACCAAAGTTCATCCTCGCTGAGATCACTCATTACAGCAAAAAAAAAGCAAAATGATCTCAGGAAGTTGGGGATGCGTTCGTGTAATTAAATTTACATGATTATTACATGTAATCCTTCAGAATTTGTGCATAATTTGGCTTTGTTTTTAGTTATCTACTTGACTTCAACAATTGATACTGAAAGTTTGTTTTAAATGGCACGTCCTCGTCCCATGATCCTGAAAAAGAGAAGGCCAGAAATAAGTGATACCTTGTGAGCAGAACGCGAGAAAAATTAGTGTTTTCTTCTGAATTATCGCAAGACTGTTCCAAACAGAAAACTGATTTTCAATCAATTAAGAAAATAGAATAGCCAAAATATCAAGGGAAATAATTGACTGTAGTAACGGATACGCTGAGAAAAAAAAGGGGATAGCTGTAGTGTTAACTATCCCTAGTAAGTAGCGTAGCAGTGTGCCCTTGCTAAAAAATTCGCGGCCACTTCTTTACGTTTTCGAAGTGTCCGTGAAGAAGATTTAGACAGTTTACTGGTCGAGGCTGTTCCAGAAAAGATTTATACTAAAACAATTAGATTATTCGCTCTCGAGCTCATAATCTAATTGTTTGATAGAAACACGAGTTCAAGTTTGGGAGAACGAGAAATGCTGTGGGAACACGAGCCGATAGGCGAGTGTTTCCACAGCTTTTTCAAGTTCTCCCAAACTTTCACGAGTGTTTCTATAACTCGATAAAAACACGAAAAACAAGTTTTCTATTTATTTTAGAAAACACCGCGACGAATAAAACGAAAACAACTTGTTAACTTTGACAATCAAAATGTAAATTCTCTTTGCTCGCGCCATCATCACGTCAACAGCTCGTGCTAGTTCTGCGTTTCTATCGAGTTTTAGAATATAGCCGCTGTATACACGCAATGGAATTCTAGCGGGCATTATTTTTTTTATAGAACATAGCTAAAAACTATAGAAGCCCGGTACCCCGGATGCAACTTTTGCTGCGTTACGAATTCAAAAACATGGCGGCAACAATCTTTTAAAGTTGTCATTTTATTTCCTTAATTATGGCCGCTAAAAACAGTTCACCTGAATTACGTTTCGGTGACTGGGAAGATGAAGACGTGGACGAGTTGTTGAGCAGTGAGTGCCAGGAAGGCGGCCGCTTTGCAAACTTGCAAGACACTGATTTAAACAAAATTGTTACGGAATCGTACTCTAAGAGCACAAAAGCAAACACAAAACGGGCTGCAAAGGTTTTTCAAGGTAAGTACAGCGATATAGAAATTCACTTTCGACTGCAAAACAGCATTAAAATGGATTTGATTGCTGTCGTCGGGTTTCTTGGCGTAGTGTTTGTTCAGCACGCGCGCGCAAGTGTGTTTTTTTTTAATCATTTGCATTTCTATGCTATATTCTAAACCCACTAGAAGATGGTTTTCCTATGTCCTATAAGAAAATAATGCACTTTTGAGGTCTAGAAAAGCAGCTGAATGCCCTCGCCTAACGGCTCGGGCATCCACTAGCAGCTTTTCTAGACCTCAAGCGTGCATTATTTTCTTATAGAACATGGAAAACCATCTTCTAGTAGGTAATTAGTATAAATCTACTAGCGTTCTATCACAAATGCCGCGCGCTGATTGGCTACGCTACCCACTATCTATTCTGTGATAGATAGTGAGTAGCGTAGCAGTATGCCCTTGCTAACAAAGAGGCGGCCGTTTCTTTACGTTTTCGAAGTGTCCGTGAAAAAGATTTAGACAGTTAACTGGTCGAGGCTGTTCCAGAAAAGATTTATACTAAAACAATTAGATTATTCGCTCTCGATTTCTATGCGTGATAGTTGACTCGGGCTGCGCCCTCGTCAACTATCACGCGATAGAAATCGAGAGCGAATAATCTAATTGTTTAATAGAAACACGATTTTTAACCAATCAGCGCGCATATTTTCTTAGGACTGTTTTCTAATTGTCGTATGGTGATTTGCCAATAAAATACTGATTTTGAACTCAACCCACTGCCGTACAAGACCTTCAGGAGCCTGGGAACAAATAAACTTAGCTGGCGTTACATGAAAGCTGACCGAATTCTCCATCTCTCGTGGGTCTCGTTGTCTAGGGCGTAAGGTTTGGTAAGTACAGTTACTATGAAATGTTAAATGAGGACCTGTTAGGGTAAAATCTCGAGAAGCCACACAGCGTTGAAAAAACGACATGAAACGGCGACCAATGACAAGCGACTTGTGTTGAAATTCGGACAGCGAAGTACAGAACGTAACGAGACCTATATAATGGCCTATGTATAGCCCTTTCAGAATAATTGCGACACGAAATAGTTTGCGATTCGCACGGGACGTGCAAACCCCAACAGGGCCTCAAATTCCTTACATTTGAAGTTTAACCCGAAAGTATATTTTTTAGTTGCTTTGAAAAATGACCAATTAGATCAAAATCGTTCCATTTTGCTTTTAATATTTGTAAATCACGAATTAGTTTATTTAATATATGATGTGCAAGATTGTTTTGATCAAGCAATTGGACCTAGACCCCCGATTTCTATCGTAATCTGTTTTGTCCTCTTTGTCGTCTTTTAAGTTATTTAGAAGGGCGAACACTCAACGTTTATGCCCAATTGAAGTTCTTTCGTAATTTATATTTTGGGGGCGTTGCTCTTGCGTGACCTACTAAACAACAGCCTGTTGTCTGTGCGCGCAGAGCTGCAGACGTTCACTTTATGATCTCAGACGCCACAGTTTTCTGGCGATCGTTGGCTAGCGTATGTTCACAGCGTCTGGAATGGACGTTGCTCACACTAGAGGCGGATAATTCGTTTGGTAGAGACAGATTAATGTATTGAACTCGTTCGGGATGAATAATTATCCGTTTTCTTTTCAAAGACCCTGGGTTGAAATGCACACGCGTGTTGACGTGGATACCGCGTTAGGGGATATATCTGTATTTGTTTATTATGCCATTTCTTAATCTATCAATTCTCAGTGCGATTTCTTGTAAATTATGCGGCGATTCCTTTGCGTGTATCGGAGTCAGACTTTGTAGAAACATGCATAAAAAGATAAACAATTGTATTAATTATTGTTTGCTAGTCTAGTAACACAATCTACTACTAGTGCGAACTTTCAACCTCTCCAGTGTGTTCAAAGTGACTAAAACTCGAGCAGGAGTTTTTGCAGAGGATAAAATGATAGACTAAAACCTTCAAAAAGGACAACAATCACTTCTTACGGCCTGAGGTGACGTTTAAATTTTGTGCATAGTCTGTACCGAGGTGTTTTGTTATGGGCCTGTCGTCTAAGTAAGCTCAGGGTGGAAGCGCGATAGCCAAAAATCAAAACTGGGCGACAGAGATGCTGAGCGGCGTTACAGTCGTTACAAGCAAAAATTGCAAGGAGAGAACTCACTTTGGCTGGAATCGTGTGCTTGGTTGAAACGAAGGAGTTTTATCAAAATATTTCAGCAGGTTGCTGGACTTTGGTTCTCGAAGGGAGGGGAGGGGAGGGAAGGAAAGGGGGAAGTATTCAGTTGGAGCTGACGAGGTTGTTATATGGGTTCTATGTTTCAACTGTTTTCAGTTGCCTCGTGTTCTGGTACCTATAAAAAGCTGGAAATAAAAAGGCGCTAGTTGTCAAAAGCCATATTTAACATGTAACAATCTTTTTTTCAGTATCCGAAACATTACTCGCGGGATGTGAAGTTTTTTCAATTGCATTTCGTTACGCCAGCAGCGGCTATTGCTGAGCATTTGCAAGACTTATTTTGTCATGGATATTGGAATAACAGCGAAATTACAATATTACTTACTGAATATTGTGCCGGTTGTCAAGAAATTACGTAGATCTTTTGCAATTTTGTCACTTCGGTGTTTGGCCAGTTTACTGAAAAATTGTTGCGTGGCAGGCACTTCTTGAGCCGTAACAGTAGAACTTTTATATTGCCATCCCCGTTGCTTTTTTTGTTATTGCTGTCTTTGCGATGTTTATGTGATAGAACACAAAATACTAAAGTTTTGCGTGGCGGTCGTCATGAATAATATTAAGCGTTTTAGTAAGATTGGTAGATGATATTGTCCCTGCTTGTATAAATGCCACAAGACGGCTCCTGTGTATTTTTGGGCACAGGATATATCCGAGTTCGAGTGCTTCACCCTTACTAACACAGCCTAGCTTTGTGCACTGACTTTTCATCGGTCCGCGGCTATCCGTTCTTACAGAAAGGTAAGCATCAAGGATTTCCTAAGAGAAAAAACACCTTAGCCACAATTTTGTGTACACAGAGCAGATTGAGTAAGGTTTGTGGATTTAGAACTAATCTTATTTCAAATAGTTCTCAGCAGTCGCTTTGTGTAAATTTGTAATTATTTTTTAGCCGGAGCATAAAATGACCTCAAGTTATCTTTCCTTTGGTCGTCTTGCGCACTAACAAGTGTTGCCTTATTCTGCACATCATGTTATTTTAGCAACTTCTTATTTTCGTAGCATTCATTCTCTTAGCATGATAACATGACTGGAATGTCAAGATTTTTTCTTAACTCCTTTATAGACGTCTTTAAATATTCGCAAATCGAAGCTTCAATATTTATAGGCATCGTTTTAATTCGCCATCAAGCGCTGCGCTCCCTGTTTCCAGCCGACACCGGCGAAATGCAAACTTCAAGCCGTAAACTTTATTTTCATTCAGGTCCTTTCAGTATGCCTGACTGAGAATTGAAATTTCATGAAGAGTTTTAGTGTAAAGTTATCGATGTTTTCATTTTGAACCATGCTCTGTGATTGATTTGAAAACTCGCGCCACTTACTACCCAACCAATCAGAAGCGAAACCAAAATCAATCCCGACCTTGCACGCGCGTTTTCCCGCGGCTAGTGCTCAATGTGTGTGTTTACTTCGAACTTTCAATGGTACGTTGCGTTTTTTGCGTTTCTAGTGATTGGGTTTTGTAATGACTTATTCGTTTTTAATGCCAGCCTTCGTTGCATAGAAATTACAAGGCTCTAATTGCCCAAAACAAAACATACAAACACCAAATAGGACAACGATTACATTGAGGATATTAGAGAGTGGTCATTTTTTCATGGGGGGAGGAGGGGGTGGTGAATGAGAGGGATGATTTAAAAGGTTTGGTCTTCTGTTTGTTGTGAATTGGGAGGGGTGAGGGGGGTGGGGAGGCTATCGCTTTCGCTTTCGCATCACAAAAAAGTTTTGGTTGACAATCACCTGATGTCTATTTTTAGTAATGCAAAGAGAGACTCTGGCTAGGGTATAAACACATTAAAAAATGACTGGTCAAATTGCTGCTATAATTGGCTTACTTAACAATGTCCTATCAATATTTTTCCAGTATATGTCAAGGCCTATCTTACTTAGCAACTTATCAAAAAGGTAATTAAGTGCGTGTACGCTTTATGCAATCTTACATCGTGGCGTTGGAACTGACGATCTAGTTGCCCTATTTTGCAGCCTTGTCAGGTCAAACTTAGAGTTTGCCTACCCTGTATAGGATTCTCTTCCAACTTATCTTGATTATCTATAAGATATCAGTAACAGTTTAGCTAGTGCACATATTTTTATTGTTAATCATGTGGATAAATGAGGTGTCCAAAACACATCATACATTTTGGGGGGAGGGGGAGGACAAAACAGTTTCCCTTTATGTGACGTTTGGGGGAGGGGGTATAAAAGTTTACTTGAACTTACAGGGGGAGGGATAAAAAGGTTTTAATGTTGACTTCTCCCATTAACCACGCTCCCCCTCCCCACAAATGATGCCCACTCCCTTAGTAATTCAGCTCATCGGTTCAAGGGCTCTTCCCTTGCGCATAAAAAATGGAGGTTTCTGGATTTCCTCAGTTTAACAAAGGCCGCATCAGTTCAAGTTGACAAGAAGACACTGATTTTTAATCGACATGCTTAGGCAGATAAAAATAGCTACCTCCGCTTACACAACCTTACCTCCAAAAAGCATGTATGTACAGGAATTCGAAGAAGTATTTTTTTAGAGAAGCTTGCAAAGAAGCGTTCGTTGGCCGGGAAAAATCCGCTGTTTCAAGAATTGTGTAGTTGTCAGATGTTTTTTTTGCGGGACCAGAAATCGGAAAAGGTCGTAAAGCCCAATGCGTTATTGACAATCAAAACAAATCTATATTGAAAGACAAAGAGTTGGTTGTTTGACACCAAACATTCTGTTGAGGATTTGGGAACTTTTCCAAAAGCAGAAACAATTACTAATTTTGACACTCCATGAAGGGAATTTCGTTAGAAACGTTGCAAGACGGTAACGGAAACACAAAAACTTGCATTGCATTTGTTTCAATTTGTAGTTGTCGTGGTATGTCACCAAAAAGGCACTATAGATTCATCAGGCTTAGAATACTTTCTAGGATTAAATTCGGGTCACTGGTCAGAGTACACGCAGCTATTGTTCTCGAAAAAGATAACGCTTGACCCGATTGAGAAACATGTAAACAAAACCCACAAATAACCATTTATGATTGGGACTGACATTTCCATGAAAGCCACAACACAAAACAGTCCGTCAAGCCACCTGTGCCGGGGGGATGTACTCAACATGTGGCCAAAGATGCGGAAGTACATACGAAGCTGTAATGTAACACCCCGAAACACCCATAGAAGAACCCCTAGGGAGCCTCTGCGGAGGGGAGACCCCCTTTCCCGCGTCAAATAAGGTACCAACAGGACATGTACTCGAAAAACTCATTCGCAGCTGGTGCCTACTCCCCTGCCCCCTTCCCTGCCCTTAGTCTAAGATAACCTGAGGATGGGATTTCAATATAGGCGTACACTGGATCGAATAACGCTTTGTTCGGCGTCCAGCTTGTTCCGTGCGGTAGGAATTGGACTCTTGTAGTTAAATCGAACTTCCCTGAGCCCTGTGAGGTGAGTTTTAGTCCATCAATATCTGCAATCGTTATACACCTGAGCGGTAAGAGATAGGTCTGTAGTTTTAGGCCTAGGATCTTCACCCAAGGGTCTCCCCAGATTCATGCAACCTGCATCGCTGAAAAATTCCTCGCAAGAATTACATATAACATATACCCTAGCAACTTTGACTACGGTCGTTCAACTTCCTAGACATCCAATAACAAGACATCTGTAGGAAATCCTCCACTCAGATTTGTTCGAGAGTCGATGTAGTTTTAACACTTTCAACACTAAGTTCGGTGCTGAGATCAAATCCCTCTAGCGATCTTCCCGCACCACCAGCGGTGGGCCCGTCCAATGCCGCTATGCAATTTAAACGACGGAGTGCTTGCAGTTAAGGTTCAGGCGGTACCTATTTCTAGCCTGTGAACAGGCTCTCCGGTCGAGGATGGGGCGAAATAGGAAGCCTGCTCGCAGGCTATTTCCGGCCAACGCAAAAGAAGGCGATTCTTCTGAAATTTGTACGTCCCCTCCCTCATCAGGCGTAAAATGCCTCAATGAACCAAAACTTAGGCGGTGCTCTTGTTTATTGTAGCATCCCTTTAGAAATCGTATTTGACCTTTAAGTCAGTTCCATGATTGCCCGAGGTTGGTTTGTGCGGAAAACATGCAATTTCCACCTTAACAACAAATGCTATACACAAGGCTGTGTGCTACAAATTTTTGTGTCACAAATTGGCAATTGCAATACGCACCATCTTTTGATAGAAATGGCAAAACAAGGTGAATTTTGTCCTGCAGAAGACAGAAAATGATGTCGAAGAAGCGTACTAATTCAGGATTTTAATAATTTCGCTTCTCAGTGTGGGAAAATCTGTCCCTAAATCTGGGGATAGACGTGCCAAGCTCGATTCATCACGACAAAACTGACCGAGGTCAACTTGAACAACCGTAAATAGTCTCTGCGGCGCGTCCAGTCCAGAAAACAGGCAGATACCGTATTAAAAGCTTATAAATAACAATATTAATTGTATTTTCGCCTGTTACAGCGAAATTTCCGCAAAGTCTTATAAATTACCGCCGGAAAGTCTGACTCGAAGCATGATTTGTATTTCGGTACTCAATAGACGCATGGAATTACCTAGTTCCTTTCTAGTTGATGTCGGTGACATGTAGATCAATTTTAGACTCCAAATTTGGAGCAATCTTGCCCCTTCTATCGACCCAAAATGCAGCACAGCGTGAGAAATCTTCAGACACACCCCAAGGCTACTTTTAGCAAAATCGGAGAGCATCTTTCAACCGATGTTTTAACATACATGTACGCGGTAGAAAATTTATACGTAAAGATTACTCTTATACGCCTAGAATGCAACCGGTTTAACAATGGTGGCGCTGGTCATATTCTCGGCCCCATTCTTTGCTTTCTAAGAGGAACGCGTGTAATCTATTGAAATTACAGAGCAAATTAATCGGGTCACGCACTGACCGTATCACTGGCTCTAAAGACAATAGATGACAACCCACAAAAGTGCCCCAGCAAAAAAACAACAGAGATGCTGTTTATGAGAGAGCAATGAAAATAGAAAGGCCAAAGTTGGTGTCTCGCGCGGCATTCAGTGACAACACATCAATCTTGATCAATCTTCGATCTGAAATTAAAAAATACTAAGGCCTAAGTCTAAGTGCAAATCCACGCCGTGTTGTAATCAAAACGCCGCAAATAGCCATTTTCGGCGGACCAGTATCTGAAGTTTTACCTTGCTGCGTATCTAATCGAATAGTTCGGTAATCGAACCCAATCGAACACCAATCGTTCGATTGCCGAACTCAATCGAACATAATCGAACTCACAATAAAATTTTGCCAATCGAACTCAATCGAACGTTCGATTACCGTACCCTTGTTCGATAGGACAATATTCACATCGCATGATAGGCACATGGTCCGTAGAAATTCAGTCTTAAGGTCAAATCACTGCTAGCTTTCCCCTCCCCATTTCACCCGGCTTTCAGTAAAAATGTCGAAAACGTCAGGAAGCGATATCCAAGGAGACCCGGGAGGACACTGCGCGTATCGAGATTTCGTGTAGTGTAAAAGGCTACCAAGAATGTCGGTTCAGTGAAGATGTGGGAGAAGAGTTTCTCATCTATAAGAAGGTCGGCTCCAATCTTTCTGTCTGTCTTTCTGTCTGTTTACAATCACATCGAAGATAATCACATAAGCCATTTCTTATAACACCCACAGTACACCCGGGAGTACATGAGTATCAGTCGTTGACACCGACTTTGTTCTGTTCTGTTTCAACAATTATGTTCAGTATGAAGTTATTTTTCTTTATTCCCATTAAATAAAGGCTGATAGTGACTATACCCTACGCGTTTTACTAGTTTCCGGTGTCGAGAGATACCGTCTGAACAAAATTGCATCGGATTAGTTCGATTTTGTTCGATTGGTTCGAAAATATTAAAATCGAACTCACAGCAAAATAGATGTTCGATTTTGTTCGATTGCCGAACCCAATCGAACACCAATCATTCGATTGAGTTCGATTGGATTTTTGTTCGATTTTGTTCGATTAGATACGCCAGGTGTATTAGCGTTGTTTGGCACTATGACAAAAATTTAGATACAAAAGGTTAAACTGATTGCGAAAGTTGAGAAAATAGTGGTGGACCAAGATTTTGCGATAATGAAATACTACTTTACTAAATGCTAAATTACATTGGGTGTTTCTTCAAGAACATCCGTTCCCCTAGCTCTGCAAAGTCTTCGTAAATTTGCATTCTGGTCAGGTAATTCGTTGCAGGCTTTTTATCCGAAAAAAAACAAAAAAACAAACAAAACAAAACAAAAAACAGACGTAATACTAGTTTTGTGGATCCGCAGTCTACGACAAAGTAATCTTTCTGTGGAGCACACACTCAAGAGCTTGTCAATAACTTAACACAGTCGATTAGATGTGGACAAAGCGACGTCAATTCAAGTGCTGCATCGCTAATCCCTAGAGAACACAGAATATCATATGAAAAACCTTATAATGCAAGATCCTAATAAATAGACGTAACAAATTCCAGCTACCGTAAACACCGCCATCTTCATAAAATTGCCTTAACTGCATGATTCTAAAATTCCTTAAAGAATGCTAAAACTGTGAATATGGTAAAAAAAAATGTTATAAAATACCATTAAAACTCAAACGAAACTAAACCGAAAAACTTCAAGCTTGGATAAAACAGCCTGTCAAAGCATAGTTGTCATGGAAACGTCAAGTTTCGTACAAAAATAGTTTGATACGCTAATATGCTCTCGATAGCTTAGAAAACTTCACGAGGTGCATGTGGTCATGTGGTCATTATTCAACTTAGTCCCCAAGGGACTCCAAGGGAGTCTGGGCTCTATCGTTAGTGGTGACGTCACCGAAGAGCACGCTCCCGTACCAGGTTTTGCGCGGTCACCGAAACAATAGAGAACGCCTCTGGGCTGGACTGGTCATTTTTGATTTTGTCTGAAATCAAAGGGGGCACCCTCTTATGTACTGATTGCTATCAAAAGTTGAAAAGCAATTTTGAGTGTTATTTCCATTTTTCCGATCAGGTGAACAATTTTAAAATGTCTGAAGTAGCCGGAAAACGGGTATGTGTGATTGGTGCTGGTCCCAGTGGAATGTCAGTGTTATACCACTTCCATCAGCTAAAAGCCCAAGGAAAAGAAATTCCAGAAATTGTGTGCTTTGACAAGCAATCTGACTGGGGTGGACTTTGGAAATACTCTTGGGAGACTGGTAAGTAGTTTTCAGTGACAGGTGTTTGAAATAATCCATACAGCAACCAAATTTGAGAGGAGTATCAATAACTCCAATACTGTATGGGGACAAGCAAAATATTCACGTTTTGGTTAGAATACTATTACGGTATATAATTACATTTTACAATTACTTTTATAACGCTCCATGGAAGGTCAATGGAAATTCCGAGGGGGTGGGGGGTCTCAGAAGCCAAAATTTTTTAAGGAAAGTATGGGGCTTAACTGGAGTTTCCAGAGGGGTGGGGGGATTCAAACCAAAAAACCTTCCATGGGAGGGGTATGGATATTTACTGGAACAACACATTTTCAAAAACCGTTTCTCCGTGACAAGTCAAGATTGGTATTAGAGAAATTTAACGCCTTTGGTTTGTTTTTCGTACGACAAAAACTGCAGTTTTATTGGTCGGCGAAAGCCAATCATAATAAAGAACAAAGAGGGAGGATTGGTTTGTCCCATTCTTGATAAATTCTAACAAACAATTAAAACAAAATTTCCGTCTTTCAAACCCGAAGTAAGACACAAAGCAGGAAGCTGATATACCTCGTGCTTCTCCAAACAGTTACGTGTATTGTTATTTATATCATGCCATAGAAAATACAGCTAAACAGAACACAGGAAAGCCGTTGTATATTCGACGGTATTAAACCCAACCTTGCAATCGTTCGCTGCGATCCTATTGCCTACAAAGTTAGTGCGCGTATTTTCTATGGTATGGTATAAAATAGTTATGAAACACTTTTTTGTGGTATACCATGAATACCCCACTTGTCACTTTCTTGGTATACACACTCGCCTAAAGGCTCGCGTGTATTCCGAGAAAATACAAGTGACGCGTGGGATATTCCATATTATGGTGCCTCTCTTCACCCAAGTTTATAAATGGCGAATTATAAAGTAAAATGGTTATTACTTGTGACACTGAGTGCTACGTACTAATTACAGTAAAAATGGATGTTTTTTAAGGTATCGATCAACATGGCGAATCTGTGCACGGAAGTATGTACCGAGGCTTGTGGTCTAATGGTCCTAAGGAATGTTTAGAGTATCCGGACTACACTTTTGAAGATCATTTCAAAAAAACAATACCATCTTACCCTCCCAGGGAGATCCTGTATGATTATCTGAAAGGTCAGTATTTTTCCACATTACAGTAGTTCTGGTTGCAGACTTCTCTCATCGAAAGAAGGGACAGTTACTTTCACGGAACGTTAGCTCCAATCAACAATGACAGTTCTTTTTACAACAATTATTTATTTTAGTCAGAGCATGCCTGCAAATGAGCTGGTACATCATCGTAAACATGTAGCTTCGTATATGAATTACTACACGTACTCTTGCTCCTGCTCTTAGTTATTTAAAGGGGCTATGTGATGACGTTCTGAGTCATTTTTCTCGAGCGAGGGTTCAATGAACGTGTCAATGACAAAGCCGCACGCAACATGCAAAAGATGAAACTTTCATTTTGTCATGTATAGCTAAGCAGAGATTCTCTTTCTCAGGTCGTTGGACCAAAGGTGACCTCCGTCCTTGGATTCGCTTCAACCATGTTGTCCGTCAGGTGACCTACAATGATTCCACCGACGACTTTTCCGTAGTTGCGAAAAACCTTGACGAGGACCGAGACCTACCCGCCCAGAAGTTTGACTACCTTATTGTGGCATCTGGGCACTTTTCTGTCCCAAATGTACCTTCTTTTCCTGGAATAGACCAATTTCCCGGTCGGATCATGCATTCCCACGACTTCCGGAATGCCAAACAGTTCAAGGGCCAGACACTTCTTGTGGTCGGTTCAAGCTACTCCGCCGAGGACCTCGCCATGCAAACCCTCAAGTATGGCGCTAAGAAGATCATAGTCAGCTACAAGACGAGGCCAATGGGTTTCAAGTGGCCCCCTGAGATAACAGAGAAACCATTGTTCACCAAGATCGAAGGAAGCACCGTCCATTTCAAAGATGGCTCCAAAGACGACGTGGATGCCATCATTCTGTGCACGGGGTACCTCTTCTACTTCCCTTTCCTTGAAGAACGACTGCGTCTGAAGAGTACCAATATCCTGTACCCACCGGGGCTCTACAAGTGCACCCTCTGGACCCAGGCTGGAAACAACAAGGTGTTGTATATTGGCATGCAGGATCAGTACTACTCCTATACCATGTTTGACGCACAAGCGAAATGGGCCGTGAATTACATCACTGGAGAAATCAAACTTCCGGATAGCGAAACCATGGAAAAGGATTGGAAAAAATGGGTTGCAAGGTAAGTATACCTCAAGTTTGTCACTAGTAGTCCAATAGTTTAAGTTTCTTCGATTTGGAGGTAATTATGTTCATCGCAAAATATGTTTTAATTGTTGCAACATGGATCATCTAGCGTTGTGCCTTCTCTCAAATTCTTGCGAGGCGCTGTGACCGAATGGCTACTGCGTTGACCTCCAGGAAAAGAAAGTATTACGCTAGAAATAAGCTCTGGTACTGATATATCTGGCCAAAAGAAAATGCTCATTTTCTCTTGGTCTGGCTCATTTGCTCCTCGTCATGTTACACCGGACTTGACCATCGACCATTCTTTCAATTTCACTCACTGTTTTTCGTTCCAGAATGAAGGAACTGAAAGGCTGTGACGATGACATCGATTTCCAGACTGACTTCCTAGTTGACATCGCCAAGGAAGCAAATTACGGGTATGACTTGGACACCGCCGAAGAATTCCACGTCTGGGAGAACCACAAGCGGGATAATATCCTTACATACCGGGATCAAAGCTACGCAAGCAAGTTCACTGGGAACAAGTCTCCAATCCATCACACTGCATGGTTTGAAGCCCTTGATGATTCCATGGAGTGTTTCCTCGACACCAAGCAGTAATAAACGACAACTGTCAACTAGTATACTAGTACTTACATACCAGGAACTGAGGCAATTTTTACATTTGATTAGAATTAGGCTCCGGAGTTTCTCAGTGATAAAACATTAGCAAAATTAAGGAAGTGAGACAAGTTAGAAATTCAGCATTGAGTTTTCATAGTGAAAAGTTTGAGTATCGCTTAAAGTTCTTGAATTCCATAGTGAAGCCCCGTGTTGTTAATATAACAACTAAAAATGATTTTAGTCAAGTAAAACAATGAGACAGACTTTCGCAGTACTGAATTTGAAATTTAGACTACCAGAGTTCTCGAGATAAACAAGATCAACTGCCATGTGCGTTATAGATGGTAAAGCCACCAATTAACAATGGTTACATATAAATTGCAATAGTTGAAATAGGATCAATGTAATAAACTCCCATTACTCATAAGCCAAGGTGTGTTCTTTTTTTTAAAATTAAAATTACTTACGTTTTGGATGCTAATATATTCTCCGTCGATTACTTCAGCTACAAATAAGCCCCCTTTCCCCATCCCCCCCCCCCCCCCCCCTCTCGCCCACCAACCTCGGTCTCCACTGCAAAAAATCAAACTACTAAAGATATGATTGCGAAAACTGATGATAGTCTCTTCCGTAACGGGACGTGCAAAATACAGACAGGGCTGCCATGCCAGCACCGGTCTAACCCTGACACTATCCATACTATAACAACAGGCATTCAAGAGGATGTTGCCCAGCTGTTGAAAAAAGTGCAAAGCAACATATCCCGTTGGATTAAAGCACAAAAAAGCAAAAAAGAAAGAAAGAAGCTGTAAAGAGCTTCTAATATTTTTATCTCACTAGGAGAAATGGCAATAAATGGTGAAAATGACGCTGAGCTGTATGGTGTCCAACAAATTGAGAAACAGTTGAATTGCAAACACTTTCCGTTTTTTCTTCGCTAACTGATAAACCTCGCTTGAGAGACTTGTTAAAATGCAACTGCTTCCGCGAAGCAGCCGAGATGGTGGTTCAGGAGCTTTCATACAAACAAGCTTGACAAGAAGGCAGAAAGTGGACAGGACAGATGAAAGTTAAAATAATTTCAAACATGACATAATCACCAGAAACGCCCTCTGTTTTATTTCCCATGCATTTTACACAACAAGAAAAATAAACGTGTGATTTCGTAAATTAGATATCACCTTCCCCATTTTTCTACTGAATAGTTTTGACATTGCCCCACCTTTCTCGGTGTATTACATGTATTACTTTACACTCTGCGCCCCCTCCCCCTCCCCTCACGTTTTACAACCCCCGTCCTGATAATTATTTACCTACTAGAAGATGGTTTTCCATGTTCTATATACTACTTATTAACCGAGAGTGAGTTCATTACAGGGAAATCTCAGACCGAGGCCTTGATGTATTGACCGAGCGATAGCGAGGTCAATACATCAAGACCGAGGTCTGAGATTTCCCTGTAATGACCGAACGGACGAGGTTAATAAGTTATTTACTATATGGCCTTTTTATCGCTGAAAAAAGGGAAACGTTTTTTCAATATCCGCTTGCGCGCACAAGAGGTCATTCAAGGTCATGCGATCCAAACCAGAAGAAACGGTTTCTTTGACAATGAGGCAATTTTGTCTTCATTATGGCAAGATCTAGGGCAAATTTAACCACTTTAATTTTCACAAAACAAACTGACCTGTGTTTACAAGTGTTTGACCCTTAAAAAGTTATAAAAAGCTAAGGCAAGAAAAATTTTCATAATGCCCGGTCATTACGTACAAGAAAATCTTGCCCGCTAATCAGCCAATCAGGCCGCGCGTACTATTGTAGCCATATAATAATAAAGAAATAAAAAACGCATCCGGGTGCATTGTTGAGTTATATAAGCACGCGGGGATTTTTAAGAACACGAGAGAAGTGAATAGAGAAGCACGAGGCGCAGCCGAGTGCTTCTCGCACTTCTCGAGTGTTCTTAAAAATTCCCAAGTGCTTAGATTACTCAACAATGCACGAGGATGAAGTTTTTTATTTCTTTTATGAAATGCTAAGGAAACAGCGCGCGCTCAAACTCGTTACGTAAGCAGAGTGCATTATTTACCTACTAGAAGATGGGTTTCCATGTTCTATAAGAAAATAATGCACGCTTGAGGTCTAGAAAAGCTGCTAGTGGATGCCCGAGCCGTTAGGCGAGGGCATTCAGCTTCTTTTCTAGACCTCAAAAGTGCATTATTTTCTTATAGGACATAGGAAAACCATCTTCTAGTGGGTTTAGAATATAGCATAGAAATGCAAATAATTTAAAAAAAATACTTTTGCACGCGCGTGCTGATCTGAATGAACAAACGCTACGCCAAGAAACCTGACGACAGCAATCAAATCCAATTTATGCTGTTTCAACCACTCGTCCACGTCTTCGTCTGCAGCTTTTCTAGACCTCAAGCGTGCATTATTTTCTTATAGAACATGGAAACCCATCTTCTAGTAGGTAAATAATGCACGCTGCTTACGTCACAAGTTTTAGCGCGCGCATTTTCTTTAACATTTTATAAAAGAAATAAAGAACTTGTCCTCGTGCATTGTTGAGTTATATAAGCACGCGGGAATTTTTAAGAACACGAGAGAAGTGCAGATTTCAAAATCATCTCTTCTTGTTTAATAGAACTATCATTGGTAATGGCAACAATGTTATCTTTTCTTGGAGGGGCATGCTTATTTTCGGAATAGTAAATAGCTGAAGGAATTTTTTTACCTTGTTTAAATAAAAAGAGTGCCGTGCAGCTGACTAGACCTAACGGCTCGGGCATCCACTATGAGCCGTTAGGCGAGGGCATTCAGCTGCACGGCACTCTTTTTATTTAAACAAGGTAAAAAAATTCCTTCAGCTATTTACTATTCCGAAAATAAGCATGCCCCTCCAAGAAAAGATAACATTGTTGCCATTACCAATGATAGTTCTATTAAACAAGAAGAGATGATTTTGAAATCACTAGAATCGACGTAGTTTTCTTTGCACGCACAAGAAACGGTAGATCTTCGTCATAAAATGGAATTATGAAACCAGTCATTTAACATCTTGAAGAGAACAAAAGAAGAAGTGAAGATTACAACAGCTTTGCAAGTGCTGCTGGCATCCTATTACATTTACAATAGAGGATATTTCATGGCCGCGTTGAGATACGAAATTTCTCTTCCAGTGATGAAAAATATATTATCATATGACCCGTACGGACCCGCGCGCTATTTCCTTGGAAAACCATAAGAAAAAAAGTCCCGTATGAGGGCCGTACGCCTTCATCTAACAGGGCCGGAAAAAGCCGTACGGCCCCACTAGAAAAGCGTACGGACCCGCGACTGCCGCGCGATGGAATTTGAAACCGTTGGATTCGATAATCTTGAATTCAAAATGAGCGATAGTTATTCTGAAGATTATTCCGAAAGCAAAGAATATCCGGCTGCTTTGTAAGCGCTGAAATTGAAAACAAAACATGTTCAAACTCTGCAAATGATGAAGAACAGCATAAATTTATTCGGCAACAACAACTCCTGACAACATCAATAAAATCGAAATGAAAGCGGCCATAAAAAATCAGTGAAAAACTACACACTCGTACATAAACGCATTCTGTGGTTTCTAAATAAAACCGTAATCATTGATAAACATTGAAGTCAAAGTACGAATGCCAAGATAATTTCTCTTGTTCAGTTTGAAACTCTGCAGCTGTGTAATTCTTCAATCACAACAAAGAAAATGCGATTACATGTAAGACTGTGTTTTCGACTAACCTTACACAGTGTTCCACTAGTTCTCATGAAGTATTTTAGCCACTAACTGGAAGACAACCGTAATTAGAGTTCAACACCATCGAGGAACTAACGAATTCAATGACTAGGCAGCAACGACAGAAATTTAGAATCCCCAGTGGTAAAGAAAACAACTTGAAGCTGAAGCCCGAGCGGGGAAACGATGCGAAGCAAAATCCTCAGCTGCTTGTACAATCCTATTCCAACAGCAAACTGTCCCATTAGAATTGTTGTTTTTAACATCCAAAATCCTTCTTGGTTGAAAATGAATCAATCCTCTCGTTCAAACCAAGCACTAAACGTCGCTTTGTTATTCAATTCAGTCTTAGCTTAAATTTTATAGACGAGTACGACTAGCCGAAACGTCGTGCAAATTCTTTGTCGTAATTTTGAAATTTCTACTAACTGCAGTCATGTAGAAAGAATTTGTCCGGGTTGAAATCTCCTTGGAATGAAGCTAAAACTCGAAGATTTGGTTGTAATTTTGACAATCCTAACAGAAGTTTGAATACTCTGTGCGCACCTCCCCAAAACATTACGGGCTACCATTGGCTTTTCAAAATGCGCGCGAAACGGGCTGCAGCGTCTGCATCAACGAATGGAAAACAATAAAAAAGAAAATTAGTGGTCATATGATAAAATGCTTATTGACTGAGTTAGGTCGGGCCGGACGGGAAAATATTTGGCTCTCGGTCAGGACGCACGGACCTCGCTGCGCTCGGTCCGTACGTCCTGTCCTCGAGCCAAATATTTTCCCGTCCGGCCCTCCCACTCAGTCAATAAGTACATATTTTTCAATACTCGAATTTAATAGCGGAGCTCCTGCGCGCGAAGCGCGCCAGCGGAGCACCATGGGTAAGAATTTTTGGTAAACCCATGAGGGCAAGAAAATTTGGTGCGTACGCCCGCCCGTCCGCGCGTACAGACTCTCGGGGAGGGGGAGGAGGAGTGGAGTCCCAAGGCAGTCCGACCGGGGGTGGGAGGGAGGAGAATAGGCTGAGGGAGATGGGGAGCACCTGCCATCTCTACTTATCCCTACTTACGTAAGTAAACAGAGCTTACAACTTTGATCAATTGACAGCTGTCAAATCAAGGTATCCGCTGACCAGTATCACGTGGCCATATCGCGGGCTCACATGTGGAGCTCATCGAGGTCACGTGTTTTTGTGAAGTTGACCGCTGACCAGATAATGGTTTTATAGTTGATCGCGGGCTCAAGTCCTAGTTTTTTTACAAATTTTTAATCATCGCGTTAATTCAGATTTAAATAATGGGCAAAGTTAATAACCGAGGAGCTCAGCTTTTACGCATGGCTAGATCTATTGTAAAAAGTTTTTTTTGGTTAAAAAAATGATCTGCAGACACTTCATTTCAACTTAAATGAAACGATTGTATGAAAAGGCGGCAAACTGGTTTGTACGTTTGTTCACTGCTGAATTGAAAGACGGGAAGAAAGCGTGCTGGAGGGCATAGATCTTCGTGAATATTTCTCGCTTTATTTACTTATCTACAGCATGGAAACTTATGCCAAGTGATTTACGATAACCTCTTAACGGGAAGATCCGAAATAATTGTTGACATAAACATGATATATCGGAGTACGAGGCAAAAACAGCGAGAGTTTAAGCACTGTCGTCGGTTCCTGCGGCTGACCAAGACTGGAAAATGAACTGTGAGCTAATATAAAAGTGTGCTCAGAGCCGGTCAAGTTGACAGAAGTGACGGATAAAAGACTGTTAAAAGCTACACCGAAAGGAAGAAAGATATTGATCTTCGCTTATAATCCAGATTATGCATATTATGTCAGTGGTGTGAGTTTATTACGAACATTGGACGAAACCGGCTACCGTTTTCGTTGCTTCGTCTCCGATCTTGTTTGGCTGGTTTGAAAGCTTTGCCCTGCAGAATTTACAAGCCTTCTCAAAATATGAGGTAACAAACGTAAATGTACACATTTTGTTATGAGAATCTGTTGATACTTCATTTATGAGCGAATTCGATGTTGTGTCGGTTTTCAGATCTTCCCGTCAATTATAGAGGCCCTGCCAGGGGGGTGTCCCAGGTCGCTTGTCGGAATTTTAAAATGTCTCGTGTCGGCGTTTTGTCAAGGCTACATAACGCTGTCGGAAATTTAGCGACATACATTTGTCTTCGTCAGTCGTTTGTCGCTATTTCGTTTGAGTGCTGTCGCTACTTTTTGGCCCATGTCGCTTGTCGGAATTTACCCTGGCAGGGCCTCATTATAAGTTTAAACCGCTTAAATTTCGTCAAAACGGCTGCTTTCAAACCTCTTAGCTTTAATCACTTTTGTACACTTTTCCCCATTAAATGTTTCGTTTCAAATGTTGTGTTGTTTTAGTTAGTGAAGTTAACTGTGAGGTTCATCGTTGGATAATTTTGAAAAGAATATTCAATTATTGAGCTACAAAAACATGATTTCGCGCGCTGCATTTACAGAAAAATCCCGCAAACAAATCAAGGTAAAAAACGAGTAAACCTTCGGCAACGATACTTCACACCAACGATTAAACGATTTATCATCCAATTGCTCTATTTCACTCGCTTGCATTTTTGTCATTTTGGTGAGTGTGTTGAAATCTCGTACGCGTGATAAATTTTTAGATTCGTAAACGAGTATTTACGCCGGTTTTTATATTGCGAGTTGCCTGTGCTTAGGTGAGTCAGTTCAGACTTTTCCTAACGCACATTTGCCTGTTAGAAAGGAAGGAAATTCATTCACTTCTCTGCATAAGATTCTCTAGGATATTTAGCAATGTGTACGATAAAACATGCAGCGTAGTAATCATGCAACCAAACCAAGATGGTTCAAAACTACATTGTAAGCATATTAGACAGCGAGCACCACTTCCTAAATCACAAACTGTCACAATTCTTACACAAAAAAACTGCTTAAAAATGACTTAAACCGGCTCCCAATGAATTTGCTGAGTCAGTTTTGCCGCTGTGATTTTTTTTTGTTTTGGCGTGGGTTCATTTTGTTTAGCCGCGAGTTCACTTTGTTCAGTTCCTTGAGTTAATCTTTTTGCCTTGACTGTTTTGAATTAAATCAAAACAAGTTTCTTCGCCTTCATCAAGGTCCTTTTTACACTGAAATACCCTTAGAGTTATGAAAAGTCTTTACACTAAAATTTGATGTGTGCGCCTACGTGTGTACGTGCATGAGGAACCCAATAATGTGCAGCGACATGTAGAAATAGTGTGGCTACTTATTAATTGGGAAACAGTGCAAACTCGAGCAAAAAATAATAAATAGGAGCTCCGCTTTTAGGCCTGCCTAAATCTATATATTAGCCCAGTTAAGGGACGTACTGAGAATCGGCTGCCATTTAACGAGAGACGAGATCTGAACCTTCTCAAATCGTGCTTTAAAGCCTTGAATGACAGCGAAGCGTGGCCTGATTACCTCAAATTAGATATTATTGTTATTATTATTATTATTGATATTTTAAAATTAAAATTATGAAGCCCCACACTATAAATCCGAACCTTGTAGCTTCAATTTTAAAATGCCGCGGACCACTCAACGCTTTGATAAATTTCGTGGTGACTTTCTTTCTAGGCTCGATTTCCGCCGGAGGAGCGCGGGCTGATTCCCCGAACAGCGGCTGGTAATCGAGCCTACTTTCTTTCCGGATCTCCTGAAGAAAGGGATGCGTGTACTAGCTATAGACGTCATGCAAAGTGTAAAACAAACAAATTTAATTGCAAGACTAATACGACAGTAATGAAGATAGGCAGGCTCCTACTCTGGCCCTGTAGAAGAGCAGTGCTGCTAGTCGAAATATTGGCTATTAAAAAGCCTGCGTATCTTCACTTCCGTACGTAGTACTAGATATTTTTTTTTTCCAATTTTAATATATTTGCACATTTGTGCATTTTGCACATTTCAGATCTGTTTCATTTCACTCTCTTATTCTTATTTACTGCCTGTTATAGTCACTCCCCCCCCCCCCCCCCCCCCGTAACAATTGCTGCGCGGTTTTTTTTTTTTTTTTATTCAGTTGCTTCACACCACATACAATAAAAAAGAAAAAACAAAAAAAGATTGTAGAAACTCTCATAGTACTTTCCCACTTGCACTATACTTACAATTAAACTAACAAGACTAAAGACAAGAAAAATAATTACGACGTGTAGTATATGAAATGATTCATATATGAACTGCGGATATATATGAAGGTGATATGTGATCTTCGCAGTGAATTTCCAATTTAAGCAATTGGAATGAAGAAGCCTGAAAAAAATCAGGGCCCTGATTTTTTTTTTTTTCAGGCTTCTTCATTCCAATTGCTTAAATTGGAAATTCACTGCGAAGATCACATATCACCTTCATATATATCCGCAGTTCATATATGAATCATTTCATATACTACACGTCATTTCACTCCTTTCACGGGAAAATAAGAACTCACAATTGACCTCGCTCCCAATGTGTGGCATCATAGCTCAGTTGGTAGAGCATCGCACCGGTATCGCGGAGGTCACGGGTTCGAATCCCGTTGAAGCCCTGATTTTTTTCAGGCTTCTTCATTCCAATTGCTTAAATTGGAAATTCACTGCGAAGATCACATATCACCTTCAAAAATAATTACAACGCTCATAGTACTTTCCTGTTTACACTGTACTTACAAATAAACGAACAATACTAACGACAAGAAAAAGCAATTACAACACTAACGACTGCAATCACTATTTTCGCACTTATTTACTACTTACTGCTGGTTTACATTTTATTAAAGATTAATTTGTGTTTTACATTTAGCTTTCTCAATTTGAAGTTTGCTTTTAAGGACAGCGAGGAAGGCTTCGAAATAGTACTGTTCTTCTTCCCTTGAAGCGGAGTAGATATAATACTTGGCGATTATTAAGCAGAGGTCTAAACCAAATTGTTGGCTAAAGTTGTTTGTGAAACCGTAGATTATGGTTTTATCATTCAAATCAATGGAGACGTCATTTTTAACATTCCACCAGTTAGAAAAGCTTTGCCAGAAAGCTTGTACATCTGGGCGAGACACAAAAAGATGCTGTAAAGTTTGTTTTTGATCGCAGAGATGGCACTTGTCATGTTCAATAATTTTATCTCTGAAAAGAGTTGGGTTGGTTGGCAGGATGTGATGTATAATTTTGAATTGGAATATAGCGAACTTAATATCTTTGGTAACTTTAAAAGGAATAATATAGATAGTATCTATAGTTTTGCTATCGAAGTTGGCTTGCAACATTCTTTGTTCCGCAGTAGGAGGTATAAATTTCAGGCCGACTAGAAATCTAGAAGCTAATTTACATGTAAGTTTGTTTAAAGAAATATTCTCTGCATATTCAGATCCAGTGTGAGCACTTGGATTAAATTCCTTCAACAAACGAATCCAATTTTTAGGGATGGCGTTGCATAGGTCATAATAAGTAAGAAAGTTAGTTTTGATTGCGAACTTGCGTAAAGTCATCGAATGTCAAGAAGTTGTTTTCACAGAAAATGTCTCTGACTCTGGTCACTCCTGCTGTATGCCAACTATGGTAATAGATAGAAAGGTCTTGGATTTTAATAAACCGGTTATTCCACAGGATTTCATTCAGTATTTGTTCTTTGTTTTCGGGTGTGTGTTGGTTTATAATTTGCCAAGTGCTCAAGGCGTCTTTGTAAAATTGGATAGGTAAGTCTAGTTTAGATATTTTAAATCGTAGTTGCATTCAAGTAAGAATTTACCTCCTACCTACCTTAAAAGTGTAAGAGGTATATGGCTCCAACTAGCATTATCACTGCTTTCGTATAGCCTTCTAATCCAAGTGACCTTCAAGGCATTGTTTATTATTTCGAAATCCGGAAAATCTAAACTCCCTTTAAATTTCGGACCAATCATCGTCGTGTGTTTGATTTTAGGTTTGTTGTTCCAAACAAACCGAGAGATGGTAGTTTGAACTGAAGATACAAATTCCCGGGGAGTAGCGAGTACTGATGTATTGCAGCGCGGTTGCAAGATAAAGTGTCAGTACAACCTCTGCCTGTAATGGGCGTTATCAAAACCAGGATCGGACCGGATTGGACCGGATTAAACAAAACCTAGACTGGATGTGATCCGACTGACAAAACCCAGATCGGATCAAGAAAAATCCATAAATTCGCGCCAAAATAGCCACGTGATATCTGTAATCGAATATGGCACAGAAAGAAGTAAGGAGACGTTCGCTGTGTGTTTCTTTTTCGTCAGTATTATCTTCGTAAGAAGTTTTGTTATTCAGTGATCCTGCTTATGATTTTCTTTCCTAGAGGGAAAGATCAAGAAGGAAGGGCGAGATACGAACAGGAAAAGTGCATTAGCAGTAAAAACCGATAAAAGCCAAGCCGACAATCCTATCCAAAAGCTTGATACGGAACACGAATTTGCAAGGACCACCGTGGCGAAATAGAAGTACCGGATCCTCTAACTGTAGAGGATCTAATCAGCTGTAACTGATCAACATGTATCTTCGAATTCTTAGAATAATTATTGTAATTATCTCTTCTAGTTCCAGTTGTCTCACATCCTCATGTACAGCCCTCAAAGCACTAAAAAACACCCTGAATTTAGTTTTAGTTCATAATCTTTTTGAACTTAGATATTCACTTTTGGAATAATACCAACACGGTCTGATTACGAGGTGCGGTTACCTTAGATGTACATCCCGATTTGATTATTTGTAAAACTTTTTTACGCGGTTTCAAGTTGGGTAGCCTTGGCGCCATAAACCAACAGGTGGAGAAAAACAGTTGCTGATGGTCTGAGTCTGGAGAACTTGTCTGGATTTTCGCCGGTTTTACATTTTCGATTAGCGATCACGTGACTATTTTGGCGGGAATTTATGGCGATCCGACTTTTTCGAATCCGATCCAGGTTTTGTCAGTCGGATCACATCCGGTCCGGGTTTTGTGAATCCGGTCCGATCCGATCCGGTCCGATCCGGCCTGGTTTTGTTAACGCCCGCCTGCAATCCATGACGTGCAGTCAGCCATCATTTCACAGAAAGCATTTTTAGCACCTACACTCGTGAACTGAAAGTTGTTTACCACGGAAAGGCTGTCAGAAGAGATAAAGGTACGTTCATTGATTTGCAATGCGACTATCGTGTAGACAATGGAAATCACATACTCGCAGTATTTCGAGATAGAGAGCTTAAGTAACTTCCAAGTTAAAACGTGAGTTGTACTGCAATGAAACGTGACTGGCTCAACTGAACAACTTGAGTTGGAACTCTTTATCTCCAGTCCACACGCTGGTTTGTAGTTCGTTGTGTAAGTCATTCAGGCCCCACGGTAAAATAAATAATTAATTTGCACTGGTATTTATGCCGACTAGGATCTTGGGGTTAGCCATGACCAAAGCCATTGCTATCAAACCAACTCGCTAGGAACCAATTGTAGACCCTTTTGATCGATCTCCCTACATTATTATCGTTATGCATCATAGACATGAACAAATGAATGAAATTTCGACGCTTATCACATGCACATGAAATCGAACGGCCTTGACCTTTCGAGTTCATAGCGTTTGTTTGGATATGTTGCAGTCGAAGGAAATGATAGAGTGAAAGTTTCTTGTACAAGTTAATTGCAATCAGTTAAAGATGAAGATGTTCAGCGTTATCGAGGAGCAGGATCAGAGTACAGGATGTTGGGAATTGCTCTGGGCAGCATACGATAAAGGAAGGTTAAAGAAAGCGTTTCGAATGTCAAAACATTTTAAAGAGCATTCTACCCGATATTGAGAAAGACACTCACCGTGACAGTAAGGGACCGGTCATTATTTATCGCCTGGCGGGGGGGGGGGGGGGGGATTTTTGTTGCTACACCGGAGCATTCACCTGATCCCCCCATAAAGTATATAGCATTTAAATGATCCCCCCTCGTTGGTGGTGGAAGTTTTCATGATCCTTCCCCCCCCCCCCCCCCCCCCCCCCACTTCCTTTCCAACCACCGTAAATCCTCTAATCCATTGCAGGCGCGTATGGCTCTAAGAACAAAGTGTAAGTACTGCTTGGCCACTTTAAATCACTGTAAACTGTAACCGAAGCCTTGAATTCAGCAGCCGATTTGTTCATCGACAGCAAGCGAAAGGTTCTGTTTATATACAAAAGACCACATCCCGAAACTGCTCGCAAGTGATGAACTGTTTTAAGAGATGTTTTCAGAAAGCTCAAGAGCGAGTAAAGGCGCTCTACGAAAACGTTTAGAAAGCCTCAAAGAAGCTGAAAAAAACTCTAATGAGCCTGACGAGGACGTTTCCATCTCGCATGGGGAAAGATCAACAATCGTGAAAAGAAAGGAAGGTGAAAAAAACAGTGAGAAAAGAGAGAGCATATATGCTTCTAGAAAAACTTGCCTCCAGAGGGGAAACTTAAGAGGTTTTTGATTCAATCAAAACGAAAATTAGTTTAACAAGCGTCGCAACCACCAATGCTGACTTTACCGGGAAGTTAGTCCGGCGTCTTTATCTGATCCTTATGTTAAGGCTACTGGAAAATAGAGTTTTTCAGAAACACAAACTTAGCCGTAATATGGAGGTGGTAGTTGCCAGTCTAAACGAAAAAAAAAATGGTGAAGGGGTCAAGCTCGGGTGAGGATTCTGTCGATGAATCTGACGAGAAGGCCGTCCAACAGTCAGTGGAGGGGGCAGTACGACACTTTTTTGGATATATGTATACTTTTCCCCGTTGCTGTTGTTGTTGTTTTTAATAATACCGCACCGTTCGGTGAACGAACGCTTTCATAGACATGATAGACTCTTATTAAAATGACTCTTTAGAGAATTTGAAACATGGAACTTTAACATTTGAAAAATATATAGAACTTTACCAATTTCAAGCCAATGCACAACCGATGATTATTTTTTTATAAGATCGTGCCTGAATAAGAGAGGAAGCCAAACATAAAATAGCATATTTTCGTCAAAAGGAGGCGATCAATCAGGACACTGTTATGTTATTTACAGCGATCCCGTCGCCACCTGAAATTCTCATTTTTTTTTCTGGTCCCCCCTTAATGCCTGCCAATTACGGCTGATCCCCCCCTTTCGTTCTTCAGAAAACCATGTGATTCCCCCAAAAATCCTCCGCTCCCCCCCCCCCCCCCCCCCCCCAGGCGATAAATAATGACCGGTCCCTAATAATCGTATATCCAGGCTAGGCAAGGGTGATTACTTGTATACTTTTGCTGAATTAAATATCTTGTTTTCCTATCGCAAGTACTACAGGAAGGGTACAAAGGTTTCCTCCATGACGACATAAATTTACTTCGACATCACTTCGACAGTGCAAAAAAAAAAAAACGCCTGAAAGCCGAGCAAAAAAAGCGTGTGCGCATGCGGCATGAACAAAATTTACCACGGGCTCATTGCCGATACATTATAATTTGTTTGCGATACATTAAAATAATGTATGCATTTAATTCGATGCGTCTGTTGTGCGATGTCTAAACTGAAGACACGCTATCGATATTGTATCCGTCCTACTAACACGGATACAACGTCTTGCACGAATTTAATTTACCACACGAATCTAATTCGACTCATACGTCGCACAATCGTCGAATTTAATTGCTAGATGGTCCTTGAATTAATTTCGTCCCAATTAAATTCGACGATTGTGCGACGTATAAACAGGGCCTAATTTTCGCGATTTCAAACAAAACTCGCGAAATTTAATACGCGCAAAAAAACATAACGCGAAATTTAAACTCACGAAAACTAACACCATATTATCGGGAGCCTACGGCGCCTCATATTATATAACAAAGCAATAAGAATTTTAATTAAATGCTTCGAACTGATCTACCTCGCGAACATCTTTCCGTCTCATTTTTGACTAGCACCCTTGCTCTGAATCACTGTTTTCTCCAGCTTGTAAATCGGCCAAAACATTTTTAGTACAGTCATCAAAGTTTCCATTTGCAAGCTCCTTGTAGTTACATTCTGAAACATACCTTTGTATCTTTCCAGTAGTTCCTTAGTCTTTGACGCGACGAGTGATCCATTTCAACAATGACTTAACATAAAATTTCAAGACCACTCTGTGCAATGTTTAAGCAAATGAAACACTAACAGAATCACCAAATTTAATCGGCACTTTTGCTCTAATTTTTCTTGCAATCGCGTGACTTCAGTTTTCGTGAAATTTTAGTACGCGCGAAAATTAGTAAGAACTTAACTAAGGTATTAGTTGGACCTTGATCTGTCTGTTTAAGTTTTTAAGCACATGTTTGAGGTTTCGTGAAACACGCTCAATATAATTCAGTTTGTAACGCTAGAACTTCGTCATGAAATGGAATTGTGAAATCGTACAATAACGCCGGTCTGACGTTTTTTGAAAAAAATGCAATTGTTGGACACAAATAAAAATTTACATGAGGGGGGTATAGGGGTTTGCGGTTTTGGCCAATTTTGCATGCGGTATTTCGGTAATTTTGATCTTGAATTGCGGTATTGCGGTATTCTTCAAACCTGCGGGATGCGTTTTCTTGGCGTTTTGGACGATGATAGTTGATATAAAAACGTATCATTCACTTTCTTCCGACCATTTTTAGCCGTTTCTGGTCGTTTCGGGAGCAACCTGAAACAGCCTTATTTTATCACGCATTTTAATCTACAATTTGACTATTTTAACAACCAGTTTAAAACCGGGTCATTGTTTCCACGGTCCCACCGCTCGTTATTGCCTCTATTTTTGCCCTCGCGTCAATGAATTCGCCAGCTATATGAAATTGCGATATTTGCCGATTTTTTGCGGTAATGCGGTGTTCAGCAACCCCCAATGTCCCCCTCTTACATGCATTTGAAAGCGCTTCTTTACTGTTAAATGTTGTTACTTAATTGAGTGTCGAATGCTTGGAATTTCAAAATAATCTTTAATCATACGTTACATCACATGATGTTCACATGGGCTCCGCCCCCGTAACATTTGCAGCGCGGTTGCAAGATTAAGTGTCAGTGCAACCTCTGCCTGCCATCCATGACGTGCAGTCAGTCATCATTTCACAGAAAACATTTTTGGATATTAGCACCTACACTCGTGAACTGAAAGTTGTTTACCACGGAAAGGCTGTCAGAAGAGAGAAAGGTAGGTTCATTGATTTGCAAAGCGACTACCGTGTTGACAATGGAAATCACATACTCACAGTATTTCGAGATAGAGGGCTTTAAGTCAATTGCAAGTTAAAACGTGAGTTGTACTGAAAACTGACTGGCTCAACTGAACAACTGGAGCTGGAACTCTTTATCTCCAGTCCACACGCTGGTTTGTAGTTCGTTGTGTAAGTCATTCAGGCCCCACGGTAAAATAAATAATTAAGTTGCACTGGTATTCATGCCGATTTAATATCGGGAGCCTCATATTATATAACAAAGCAATAAGAATTTTAATTAAATGTTAGGAACTGATCTACCTTGCGAACATCTTTCCGTCTTATTTTTGACTAGCGCCCTTGCTCTGAATCACTGTTTTTTCCAGCTTGTAAATCGGCCAAAACATTTTTAGTACAGTTATCAAAGTTTCCATTTGCAAGCTCCTTGTAGTTACATTCTGAAACATACCTTTGTATCTTTCCAGTAGTTCCTTAGTCTTTGACGCGACGAGTGATCCATTTCAACAATGACTTAACATAAAATTTCAAGACCACTCTGTGCAATGTTTAAGCAAATGAAACACTAACAGAATCACCAAATTTAATCGGCACTTTTGCTCTAATTTTTCTTGCAATCGCGTGACTTCAGTTTTCGTGAAATTTTAGTACGCGCGAAAATTAGTAAGAACTTAACTAAGGTATTAGTTGGACCTTGATCTGTCTGTTAAATTTTTAAGCACATGTTTGAGGTTTCGTGAAACACGCTCAATATATTTCAGTTTGTAACGCTAGAACTTCGTCATGAAATGGAATTGTGTAACCATGCAATAACGCCGGTCTGATGTTTTTTTAAAAAATACAATTGTTGGACACAAATAAAAATTTACATGCATTTGAAAACGCTTCATTACTGTCAAATGTCGTTGCTTGAGTGTCGAATGCTTGGAATTTTAAAATAATCTGTAATTGCAGATGAGCTTATAAGATAATGGTCGAATGGGCGAAGTAGTAGCTAAGCACTCTTTCTGGGATTGGGGGCAACAGATTCCAGATTGAAGGTAAAAGAGGGGATCCTTGCCCTATTACAGATTTTGCACACTATTTCAGATCTGTTTATTTCACTCTCTTATTTTTATTCACTGTCTCTAGTCACTTCACTGTCTTTTAGTTATTTATTCACGCCAAATCATACGTTACATCGCATGATGTTCACATGGGCTCCGCCCCCGTAACAATTGCAGCGCGGTTGCAAGATTAAGTGTCAGTACAACCTCTGCCTGCCATCCATGACGTGCAGTCAGCCATCATTTCACAGAAAGCATTTTTAGCACCTACACTCGTGAACTGAAAGTTGTTTACCACGTTAAGGCTGTCAGAAGAGATAAAGGTACGTTCACTGATTTGCAAAGCGACTACTTTGTTGACAATGGAAATCACATACTTATCGTATTTCGAAATAGAGAGTTTTAAGTTAATTCTAAGTTAAAGCGTGAGTTGTACTGCAATGAAAAGTGACTGTCTCAACTTAACAACTGGAGTTCAAACTACCCTTTATCCTCATTTCACACGCTGGTTTGTAGTTTCGTTGTGTAAGTCATTTGAACACGCCCCACCGTAAAATGACCTAAAAGATAAGTTGAACTGGAATTTATGCGTTAGCCATACCTAAAGCCATTGCTAGCTTAGTTCGGACTCGCTAGCAACCAATTGTAGACCCTTTTCATCAAATTCCCAGCGTAATCAAAGTTAAGCATCATCATAGACATGAATAAATGATAAAATTTCAGACTCTTGTCACATGAAATCGAATTTCTTGACCTTTCGAGTTCGTAAAGTTTGTTTGGATAGGTTATATAGTCAAAGGAACATGTGTGATAGTGCAAGGGACTTGCAGCTTGAGGACCAAACGGGAATGGATAGAAGACAAAGGCTGATTTGTTAGACCTTAATCTATTTAAGTTTAACTTAGATTAAGCGAAGCCTAAAAGCGGAGCTACCCAATTAGTTTTTAACGACCATATATGTTTTTCCATTAATATTTTCAGAATTTTTGTTACGAGAAAGGTGTCGATTAACGCGAAGTTGTAGTGTCTATTTTTGGTGTGTTTATTGGTAAGAGTTTGTCATTGACAGCGCTGTGTTAAGATGGGTTCCTCGCGCACGCTTTAAGTCGTCGGATTTCAAACACTCCAGCATTTAAAGTCTAATCTGATTTTAAATTTTAAATGTTGTTTTACATGCTAAAATGTTCTTAAGTAGGTGTTTGTAATAAACTTGTCTGACCTTGTCTATTGCCTATTCAATATATCTTAACGGCACTTGCATGAAAAGAACGATTTTTTTAAATTAAGTATTACAATCGCCTGGTCATTCGCTATTCTAGTTTTATAATTTAATCCGTGCAGTCATCAGGACAGAAATGTCAAAGACAGAGCTAGTTGTTTTAATTGCATGTCATTGAGTAGCACTGGAGGTCCCAGTTGTTAAAACGGTGGGTTTCCACCCTGTAAGCCAGTATTACGTTGATAAGTGTTCATAAAACAAAGCCTATTCCAATCCACTGGATAGTGATTTAGCTGGTGGATAGCATTACTAACTGACAACAGGGGTCAGGCTAGCACAAAACGCAAACTTTCAAGACTCTCAATCATCGTTACACTGCAGAATTTGAAGAATTTGGTCATCAATATGGTAAACGATTGACAACTAGTAAGCAGTTCTCAATGAGAAGTGAGGTGCTGCCATAACTTCATTTTAAATGTATATAAATATTGTCTGATGGTCAATGAGATAAACAAAAGTTGCAGATAAAGTATACCTGTGAATCATCAAAATTCCTTCGCATCTCAATGAAAACAACTCGTATTAAGTTCCAAAATAGAACGAACAATCCTGCTTTATATAGTAACTCAACAGATTCCATCCAACATCCACCAATGACCACCTGGATTTCAATTCCTCCGTATGCTTCTGGGCCGGGTTGTTTGAAAGCTGATTAACATTAACCCAGTATTAAAAGTTGATCGAGAGTTCAATTTCTCTTAGATAAAAGTGTTTAAACTGCTTATGTTTTGTGAAGATTGAGATAGGCCGACGTCAAAAATAGAGGACAGGAAATATAGAAAGAACACCTCATTGAAAGGCGTCCGGTCAAATGTAATGAGAGCTGTCCTGCTTCATCGCTCTTTAGGTCTAAAACGACCTCGGTGTCCCCTTTTGAGCTCCAAAAATGTGTTTCTTGTTTGCAAGAGGAGATAAACATCGTCCTGAATTCAGAGTTCGAGACGCCATTATACTTTCCTTCAAAGTTTCATATAAGCAAGCCGCTGATTGGACAACCTTTGCTCCTTGTCAGGAGCCCAAAGGAGCGAAGGCTTTTCTTACCAGGGTTAGCATATACCTTTTCTGTGTGCCAGGTACAGGAGTGAAAACCCAACTATGTCTCAACCAAAACGCGTATGTGTGATTGGTGCTGGTCCCAGTGGCATGTCAGTGTTGTACCACTTCTATCAGCTAAAAGCAAAAGGAAAAGAAATTCCAGAAATTGTGTGCTTTGACAAGCAATCTGACTGGGGTGGACTTTGGAAATACTCCTGGGAGACTGGTAAGTAGTTTTCAGTAAAATGAGGTATTTTGTTGTTGTCCTGCTTCATATAAGCAACGAAATATGAAGGTGTACCCATAACTCCCGTATATGGGGGTGAACAAAACAGTATCCCTGCTTTTCGTTTGCAATAAGATTGGTATTAGAAATAAACAAGAGGAACGAGGGATAAGCTGTTGTTTTTTCTGCGACGAATACTGCGGTTTCACTTGTCGGCGAAGCACGTTTCCGTTTCGTACGGTCGGTGCCATTTTAGCGACACTTAGAAATTTTTTCACAGTCATCAAATTTTTTTTTCTACTAAAAGGAAAAATGAGGATTGAACGTCAGCACCCAGAATCGAACCTGGAACCTCTGGCATGCTAGCATCAATCTCTCACCACTACACGACCACGTTGATCCGCCAAATTCCCGAAAAATTTAAACATATAAGGTGACTTTCTTACTGTTACATCTATAATAGATGACCCTATCCCTATCCCTAACCTAAGCGTGAATCTAACTTAGATTTAATAATCGTCTTCTCTAAGCCTAATTTCATCTAATAATCAAAGCACAGTTTCGACCTTATCCAGGCGTAAACTAGAGCAGATATGGCACTCTCCATTCCGAAAAGCTTGGTTACCAATGATGGCATCGACCGTTTACGAAACGGAAATGAGCGTCGGCGAAAGCCAATCGCACAAAAAATATGAATTAATTAAGAGAGAAAATTGGTTTGTCCCATTCTGTCGTTCAAACCCGAAGTAAGACACAAACCAGCCAGCTAATATGCCTAATGTACTTCTGCAAACATTTATTCATTAACCTTACTGTTACTTATTTTCGCGGGAGCTTAATATCGCGAAAATGAAACGGGCATATTTCGCGGGACTTAATTTTTGCGTTTTGGCTAAAAAATACGTTTAAAACATAAAAAATACAATAAAAAAACGTTAAAAATAAATTTTCGCCGGTCTTCAATTTCGTGAATTTTTTTACATCGCGAAAATTAAGTCCCGCAAAAACAAGTAACAATAAAGTAATTTATTAAAACCAAAATGGATATTTTTTTTAAGGTATCGATCAACATGGCGAACCTGTACACGGAAGTTTGTACCGGGGCTTGTGGTCTAATGGTCCTAAGGAATGTTTAGAGTTTCCGGACTACACTTTTGAAGATCATTTCAAAAAACCAGTGCCATCTTACCCTCCCAGGGAGGTATTGCATGATTATCTGAAAGGTCAGTATTTTTACAGTAGTTTTCCACGTTACAATGCCACGGTTCTGGTTTTAGCCTGCTTTCATCGGAATAGGAGACACTTATTCTGACGGAACGTTAGCTTCAATCAACAATGACAATGTTCTTCGTTATTTAAAGGAGGTATATCACAACATTCTAAGTGGCTTTTCTCCGTTGTACAAAATAACTTTAAATTTAAAGAAAACCTCAAAATAATAGTTTGCAAGGTAGAAAACCACCTGAGAGGTAAGTGTGGTTAATATTGACGAGATTAAAATGGATTCTAACAAATGAAACGGATCGGTGATCTCTTGGGCGAGGGTTCAAAGAACGTATGGCGAGATCTATTTTCTTTTAAGGCAGTAAGCAACAAGCAAGTTGATGAGACTTAACAACTTATGTTGTCGTTAACTGCTAAGCAGAGTTTCTCTTTCTCAGGTCGTTGGACCAAAGGTGATCTCCGTCCTTGGATTCGCTTCAACCATGTTGTCCGTCAGGTGACCTACAATGATTCCACTGACGACTTTTCAGTAGTTGCGAAAAATTTTGACGAGGACCGAGACCTACCCGCCCAGAAGTTTGACTACCTTATTGTGGCAACTGGGCACTTTTCTGTCCCAAATGTACCTTCTTTTCCTGGAATAGATCAATTCCCCGGCCGGATCATGCATTCCCACGAATTCCGGTATGCCAATCAGTTCAAGGACCAGAAACTTCTCCTTGTTGGCTCCAGCTTCTCCGCGGATGACATCGCCATTCAAACCTTCAAGTATGGCGCTAAGAAGATCATAGTCACACACAAGGGGAATCCAATGGGTCTCAAGTGGCCCCCTGAGATAACAGAGAAACCATTGCTGACCAAGATCGAAGGCAGCACCGTCCATTTCAAAGATGGCTCCAAAGACGACGTGGATGCCATCATTCTGTGCACGGGGTACCTCTTCTACTTCCCCTTCCTTGAAGAACGACTGCGTCTGAAGACGGCCAATGTCTTTTACCCTCCGGGTCTCTACAAGGGCGCCCTCTTGACCCAGGCTGGAAACAACAAGGTGTTGTACATTGGGATGCAGAACCAGTACTACTCCTATACCATGTTTGACGCACAAGCGAAATGGGCCGTGAATTACATCACTGGAGAAATTAAACTTCCGGATAGCGAAACCATGGAAAAGGATATCAAAAAATGGATTGCAAGGTAATTATATCTCAGGTTTGTCACAAATACTCAGGTAGTTTAATTTTCTTCAATTTGGAGATAGTTATGTTCATCGCAAAACATGTTTTAATTGTCATAATATTGATCATCGTGCGCTATGATTCAGCGGATAAATCACTATTCAGTGGAAAACGTAGTTTGTTTTGTTAATACGTATCCGCTGGGTATCAATGTATCCGTTGGATAACGTTATCCACCCTTTGAACAACCACGTCCAGAACGAGAGCTTCAGGTCTGGGTCGTCCTTAAGCCAGGCAATTTACTCTCGCAGGAGTTCTTTCACCCTGGGCCCAGTTGTTCAGATGATTTACCCACCGGATAAATCACTATGATCCAGTAGATAAGTGTTGGTAGAACAAACTACGCTATATCCACTGGATAGTGATTTATCCGGTGGATAGAGTTATCTTATCCACCCTTTGAACAACCCAGGCCAGGAGTATAAATTGATACGGCTTATTGTGGGGGCAACTTGACACAATGGCATCCATCCAGGTAGCCTCCTACGTAGACGTTCTTTTAGCTCGTCACGCAAGGCTTTCCTTCCAAGCGCTGGGGAGGAAAGATTGCGTGACGAGCCACAGGAGGCTACCATCCAGGGAGAGAAGCAACTCACCGCCCGGACGTAACCATCCACCGTTCTCTCAACTTCACTTACTGTTTTTCGTTCCAGAATGAAGGAACTGAAAGGCCATGACGATCAAATCGATTTCCAGACTGATTACCTAGTTGACATCGCCAAGGCAGCGAATTACGGTTATGACTTGGGCGCCGCCGAACAATTTCACCTTTGGTGGAAACACAAGCAGGATAACATCTTTACATACCGGGATCAATGCTACATAAGCAATTTCACTGGGAACAAGTCTCCAAGTCATCACACTACATGGATTAAAGCTTTCGATGATTCCTTGGAGTGTTTCCTCGACACCAAGCAGCAATAAACGACAACTGTCAACTAGTATACTAGTACTTACATCCGAGGAACTGAGGCGATTTTTGCATTTGATTTGAATTAGGCTCCGAACATTAGCAAAATTAAGTTAGTTAGAAATTCAGATACCATTTATAGTAACTTTCTATATTAAAGGGACACTGTATGCGTAATAGCATTTTGTTAACCAAGCATGACTCAGTTTTCACACCCATGTCGGAGACTTCGTGTTTCGTGCGTGTTTCTTCGTGGTTTTTATAAGTCTAGACATCATGTCAAGAGACAATGGACATTTAGTCACAGACTTTGATTAACCCTTTTCTGATTATCACCTAGCAACGACCAATCACATTGTCTAATGAAACAGTATAAAGAGAAACATTTATTTCATGCATTCAGAGTAGCCATTACACACCCGTTGTAACAGTGAAAGCTAAGAGAAGAGATTAAAACGTGTGTTAAAAACCCAAACGACTTTATTGATTGGGGCCTAGTTAGATCACCGAGTGACTAACCCTAGTGAACGGGGCTAAGTTTGCGAAACTCAGTGAAAAGTTTGAGTAAGGTAAAGGTAAGGTAAGGTAATTTATTTTACGTCAAAAGCACGGGGAGTGGTTGCCCAAGTCTCCCGAGCCAGAGGCTCATGATAAAAGTGTTTGACATACACGTTCAAAAGTGTTTGACATACACGTTCAAAGTTCTTGAATTCCATGGTGTAGCCATTATCCCGTAGCGGGAGCGAGTGAGAGGCGGCTGTATTCGCAGGCTACCCCATTAGTGATATAAATAACAAATAAAAAGGATTAGTCAAATAAAACAAAGCGATAGAGCTACGCATGTTTTACTGAATGAGTTCTATTTGAGATTTAGACTTTCAGGGCAAGTTCAACTGCCTGAGGGCCCATAGATGGTAAAGACACATAAAGGTTTTCAATCTAGTTGAAAATAATAGAATCAATCAAGAGAGTATGAAGTACTCTCTTAAAGCAATATAATCAGCCGATGCTGAGGTCGACGACGTTTAATTGGGAGATTGTTTGGCTGCATGAATGGCAAAACAGTGTTGAAAGCCTGGGCCGTAGGCAGGATTTTGCTTGCGTCTAGGGAGGATCTGGGGGTATATTTCTCCGGGAAATTTTTAAAAAATCAAGTTCTTGAAATCCACTTTCCTGCATTCTGAGAGTCATTTTAACCCTCCCTCTCAGATTAAGCGGACCTCTGCGGCGCGTGAGGGGGTGCGGACGCACCCATCGCACCCCCCCCCCCCCCCTTCCTGCGGTCCCGAAAGCGCAGCTGTTTTTTCACCATAGAAATATTTGTTCGACTTCTCCCGTTCCAGACGACAATGAAGCTGCCGCCGCCCTAAAATATGAAGTTGACAAACACACAGCCACGCTGGAAATTCTTATTTAGTTTTTGGTTGTTTTGCCTTGGTTGAGAAAGAAACCATTCATTCAATAACGCATGACATGCAAATAAGTATCGTAAAATTCTAAAAACAAGCCTGCGCCCCCCAAAAAGAAATAAATAAAAATATATTTCTAATGCCGACGATAGTTCAATTACACAAGGAGACATTACATGGGTTTCAAATCACTATAATCGACGGAATTTTCATTGCACGCATAAAAACGCTACAACTTTGTTATGGAATGGCATTGTGAAACGAAACAGTAACGGCTTATGCTTTTTTTTAAAAATGCAAAATTTAGGCCTGGTTAAAACGTGACATTTTACATGCGCCGAATCAAATTGCCGAATTGAGTGCATGTTAAATGCGACGTCGTTTAAAACAATATTCGACTGTTCCAGTTTCATTGCCGTTCTTTGCGGAACAACAACGTGAAATTAAATGACCAGAGTTTGCGTATTGTGAACCACGACGGATAATTTTGGGTTTTTATATTTGGAATTGAACGCTCAGCAATCATAGCAGAGGTCATAGCAGGTCATGACAATGCCCCTAGCCCTGAATAACAATAGATTGGTACTGTTTACAGCGGACAAATGAAGATAGAGGTTCCAGGAGGGGGACATTGGGGTTTGCGGTATTGCGGTATTGGCCAATTTTTCATGCGGTATTTCGGTAATTTTAATCTTGAATTGCGGTATTGCGGTATTCTCGAAACCTGCGGGATGCGTTTTCTTTACGTTTTGGTCGACGATTTTCGGTACAAAAACGTATCCTTCATTTTTTAACGAGTATTTTTTGCCGTTTCTGAAGCAATCTGAAACAGCCTTGTTTTGTCACACATTTTAATCCACAAATTAACTGTTTTAACAACCCGTTTAAGGCCGTGCCATTGTTTCCACGGTCCTACAGCTTGTTTTTGCCTCTATTTTTGCCCTCGCGTCAACGAATCTACCAGCTATACAGGCTTACTATAAAATTGCGGTAGTTTCCGATTTTTTTTGCGGTATTGCGGTATTTGTCGAATTTTTTTGCAGTAATGCGGTGTTCAGCAACCCCCAATGTCCCCCTCTTCCAGAGAGGTAGTGTCTTACTGATCAAATGCGACGTTTAAAACCAAATGCCGAATTTTTTTAATTCGAGTCGACTCGAATTAGTATTGTATTCGGCTCATGTAAAATGCGACTTTTAAACCGGCCTTATATTATACAAAAGCTGGACGCAAATAGCAATTTGCATGCATTCGAAAACGCTTCTTGACTGTTGAATGCCGTTTTTTGGCTGTCAAATGCTTGAAATTTCAAAATAATCTCTCATTGCAGAAGGGACTAAGATAATTTGTTGTGCAGGCGAAGTAGTAGCGCTCTTTCCTGACCTTTCTGGAATTGGGGACACAACAGATTCCAGTTTCATGCAGTTTGAAGGGATCCTTCACTGTAGTTTAGTTTTATGGCCGATTCGCACTAGCGGACAAGTTTTGAAATTTCGTGACATTTTTGAGGAAAAAGACATCTTCAAGAGAACAAAAGATAAAGTGAATACACTCTTTTTTTTTTTATAAGAACCTTTTATATAAGAACGTTGAGGCTGAAATTTGCCCAATTTTTAAGAACATGCTAAGAACATACCCCAGGCTGAGAGGCGGAGAACATCTTTATTTTGCCCATTTGTTTTAATTTTTTTGTCAAATGAGCAGTATAAACAAATGCAAAACTGTGGTCCAACAGGAATGCTTTTAAAAGGAATTTGTCCGCGGCACCAGATCACAGGGAGCAGGCCGCGCGAGCATGTCAAGAGCAACTTCATACTCCACATTCGGTGAACAATGCTGTTCCTGGTTTCGTCCGCATTGATTTAATGAAATACTATAGCACGGAACTTAAGAACGTCTTAAGAACATTTTCAGCCTCAAATCGTGAAAAAAATAAGAACGCTCAGCCTCGGCCCCAAAATTAGACGTTCTTATATATAAAAAAAAAGAGTGTAGTAGAATAGCTCTGCACGTGCTTCTGGCATCCTAGTACACTTCTCAGCCGCTTTATGCAAAGCATTTTTTAGCCGCTCTCAGTGCAAAGCAAAAACGCGTAATAACCGAATTCTAGCCTGCGTAGCAGTTGATTCCTCCTTTTACGGAGCGAGCGAACGAACGCGCGACCGAGCGAGCGAAAAAATGAGAGCGCAGGGGAGGGGTAACCAAATTCTGGCTTTTTGGGATGAATAAGTTTCCGACAAAACCACAGAAATTTGAAGAGTTGTGCATTGTGAAGGCATAACGAAAGTAGATTCGCCAAAACAACCGAATACTATAACTTTTTAACATTTCATTTTCAGCATTTTTGATTACATCTCTGATCACATCTTTGCATGATTACGCTGATACTGTATGAGGGAACAAGGGCAATGCTGTCCTAGCCTGCGAGCAGGCTCACCTTTGGGTTACTGGGTTACATGCGCTCGGCGAAGCCGCGTCACGCGAGTGGCGAAGCCACGAGAAAGTGAGTTTCTTGGCGCTTCCGCACCAGACTCCTGCCCGCCAGATCGCTTCGCTCGCAGATCACTCGAGCGTGTGACCCAAAGGTGAGCCTGCTCGCAGGCTAATGCTGTCCTGATGAACAAATTAAATGTCCTGCAAAACAAGACTACCAAAATTATTCTGGATGATTCAACTTCTCATGCTATAAACCTGGCCTCATTAAACGAGTTAATTTTGTTTCGTGTTCAGCCAACTTTGCAAAGTAAAGCATACGCAATCAATCAATCAATCAATCAATCAATCAATCAATCAATCAATCAATCAATCAATCAATCAATTAATCAATCAATCATAAAACGTTTTCTTTTCACAGCAACAAGAAAATTATTACCCTTTACAGCATTAGCCTCCTGCGCAGACGTCTTAGGGCTCGTCACGCGTTTTGACGTCTGCGCAGGAGGCTATTACAGCATCGGTTGTTCGAGAATTTTTATACGGAAATATTCAGCGGCCAGAAGGGGGTGAAGTGTAACTTCCCAAATACCTACACTGAGCCTACACTGTAACCATAATTTTCTGTATACAGTCAATTCTCTCTTAACGGACACCTCTATAAGACGGACACCTCTTAAAAACGGACACCTGGTGGACCCCTGGTGTTGGTCCCGTCCTTGTCGTTTTTCAGTATTTTACTGTAACTAAACTCCCTGTAAGACGGACACCGCTGGAAGACGGACAGCTGGAGCCGGTCCCGACACTGTCCGTCTTAGAGAGAGTTGACTGTAGTCCATTAGAATATTTACATACATACATACATACATACATACATACATACATACATACATACATACATACATACATACATACATACATACATACATACATACATACATACATACTTTATTTGAAAACAAAGGTCTATAAAGATGGCAGCCTAGGGCTGATGTGGACCTTTAAAACTTAATTACAGATAAAAAATAGAAAATAACTTATACAGTTCTTTATATTCTTTAAAATTTCATGACATTACTGAAATATACATAACATGATTATTTAAAAATTACCTAGAATACAAATACACATGCATAATAAAATTAAAAATATAATATAGAGTTGAATTGTTAGCCTTGTTACCTTACTTGTCCGCACGTATGAATGGCTCCTTAGTTATTTATTCACGCCAATCATATGGCATATGGAATGTCATTAATGTCTACATCTGGTCCGCCCCGGGTAACATTTGCAGCGCGGGTGCAAGATAAACTCACGGTAAAGTGTCCGTCAGTACAGGCTGCAGTCAGTCATCTATATACAGAGCAATTTTAGGACCTAAAACTCGTGAACTGAAAGTTGTTCACCCGGAAAGGCTGGAAGATCAGAAGAGATAAAGGTAAGTTCATTGATTTGCAATGCGACTATCGTGTAGACAATGGAAATCACATACTCGCAGTATTTCGAGATAGAGAGCTGTAAGTTATTCCAAGTTAAAACGTGAGTTGTACTGCACAGAAAAGTGACTTGCCCAACTGAATAGCTGGAGTTGGAACAACTCTTTATCTCCATTCCACACACAGGCACTGGATTCTAGTATCGCTGTGTGAGTCACGTTAGCCCCATGCGGTGATAAATAAGTTGCACTGGAATTTAGGTTGATTAGGCTCTTAGGGTTAGCCATGGGAACACGACCAAAGCCATGCTATCTTAGGCCCAGTTCAGACGTCGTGCTTCTGCCGTGCCGAACTAAATTCAGGAATTAAGTTCGACAAAAGCACGGCAGAAGTACGGCGTCTGAATCAAACTTAAAATTAAGTTCGGCAAAGCAATAAAGTTCGAGAAGCTCTGCTGTGCTACACGACTCTGGCACGGCAGTGATTCAAACGTCGCGCTTCTGCCGTGCCAAAGAAAATTCATAAATTATATTAAATGTATTTTGACGGGGGTAGTTACGGCGCCATTTTTGTTTGATCAACGCTGACTAATTGTTACGTGACTTCAGTAAGTCCTGAATTTGGCACGACGCCTGGATCAGAGTCGTGTTTGTGCCGTGTTACAGTCGAACCTATTACAATTAAGTTCGGCACGGCAGAAGCACCACGTCTGAACTGGGCCTTAGTTCGGACTCGCTGAGAAGCAATTGTAGACCCTTTCGATCGACGTCCCAGTTATGCATCATCATATAGTGTAGACCGTGAACAAGTGATAAGATTTCAGACGAGTGTCATGTGAAATCGAATTTCTTGACGTCCTTGGCCTTTCGAGTTCGTAAAGTTTGTTTGGTGTCTTTAGTGGAAGGGACTTTCACCTTGAGGACTTAATAAGTGCAAGATAAAGACTAATTTATCAGACCTCGATCCGTTGAAATTATAAGATCACCCCCGCAGCACAAGTTTGATGTTTTGCGGTTTCGTGAAACACGTTCAATAGAATACTGGCCTGCGCATGCAATCGATGATCGGAAAACCCATTGATCAATCAATAAAATTAGTTGATTAGTATCGCTTAGTATCCGTCAAACGACGATCAATCGACATCGGGGTTTGCTAAACACCGCATTACCGCCACAGAATCCGGAAAATACCGCAATTTTATAGCTGGCGAATTCGTTGAGGCAATAACGAGCAGTGGGACCAAGGAAACAATGACAAGGATTTAAACTGGTCGTTAAAACAGTCAAATTGTTCATTAAAATGTGTGATAAATAAGACTGTTTCAGGTTGCTTCCGAAACGACCAGAAACGGATAAAAATGGTCGAAAAAAGTGAAGGATACGTTTTTATACCAACTATCGTCGACCAAAATGCCAAGAAAACGCGTCCCGCAGATTTGGAGAATACCGCAATTCAAGATTAAAATTACTTAAATACCGCATGAAAAGTTGGCCAGTACCGCAATACCGCAAACCCCAATGCCCCCTCGATAACCACACAAAAACCGTTCATCGATTGCTATCGATTGCCACAGCAGCGTCGAACAGACGTCACGCACGCTACTTGTCCGATCTGCTGCTATTTTTAGGAGGCCCTGAGGACACTGAGGACGAAGTTGGGAAACAGATCCGGTCCAGTCATCTCAATGCAAAGTATATACCCCGTTGTACATGTTATTATGTCGACGCATACAAACTGAAGTCAATCCCGGCGTATCCAATGGATGACAATCGATATCAATCAATACCAATCGATATCAATTGATCGATTGATATTGATAATCGATGGCTAAGATTCGTGTGGTTATTGATTTCCAATAACAATCGATAGACTAATTGATATCGATTGGCAGCAGATTTCGTCAAGTTTCAAAATCTGGAAGCTGACAAAATAGGCGCTTAATTCTTTGTACGCCTAAATTGTTAACACATTTTATTTCAATGCTTCGAACGTTAACAGGAGACGATGCACCTTATATTTAGTAGAACCTTTTCTCGGACTTCTTGCGTCGACATAATAACGGGAAAGACAATGACGGGCAAATGGTAATTACGTTTCACAAGTTAGTGTTTTCATCCTCCTTGTTTGGAAGCTGTCATCGAATTTTGAATATGTCCCTCACGGAAATTAACAACGGATTGAAATGCTCTTTCATTTGCGAACACTGACCGTGCTTTTCTAAGGTCTCCGTTTAAGCTGTTCCTTGTTAAGCTATCCCGAGATCTAACGAAAGCTTTTCTTACCAGTGTTGGCATATACCATTTCTGTGTGCCACCTTGCCGTGGTGGGGGGGCTTGCGTGCTCCAGTGAGCCTGAGAGCTATGCTGGCTGGACCTCTCGGGGTCCTGTCAGGGTCACCCATGCCAGACAGGTCAAAGGTTAGGGGCCAGACAAAGAGCAATCTACCGGTCCTCCAGGTTTGGGGGTTTTGCACAGGGTTAACAACCCTGTCATATAAAAAGCCTTTGTTACGGAAACAGCAACGTGTAACTTACATGAATCATCTGTGCAGAACGAGCCTCCGGAATCCATGCCATGGGCAGCAGTGAATGCCGAGAGTGAAAACACCAGAAACTCTGCAGGTAATAGGATTCGAATGACTGACAGTGGCCAAAGCCGAAAGGAAGCCGCTGTCACGACAACGGGAGCCGTCAGCGCTAAAACAACTACACTGATTGGCTTTTGGAATGTGCGAACAATGTATGAGCAAGGTAGGATGGCGCAGGTCATTGCTGAAATGAAGCGTTACAAACTTGATATCTTAGGCATAAGTGAGAGTAGATGGACAAAATCTGGGAGAATGAAGACAACAACAGGAGAGACAGTTCTCTACTCTGGGAGAGAAGATGATCTACATCATGAAGGGGTTGCAATCATCATGAAGAAAGGGATGGAAAAGTACTTAATGGAGTGGAAGCCAGTAAACAGCAGGATTATTCAAGCACGATTTAAGGGCAGGCAGACTAACTTGTCCATCATACAATGCTATGCACCTACTAATGACAGCAACGACAGAGATAAAGAAGCCTTTTATGAGCAACTGCAAGCAACACTTGAGAACGTCCATTGTCGAGACCTCCTGCTAGTGATGGGTGATCTTAACGCCAAGGTGGGCTCAGACAATGTGAATTTTGAAAGGGTCATGGGAAGAGAAGGATGTGGAGTGCAGAATGATAATGGAGAGAGGCTGGTAGAATGGTGTGCATTCAACAACATGATCATTGGTGGAACTTTATTCCCGCATCGCAACATTCACAAACTCACCTGGATATCCCCAAATGGGCGGGATCAAAACCAAATAGACCATCTAATGGTTAACAGCATGTGGCGCCGCTCCCTGCTTGATGTAAGAGTAAGAAGAGGGGCTGATGCAGGCAGCGATCACCATCTTGTGACTGCAAAGTTGAGACTGAAACTGAGAGCAGCTGGACGAAACAAACATTGCATCCGTAGATATGACATCAGCAGATTACAAGATCAAAGGACTAAGAATGCTTTTGTCCTACAGCTGAGGAACAGATTCCAAGCTTTAAGTAACATAGACGAGCAAGACAATGAAGACGAAGACACTGTAAACCAACAGTGGAAGCAAGTCAGGAACATCTTTGATGAAGCAAGTAAAACCTGTCTGGGGATGCAAAAGACTAGAAAAAAGAAAGAATGGATTACACCAGACACGTGGCAGGTTATCGAGGAGAGACGCCAGCTGAAGAAGAAGATAAACGACAGCAGATCAGCCAGACTCCGAGAGAAGTATAGAGTGGCTTACACAGAAATCAACAAGCGTGTCAAGAGAAAGATCCGAACTGACAAAAGGGCATATATGGAAGAACTAGCAAAAGAAGCAGAGGAAGCGGCGCAAAAGGGAGAGCAGAAGAATGTCTATAAAGTCACTAAACTGATCTGTGGAAAATATAATGGCATCAGAAATGTCCCCATACGAGATAAACAAGGTCAGCTCCTCACCTCTGAAAAAGACCAAGAAGCACGCTGGGTAGAGCATTTCAAGGAAGTCCTCAACAGACCACCACCAGAAGAGGAGCCTGATATTCCAGAAGCTGAGGAGGACTTAGATGTTGACACTGGGCCACCGAAGAAAGAAGAGATCATTGCAGCCATCAAATCCCTAAAAAACCACAAGGCACCTGGCAAAGACCGCCTCAATGCTGAGCTGTTCAAGGCAGACGCTGTGACCACTGCAAATATCTTACAACCACTTTTTAACACCATATGGGACAGAAGGAAAATTCCTGATGACTGGAATCAGGGTATCATTATCAAGATACCAAAGAAAGGAGCTCTCTCTGAATGTAGCAACTGGCGTGGCATTACACTATTATCCACCCCTAGCAAGATCTTAGCGAAAGTCATCATGAAGCGCCTATCACTGGAGGTGGACGATAAACTCCGCAAGGAACAGGCCGGTTTCAGGAGAGGAAGGGGTTGTATCGATCATATTTTCACGCTGAGAAATATTATTGAACAGAGTACTGAATGGCAGCGAACTCTCTATGTCAACTTTGTAGACTTTGCCAAAGCCTTCGACAGTGTGCACCGGCACAGCCTCTGGAAGATATTACGAGCGTATGGAATCCCCTCCCACCTTGCTGAGATCATCAAAAGCTTCTATGACAACTTTACCTGCTGTGTTGGTGATGGTGACATCTTATTTGAAGTTCACACTGGTGTCAGACAGGGGTGTGTCATGTCCACATTGCTTTTCAACCTTGTTGTGGACTGGATCATGCATCGCACCACTGAGGACCAGATCAGGGGCATCAGATGGACGCCTTTCTCTTACTTGGAAGACCTGGATTACGCTGATGATCTAGCCTTACTATCACACACCCACACGCACATTCAAGAGAAGACGCAACGCCTCAACACCTTTGCTAAGCAAGTTGGCCTTAACATCAGCAGCAAGAAGACTGAAATTATGGCGCTGAACACCACCAACACGCGACCAGTCCAGATTGATAATGAAGAACTTCCATACACAGACAGATTTACCAATCTCGGCAGCATCATCAGTAGAGATGGAGGAACTGACCTGGACATCCAGAGCCGTCTCAACAAGGCTAGGAACTCGCTCAACATGATGAATAAGGTATGGCGCTGCTCCACTTACAGTACTTGTACCAAGCTGAAGCTCTATCACAGCTGCGTCCTCACAACCCTTCTGTATGGTTCAGAATGTTGGCGTTTAACGGAGAAGGATCTAACAAAACTCTCCACATTTCACACCAAGAGCCTTCGGCGTATTTTACGCATCTTTTGGCCTAATGTAATCTCAAATAAAGACCTCTTTGAACGGTGTGGAACTGAACCAATGGCTACCATCCTGATGAGGAGACGCTGGAGGTGGATTGGCCACGTCACTCGCCAAGAAGCCTCCATTGCAAGAACCGCTATGCACTGGACGCCAGAAGGAAAACGAAAGAGAGGTCGCCCCAAGATCACATGGCGACGGACGATTGAGAAAGAAATAAAGGAGATGGGGAAGACCTGGGAGGGCATCAAGTTCATGGCAAGGGACCGCCAGATGTGGAGAGAACACGTTGCTGCCCTACATGCCACTTAGGCGTAAAGGGCATGAGTGAGTGAGTGAGGTACAGGAGTGAAAACCAAACTATGTCTCAACCAAAACGTGTATGTGTGATTGGTGCTGGTCCCAGTGGCATGTCAGTGTTATACCACTTCCATCAGCTAAAAGCCCAAGGAAAAGAAATTCCAGAAATTGTGTGCTTTGACAAGCAATCTGACTGGGGTGGACTTTGGAAATACTCTTGGGAGACTGGTAAGTAGTTTCCAATCTTCTTGTGTCTCAATCTCGTCCCCATTCAGAGGTCGAGATCCTTTTGGTCTGCGTCGATTCTTCCGGATTTGGAGGATAAGAATTAATAAGAATGATAGAGCTCTCATTTTTTCGTTCATTGGTGGACCTTTAGCAGTTTTTGAGATCCTTTTTTAAGGCTGACGATAAAGGTTACCCTCCTTGTTCTCATACAGTATTCGGCTGAAAATTAAAATTAAGGACACGGGACGTTTCCATCGAGACCGCCTGGAAATGGCCAAGTAAATGATGTGTACAGTGATTACTATTCATCGAACATTTTATATTTACTGACCCTTTCATGCAGTCGACATGTACGATTCTTACGATTCTTGAACGAAACAAGAAATAAACTACTAGCGTTTCTTTTAAATATTTTTTTAGGTACTGATCAATATGGAGAGCCTATCCATGGAAGCATGTACCGAGGACTGTGGTCCAATGGTCCTAAGGAAGGTTTGGAATATCCAGACCACACTTTTGAAGAGCATTTTGGAAAGCCAATTTCATCTTACCCGCCAAGGGAAGTTCTCTATGATTATCTGACGGGTTGGTATTTTTCGTGTTAGGTTGAAATAATAATTATCATTTATATCGCGCGCAAATTTCGCGTTACACACAAATATGAAACAAATTAAACATGATATCTTAGGAATCCCAACTGGGAGGAGGCTGACCAGATGGCTATTTACAAAAAGCTTGCAAGAGTTGAGTTCGGGACAACTGAAAACAAATACAGATAGAGCGGAAGATTTGAATCCGGGACCTGCGGATTACAACTCCAGCGCCCTAACCACTACGCCACGCCTCTTCCACTTATTTAGTACACTTACGTACAAAATATCAAAACAAATCCCCTCAAATAGTTGACGTGTCTTGACTCCGGTATATACATGTTGTGGTTCAATTTTATCTTTGGTTCAAATTTTATTTTCCTTTGTTTTTAGTTCATTATAATACATTACCATACCCAAAAACAAAGGAAAATAAAATTTAAACTAAGGATAAAATTGAACCACAACATACACCAAGCTAAGTGAACGTGTCCAACTTTCAAACTCTGATACTTGGTTGCAAAACCTTACAACTTAAACAGCTCATTTTACACAAAGATAAAAATCAGCTGTGATTTCCGGTTATTGGAAACACTTTCAAAATTGTCTTTAAGCAGCTATGCACAGCAGATTTATTTCGAATCTTTATTTCACGGATGTTGAAACAAATTAATTCCGATGGGACATCGGGCGATTGATTAATTAATTAAACCTTTTCTTTCTTAGGTCGATGGTCCAAATATAATCTTCGTCCTTGGATTCGCTTCAACCATGTTGTCCGTCATGTGACCTACAATGATTCCAGTGACCAGTACTTGGTGGTTGTAAAAAACCTTTCCGAAGACCAAGTCCTTCCCACTCAGAAATTTGACTTCGTCATTGTGGCAACTGGGCACTTTTCAGTCCCGAATGTACCTTCCTTTCCTGGAATAGATCGGTTCCCTGGCCAGGTTCTGCACTCTCACGAATTCCGGAATGGGGGTCACTTTAAGGACAAGAAAGTCCTCGTGGTGGGTTCGAGCCTATCTGCAGAGGATATCGCTCTCCAATGCCTCAAGTATGGTGCTACCAACATAATATGCACTTGGCAAAAGAAGCCAATGGGCTTTCCGTGGCCTCCTCAGATAACAGAGAGGCCACTGCTGACAAAGATCGAAGGCAGCACCGTCCATTTCAAAGACGGGAGCACAGCGGGAGTGGACGCCATCGTCTTGTGCACCGGATATCACCACTCCTTTCCCTTTCTTGAAGACAACTTGCGCCTGAAGACTCCCAATAACCTGTACCCTGCGGGGCTCTACAAGGGCATTTGCTGGATCACCGGGGGGAACAACAAGCTACTGTACATTGGAATGCAGGGCCAATACTATTCCTTTACCATGTTCGATGTACAAGCAAAATGGGCGGTAAATTACATCACGGGAGAGCTTTCCCTTCCAGACATGCAAACCATGAAGAGTGAGTGCAAAGAATGGATTACCAGGTATAATAATAATGATCGTACCATATTTTTAGTTAGTGCTCAGTGCATCATTATGTTTAGGGTTTTTTTCAGATTTGCAGTGAGACTCCTTTAATCCGACCACTAAATATTACAAACAATAAGCGATAAAGGAATAAAATTTCGGGGAAATGGAGCCTTCGCGCTCTGTTGAAACAACCTTGGTTTCCCTAATTGGTCCTAATTACCACACAAGCAGGTGAAAGTACTCTTTGATGTTCTGTGAACTTATTTCTTCCCACTGTGTCCGTTTCAGAATGGGCGATCTGAATGGTCATGACGATGCAATGGATTACCAAACTGCCTATGTTGCAGACCTTGTTAAAGAGTCAAACTATGGCTACGATTTGGACTCTGCCGAACTCTTTCACACCTGGTACAAGAACAAGATGACGGACATCACGACTTACAGGCAACAAAGCCACATAAGCAAATTCACGGGAACCAAGTCGCCCGTGCGCGACACGCCATTTATCGAAGCGTTTGATGATTCCATGGAGAACTACCTCAACACCAACTAGTAGAAGTAACAGTCTGGACATTTATCCGGAGCATTTGCAGAATATGGATGGGTCATGGAAAAATACTGGCACAAATGGCAATAAAATAATAAAATAAAACAAAATAAGTTGTTTTTTTAATATAGCTGTTTAAAATGAAATACCGCTTTGGTTCTCATTTTTCTTTATGCAGAGCTCCCTTCTTCATGTTCTTTAATACAGTAAAACGTTCTGTCTATTGTCACTCCGTGAGTGCAGTTATTGATCTGTGATAAATCTTAACTTACAGAAACTTTAACCCCAGTGTTTAGTATATGAAATGTGCTTTCTTTACTGACCACGAGACAAGATGGCTGGCACCCTTTAGCTCTTAATCGTTAGCGTATTCATCGTTGTGAGGACCAGCCAGCAGGCCAGCTTGTTTGGATTCCTCGCGAGCATTTAAAGCCATGAGTTACGAGCCGCTATTTTTTTTGTTTGCGAGGCATATTGCTTGCCGTGAGGCGAGTATGCGCACGCCTACAAAAGAAGACATCAATATATAGTCCCCACGTGATACAGTGGAACCCCGCTCTTCGGACACCCGCTTAATACGGACACCCCGATATTACGGACAGTTTCGTTTGTCCCGACGAAAAGCTCGTATATTTTCTCTAAAATTAACCCGCTTATTACGGACACCCGTTTATACGGACAACGGACACTTTTCTGTGTCCCGAGTAACAAACTCTTATACATCCTTAACCCCGCTTTAAGGACACTGTTTTTCTGCACACTGTCTATTGTCACTGTCATGATTATGTGCCAATTTAAGACAGTGTACCCGCGGTCAAATAATGACACATTTCGGCGGGTTAACACACTCACCCAGAGGATTATGAACCAAAGGAAGGACTCGCAAAGTGGTCACGAACCTTTTTTCAAATGAGTCCTTTGTCGAGTCTCAAGATACAGTAAAGTCATTTTATCCCGAGAGTACGAGTAGATGAGCGTATAAGGTTTCCCAAGTTTTACCTGTTATAGTTAGTTACAGTTACAAAAGAAACTAAACGATGTTTTAATTTTGTTAAAATATCTACTTTATCCCTTGTGTTAAGCTATTTCAAGAACAGTACTATGAAATGAATTTTAGTCCGAGAGTATTATAAATTACCCTAAGGTTTACCCAAACTGTACAATTGAAACAACGTTTTGTATCGATAAAAGACATAAAACGTGCGTCCGTGACTTTTTAACTGATTTACAGCCCGCTTAATACTGACACTCCTATAATACTGATACTTTGGCATGTCCCCTTGGTGTCCGTATTAACAGGGTTCCACTGTATATGAGACTAACGGACTTAGAGGGAAGTGTATGATATATGGTACATACCATAAGCGTCTCAAATTGCATACAGTACGTGAGATTTTTGGTAATACGGCTGAACCCCAAACTAAGTGGCGATGGGTTGATTGGTTTAGTATCTCACTAACAGTAAGGAATCAAAGTTAGCAAGCAAGGAGGGGTAGGAAGTTTAAGGGAGACCGGAATTCAGAGGGTGGGAAGTGATGTTTCTAAGGTGGCGGGAAATGGAAGAACTACGAAAACGTTCGCAACATAGAGGTTTCATTCACATTTTTGTGTATAAAATCCAAGACTTTTCCAGCCTTTTTCCAAACCATTATTTTCACTCTCCAGACTCGACTAGGTTATGGGTCAAATCTTACATTGGCTCTCCACTTTCCATCAAAAACACATTTCCTAATCATTACAAGGTACAGAAAGGCAGAAAAACTCGATCGAAAACGCAAACATGTTGCATCGCTCAACTAACATGACAACCAAATAAAACTATGATGTTCTGCAAACACAAAGTAACCATTTTGCACAATGCAATAGCAGGGAGAAGAAGGGAGAAGTGTTGCGTGACAGCCACACTAATGGTTGCGCGTGGGAGACTGGGACGTGCCTCAAAATTGAAAATTCTCCGATCACGATAATAAAATGCTTTGGCCAAGTTAATTTACGTGAAATTCATCTACCTTACAAAACCTTCACCCAGCAGTTAAGCATTCATTGCAGCCCATTGTTTTAGACTTTATCCTTATTTTCCATACTTTTTCCAGGTCTGGGAAATGAGTTCACAAATTTCCAGACTTTTCAAAGAATTCAAGACTCGGGGGTAAATGGGACGGGAAATAGGGGATAGGGGGTTCGGATCCCCTATTTCTCCTCACTCCACCATTTTTTAGTTACAAGGCAGCAGTGAGAGTAGGCTTTATAATAATGGGAAATTATCTTGATGTATCAGTGAACTGATTCACAGAACATTTCAAGAAATGTATCGTAATCAGTGTACATGGCGAATTTTTTTACTATCAATTACCCTATGCTATTACAATACCGCCGCGAAAACCTGTATTCACAGAACAACTCAAAAGCCGTGGTTTTAAACTTGAGCTTAAATAGTTGAAATAATTTCGTTCCCATTTAACTGGTTGTGGCGTACCCTTGGCAATGAAATGTCACTTTGATCGAGATCCAAACTATTAAAAGCTTTTTTCTCAGTCTGCCGCAAAGGTAGAAATCTAGTTTCCCCCTAAAAATAGGTCTGCACGCAGTCTAGAAGAAACAAATTCCTTAATCAAAAGAACCACAGACAAAATATTTTCTATTAACTTTTATTACATTTCCCTTGGGTTATGTTACTTGCCATCTCTTTTAAGATTGCAATGCTTAGTCTATCGTTGAAAAGCGCTTTACATCTTTGAAAGCTTGCTAACTAAGCCATTACTCTGAAAGTTTCAATTCATCATCTTATTCGATGAAAATTTTAGAGGGTGGTAAGGGGGTGGCATTGTCTTTATTTCACGTTTGACGCAGTTGCCTCCACCTTTCACGTAACAACGGTGACGACTTAAAAAGGAAACTAATACCTTGACTCTCATTTCAAAGTAACATAATTATTTCATGTATCAACGATAAATCACGTTTCATGATAATTTAGCACGCCATTCTTAATTAAGGGGCTTTGTCGCGGATTTTAACAGATTTTTGAGCGGCCAAAACATATATTGCTATATTAGAACACCTGAACAGTTAACAAGCTTCTTTGACTGCAGATGGCTAGGATGGAAATGGATTACAACTTGAAAAATTGAGGCTAAACTTTTCAAGTGTTCCTGCGTGTCTTTTAAAAAAAAAAAAAATCGACATTTATAGCCGTGGTTTGATTTCTCTCTGCAAACTAAGGATATATCTTTCTTTAGATGATCAATAATGTTTTTCGTGGTTTAAGTTACCTACCAATAATTTCAGAATAGTTCAGAATAGTTTCCCATGACGTAGCTCCTTTAACAAGGAAAAGTAATCATGTAACGTTTCACGCCAAAACATGGTCAAGTACATGTACATGAAATGCCCTTTACTACCGCCACTTTAAAAATATGTACCGGTATATTCCTGTTTTAATTTCATTTCAGTATTACCTGTGCAAAGCTCAAACTCTTTCACTACACTTTGAGGGAAATCTAACCTTCTTATAATTAAGTTTTGACTCCACATTTCTGGCACAAAAATCAAAAGAATTAAATACACTTCATGTTGTGTAACGTTGCGATTCAAATCCTTGCTGCAAGTCGCACAAAGTGACAGATAGGCTGCCATTCGGTTTACATTTGTACCAAACTTAACCTTTTAATGCATGGAATCCTTGAGATTAACTCCTCTTTTCTCATTACAACCCAAAATCAAGCACTCAGGTCATAAGAATTAACCTTATTCATGGACATCAAATAATTAAGATGATGATCAAAACAAAATCTCCTCACCACTATTATAAGAAATCTATTGAGACCAGTTAGGAGAACTTGTATGTTGACACTGGCTTGGAAAGGGTAAAACTGGAGTGTCTCAAATGTCAAATCTTGAAAAATATACAGCCAGCAGGTCTCATGTTCGCTGTCTGACTTGAAAAGTCTAAAAGGTATCAACTAACGGAGAACATTGTGGCGAACAAGTGAAAACCTCCATTAAGAAGATTTTCAAATCCTTATCCAAACTGACAGACAATGTCACACTGCAAATTGTTTTTAAGAAAGTCAATCTGCCATAAAAATCATCAACTTTCCACTTCAACTATTAGCATCTCTAAATGTTTAAAACACCCTGTTAACTGCACCATCAACAGTCTACCAAAATCTAGACTTTGAGATACTGACCATATTCATGATTGATGGAGCAGTTTTGGCAGTATTGCTGTTAATTTCTCCATTAATAAGGCGGTTTAAGACAAATTCTACTGTACATTGTATACTTAATCAATGTCCTTGTGAGCCAGACATTGCGTTGTTTAGTTGTTGTCAAAGTAGATTCTTTTCCTGAGGGTGACGACGGGCGCAGGGCATTGCTTGTATCCCTGCCTGGTGAATGCATCTGACACTTCGTCATTTACTTTGACCATCATCGTCATCACATCAAACCGCTCACAATACTTTCTGAACACTTCACAAAGCTTTGAAACATACCACGAACCATGAATCTGGCTCCGCCAACTAACATAACCTGATGACAATCAATAAAAGAGAATATTAAAAAAAAACTAATATTTGATAATTTATTTATAGCAGTGCCAGCCAGCTGGGGAAATGGGCAAGAGGGTGCTCAATAGAGTATGGTTGCTTGATAGAGGTCTAACAAGAAGTAACAAATGGGTGTCTTAAGGAAAATTGACTGTATTTATTTTAAATTTTTTGTGCTTCAAGTGTGGCATTTATTTAAAATTCAATTTATTTCTTGCAAACAATAAGTTTGATTAACCTGAACTACCATAGCTAAATATTGTTCTTGTGTTTTGATTATATTTCTTTCAAGGAAAATAAATTTTTTAGGTTTGGGCAAACTTGATTATTAGTGCATTTGCTTTATGAGTCTACTATTCGAATAAATGCCACATAATGATGTGGCATTTATTGGAGGGTAGCGTTTATTAATATTTCTGCTCTAAAATGTGGTGTTAATTCGAGGGCAGCGTTTAAAATAAATATGGTAATTTATTGTTTAAAAAAAGTGTACAAAAATATGTGATTGTTTTCAAAACAGCTAAAAATAATTAATTATTGAAAGAGTAAATAGAAAACAAAAGCCATCAGTTTAAAAGAAAAACATGTTATAAGTGACATAACAGGCTTAAAACATTACCTGGAGGGGTGGCATATCCAAGGAGAAAATGACTTTCATTGGGCTGTGCATTGTGCCTCATTGCATCCTCAGGATTGCTTTCCACTGCATCTGATTGCAAGCGTGATCCTCTATCAAATTCACGCCCTCTGCATGCCTGAATGAAGAACAGTTTAGGTTTATGAGCAAGTGAAGGACAGGCCACTCCCTTGAACATGGCAGTGATGTCTTTGATCTCCACAAGCATGCTGTCTGTACCATAGATTCCTCCATCAGCCCCGTGACTGAGTAGGCAGCAAACAAAACAATCAAAGTCCTTGTGATCCTCGGCTGAGATACCTCTTAGAACATCATAGACCTCTTGAGACTCAAGGTCTGACCTCACGATCACTTCAAAATTTAAAAACTGCCACAACTCGCGAAGGTGCTCCACATCTCTTTCATTTCCTTGCCGGTCCCTCAGTTCAGGATTTCCTTGAAAGTGCTCATTACTTATAATCAGTGCAATACCACGAGGACGCTTCGTCATGGGGTATGAAGGCATTGCTTCTTCCTCGTCAACTCCTAACTGCCGCATGGGTGCAAGAATTTCTGCTGGATTAGCCATTGCCTGGACTGGGTATCGTGGCTCAACATTTTCACTAACTGTAGTTGGAGCTTGGCTAAAGAAGGCAGGAGACAGCAAGGGTCTGTTTGGTGGTCTGGACTCGCCCATCTGGTGCATCGTGGGCTGTTTGCCTGTCACTAATGGTCTTAGTGGTGGTTGCCCAGCAGCTACTGGGCGTGGATTGTTGACTTGCATTGGAGCAGGCTGACCAGCATCACTGGAACTGGGGACTCCACCTCCTGAAAATTAAGAAAATAATTATATTATATCAAATCAAATTACATGCACAAAATAATTATGTAAAAATTACAACATTTTCCCAATCATACTTTTTAGAGCCCACATTAATTACCAAAAGGTCCAATTAATATAATAAGTATTATTAAGTTCTCAACCTTGGATAATGCAATTCTAGCTTTCTGATTGGTTCACTAGATCTCGGTTATCAGCCATTATACCTGCGTTTGACCTTATATGGGAAACGAGTGCGGCAAGTGCCGCTCAGTTTAAAAATTTTCCTGCGGGAAGCGAAAGTTCCATCAGAAAAATGGCAAATTTGGCGAGGTTTATAAGCTTATACAAGAAATAATCGACAGTGCATTCCCTAAAACCACACAAATACCTGCACAAAATGCCATAGTTGACTCAACTACGTAAAACTGAAAGGATTGATGCGAAATGTTTAATTAAAAATACTTGTAAATGTACAACAAGAACGAATAAACGAAGAAGAAAAGCAGAAAATAATTTACGGGAAGACCAGAAAACAGACACAATTTCATTCAGTGTTTGACATAAAATTAGGCTCAGCACTTCAGTTACATTTGTTACCTTTCAATCTTGATCTTGTCCTTTTATACTTCAATAAACTTCATCGAATCTGAGTGCAATTTCGTTTCAGCATAATGTAGTAGTCTTGATGACAGCCGTGGAGCCGTAAACAAGTACAATATGTAAACACTTGCTTCGCTCGTCTTGCACAAAGCGTATAATTTCCAGAAAAGCTATTGCTTCGGATCTTCCCGTAAACCTTAATTGTTGTCACAATTTTCCAGAATGAAAAGACGATAATACGAGGAGATTTTCCGAGGAAAATCTTCAGAAGAAAACTCTCTCGCTCGCTTTCCTCGCGTGTTTCATTCAACTCAAAAAGTGAACACCGCGCCACAAATTTTCCTGCCTCCTCATACTATCACTTCGTTTACATCAAAATGAAATGTCCAGTTGATTTTAACTAAAAGAAGAATTTAATAAAACAATTATTCCATTCGCCCTTGTTGGATACGAGTGGTTATAGCCAACTCAGCGCTTCCCGCCTCGTTGGCTATTTACCACCTCGTATCCAACGTGGGCTCATGGAATAATTGTTAAATAAATAGTCGTAGATCATAGGAGGGGGTGGGCTGGGATAAATTCTCCAGAACAGGAAATTGATTTTTCTTACTTTTATTCATATTTGGATGAAATTCTGCTTTTGGGAGCTGACTAAAAAAAGCTGAGAAAAATTAATACCTTTTTTGGCCAAAACATTAGGTTTAAATGTATCAAGAATGCCAGGCAAACATGGTGTTGCTTGTGGGGATATTTAGGGAAGGACATTAACATCATATTTCAAATATTCCAGGAGACTTGTTGAAGTAAGTGATGTACAGGTGTTTAATGATTCAATTATTGTTCTTGGTTTGAAAATAATTTAGTCTATCTTAGTTTATTGTACTTTATTTGAAATCATGGTAATGAAATATTAAAACAAACTGATCTAAAAGCTTTTAGACCAAATACAAATTATTTTCCACAGTTTGCACATGTGCAAATACGTACCTTCTGACTGGAATTTCTTGACTTTTTCTGCCAAGTCTCGGCGATGTACTTCTTGGAGCATTTCCGCAAGGTGATCCAGATTACATGGACCAAGACTTCTATGCTGAATCATGTATTTAAAAAGGTCTCTTCCATTCTGAACTCTCTCTTCAATGCCGTCTGCAAAGAAATACAAAATAATAATTACATGTAACTCTGAGTTCAGTGTTTAAATATTTTCATTTATTAGAATAGACAGGCTTTTGAATATTAATTACAAACACTCTCAAACAAAAGCCATTTCTCATTTTGTGATAAACTAACCAACAAGCAAACCAACCTGTTTGTCAAATTGCTAATTGAAGGGGCTAAGGCAAGAACCGCAGATTGAGTTTTTGGCTAAATTGAAAATTGTCAAAAAACAATTCCAAAACTCGCATGTGGCTTTGTTTACATGTGTTAAACACTGTCCCGCATTTATTTTCGCTAGTTTGAGCTTGTTCTTGGAGAAAAAAAGACGAGAAAATTACTATTAGCGAATCATTGTTCCGGAACGAATCTAAATGTTTATGCTGGTTTCATTGTTCGGAGTAACAAAAGGTTTTTTGTGACGTAAGCTTTTCGCGCGCAAAGCCTCTTCAGAGTTGAATGCTCACCTTCGCGCATGAAGTGTGCTTCTCTCCACTGATTCTCGCTTATTTCACATATATTTGCGTCCGTCTGGTGGTGGAAGGACATCATTAAGTCTGTACACCCGCAAGCTCACCAGCATGCCTTAAAGAAACAAGGCGTGTTTGTTCCATGATCGCTGAAATGACGGTCGGAACACTGATTCCAGACGGAAAGAGTTTAAACGCACTTCTCTTCCAAACTAAGTTCACCTTCGTTTGTTTGGGCTCATTTGCCATCATTTGGCGTGTTGAATGTTTGGAAATGAAGACTGGCTTTTAGACTCTATTATTTTCTGTTGAATTTTGAGCTTAGGACTTTCCGTGTCGAAGAAACTCAGGGATATCCCATAATAATCTTTAATGCATTTTGACAGTCGGGACCTGGGGCCTGGCGAAAGGCACGGCGGCAAAGTTTTCATTCATTTCACTTGTTTTGTGAATTCGCGATTAATAGTATGCCCAAAATGAACAGAATAAGGAGCTTACTGCAAGTCAAGCGGAATGAAAATCAACCGTTTAGATTTTGTGAGTGCGCATCATGGAATTCCATTGATTGCTTCATCGCTGTCTGTCGAGAGGAATGAAAGGACAAGACTGAACCCGGGCTCGCATGTAAGTTTTTTGTTTGTTTAAGCTGACTTGTTCTTTTCCATCACTTTTCCAGCCGGCTTAAATTCGATTCAGTGTATTCATAACATGCCTGTAGGAGAAACAGCCTGTTCAGCTTAAAACTAACTTCTTTTGTGTTGTCTGAAAAAACCGTTTTATGAAACCAGACTTTTACTGCCATTTTCGAGCTACCGTAAACGGCTAACTTTTTAGCGCGTTTTCTCATGATCGAGCAAAACATTTAAGTTTGTCTAGACAAACTGTCACGTTTTGCAAGTGAACCAAAGATCAGTTAACGAAGATCGCTGTCTCAGCATTTACCAGAAATATAAAGTCGCCATTTGCTGTCTACATTCATTGAAGAAACATAAAACGTCGACGCAAAAGTTTTCGAAACCTGTGTTTCGTGACCAGAAACACACAGGCCGAGTTGCCAAAACTTGACATGTTTACGCTCCAAACGCGACGGTTTGTCTAGGCAAACTTGAATGCTTTACTCGTGAAAATTCGCGGAAAAAAATTCGCCGTTCACGGTAGTTCGAAAATGGAAGTATCTTTTTTAGTGAAACGGACTGAATTTGCTTTGCTAACGGCAGTGTTATTCACAAAAATGAAAATCATTTCGCTTAGCGAAATTTACCGCTGAGAAATTTCGAATACGTTTTCTTCCGTAATAATTTTGTAATTCGTCGCGCAGACAAAGCATAAATGGCAAGCGCTTTGCTGATAGCATCACTAAATTTCAAAAGAAGAGATTTCTTTATTTTTGCTAGGATAACCCTATGCTAACCCTAACCTAACCTAACCTAACCTAACCCTAACCTTACCCTAACCCCCAGGGTTGATGTTTGTAGAGTTAAAACAGTAATCGGTTCAACTTCGCTGATTTCATTGTTTCGCGGAACAAAAGGTTTCTTTTGTCAAGGTCCAGTTTTTGCATGCGTAATTTTTTGGAAACAAGGCAGACAAAAGCGGGAAAAAATACAGGACAGTGTTTAACACACGTAAACAAACTCGCATGCGAAATTTGGAGTTGTTTTGACAATGTTCAATTTAGCCAAAAACTTAATCTGCGCATCTTGCCCTCGCGCCTTCAATTGGATTTGGAAAATCCTTAATATATCAAGCCACACTGTTATATGTAACAACACACAAAACAGTCAATAATAACAGAGAATGGTTAATGTACAAATGTTGCAAACAAAGGAATTGTGTACAATGTATGCTTATCACCCCTGTTTAACAATTTGAATCATTTGCAAAAATAACTCCATGGGTGCCAATTTCCATTCCAATGCAACTCATTATTTGCTATGCGTTATTACACAATGAATGGTTTCTTTAAAACAAAGGCAAACCAACAGTCAGTGGAAGTGACAGTTCAATTGAGCAGGTATTCAAGAGGAGGGGGGAGGGAGTTAATGTGATAAACACATAGAGTGTCTGTGAAGGAGGAGGGGGACATTAGGGTTTGTGGTATTGCAGTATTGGCGAAACTTTTTGGCAGTAATGCAGTGTTCAGCAACCCCCAATATCCCCCAGGGGGAGGGAGGTACTCTGTATATTTTTGGGTGGGGATGTGCTGCTGGGACTCTGAAACTCTTACCCTATACCAGACCACGTTCAACTGATTTTGGAACCCTATACTGGACTAGACACTGAAAATCCCTCCCTATCCCAGACTTGCTCTTTTTAGAAATTTTCCATTATTAGTGGTTTTTATGTAATACCATCTGTCAACAACGTTGCTGTGATAATTTTCTCTTCCGAGTTTCTATTCCTATAAATGGACTTAATTCTTCATACCACTGATCAGTTTCCCGGCCAATGATACCCTATTCTAGACCAAAACTCTCTGATTTCTATGCCCTATCCCAGACTAAACTGCTTGAAAACCATACCCTTCACAGCAGCACATACCCTATATAGCTCTTATTTGGAAGTGCCCCCCCCCCCTCCCAACAAACCCCATGGGAAATATCCCTCTCTAGCACCAACTACATGTAGCCCATGCATGGAATGTCAACCCACACAACATATAACTTTAGCATTGCTTATTTCCACTGGAAACGTAATGAAAATATTGCATACAAGTGATGCTTAGTTTAAAAGAAAGAAAAAATAAAGCTTGTTGCTTATTTCCTTCAACTTCATAAGACGCAATTTTAGAAGTTTACTTTCTTACACATTCCAGAATAAACCCAATACCCATGCATTCACTTCTGATCTGGCACTAATTTACTTTGATCCAATCAACATTTAAAAAATTGCTGAAGCAAGAAATATATTACTAATTTACCTGGTAGATTTGCGACAAACTTTAGTGCTTCAACGTTATCTCTTGTTAACTCGTCACTGAGTTTCATGAGGAAAGCTCGATAATTCCTGTCCACTGAACTACCACTTGTCAAGGCGCTCTCTGTTTGCATCGTGGCATCTCGTCCACTTGATTGAATCTTACCAGCTAGATCCGCTCTGCCAATCTGATTCAATAAGTCCTCTAAGAACATCAAATTTTCTGGGCTGATCAATCGCTTCTGAAGCATTATTTGGAACAAGTCACTCCCTCTCTGTGCTTTTTCAAGCTCACCCAGTGGTATACGTCCATGGCACAAATGTTTCAGATTTTGAAGATCCTGTAACCTAATTTCGTTAGAAATCCTATACAGGATACGATTAGTTTCATTAGAGGCATTCATTTTGTCCAAGAAAGCGACGAATTTTCGAAATTGGCGCTACCTCCTCTCTCGTCTACTCTTCGATTGCCGCCATATTGGCTTCCCGGAAGTGTGAGCAGGGACTGGGTTCCGGGAGTACGAGTTCACTGAATTGAACAGACGTGACGTCGATGACGTCATTGATGAAAAATAGCAACGCGTTGTTTTTCTCCACATTTGCATTTATTTCAACAGTATTTTGAGGGAGTTACATTGTAAATTTTCCTTTTTGCAAACTTTGTAGTGGGTAAAGAAGGAAAGCTCAAATTTTTCTCGATTATGAAAACGACATTGGCGCTGTCATTGGCGCTTTCATCGTTTTCAAATCCAACTTCCGGTATGACGTCACGACGTATTTACAATCCCATGAAATCCCGCGCGCCGCGTTTTTCCTTCCTCTCTACTTTTTTGTCAGCCTCCAGCCGATGCTACCTGGAGTGTCCTAAAAATTCCCTTCTTTAACCCTAGAAATGGTAAGATATGAATAAAAATTAATCAATCCCTTGCTAAATACATGATTTAAAGTTTCTCTGATTATATTCTTTATCCAAGGGATGTTGAGATGGCTTAGATATTTAGGGATAAATTTTATCGATGTCGAGCTTCGGTCTGATAAGATTCCACTTTGTTCGAATAGGGATTCGTTAAAGTAATCAAGAACAAAGCATACTTCAAGCGTTTCCAGGTCAAATTCAAGAGAAGACGAGGTTAGTTATGTTTATTTGGTCTTTGCTCTGTTTTGCCCCGTTTTTTTTTCGATCGAGCATTTGTGATCTTGCCCGGCGAAAATGCGATTTATGTTAGAAAATTCACGGTCACATGGCGGTGTGTACATACTTTCTATTCCAGAGGGTAAAACTGATTATTATGCCCGCAAACGTCTGGTGACCCAGGATAAGAACAAGTATAACACGCCCAAGTATCGTTTTGTTGTTCGCTTCACTAACAAGGACATAATTTGCCAGGTTGGTAACTGAACAGTCTATGTATCAAGTTAGCAAACCACTTGTTGCACTAATTTATTTCAAACAGTGCAGTGATTCTACGTCTGTGTACTGTTTCGAAGTCTCGGTTGTCTTGCAACTAACAAGGGACTAATGAACAAGGTGCATCCCATGTGGAGCTGACCTGCTGAAGATGCGCCAAGAGTTAAAAAAAATTACCCAATGTAGCAAAAGAGGTAAAGATCCACATGGAGTTTTCCAACGAAAATGCTTCTAAAATACTCTGTTGTATTAAATCTGTTAATATGGATTGGTTTATTGTTATTACTGCAGTACAAGAAACTTTGCTTATTGTTTGTACACTCTGCTTTGCAGATAGCGTACGCCAAACTTGAAGGGGATGTTATAATTTGTGCAGCTTATGCACATGAACTCCCCCGTTATGGCGTCAAGGTCGGGTTGACCAATTATGCTGCAGCGTACTGCACTGGTCTTTTGCTAGCACGTCGTGTAAGTATAGCTAAACTGTTGCTTTCTCTACTATACAGTCAGTTAGTTCAACTACTAGCCAGAAAAATTGTTTTGTTTGTTGGCATAAGCTTGTAAATGCAGTTTTAAATATCTTGGTTAAAACAAGTATTGTATACCCTGATAAGAAAGTAAGAGTATTTTCAACTATGGTACAATAGCATGTACGGTATGTGCCTATGCTGGACTTGAAATATTTCCTAAAGCCCAGTGCCTGGAGGTAACAAAGTGTAATGCCACATTAAAAGAAAAAATTGTTCAGTATCCAGTATGGTTCCCTTCTTTTCTTTTTTTCTCTGTTCTTCTTACACGTGCACAGGAGCGATTCCTCTGTAGTTGATTGAATTAATGTTGTGCCCTGGTTTTGCCGCATCCAATGTGTCTTTCCCTATAATTAGCTGCTCACCAAATTGAAACTGCATGAGATCTACACTGGAACAGATGAGGTCACCGGGGATGAGTACAATGTTGAAAGTGTAGATGGATCACCTGGTGCCTTCAGGGCCTTCTTGGATGTGGGACTTGCCAGGACCTCCACTGGAGCAAGAGTGTTTGGTGCTCTGAAAGGAGCTGTTGATGGGGGCCTTGACATCCCTCACAGGTATGACTGGAATAGAGTGGTTTCCACTCAAGCGTCAAAAAAGTAATTTGCATTTTCTTACTATGATTAGTGATTGGTTTAAAAACCCGTGTCTCTTCCTCAACCGATCAGAAGTGCATGCAAAACCAAAACTGATCAGACTCATCAGCGCTTCAAGTTTGATTGGTTCAATGGATGTCTGGGTCTTATGTGATAATCCAGAGTGATCAGGTCTGTGCTCCAAGGGCGCCCGAGTGCCTCAGGCGACTAACTTTTGCCTTTGGGTGACCAGATATCTTGTTTCTTTCCTATAAGCTTTATGCTGGGCACCCTGGATCTCATAGTTTGGAACCTTTGGGGTCCTTGTAATTTTTCTTAGAGCACAGCCTTGGTGATTACCGTGGTTTGGGTTATATGAAACTCAGTTGAAAAGCTCTTTAATTATAACCCAAAACATTGCCATATTGTCAAGTTAGCAATGTGTTTTGTTTGATAATTGTGGAGCATGTCGTCTAAGATGGTACTAACCACAAACCAAATATTCTAGGTAATGTATTTATTTTGTTGTTTTCCATAGCATGAAGCGCTTCCCAGGCTATGATAGCGAGTCCAAGGAATTTAGTGCGGAAGTCCACCGTAACCACATCTTTGGCCAGAATGTTGCCAAATACATGCAGGAGTTGAAGGATGAAGATGAGGAAACTTACAAGAAACAGTTTTCTAATTACATCAAGAATGGTATTGAGCCAGATCAGGTAATAATGATGATAATAATGTTGACACTATGACTGTACTGTGTTAGTAACAGCTGTCATGCCTGAGTTTACTTAAGTTATGTTCTACTGGGATCAACCATTTCAATTGTGGGTTCTTTGTGTTCTCAGTTGGTTTGGTTGATCAACTTTTTCAACTGGTGTCAAACTTGATTTGGTTGAAGTTTTACAATTCGCTATTTTCATGATCCGATAATACACTTTAATTACCCCCCAAAATTTCTGCATAAGCATTGTTTTCAATTTCTCTAGGGACAATTGTACGTCATTGTAAATCCCAAGAGAAATAGAAAACAATGCTTATGCAAAAATTTTTGGGGGTAAACAAGGTGTATTATGGGAACGGTGAAAACAGCGAATAGAACATTCTTTTGACTATTTTTGATTCAAGGTCAATTTCAAACCATCCTTTCAACCCAATCAAGAAAAAACTCAACCATTGCAACCAACAATAAATTGATTCCATTTGAATAGAGCATGGCTGATTCAACTGAAAACAGTTGCCAAATGAATCAGCCAAAACCTTCATGTAGTTGAAATGGTCAATCCTAATAGAACTCGATCTAAAAGTCAATTGGGAGGTTAAATTTTCAGGCCACCTCCTTAAATTTCAAGTATTCAAATTGTTGGAACTCATTTAAAAGTGCAGAGCATTTTCTTTTGCACTTGGAAGTTGTCCATTTTATAGCCAAAAAAGCAAATACCACTATTTTGTGAACTGGGAGATGCAGTCACGTAATGGTTGGAACACTGGACTCTGAATCGCATTTCTTCTCATTTAGATTCTAATTTATTTTCATAGATTGAGGAGGTGTACAAGAAGGCCCATGCTGCCATTCGTGAGGATCCCGAGGCCAAGTCATCTGCCAAGAAGGATGTGCAACCCAAGCGGTATGCCTTGGCTTTTAGCATTTTCAGACCCATTTTTGATAGATTAAGATGGTTTCCACTGGACGTTCGAGCAATAATGGCAAAAATAAAGTCACCAAAGAAACCTCATAGCATGGTAACAGTATGAACACATTTAAGAAATTATCTCAAGCTCTCAAGCTCTCAAGCTGACCCTGCGAGAGAAAAATGAATTTGAAGTTATCCATTTTTATTAAAAACAGACATTTCACTTCAGCTCCAAGTAAATAAATAGCACGCGTTTTAAGCATTTTTACAAGATGTATTAAGTTTCTTGAGAAAGTATCTTACAGAAATACATTAAAGTGAGATGTTTCAAATAGTATCCAAAATGTTTCCGTGCTACGAGTAAACTTTTAATAATTAATTTTCCCATTTATTGCTCGAACTTTGAGCAGAAGCCATCGTAATTGTACTTACTGGTTTCAGTGTATTTGGTTTGATGTTCACTCTGAGAATTTGGTGGTACAGTGTACATCAAAAGAATCACTATTCCTCTTGTGAGTCGTGGTGTCAGATCAAGACAGTTGGGAATTTTCTGGCCTGGCCCTGAATTTCAGTGGCTTCCTGTATTCCTCTGAAACTGTTGTCTTCCCTACCAATGATAATTGCTTTTTCTGTTTCCAATTTGTGACCTGTTTGTTTAAGATGTTCTCAGACTGCAGACAGCATTGCCCTTGTCATGTTAGAGTGTTTAGTCTGATGTTGAACCCTCTGACCGTTTCACCAGTATAGTCCTTTCCATTTCCAATCTGTGCACTCTAATTTATATATCATGCCTCACCTCTTTCCATCAGTATTTGGATCTTTAGGGTGTATGTACAAGCTATTACCTGATGGTGTGACCTTTGGTTTCTTATATTTAGTGTGTCTTCAATGGAGTCGGGAAACAATATCTTTACTTGTTAAATTAAAGCAAATTTTAAGTGTAAAATATTAGTTGGCTGCTATTTGATCAGATAAGATCAAATGAGCAAAACATAATTTGGAATGTTTATTGTTTTAACAGTAGGAACTTCTTCCTGATTTCAAGTGACTTAAGGTGGCTTGACCCAGTATTTTGTAGGAGCACCTTCCAACTTAAATCCTCCCATTCCTAAGCAGGAATTCGATGTTGTGCTAAGCACGAGACAATAGGAAATCCCAAAGCACAAAATGTTCCTAAAGTGTGACATTGCTTCAATAATTTATCCACTTAAGTTTGCATTTATGTTAGACAGCCTTGTAAGTTTTTAATGTACATTGAATCAAGGGATTGTGTAGTGCACTGATCAATTGCATCTCTGAGGGCTAAAAATTTGAGGGCTAAAATTTGATTTACACCGAAAACAATTGTGACCTCAACATCACGTGATATTCATTCCGATCTCCATAAAATTGATATCATGTTGTGGTTCAGTATATATGTAATCCATGTGTTGTAATGGGTATGTTATTGGAATCAAGTTGTTTAGGAATGGGAGGATCAAAGTTGGAAGGTGTTCCTACAAAAATACTGAGTCGAGCCACCTTAATTCTTTTAGCCAAAATCAATACAAAGTTGGAAATATTTTATGGGTACCTACCAAGGGGTCACTTAACTTAAAAGTTTTACACATTTACATATTACATTTCCCTGTATAACTATAAGCATTAATGTTTTTCACACTTTCTCTTTTAGGTTCAACCGTAAGAAGATGTCCCTTCAACAGCGCAAGGCCCGTGTTGCTCAGAAGAAGGCATACTACCTGAAGCAGCAGGGTGAAGGTGATGATGAGGATGAGGATGGCAGCGACGACGAATAAGCTAGTCAATCAAATAAATTAACTTCAAAGAATGAACATGTTTGCAGTCTGAGTGATGGTTTGATAACTTCACATGTAGCCATGACTGTCCTTAGCATGGCTTGTTTGTCTTCTCTTGCTTACCCTCTTCTCTTGCTTGAAATCTTTGATTAGTGCAGCAAAATAACAACTAAGTTGCAGTTTCAGAAAGTATGGAAAATTGCAAACAGTTAGTGATACACAGTGCCACCCTGTGAAAATATTTCTTAGACCAGTTCCAGTTTCCTTCTTTACCACTTAGCATCATTCTCAAATCCTTGAGAATCCCTGCCACCCGGGGGTGGGAACTCCTGTATGAAGAAGGTGGGGATGTTCATTGGAAATTTTGAAAAGAACCCCAAAAGGAGACCAATCTGGCAATCTGGGCTTGGCTTAAGCTGTTTTAGTCTGAAGTGTCGGCCGTCTTCTCTTCCTTACTCCCCAAAGAAGGGGAGCAGGTGAGAAGGATCCGTGCCCCTCCACTGGGGGGGAGGGGGGGGGGGGGGTAAGGAAGAGAAGATAGCTGACACTGCAGACTAAAGCTTGTTTAAAGATATCTAACTACACGGAAATTGAATTTATTTTTCTATATTTCTTCGTGTGCAACCCTAAACTAAACCTTGATGGCTAAAAATATTGGCGTTTTGCCCGAACACCCCAAGTGAGACCAGAAATCCGAAATTTACACCCCAAAGCGAGATTACAAGCATCCACGCCGTTTCATATGGGACTCTCCCCCCCACCCCCAGCAGTTTGGAGCAAAATGTAAACTCAAGGGTGTTAAGATGGGGCAAAGTGGTGAACAACCTTGTTCAAAGACCATGATCCTTCTCTTCGGCATCAGGAATGGGAATGTTCAGTCTCTGCAGACAGAAAATGCTGGGCTCTCAACTGAGAGCTGCCTTGCAATACTTCTGACTGGTTTTGGCTATCATAAGAGAGCCAGATTGGGTGGTGGCTGTATTACATGCTATCGTAGCAATTAGAGCCCCGAGGGATGGGGCCAAGTCATGAAGCTAGAGCCATGAATTGGAGAACCCGAATGTACGAGATGGATTCACCGTTCAGTGGGTCTGTCCGAGAAGTCTTGAAAGGTGCCCTTTAAATACATAAACGGCAGTTTTCCCAACCCTTTTCTTTTCTCCAACTCGTGAAATCTGTAACCCTGTTATATAACTCCAGCCCAGAACCTCCCTTACAGGGAGTACCGGTATCCCCAGAGCGTACGAGCCAATTTCCCGCCCCGGCGTGTGTAGAAGCGATCTCGTCTCCAGCCACAAAACCCAGGGCGGGGTTGTTTACGTGTTTTTTTTTTTTTTTTTTTTTTTTTTTTTTTTTTTGGGGGGGGGGGGGGGGGGTGTGGGGGAAAGAAGATTGGATATCAGCGGTGATTAAGGCGTGGGGGTGGGCACGAATCTGGCGCGCGGGGTGTCATGCCTTTTAGGTTTCCTGTTTATATTTTCTGTCCTCCACACTGCCTCCAGTTTTGACGTCGACTAATAATCTGAAATGCCGCAATATATGAAAGAGAAATTAACGCGTTAAACAACTTTTAATCCTGGGTGTTACAAAATGTAATCGGCTTTCAAACAACTCCACCCAAGATGTTTTTAACCATTTTAAGTAAAACAAAAGAAATTTCCAGGAGTTGCAGCTGGGATATAAAATAGTACACGACTCTTCGTCGCGAAAATTTCATGAATTCCGTCGATAGCGTGGAAAACCGTTGTCATCCCAAGGCCGAGTAATATGGGTAACATTTTCCTTCAAACTGTTGCGCACGGTATTACCTCTAGTGTTGCAAGTTACAGCAACGTGTAATCTTCAAGCAGTCTCTCTTTTAGGGCCTGATTACATGAGCCGGGCTGGCTCGGTTCGCCGAGAACTCGGCACGTCAGTTAAACGCAACAAAAATCAACTTCGCGATTACATGACGACCGGGCTAGCCCGGTTAGCCGAGATCCCGGTCTCGCGATGTCGGGATCCCGGCTAACCGGGTTGAAAATTTTCCATGTAATCGCGTTCGCCGGGCCAGCATTAAATTTCTCTTCCAAGCACAATATCCGACGAAAAAAATCAATGTTCCTCCTTCTAAATGGGATGTAGAGGTGAAGTAACCCATCCAGCTGCATAAGTGTAAAAAAATTAACCACCAAATTGCTGGAAAAAGATGATCAAGATCATGCGTACTACCCGGGGGGAGGGGGACTCCCATATATGGGCTATATAGGTATGTGCCGCGGGATAGGGTATGGTTTTTGAGGTTCTCGGTCCTTAAATAGGGTATCACTTTTCTTCCTTTTGGCATTGTGTTCCCGGTGTGATCTTTAGATAGCGTAGCTAAATTCTATCAGCTCAAATAAACGCCCAGCTAAACGAAAAAAAAAATTGTCTGTTAAAACTGAACTATCCGTCATTAAGTATTAACAAAGCGATTTTGAAAGATTTGAGCTTTGCCGTGCGCGGTTAGTCGTTATTTGAGTCGTCACGCAATGCTTCTCCTCCATTTGAATAGGGTGTCAATTTTCGGGCTTCGGCCTTAGAAAGCGTATCAATTTTCGTTTTCTTTATCCTTAGATAGGGTCAGGGTTTGAGAACGTTCGCGGCACACCCCTATCCGAAATTTAGGGGAGTAACCCCCCGGGGGGGGTGGGGGGGGGGCGTGCTAAAACCAGGCTGAAAGTCATCTCGGCAAACTGGGCCAGCCCGGCTAACCGGGCTCATGTAATGCTGGGCTGAAAGTCATCTCGGCAAACCGAGCCAGCCTGGTTCATGTTATAATCAGGCCCTTACTCTAAAGTCTGTGGGGCTGAACGCGAAAGACATCGAGGGTGATACCTATATCTGCAATTAGCGCGGGCGCTTGAAAAAGAGAGAAACGACAACAGCATGCAGGATTTCTGAAACTCGTAGCTCAGGGCTTCGCGGCTTATATCGCGCTCGCTCACTGTCGCTACGGACCGGTAGTCTAGGCAACTTGTTGCGCCAAGGTGCACAGCCACTTCTTTTAATTTTCGCAACATGCTGCCGCAACTTGCAACATTGGAAGGAAATACGCACAACACTTTACAACTTGCAATGTAACAATGTGGAAAAAAAACTGTTATTCGTATTAGTCGACCTATGTTTTCTTCCTCAACCATTAGGAAATGTGGAAACCATACAACCATGCAGATGTTGTGAAAAATCAACCGCATTTTATTAAATTGTCGTCACTATCTTGGTCTACCATAATTTATTAGTCTAATATAACTGATCATCTATGTCAAATTCACTACAGCAAATCGCCTATGTATGAAATATGTATAAAAATATATATTACAGCTCTTTGCTTTCTTTACGCTAATACAAATGGCTGGTTTTTCGTCGAAAAGAGCATGAAAAAACGCGATTCTGCTTACGTACGATAATGCGCACAATATGTTTTCAAATACCTAATAAAGTTGGACAAGCCGGGATGGAATCGAGGGACGGGTTTATTATTAATTTGAACGACTATGAACACCGCGCGGTCTGTCAACCGACCTGAAACTGATTGCGTGAGGACTGATATCTGACCTTCTGCCCAACCCTGTCAAACGAGCAAAAACTCTTCTCGCCTCTAAACGTTCATCCAACACGATGCTGCATGAAAATAATTGTTCAGGGATGACTGTCGATGAGAGCGCGTGAGTGGGCAACCAACCAACTCTCGTTCCAAGAGGGATTAAAAGAACTATATAATCCTGGATTAGTACTACAGCAGAAAACTCGAGCCTAGAAGTTAACGGCATATGAATCTTTAATTTTAAATTTTGTTCGCTTGTACGTCGTTCGTGCTTGTATGTCGTTTGGAATCGAGGTATAAAATGTTTTCTGATAAGTACACGTGGATAAATGTGCGGTGAATAAACTGTATGTACAAATACACGGGCAAAAGTGTCACTCGACTTCAACGGATCAGAGATAATAGATTCCAATTTCTCTTTCAATTTCCCTGTGCTGAATCATACTCCGGCCAACTTGAGAGTTCGATGCAATAATCATTCCACTCTGTGGTGCTTTGTGAGCGATAATTATCTTGTAGGCTTATCAGCTGATGTCTGAAGCAGTATTCATTGTCTTCCAATCGTTTCTAAGATACCACGTTTTGTTGCATTTCCAGTAATTGCTGGTCTATGTTCTTCCTTCTTGCTTCGTTAAGAGCCAAGCGCTGTTGAAGGCTCGCACGACTGCAAGAATAAAACAAAAAATAGAACATTCAGTTGTAACTAATTCAGGGTCGTAGTGTTGTGTTGTAACTCTCAGTCTCCTACAACCTGGGAGAATCACAACTCAAGGTTTTACAGTAAAATAGTGCCACCCCTTTACATTTATGGAATCGTTACATTAAAATGTTTTTATGCCATAGCATAGCACAGGAAAAGTTTCTTAAAAAACAATTAGACTAATCGCTGTGATTTTGTGCGAGGAGGGTCGTACAGGGGTATTCTCGTGACGCGTGATTAGCTGATTTTATTTTCCGTGAAACGTGAATTTGATAAATTTATTCTTCGTGACCCGTGACCAGAAGGTTTTGCGTGACACGTGAAGACCTTGAATTAATAATCGATATTCGTGATTTCACCACTTAATTGACTTTATTTTGCGTGATTTTGAGACGCGGGACCTCAAATGCGATCTCCGTATAATTATCGTAACGTAGAGTAAGAACAGGATAAAAGAGTATGTTTCTTTCTTATTTTCGTAATTTCTTAATCAATTTTGATTTCTTCAAACACTATTTGTAGCGTAAGAACAGGATAAAAGAGTACTTATTTTCGTGATTCGGGAAAATGAAATTTCAACATCCGTGATCCGTGATTTTTTTCGTCCGTGAATCGTGCCAGAGACCCCCCCTGTACGACCCTCTGCGAGCGATAGTCAACTCCCTCACCTTGTATACTTTTGAGATAACTCGAGCTTCCAGTAAACATTGCTGTCAGAGCCTGTTTTTATTTTTACCTTGCATGCCAAATTGTGGGTCTAACCGCCCGAGTTTGTGAGGATAACCGTTCTACAAATTAATTAACAAAACAATGCTAAAAAGTTCCCCCTTAAAGGTTCCATGGAAGCTCTAAATGTCTATGAACTCACCATCTCTCAGGATCCAGCGAATCACCGTCGTTTCCTATATCACGTGACATACCCAGCGACGCTTTCTTCTTCTCTAACTGCTCGTGAAGGTTTTCATACAAACCGCTGATCTGCTCTTCACGTTCATCAATTGAACCATTCTCGACCCTAGCGGGTCTATCACGCTCTTCCTTCTGTGGCGGAGAGGGCTGCGTGCTGTTGAGGTCAGCGGCAGATAGTGTGACGTCACTGGCCTGTGACGTAGAGGTGTTTAGAAGCAAAGGCACGCTTTCCCGCGCCATCTCCATGTTAGCTTGCTTCAGGAGTCCCTCGAGAGTTTCTAAGCTTGACTGAACGCTTTTGCTACGGTCATGTGACTTCTGACTGCGGTCTTGACTTACGTGGATAGCTGGCACTTGAGTGTACGCACGATTACTCCGCTCCATCATGTCCTGAGTGTCGAGATGACTGAATGTCACCAGCGTGCTGTTACTGGACAAATTATGAAGGTTCTGATCCGAGCTGCTTTTCTTCATACCGCTGACCGAAGATTTCGACACGGTTCTTGGCGAGGTTACATGGCGCATGTGTGTCGCTGTTCTTGTCGCTCTCGGAGTTACTCGACCATCAAGTCGCGCATTCGTACCAAATGTAGCTCTCTCATATCCTGATACTTTGGCTTCCAGACGAGCGATCTGTGGCGTAAAACAAATAAAGATATAATTAATTATAAATTAATTATAATTATCTCGAAAAGGTTCAAAACCAAATTATAGCTACGAAAAAAAAAAGGCGGTACTAAAACCCATCTTCAGATTTCTTAAACCTTGTAAAAATGTCTTTAAATAAAAGAAAACAAAGAAAGTTGTACCTCAGCGTCTTTAATAACCAGCATTTCGCTCGTCGCCTTAGCATCATCTTGGTACAAAACAAGTTGAGAAGCCAGGCTTCTGTTGTCCTCTATCAGAGTTGCATTTTGCTCCTGTGATCGCGCTAAATCCTGAGCTAGTCGTCTTTCTTGCTCTTGTAATCTTTGAATCTCCAGGCGATGTGTGGCGTCACTTTCGTCTTTCTGCGCAAGTGCTTTAACATGGTCTTCTTGTAAGCGTTGGACCTGACAAAGTGAACGGAATTTTCTTTGAAAGGTTGAAAGTACGTGTAAAGATCAAAGATTTGCAATATTTATTGACGCAGTAAGGCTAACATTGAGGCCATATGCATCCAATGGCGCTATGGGGACTGATGATGATGAAGGCTAACATTATAGACCAAGCATTGTACAGTTTGTAACAATGAGTGCACGAAACATCAATTTTTATTCTCGGTCAGTCAGTCGGTCGGTCAATTTGATCGGGTCTACCTTTGACGAATCTCTTTCGCGCTTTATTCAAACCACATCCTGTGTGCTTTTTTAATTACTAGGATCTTTCTCACCTCATGATCCTGAGTGGCCTGTTTCAGCTCATGTTGTTGCTGTGCTTTTCTCATTTCCTGTACGCATCTCGCCTCGGCCTGGGCCTCCCGCACCTGAGCCGCCCCAAGTTCCTTTGCAAGCCTAGTACAGTCTCCTTCCTTTGTGGTCAACAACGCATGCGCATCATCAAGTTCACGGATTAGCTCCTGCTCAGTCCGCTGACATTTCAAGAGATCACGGCGGGCTTCCATCAGTTCTGCGTGCTACATGTTAAAAATTGCAAAAAACAAACAAACAAACAAACAAAACAAAACTGAATTACAGTGCAATTTACAAGTGAACATTTATTTTATTTTTCGGGTCATAACCATATTTTCTACAGTAGACTTGTTTCATACTTTTCGAAACCTTTTCTCTTGGAATTCACCAACAACTTGAAGAAGTCCACACAATATTCCAAGAATTTCAATTCTATACGAATATATAGATTCTGAACGAACTCTGGATGTAATTTATGACAAAACTTAACCTAGTCAGATTTTCAGGTTTCCGTCTTTCAGAAGATAAGTTTGTATGCTGAAAAATTAAACGCCGTTTTAAATCGATGGCAACACATCAAATCTCGATGAAATTGTCGCAAACCATGATTCTTGTTTATCTATTCCTTTGAGCTTTAACTAGTCTGTTAAGGCCCGGTAATACGGACAACACTTTTTCAACTTGTCTCGCAACATTGTTGCATTGCAAGTTGAACGAGTTGTTGCCCGTATAACTACCGCGTGCTCAACTTGTCTCGCAACAAATTTCAGTGTTGCAACAACATGGTTCACAAAGTAGAACCGAGTTCTACTTTTTGCAACAATGAAATTTGTTGTGAGACAAGTTGAGCACGCGGTAGTTATACGGGCAACAACTCGTTCAACTTGCAATGACACAATGTTGCGAGACAAGTTGAACAAAAATGTTGCTCATATTACCGGGCCTTAACAGAGGAATAACGTGACTCGGTGAAGTCAGGTAACAATACCGTGTTTTGAAGTTGTTCACGTGCTATGCGCAGTTCTTGACTCGTCTCTTCAGAGTCTTCCCGCCTCTTCTGCCACTTGGTAATTTCCTGAAAACCGAAAAGAATTGGTGAGCAGAAAATAGCGGCTGGGCTCACATGTGTTACAGTACAAGCAATCAAAGTTAATTGAGTTTCAAATGAATTTACACACATTCGCTTTGTCGAATAATAAACTTTGTAGAACGTGCGTTAACCAGTCATAGCAAATATATGTCGCTTTCCTTTTTCAACCAATCAGAAGCAAAATCAAAACCAATTGTGACCTAGCTTACGCATTTTTCAGCGCTTGGCACAAGCAAATGATTTTCCCGCGCTTGACATAAGCGAATCATTTCCCCGCGTTTGGCACCACAAGTGAATGATTTCCCGCGCTTGGCGCCGGCTGCTTTTGTTTTGAGATTTGGGGAGCTGCTGAGCAAATTCAAACAAACCGGTTCACAATTCTTACTCTCTCAAACTCGGACACTTGCGAGGCGCGTTTCTTCAACTCTTGCTGCTGATGTTTAACCGTTTTCTCTAAATGTTCAATTCTGGCTTTCTTCTGCTTCTCTTGTTCTTGATTTTGATCTCGCTTGGCTTTTAGCTCAGCAATCTGTTGGAAAAAGAGAAAAAAAACCTCAGCACCAGGAGTAACGATAGTAAAAGATAGCTAAAACTTAAGTAGCGACCTCCGTTACTTAGAAATGAATTCGTAACTTTACCGTAACACAAATAAGTTGGGCCATGCCTAAATTCGATTTTGTTACCCTGAACACCAAGCAAAAAAATTCCTTTTGATGTAGGGGTAGGGTTGGTAGGGTTATTCATGGACATGTCTTTTGACAGTACTACAGTACAGGGAGAGAACAACGTTTTCCGGCAATTTAAGTTCATGTTGTGTCCCAGAAATGCATCCGACATTGGAGAAGAGCAAAAAAGAGTAAATATCGTACGCTGCTAAAACCAACTGTTCTGGGAGAAAGAATGTTTGAATTGCTCGTTGCACGTGTGTTATTTACCTCCACAGCTCTCTCGCTAAGTTCGTATCGAGCCTGGTTGAGGGCATGCTCTAATGTGATGACCTTCTGTTGCAGTTCACTCTTGTGTTCCTTCATGGTCATATCCAGCTGGGTAACCTGGCCAAACAAGGTTCAGGAAAGTTAATGACGCAAGCAAGAGGATCGATATGTCTTAATCCTTTTTCAGGTTTTTCTTACATCAATCTCGTAGACCAAGTCAAAGTACGCGGGGAATTCAAACACTGCTTTTTAAAAGGTTGCCTCCAAAAAGTTGGTTCAACACAAGATTTTCTTACAACAACAACAACAATAATAATAACTTGACAACAACAAAAACAACTACAACACCAACAACAACGTTGAATTGCAAGTAAAATAAAGACCTTTCCTGCTGCGAAGTAGAAACGAGTACAAATTTGTGCAACATGTTGCCGCAAATGCGACATTGTTACGTGAGAAGTTAGTATCAAATAATTTGACTGTCTTTCATCAAAGAGAGAATTTTCTCAGTTTGAAAGCGCAGAAACGTGTTCTTAAAATCAACAGCAACAATCGTCCGAAATTGACTCACATCAGTGTTGGATTATACTGTAAAGTTAACCGTGAAAAAGGGCCAGTATTTTCGTTCCTCACCTGTGCAGCTTTCTGCTTTAGTTCCCACTGCCTTTCCTTTAGCGCTTTGTCAAGTTCCACAACTTTGCTTTCCTTCTCTTTCAAGTTCTTGTCTTTCTGCTGTAGCTCTTCCATACTCTCGTTCAACATCTTGTCCAGTTCCTCAACTTTCTTCCCTTTTTCCTGAACTTCCTTCTGGCTCGTCTGTAACACGTCTTGGAGCGATTTCAACTGCGAGATCGTATCTTGCAACTCGCTCTGGATTTTATTTACCTGGAAGGAGACAGGGCTTGGTGAAGAATTCTCGATAATAAAAACTTTCTCACATTTCTACCGATAACAATTGCTTTTATTAATGGCAGGAAAGTACACAGCAAGAAACAAATCAATAAAAAGTTTAAAAACATAAAAGAACAACTGCAATCAACGCACTATTATGCGTTTATCAGATAAAGTTGCTAATAACGGCGGCTGTTTAAAGATCAACAATGATATGATACCTCATTATCTAGCTGCGAATTTTGTTCTGTCGTTTCTGCAAATCCGCTTTCCATTTGACGCAACCTCTCCTCCAGTTCCCCGTTTTTCTTTGTTACTTCGGACAGCTGCTTCCGCGTTTCTTTGAGGGACTGGTCCAGAGTCTGCGCTTGCGCGGTCTTTTTATCACACTGGGTTCTAGACTGCTGCAAAAGTTGCTCCAGTTCAACAATGCTAGCTGAACTGTGCTTCATGTCTTTATGAACTTCCCTTAGAGTTGAGTTAAGTTCGTTAATTTGTCGAGTTCTTTCGTCAATATCCTCTTTTGCTCCTTGAAGCCTTTGGTGTAATTCGCTGGATTCTATCTGCGACGTGTTTCGTTCTCTAGTCATTTCTTCTTCTAAGATGGCGACCTGTTGTTGAAGATGAGAGCGTGACTCCTCCAAGTCACGCATTCTCTCTTGTTCCTTTTTTAGCGCGTTCTGTTGATCTGCGACTATGCCTTCCAGCTCAACAATCTGTTCATTTTTCTGATGCAAGTCTGACAAAGTTTGCTGTAATGCCTTTTCCAATTTAGAAATCTAGAAAATAATTCATAAAAAAAAGCAGAATAAGACGATGGCCTTCAATTTGCAACAAGTTTGTGTTTATCAGACAATAATTTTTCTTTCTCCTTCCCTTTCATTTTTAATTAGAAAACATCCCGTAAGAAAGCGCGTGGTAAAAGCCGTACTTCTAAACCTCGATAGAAACGAGCTGTTGACGTAATGATGGCGCGAGCAAAGAGAATCTACATGGTCATGATCAAATTAAACGAGTGACGCGGTGTTTCCTCAAAGAAATAGGAAACATGTTTTCCGTTCTTCTATCGAGTTACAAGATCGTCATACTCGTGAAAGTTTGGGAGAACTCGAAAAAACTGTGGAAATACTCGCCTTTCGGCTTGTGTTCCCAGTTCTCCCAAACTTCCACTCGTGTTTCTTTAACTCGATAGAAACACGCAACATGTTGTTTCTTTCTTAATCAGGTGACATTTCCAATCATTTGTCTTTCAAATGAGCCTCACCTCCAGTCTCCGCTCTTCCAGCTCCTGCTCATGCGCATCACGAGCTTCCTTCAACTGACCCACGTATAGCTCAATCTCCTTGTGACACTCCGCTAATGACACCTCCATCTTTCTGACCTGTTCCGTGCCCTTGTCAGCCTGTTCTTGCAGTTTTTCCAGTTTCTGGCCGTGTTGAACTGACTGCGTGTCTCGCGTTTCGATTTCTTGCTTCTGTTCTTGGAGAGCTCGTTCCATTTGGTCGGCGAGTGACTTCTTGAGATTTAACTCTTGGCGTGAAGCTGAAACGCAAGATGATAAATGATAAAATCACCTGTATATGTGGCAAAACGTGGGAGGCTCGGTGGCCTAACGATAAGTGCGCTGGACTCCGGATCGGGTGGTCCGGGTTCGAGCCCTGGCCAAGCCACTGCGTTGTGTTCTTGGGCAAGACAATTAACTCTCATAGTGTCTCTCTCCACCCAGGTATATAAATGGGTACTGGCGATTTTAATGCTGGGGGTAACCCTGCGACTAAACTTGACTAAACGGACGTCTCTCGTGGCGTATTTTTCTCTTTTTTGCGCGAGAGTGGTCCGGGATTCAATCCACTAAAGACGCCTGTAGCACTATAGACACCTGTGTCGTGTCTACTGATTAGCTGTTCTCTGCGACTGTTACGATTATTCGCGTATGGAACTTTACAGGCTAAAAATATCGATTGCAAATGGCCTAAACACAAATTAAAATCTCAGCTGGGTCAATTTGTATGAAACGATGGCTTATAATACCAAGAAACAACCTCTTCAGTTATACACGCGAAATTCTATCAATAAAGGAATCTCTCACTGGCATTTTTATAAGCGCGCCACTCACAGAAAAGAAGGCAACAAGAACCACTAGAGCTAGCCTGTCCTAGCGCCCCTTAAGAAGTTCTTTCCTAATCGAAGTTGACAGTGTCCAACTGCCCTCCTTCCTTTGATCGTGTTTGATTGATACTGTATCATAAATGAACGGATTTTCAAGGCTTTTAATGTAAAATTCAAGACATAAACGTTGATCAAGCCCGGCGTACCTGCCAAAGAGGTTTCCAAGTGAGCCACAATAGCATTTTTCTCTTCGAATGTTCTCTGCAACTGAAGTGAAGAAGTATTTTAAGTCAGTCATTACACGATAATTTTTTTAAAAAAAACGCGCGTGTGACAGCAGAGGAAGATTTAACAAAAAGCGCCGTAGGGCCGCCTTAAATACATTATTCGTATTATATGAAAGTGAATATATGAAATTCCATATAAACATACATCTTCATCTTCAACGGGTATATTACGAACTCAGTGTGACCGTTTACTAATTGATTTGGTAGCTAAGTTGGTAAGAGTAGTGCACCGGTATCGCAGAGCTCATGGATTCGAATTTCGTTCAATCCTATTTTTTTTTAGGATTTCTTTTCGCAACATAACTGCAATGATCTTTCATGTGTTGAATCCTTATTTATTATTAAAGGCCGCCTTGTAAAACACTTCTGAATGTATTCGCCTTTTTTCATACCTCCTCTATCTGTCTCTGTAGTTCGTGACACTGTTCAGCGTGTAACGCCTTCACTCTGTCCACAAGCGACGCAGATTCCTTCAGTTCGATATCCTTGGTTTCCAGTGATCCCTCCAATTCACCAATACGCCGAGTCCTGGACTCTAGCTCCTCTTGAAGCTCCTGTAGTTTTGCTTCATGTAAACCTGATTCTGATGTCCTGTCATTTAGCTGTTTCTCGATGCTGCCTAAACGCGACGTCGCTTGGCGGACCTTAGAAAGTAAACGAACTGTAATTAATAGCTGGTTTGACGGTGCGAATTCATGGATAATGTTTGTGCGATTAAATTCTTCTGTATTCCTTAACAAGAATCAGTCTCACCTCTCGCTGTAGAACGCCATTTTCTGAAATCTTTTCTTCCAACTCGTTCTGTAAATCGACCACCTTGAGATTTCTCTGACCAAGCTTGCTTTCTAATGACGCAATCTGCGCCATCTTGTCCGCCAGCCGCTCTTCCAGTTGTACAGTTTGTCCCGAATGGCGCGCCAACTCATCCTCTAAGCGTGTTATGATCTGTTCAAGTTCCTGTTGCTTCCGATCACCAATACGACTTCGTTCAACAATAGCAGACAGCTCTGTCCTTAAGCCGTCCATAACTCCACCATCACCAGCTAAACCTGAGAGGGAAAACATCCCAAAACTTAATGTAACGGTAACCACACGAGCAAAGATTCCCGCGATAAACTGTTAGCTTACGATCTTCACGAATGGGGAAGCTTTGAAACTGGGATCAAAAGTGATAGCTTTGAATCCGAATTGTAGAATCTGGAACATTGTTTTTTAGCTCAATCGGCCGCAGGACGCATAGCATTCTTGCAGACGCCTTCTGTGTCTTTTGCTCCACCCTGGAAAGGGAAGTAAAGCAAAGGAAATAGGAGACGCAGACTACATGACGCAAATCGCAAAAGGGACGCTTCATGAGGTCAACATGCAGGTATTTTGGTTCTGGATTCATTACTGAAGTAAGAACGATCGATTATCAGTAAAAACCGCTGTCCAAAACATTTGAATACCCTAAATTTGATAACGTATTACCGAGAAAAAGTTCTCTTTCAAAGGTCAAATAAGCGATTGTCGCAATCAGCCTGACAAGCCATCAAGAAAAACTCGACTGTATTCAAGCTACGCAAAACCGTAGTCTGATGTTTAAACGGTCAACTCCACAATGACCGCCAAATTATCCCCACATTATCCCACCCCACCCCTCAATAAGCTTATTACTCACCTGCTATGTGTTTTTGCTGAGCAGCCGCTCGTGCCACTGCAGTAGCCTGTAGTTTTTGAATCTCGGCTTCTTTCATTGCCAACTTCAGCTTCAGATCAGCAATGACCGCCCGCGCTGTTCCACCGCTGCCCGTCACGTGATCGCGCTCGTTTTCCACGTCATCGTGTATATAGCTTCCCATGCTGCGAGGGCTGATGCTCTTGTAGCCGTTTATGGTCTGAGTACTGCTGCAGATGCCGCTATCACTGGTCTAAACATAGAAAAATGTCTCACATGGCGGATCATATATATAGTACTGTTATGTGCAACGAGAAAAAAAAAAGAAAAGCAGATCCCACATCGTGAATAATTTGATCGAAGATTTAAATTCATCCCGTTAGCGGCCACATTTATTTTTCCCCCTGTTTTGACGGAAATTTGTGTGTTTACAACGCTATAGTGACACGACATACACTATAATGAAATCTAACTAGTGTTAAGTTTATAATGGACAACAACGCTGCCTATGAAAGATATTCTTGTATATCTGCTAAAAATATATACATTAAGATTTGAATGATGATACCTACACAAGTCATATAATGAGCAGAGAGGAATTCTAAGCAAACATAATACGTTCTCAAGCAAATTGCAGTAAACTTGATTTATTTCGGTTCTACGGAAATTGAATTATATACGAACTTACGTCTTTGTGACCCTTTTCATAGTTGTCCAATTTTGGTCATCTATACAAAATATTCTGTACGGCAGGATTTGCGATAATTTTAAGGTTTCATTTGATTTAACACTAACACCAGTTTGGAGTCTCGGACGAAGAAGACTAGTGTACAGTGTATGTCACATCATAGCCCAGAAATAACATCGATCCCAGGCTCTCTCTCTTTTTCCTCTCTTGTCGTTGAGAGAGAGAGAGCCTGGGACTTAAAAAAAAAAAAAAAAAAGAACACTTACAGATGGCGTGGCAGTCACGTGTTCTTTCATGCTCTGTTCCTGAACCTGATGAACCAGTTCTTCCAGTCGTGCCATGTGAAGTTTGGTTTCCTCGATCTCGCGCTGGTATTGGATTATTTTCTCTCGTTGTTTCTCCACAGTACTTTGAAGTTCTCCCTGATCCTTCAACAACAGTTCATTTTTTCTGAGTTCATTTTCGATTCTGCCAATTTTCTGGCTTTGGCGTGAGATTGTCGCTCGTAAACTGGTATTCTCGTGTTGCATAGATGTCTGGCTGTCTTCCTTGGCTGTTCCTTCAGCTTGGAGAAGTCTGTAGTGGAAGAAAATGCTTTGCTTGTAACTGTAGATCAACTGTGTAATCACTTTTATATGGCAAAGGAGTTCTCAGCTATACATGTAAGTTCTGCGAGACGACAGCTGATTACAGGGAAACAAATTCAACAGGGGCCACCCAAAGTTTTCTTCGCCAATCACAAGACAAGCTCAGAACAAAAGAATTGGAGTTCCTTTATTAGCGGACCAAACACAGTAAGAGGCAAATTTAGCTACTTATGAACGAACTACAATTCTTTTGTTCTGTGCTTGTCTTGTGATTGGCTACAAAACGTTGGTGGCCCCGGCTGAGTTCGTTTCACAGTAACAAAGGAACTTAAATTTGTGCAACTGTATCTATAAAAATATCCTAATATTAAGTTTTGGCGACGCTAACTTGCGATTTAGCGACAAGCGCTTACAGCACGTCGATTCATTGAAAAACTCGTCATTCCATAAGTCACTTTCTGTATTTTGCTTTCAGTTTCTGTGCATTCTCAATTAAATGAACTTCCTTATGTTCATCTGTCCAAAATGACACACGCACTCTCCCAAAACCGTTTCCACATTTAAACAAAATAATTTTACATTTTTATACGCACGGATTAAAAAAAAAGAAAAAAAATGAGGTAAATTTCATACCATTAAGACACTGCACGTAATATAATTTCAGGCTACACCTCAAATTTCCTGTAGTACCTTATCTCTTCCTGGAGGTCTGTTATTCGCGCCTGTGACGTGGCTTCTGTCTCCAACATATCGTCTCGTTCCCGCTGGGATTGGGCACTAATTTCCTTCCAGTGTCTCTCACGGTCTGAATGCTGTGATAGCAAATACAAGAACAGTGACTAACATGAAAAGACTGTCTAAGACTAGAAAAATTCCCCCACCTCTACTTAGCAAGAAAAGTCACATCTTCTCACTCTCCCCCCCCCCCCCCCCCCCCACCAAATTGTGTAGTTTACAATCTTAGATGGAATAAAAAGAAAATGACCCCCTCCCCCCGAATCATCACTGAAATGGTGAGGGGGAGGAGTGGTCAACTGTCCAAGATTGTAAATACACAAATGAAAGAATCATGAATTATTAGAAAGGTGCCCTGTTTTATGAGTCAAATGAGCCAATAAGTGACAACAAACTCGAGTCAAAGTGATTTTTACACAAAGTAGGGTATTGCCTACTGAACCATTATCTGCCAGTAAACAGATTAGCTTAGAAGCACTCCAATTTGCTTGCGGTTACTTCTACTCCAGTTTGCTTGCAATTTATTCTTTGTTCGCTTTTTCTGTTATATTTTAAAAGTTAGAGTTACCATTGTCTTCCTCCCTGCAATACTTATAACCTGTCCTTTTAGCTGTAGTACTACAAAATTTTGCATTACCAAATAAATAAGTACACGACCTAAAAAGTATTGTAAGTTATATGTACACGAATGTCGTATTCTAAGCGACGTAAGTATTTGCTTCTTAGTCCTGTAACTATTGTTAGAGGATTAGTATTGTAAGTAGTGTATTGAATACTGTACTGCAGCATTAGAAATGGTCTTGTTACCTGTTTCCTTAGTGATTTGATTGTTGCATCCTGTTCGGCAAGTTTCTCTGAGAGCTCCTCGATGTTTCTCAAAGCTTCCTCAAGGTGATCTTCCGCCCTGTTGACAATGATTGATCACTGTTCTAACAACTGGGTTTTCTAATCATTATCATATAACAGAATCACCTGGTACACAAATTTTAACTTCAATTAAAAGTGATAGACTGTTTTGCGTACCTCTTTCTTAGCTTAGCTTCCTCCCTTAGTTCATTTTCAGCTATTGTTGACGATTCAAGGACACTTCTGAGTTCCTCTGTTTTGGATTGAAGCTCCTCCCTGCAGTCTCGCAACGTTTGCTCTGCAAACCTGTTTAGCAAAGTATGGAATAAGTAGTATTATTATTCCACTATTGGGCCACTTTACAATTGAATATAAACTGAAGGCAAAAGAACACGCAAAATATGCCACGTTATTACACTGTAGAACAATGCAAAAATATGGACTGAAAGCGGAGCAATAAAATGGCCGAACCAAACTTTAGTTTATTAGTGGAGTAATAAATCCCTTACTCAACGGTTTAACAAATGATAGGAGCGGACATTTTGCTCATTGCTCGTATTTTCCTCACCCCTTCGAGGCTTGGAAAAATGCTAAGCAACTCGCAAGATACCCGGTATCCACGCATATTATATGTTAAACCATGGAGTAAGGTGTATCAATATGATTACAACAACATTTTTATTTCTATGGAGGACCTCCCTGAAAACCACGTATTTACGTGACAGGCGCTTCCTCTTTAAAGATTGTTTTATTATATTATATTATTACATGTATGAACAGTTCTCTAGTCCACAGACAAAATGAAGTAAAAAAAGTAAATCACTTTCTCTTTTTGGTTTGCTTCTTGGGAGGGGGTAAGATCAGGGGAGTAGTCTTCTACTATTATACATTTTCTACACCGACACATTTTTATCATTATATAAAACTGTCCAACTTAATAGCTATATAGCCAATAATAGCTATATATACAAATAGCAACACGCCTCTATGATACTAGCCACCAATTTGTTTTCTGTGAGATACATATTCAATGCAGAGACATCAACTTACCTTACAGCATCCTCTTGCGAGGCCAAGTCTGACTCTAAACTCACTATCCGGTCTTCCATTGGAGGAAGTCTTTTCCGTTCAACATCTAGCTCTTGGCTAACAATTTTCACCTAAAATGCCAATTAAAAGAAAGTTAATTATGGTGCTACAAAAATCATATAATTATATGGTTATTATCATGTTAAAAAGGACAGCTGTAGCAGCTTAAATTGAATTTTAGGTTAAAGCAGGGTTCGTACTCTTTTGAGCTTTTCCATGACCTTTTCCATGACTTCGTCTTCTCCAAATTTCCATGACCTTAATTTGACCATTTTCTTGGAAATCATCTTTCATTTTGGGTAATGTTTATTTTTACCATTTTGTTCACAAAAAACCTAACTTATTTTGTTCTTTTTAATAAACATCATTTTCCATATCTTTCCATGACCCACACACACCCTGTAAAGTGATTTCAAACTAGTTTGATTTTTCTTTGTTTCAGATTTAGTACCATAATCCAGAAACAAAAAAAAAAATATTAAACTGTAGCTTGAAATCACTTTCACCTCAAACTCATTTTAAACAACAACACAACCAAGGCAACATGACTATTCTTACCTATTCATCATCATGTGAGCGAAACTTTATTTAGGATCAACATAATTTCCAGATCAGATAACTGCTCACCTTGTTTCTAGCCTGGTGTAGGTCATAGCTAAGATTCTCAAGTTCTGTCATTAACTTGTGATTCTGGTTGACAAGTTGAGAGTTTTCTTCACGTTGCCTAGAAAGTTTTTTAATCATTGTGTCATGATCGTAGTCACTGGCACTTCCAAAAGACCGACTGTCCATCTGTGAAAGGAAAGAAGAACAATGAAAATATTATCAAGTAACATTTTATCAAAGAATAAACGTTGCAAGAGTGGAAAAGACCCCTTTACCTCCCCCACCACCCCCACCCTTAGGCCAAACTTGTCCACACTGTTGACGCTTATGCCACTTTCTGGTGAGCAAAAACTTGCCCACGGCTTATTTTCAAAATTTTACAATACATGTACCTCTTGTTCCTTTGGGGATAAGTGAGTGGATCCATTTCTGAGGTCTGGATATGACGACCTGAGGGCTTGGGAGGAACCAATCAATGGTGTTCCTCTGCGACCCTTCGATGAAAGGTTTGGCTCTGAACCAGCTGGGGTAAGGTCAGCCAAGGTCAACACCTGACCAGCAGCACTTTCTGGAGATGATGAATAACTTCTTCTTGGACCATTTAAGCTGCAAAGCAATACAAAATAGGCCATTTCTGAGTTGCCCTTTGCCTCAGTTTCAAAACGAGTCTACATGCGAAACCTTTGAAAGAAAATGACTTTCATTTGCATGAAAATGAACGTGAAGGTGAAACTCATTTTCATATGAATGGTTTCGCATGTAGACTTGTTTTGAAATAGAGGCAAAGGGTAACTTGGAAATGGCCTGTTAGCAGGCTGAGTCAACATTTTTGTTCCAGATTAAGGCTCAAAATAATTATTATCTCTAAAAAATGTGTGGCTTCCACCAATTTTCGTTTTGTTTTCCAAAAGGCCCTGCTATTAGATCTGCTTTCCACATAATCAAAAACCATGCCAAAGACCTTTCACCATAAGTTTGTTATTAGGAGGCACTGCCCTTAATGGCACTAGGGCACTAGGGGTTTGAGTTACAGAAATGGTATTTAATGCTACAGGCAAAAATTTATAGTGAAAGTTAACTGTGTCATGTTCTTTTAATATTCAGAATTGATATTTTGGTAGCTCCATCATAAAATCACAATTGTTATGCTAATGGAGGCAAATATTGTTAACATTAGGATTCCTCTATATGTTGCTCTTGGGTAGCAGGGGATCATTCTCTGCTAATGTTTTTGACTTTTTAATTATACCTTAAATCTTCTGCACTTGGGCGAAAGCTGCGATCCGTTGTGTCTGCTCTGGTTTCAAAGGAAGTCTGCTTTTGAGGGACTGATCGTGGTTTTCTATTCAGGGAAAGAAAAACAGAACCAATTAGTATACCACACAAGCTTGTGAATAGGGCTTTTTGCACTCTCTGATTGGTTAACATGGAGGTGATTAGCAAAGTACTATTCACAAACCGAAGTGGAGGTAAATATTAATGGTGGATAGGTACCTCGCTGCATTGCAGTTCAGTAAATATCCACCATTATTCACCTCCACTTCTCAGTGAATAATAACTATTGTTAATCACTGCAATGTTTTAAGGACGGCGCCTACTAATAGGGAGGTATTTTTGCCCGGCCGATGACTATGCAAGGGAAGTAGATGTTACCAAGGGCTATTAAAATCCAAAAAGAAAATTAGGGGTAGCCACATAAATTTTCGAGATAATTAGGTTTGAATCTTGAAAAAAGTGCTGACATGGCATTTTTAAAAAAAGTAAACACTTAAAGGAAATAAAATTTCTTTACAAATTACCTTTGAATTTGGTTTTTCATGAACAAAATCAACACTAAATATAACGATCTTAAAAATAATTAACAAATACTATCTTTGAAACTGCATGAACCACGTTTTTATTGACAAAACGATTGCACTTGAGCCATTTTTGACTCTAACAGCTCTCTCTTGCAAGGCCAGAAAAACAGCCTAAACAACTTTTGCACTGAACGAAAAATTAATCATGTGTTCTATAGACTTACCACTTCCATTTTATAAAATAAAAAGTATGGGTCACCATGCGTTTTTAAAAGTTATACGAGTTGTATGGAATCGCTTTTGAAGTCAGTTACACTTTTCCTATCCCCTCCCTAGCGAGTTAAATATTTGCTTCTCGCGCAATTTTTCACGCGTGCACCACGCCATTATGTAGTTAGCAGTTTGCTGATTACGTTTGAGCAATTAGCGATGTGTTTCACTGTTAAATGTGAGCCATTTTTATCGATAAGCGTTTAGGGCTTACTGATATGTTACTCTTTCACTGTTCCTGGCTTAGTACGTCCATTAACTAGATTTCGTTGCAACCGAAATTTTCTTGCATTTTAGTCGCGCGCTTGGTCGCGAAGTTGAATTCGTCATTTTGAGCGAGCAAATTCCCTTAGCGTGCGCGTCTAGTGCGATCGATGCCTTGCGTGATGCGCAGAAGATGTGCGCAGTAACAAAAGTAGGCACCGTCCTTAATACAATGTTAGAACAAGTAGTCACATTTCCAACACAAACACTTATTTTGTGCTACATTAGCCCTACTTTTAAAACATTTAAAGCATCAGTGAAAGTCTTTCATATTAGTCATCCCTTACATGCAGCTGATCAGTTGTCAACCAATAATATTATATCGTCAGGCACTTTAAAAACTAAAAGTAAAAAGCTTTAAAACCTACAAATGTACTTGTCAATATTGACGTACGTGCATTTTGTCTAAGTTACTTTAAAAATATGTGACACGCACATTTAGTTTGCTTGTAAATTTGAATTAATTATCTATGCAGAGATGTGGATTATCCTCTGCGAAAAATGCCTTTTGTACCTACTCTTATGCAAATTTTGATGGTGTTTTCCTTGGCTTCAAAAATGCATTTCTCTCGGAGGAATGCAATACACATTGATATGAATATTTTAGCATAACTTTGTCAACAGTAAATTTGTAACGCGGCTTTTTCATCGTTTTAAAGGCCTTCTTTATCGTTAAATTTGGACATGTTCCAGTAAATCAAAGTTCATAAAACTTTGGAATCATATTTTTGTTATCATCACTCATGTGTCATGAAAGATTTTTTTTAAAAAAAACTTTGGAGCTGTTTCTGTGATTTTCGAAAAATTGCTAAAAATGGAAAATTTGCCAAAATGTACAACAGTGGTGACCGTGTGAAAAAATCCAATTCTCTGGATTTCGATACACAAAAGCAACAAAACTTTCACAGCAAGAAAAGGTAAGCTCAATACACATTTTGGCGATATTTCAAAGTAATTTCATCAATGCAGTGTAAGCGTCTCGGTACATTTATCATTAAAAAAGAATGGTTTGAAATATACCGGTATTTGCGATTTATTTAAAATCACACATGTATACAGAATTTTTTATTCTTGTACATTTGATGTGCAGTACACCATAGTTTCAGATACTGGTTTTTATGTCAAATCTGATTCGCAAAGAATTCAAGTCTAACTGATTTTGTGTTTTTCTGTTCATCGTTTCCATGGAAATATCGATTTTCCTAAAAATATATTATAAAAAATATCAAACTTCAGTCCAAGTCCAATAACTGGAGTAAATCTTACAGTGATCCGTGTCCGGAAAGAGAGCTGAACAGTCAATTGAAAATGTTAGGTATGGCCCAGAAAAAACTGTATTGAGACAAAATTACTGAATACAACATGCCATTTTAGATTCACTTAAGTGTATTGATCAAGAAAACGAACTATGAAATATTCATGACCATGCCAAGAGACGGCTTCCTGGAGAAGGCAAATACTTTATGATTACTGTTAAAATATGTTCAAATGTCTAAACATGTTAACTAAACATATCAACCTGTGTTTCACACAGCTTGTCTACAAAGATAATCCACAGTCTTGTAAGTTAGCATTACGGAAGATTCCTTTGTAAACCAAGCTAATTACGTATATTGGGGAAATAAATAAAAATTTAGCATCACAGGGAAAAAATACTCGTAAACATCTAAAAACTGGAATCGGTGTACATTTTTCGCGCCCTTGGTTACGACACACGAACTTCGGAACGCGGGCAAAAATTTTCCTTTTACTATCCATGGTCCCGTATACATGTATGTTAGAATTTTTTTCGCCAATATCTCCGTACATTTGGCGAACACAAATTACGACTGGCGTTCAAACGTTGGGCAGACCTTTGGTGAAAATGTCAGAAACGATTTAGCTCAAAATAAAAACCGAAACTTGTGTAACAACAATTGTTTACACAATACTGGTCATCCTTAGAAACTTCTAAAGCTCTTGTAAATACATGAACCTCACTCGCGCACGAACTCATACTGTAATAAGGAAGGGCATCGTAATTACTTCATCTCAAAAGGAACTCAATGAAGAGCTTTCTGGAGCATTTCATACTTTTGCTGCGAATTTACTTTCAGCACAAATGTGATTTCCTGTGGTGTGATCACTTTTCAATCAAAACTCCAGTGATCAAAACCAGTCAAAACACCACAAACTCACAATTGTTTTCTCCCCGTAGGACGTCCGAAATGAGAAATACCTGCACTGATTTAAAAACGTTTACACGGTTACTAGACGTTGATAAATAAACTTGTTACTGTATTTCAAGTTTAGCTAATTGTCTATAAGCTAAAGCGTATATAATTATATATGAAGTTATAGAAATCTCACCCGTTTGTTGCATGCGGTGGATTCAAGCTCTGAAGGGACTGCTCGGTCTGAAGTAGTCTTCGTCGTAAATCATAGCAATCGCGCATCAAAGGATCGTCCTCAACGCCAGACTTAACACTGGTGCTCACACTGCTACTAACACTTGATCTTCGACTCATCTTTCAAGCTTTCTTCTCCATAAATACATGATAAAAATTTGCTCTTTTGCTGTGCGACGTTCAAAGGTGACAAGATCGCGATCGACGCTACGCGTTCGTTTGCGTCTCAGCACCAGCAAATTGAAAGTTAAACCAGTGACATTTCTACTTCCTTACTGATCCTGAGAATTTTCCACAATGTAGCTGAAGAGTAAGTATATCTTCTTCCCGATATAAACTCCTCTAAGATATATTTCAGCATTTGATCGATGCAAAATTTGAAATTCGTCCCGAGTCTCTGTTGACACATGCAACGAAAAACCGCCGCGGCAGTTGAATGGGTTACAAGTCCCCGTGATTTCCATCAACCAATCAGGAAGACGCTTTCTAATGAACGGACCAATCAACTGACAGTTGAGTACAAAGCTCCACGCTTCATTACTTAAAAGTCGCTTATACAAAACTTTTGAAAAAATTTTAATGAATTTATCTCGCTCAAAAACGGCGTCGGAATCGCTATTGTGCTGTAAAATAGATTGATGAAAAATATTAATGTAATTTAGGCTTTTCAATGGAGCTTTTGTTCATTATCAATATCTATAAATTAACACACGGTCACGACGGTCACTCGCTGTTCTGTTCACCTCACGAGTATATTCGAAGGTTTGAAAGATTTTACCGAACTAATGCCACAGATAATTACGAGAAAGGGGTTGTTTAAACTAAAACATGGAATCTGTTTTTAATTCTAAACACAGGAAGTGCTAATTTACCTTTTATCGGAAATAAAGATTTAAAGATAGAAGTGTCAAAATTGAATGTCAGGGAAGAAAGGGGGCTTCACACAGGTGCACGATTAATCTCACAAAAATAATGAACTCCCAAAATACAATACAAGTTATTTTGCTTTCATTGTAGCCTGCGAGAGCATCCAGTTTTTTCGGCTCTTGTATTTTTTTTTGTACGCTACTTTAATTCCCGATTCGATACCACCAAAGAAAAATCAGTGAAATTTTGGTTTCTCGTTTGGGGATTCTAACGCAAAGATGAGGTCCGTACCTTTTAGATGTACAGAACATTCACGGAATAAATTATTTGCCTTTTCCGTACATTGATAAGCGCTCCACATTTTATCATTCGGTTCATTACCGATCCTTTTCAAAGTATACATGTCAGGCATATGCATATTGCTTAATAATCAAACTGTTTAGGAAACAAAAATCTCCGAAGAGGTTTGTAACAATCACAAATAATATAATGCCGAGAAATGAAATATTTTGATATTTACTTTAAAGGGGAAAATAGTGTCAGCAAAATTTATTTGTCAATCCGAATAAATAAACAAAAAAAGGTCATTAATTCTCGAACAAAAGTTAAACAATTCAAAATGAACTTTCCACTTTTATAGCATTCAATATATTCGCAAAAATACGAGAAAAAATACCGACAGAGACATTGATGAACAATATTTCATTTATTGATATTTCGTTGGAAGATAGTACTTTTTATTATATAAACTGCAGTGGTATAGCGAGTGGTAGCAAATCGAGAAAAATGGTATCACACATGTGTGGATAAAAATGGTATCCACACGTGTGATATCATTTTTTACCAATCAGCTCACAGAGTTTGCTGCGCTCACTCGTGAGATATCGAGTTGAACACTCGAAGATAAATTTCATATCTCCGCGCAACCATGTATTATCCTCTATATAACTCCTAAAATATTACAATATTTTTGCGAACAAAATTGATAAAATAGAATCTATCGTAAATACTATTACTCTATAGAATTTCAATTTTAAATTTTAACTGCTAATATTACATGTAACAGCCATGCTCAAAGGTATTAATAAAAATTATTTCACATGAAAAATTTGACAAACGCTGCAAATGGTAATGTAAGAATATTCTAGCAACTTTTTCGAAATCCTATTTCCATCGTAACGTATTTGTAAAACAAAATCAATAAATTAGATATTTATTTTAATGTGCTCGCTGTCGCTAGTGTTTTTGTCGCCAAGATTAACATATCAATATTTTTTCTGCTGCGCCTGTGAAAAGAAGTACTTTGTGTCGAAAAGAACTACTTTGTGAGATAAGAAAGTTGCAAAAAAAATTTCTTTGGTCAATTCCAAAAAGGGATTTAACATTCTGTGGAACATAGAAGATAGATGACGAATAAACCAGAGTAATAATATTTAACCAATTACGGCAAACGCCAGAATCAGAATTCTAAGCAGAACCCTGGAACCCCTGCAGAGCGCGAAAAGACATGCAACCGCTGCAGAGCGCGGGAAAACATGCAATCATTGCGTAGCACGGAAAAAAGCGCATTTGTCAAATAGGCCATTTTCGAGATGCCTTTTACCTCTGTTTCAAAAGTAGACCTGATGCACAACCTTTCAAATAGAAATAGGTTTTACTTGCACGCTCATTGTTTTGCAAATCAAAAGGATTTTCAAATGAAAGGTAGTGCAAGGACTCCGATTCCATCGAGCTTTTGACTCCGGTTACGATTCCGATTTTTGATTTTCACTTGGTCCTATAAAGCGCTCTTACGACTCAGACTCCATTGCTAGTGAATCAGGCTCAATAGTCGTTGGAGAGCTTAGGACAAGCATAGTTAATTAACTGCAAAAAAAATAACAAACAAACAAACAACCAACAAGCGAACAAACACAAACTAACAGGCAATCTTTCAACTAAGTACGTATCCCCAGGCCGCTTACGCTCAGCGTCGATCTGACCACAAAAGAACCCGTCAATCATACCTGTGACGTGTCTTCGACCATCGCCAACTTGGAACTCTGTTCCCCAGCGTGCAAATGAACGGGCGAATCCTTGGAACCTTTCCCGTGTTTAAAACCCAGGATCTCGCTTTGTATTTTTAAGTTTAAAAACTTGTCGCTTTTTGTAAGGCCATCCCCTTTTTTTTTTTTCGTTTATTGTCGGATGCGTTTTCGGATTTTGGGTCGGTCGGTCGGAAAAGAAAAAAAAAAAATTGGAAAAGGAGTCTGGAACTATGAGGCCCGGTATCTCAGCGTAATATCCGTGGAGCCTGGAAACAACACGACGTGGTTATAAAGTCAACATGGCGGCAATGGAGAAAGGAAAAATCGACGCCGTGGTTAAACTCAAGCGAGAACAGCGAAAAAAGGATGAACCACCAAAACTGTATGGCAAAAAAATTGCCTATGTTTCGGATTAAAGTGACATTTGTTTGAAATAATGTGTCATTGCCTTCTGCATAACGTTTTTTTTTTTTTTTTGAAAACGCGAAAATCTGGGTCCGTCGGACGACGCTAAACAGAGAAAAAAAAGGGGATGGCCTAACCGTCACTTCTGAAGTTGAATGCTGTAGCATGCAAAACGTCAAAAAATTTTAGATTATTTTTTCAAACCATGCGTAGTCCATGTGATATCTTTGTTGCCGCTGTTTGTATTTTATTTCTTGACCAAAGGAAAAAACGCAAAAGCACAGTAAAGTAGAAAAACAAATAGAAGTTGTGACAACGCGGGATAGGAAATAAAAGCGGGAAAACAAGTGAAAGCTCAGACGGTTGTTGGACGCGGCAAAAATGACCAATGGCGGGAAAATTACTGAAGACTGGGACCATGGGGACTGCCACGGCCAAGGAGAAAAACTATCGCATAAAACTTTTTAGTCGATTGCTTATATCCTACGCGGCATTAAATGAATTTAAATATCTAATAAGCTCATATTTAAGTCGATACTCTTGAAAGGACGCTCACAAATGACACTGTAAGTTTTTTTTATTTATCAGTAAACAGAACCTGGCGGAAGGCAACAATGACTCCCAGTTTCTTCCCCTCAGGAACATTCCACAAAACTACCGAGGACTGAGCAAACGGGCCAACATCATCCGAGTCTATCAAGTCAAACCCTGGACCGACTTAGATAACTGAGCCTGAAAATTCGAAACGAAAATTTCACATTGAAATGAAATATAAAAAGTTAAAAGTGAATAAAACTTGCGTTTAGTGACATGCATTTAATTTGCTCCGTACAGGAATGTTGGTAACAAGGCTCATCACAAAAAGTCGCATTCGTTAACTAAATGGCGCCAATATTTTAGGCGAAAGCCAAAAGTTCGCCAGTTCTTGTCAATAGTGGTCGAAACAAATGGTACAGTCATTCCGGTAAAATCTTGCAAGTGGAAAGGATCGTTCCATTTAATTTCCCACCGTATTAAAACAGCCGGTTTTTCGATACAATCCCGTCTGGGTGGAGTTGGGGGGGGGGGGGGGGGTCTTAACGTGCACGCGGACAGAAGACTGGGGGGATTTATCGATCGAAGATAAACGGAAAGAAAAGTGCACGCGCGCTTTTTAATTATCTTAATCAGATGACGTCACATCGACGACAGAAACACTATTTGTTGACGTTGATTGCCTTCAAAGCACATTTCTTCGAGAGTGCGACGAGTGCGGATTATTCTCCATTCTCCAGGTGTTACTTCGTGAAAGCAAAGCTTTACAAAAGCGACTTCAGCTACAGAAAACATGGGAAACTTGAAAGCTTTCTTCCTGACTTGTCTTGGCTTGGGGATAGCTGCCGGGGCAGGCTTTTATCTCTACAGAAAATTTACCAGCACAGATGGAGAGGAAGGAAACAGTGCTACACAGGTAACGGCGAAAAAAATAACCAAAAAAGTACACAAATCTGAATCAGAATTTAAAAATGAAATTGAAAGCTAGGATTTGTTACAACGCGCATAACAAGACCTAAAAAGCAATGGTTTGCAAGAAGTTTTTTCGCGCGCTTCCATTAGATAGATTACTATCTGACAATAAACGCTGACTCAGTTGTTTTCTCTCTCACAGAGCACCGCAGAGGAAAATAACGAAACTGCAAAGAAAGACGTGAGTGATGTTTCTAAAGACGACTCGACCGGCTTGTCAAATGAAGTACAAATCAAGATACTGGTCAGTGCAGATACATCGAGTCCACAGGAACAACCACAAGATAACGTGGCAACTAAAAAACCAAGGATGACTCAAAAAACAACCGACAAGAAGGATCGGGCAAAGAAAACGAATTTTGGCGGACTTAAAAAGGGATTTCTCTTATAAATAAACTATCGATTGTTCACAAAAAAATTGTATTACAATTTTTTTGTGAACAATCGATAGCTCATGATATGTAGTTAGACATTCATTTTGCTTTATTGTAGTTAGACATTTTTTTAATGTTTGTAAATAAAGATAAATTAACAATAAAACTTACAAAAGACCCTGAATGTGCTGTTTTTCTCAGCGTCACTTCAAAACGACAAAATATCCCTGATTTTTCAACATTACCTTTCCTAATCTGATCTCAATCATCCCAATCGAAACCAGCCGTGTTCATTTTAGGTTTATTATAGCAAAAGAGCGCAAAGGAAATTCCACTTGACGCTTCACTCTAGCGAAAACGAGACTGAAGGCGGAAATCTGTTTCTATCCTGCGTCTTATAACATCTGTGGTGTGATTTCCACTGAAACGTTTTTGTCGTGATTTTGAAATTAATTTTGTACGTCGCAAAGGGATGAATAAATATAATGTAACAGCTAATTATGAGGTTTGCTTTGCAAAGTTTAGAAGAGAAGACCGTATAGTGAGTGTATCTGATTGGTTAATGCTCGGTTTTGCATTTTCGCGCGCTGCTAAAGACAGACAACAGTAACACCAATCCAAAAGTCTATTGATATGGAGAAGTCGTGTCCCTGGAAGTAGGGGCAATTGCAATCTCTCCCTCAGCCATTTTTTAAGGAGCGTTTACATGAGAAAAATTGTCCCTGGCTTACGAGCCAAAAACTGTCTCTGCCGGTTCCACACATGCTCTCTACGTCCACACTCGTACCTGATAGGCGAGTCAAAACTAGCCAAAGTGTTTGCATGGGAAAAATTTGCTACCCTCCCCCCCCCCCCCCCCCCCGGGTTACCCTGCCTTCAAACCCAGTGACCTTCCACCCGGGAGTCACCCTAGCCCTCGAGCCAACTTTATGATTTCTCGTATAAACGGTCCGCAGCTATTCATAAAGAAACCTACGGAAGGGTTTCTCTCCCGGGTGTGACTCGGTATGGAGGGTAACCTAGATTTGCTACAAGTCGCTCGTGTTTACTTTGTGTCGATGGAGTCACTTGAATCGATCGTTCACAAAAAAGTATCTGTCCGTGCGTTTGAGCGCACTTAATCCATGAATGTCTCGTTACGCTATCAGGCGCCATTTTGATTTTTAAACCCGTGTGCGCCCTCCGTATTCAGCGGTCTCCTGCGAGTCAAAAGAGCGACTTGGAGCACCTGATACCGGAACAACGTTTACTTTAAGGGGAAAAGAGTGTCAGTAAAATTTAGATGTCAATAGGAATAAACAAAATAAAAAATAGATGATTAATTCTCAAACGAAAGTTAAACAATTCAGAATGAACTTTCCACTTTGAATTAACGAGGATGCAATATATTCGTTAAAATTTAAAAAAATACCGACAGAGACATTGATGAACAATATTTCATTTATTGATATTTGGTTGGCAGATACTTTATAATTCCTAAAATATTACAATATTTTTGCGAAATAACTAGATAAAATAGAGTCTATCGTAAATACTCTATAGAATTTCAATTTTAAATTTTAGCAACTTTGAATTTTAACTGCTAATATTAACAACCATGCTCAAAGGTATTAATAAAAAATTATTTCACATCAGGCAAAATTTGACAAACACTGTAAATGGTAACGTAAGAATATTCTAGCAACTTTTTCGAAATCTTATTTCCATCGTAACTTATTTGTAAAAGAAAATCAATAAATTAGATAATATTTATTTTAATGTACTCGCTGTCGCTGGCGTTTTTTGTCGCCATAATTGACAATTCAATGTTTTTTTTACCGCTGCGCCTGTGAAAAACACTACTTTGCAGCGAAAAGAACTAGAGTATTAGAGAATTAGAGAGTTGGAAAAAATATTATTTGGTCAATTCCAAAAAGGGATTAAACATTCTGTACTGTGGAACATAGAAGATAGATGACGAATAATACCACAATAATCACGGCTAGTCAATCAAAACCATCCCATTCATCACCCCAACCACTTTCCACCTGAAAGAACAAAAACAGCAGAGAAAAAAGTTAAAACCGCGACTATTACTAAAAAGTAGAATCTCAAAACTGTTTTTTGTTTGATGGGAGTAATCAGATCTGACCAATCAGGACAAACGCCAATAACGCAATGAGCCAATCAGGATTGGAAGGAAAACCCTGGAACCGCTACAGAGCGCGGGAAACATGCAGCCATTGCGGAGCACGTAAAACGTGCATTTGTGTAATAGGGCATTTTGGAGATGCCCTTTTACCTCTGTGCGAAAAACAATTCCTGGTGCACAACCTTTTAAATGGAAATACGCTTACTGTTTTGCAAATCAAATTGATTTTCAAATGAAAGGTAGTGCACCAAGACTCATTTTGAAACAGAGGTTAATAACAACTCGGAAATGGCATATTACGATTGGTTTGGGTTGGTTGGTAATCAGGAGCATAGAGCGTTACGATCCAGCGAAAATCAAACCGACGGAGTGATTCGGATTATGGACTCCGTCGCTTATGATCCAGTGTAAACTGCATGGTCAGAGTCGCAAGCAGAAAGGAGGGCCTGAGAGCTAGCAATCCATTGTGATGGGCTCTTTGCCGCAGCTACGCATCACATGGTACAAAATAACGCCTTGCTGGAGGGCAAGCAACGAGCAGGGACATTCAAAAGAACGCGACTTCAAACAGCCATGCTTGGCTTTCCTTCGTTTTGAATGTCCCAGAGCGGAGCTTGTCCTCCAGCATGGCGGATTTTGTACCATGTGACCGTTCCGCTTCGGCTTGCGACTCCGTCAATGTAGTTTTCTTTGGATCATAAGCGACAGGGTCATACGACGAATTGAAAACTGGAAACGTTTTTTGGTTGTGTCACTTATTAGTAGAAGGTATACTAACCTTCGTCTAATCTTTTACCTTGACACAGAAATAAAGTTATTATTATTATTCGATTTTTCCGACTCCGATTCCGTCGAGCGTATGACTCGGCTTACGATCCCGATGTTTGATTTTCACTTGGTCCTAAGCGCTCTTACAACTCAGACTCGGTCGCTAGTGAAGCAGGCTTAAGAGTCATTGGAGAGCTTAGCAAAAGCATAGTCAAGTGCAAACAACAAACAAACAACCAACGAGCGAACAAACACAAACAAACAGGCAATCTTTCAAATAAGTACGTATCCCCAGACCGCTTACGCTCAGCCTCGATCTGACCACAAAAGGACCCGTCAATCATACCTGTGATGTGTCTTCGACCATCGCCAGCTTAGAACTCAGTCCCCCAGCATGCGAATGAACGGGCGAATCCTTGGAACCTTTCGCGTTAAAACTCACAGAAGGCTCCATATCAGCAAAGTAATCAGGCTCACTCGACTTAACAACAACTCGCGTTATTTCAAATTCACTCCCGGGTGGATCGTCACTTTGATGCCTTGACTTCGAAGGTTTAGATTTGTCCGTTTTACTTGAAGTTTTCTTGGAGCCGAGTTTTAACGCATTGCCTTGAGTCGCCGCGGATTTGGAAGAATAACTGTCTTTATCGCGAGAATGGAATGGAGCTTTGTTAAATTTCTCCCTTCGCGAAGAGGAGGGAGTGAAATCAACATTGTTCATGTCTAATTTGTCTTGCTCGCTGGTAACGCTATGGTCGTCACTCCAGTAGTTAGCACTATGGTCAGCGGTAGCTTGACTTGATCTGCTACTCTAAAAACGAAAAGAGAAAAGAAACTTAAGAAAAATCCAGATCTTCCTTTTACTAACACTACGTAATGTTCCGTTGAACTACGTATGTCACGTAACGGGGAAAAAGTAATGCGTTACAATTATAGAAAAGAGAAGAGTTGTTGCCATGTCACGTGCAACTTGTCTGCTTTGGTAGCGCCGTTACGAGACTAGTTGCACAAAACGATGCTTCGCACAAAACGAGGTCGCAGTCGTTGCGAAGAGTAGGTATTTCCTGCAACGCTTCCTGAAACGAAAACGATGTCATACATTTTCATTTCAGGGTGTTACAACGGGCAATTTTTCATGCAACTTCCAACGCAACAAAACTGCGAGACAATTTGCAAGAAAATTGCGTAATATCGCCTTTAAGGACGTTCGCGCTAATTGTTTTTGCGCATCCTTACTGCGCACGTAATTCATGTCGCAACGTCGCTCCACGTCATGCATCGAGCGCGCGCGCTGAGAAAACTTTCCAAACAAATACAGGGCTGGTAGCTGTTCAGATAACTTCGCTCGCAGTTTACTCTCTCAAATGATCGGTGACCCCCAATTTTTTTTGATAGACAGCTTTGTTTTGCGATTCCCGACAGATTGTAAAAAAATGAACAAAAAGTCAATGTTTGAAGTCTACAAGTTTCTAACTTTTTTGCCCATGCGGCATCAAATCTTGCCCATCTTTCAACTGCCAGGCGAGTGCAAATGTGATCACTAAACGATTAGATTTTCTAAAGGAACATCACCAGTTGAATCAATTTGCTTACTAGATCCCCTTAAACAATATTTAGACAAGAAAATTGCATTTCATGAATTTATTCGCATTATTTTTGAGCAAACAGACACTGTCGCCATTGTCAGAAACGAAGGCCGATTTATAACATTTTAAGGTGATCTTTCGGACATCTTATCTCCGAAACGAATTCGGTGACCCCCCAATTTTTTTACATTTCTGACATGAGTAGCCCATAAACTCACAGTGGTGAAAGTTTTAGAAAAATGTCAATGTTGGAAGATTTTCGCGCGAACGTGCTTAAAAAACCCTCACAATTTTCTTGGAATGAATTCGTTCAAAAAGTGATATTGGAACTTGAAATTGAAAAACAAACAAACATGAAAACCATTTCTTTGAGAAGGATTTACGAACCCACGCCAATTCACTCACCGTTACGTCTGACCCAGGAGAGCTCTGGGCCTCATCCACGTCTTCCCATGGTTTAAATTCCTCATGATCAGACTCCACATCCGGGACCGCAACTAGGTCTATAAGTCGTTTTGGAGACGACTGCCTTGCTGCCTTTTCTCTGTCTCTTTCCAATCTGCGCCGCTCCAACTCTTTTTTCCTTTCCTCTTTTCTCTTCTCCATCTCCAGTCTCCGTTTGTCTTTGTCCTGTTTTCGTAGCTTGTCCTCTGAACTGCGAACAGATTTTTGTAACTCTTTGTCCTGCAGTGGACTCAACTTGTTCTCGATGTCGATGACTCTGCTCAGGTTTGTAGGGCCGATGTTGCTGATTTTCTTTTCTGTTACGGGAACTGAGGAGACTGTAAACAAAAGAATAAGATAAATGAGCAAAGGAACATCATAAACACTCTTGTTCCTTGGCCATTTCTGTTTGACAAGAAATAAAATACAAACGGTGGTAACAGTAGCATATGGACTACACTTACATTGTAAAATAAAAGAAACATTAATAATACGGGACTTAAAACCCGCCCTCATGACATCATTGGCAGTGAAAAGCTGTGGCTTTATTAGCTCTCACCTATTTTTGTCACTACTGTTTGGTTAGTTGCCAGTACCTCGCTTTGTATTTTTAAGTTTAAGAACTCTTCGCTTTTTGTAGCCGTCACTTCTAAAGATGCGTGCTGTAGCATGCGAAACGTCAAGTCAATTTTAGATTCTTTTTTTCAAACCATGCGTAGCTCATGCGTTATGATTGTTGCCGCTGTTTGTATTTTTGTGTTCGAGGAACGAGAACGCCACCTAATCATGTACAGCCAGGAAATTTTGAGATTTCGTGTGAAGTTTGTAAAAAGTCCACCCCGCTCGGTTTTTTAAGGGGTACTCGGCCGGAAAACTGGTACTCGTGGTCTCGTTTTCGCGTATATCGTCTCGGCCGGAAACTGGTACGAACTCGACGTTGATTCGACGTTTTGGGGGAGTTGTTGACTTTATGGTTGTTCGTTTTGCTGTTGTTTTCTTCGCTCTGATCGGTAAGTTACGTACATTGAATATTCATTTGTCGTAGTATTGTTGACGTTGATGTAACGCAATTTATTGCCTTCTAATGTCTTCTCGCATGAGAGACTCTCGAACGCACTCCCATAATCCATGATTACTTCTAGTATTTCTTTATTTTCTTGACCTGCGAGCGGACAGAAGACTGGGGAGATTTATCGATCGAAGGAAAACGTAAAGATAAGTGCACGCGCGCTTTTTAATTATCTTAATCAGATGACATCCGATCGACGACACAAACACTATTTGCTGACGTTGATTGCCTTCAAAGCAAATTGCCTTGAGAGTGCGACGAGTGCAGATTATTCTCCATTCTCCAGGTGTTACTTCGTGAAAGCAAAGCTTTACAAAAGCGACTTCAGCTACAGAAAACATGGGAAACTTGAAAACTTTCTTCCTGGCTTGTCTTGGCTTGGGGATAGCTGCCGGGGCAGGCTTTTATCTCTACAGAACATTTACCAGCACTGATGGAGAGGAAGAAAACAGTGCTACACAGGTAACGGCTATAAAAGTAACCAAAGAAGTACACAAATCTGAATCAGAATTTAAAAATGAAATTCAACAACTAGAATTTGTTACAACGCGCATAACAAGACCCAAAAAGCAATGGTTTGCAAGAAGTTTTTTCGCGCGCCTTCATTTGACAGATTAATATCTGACAATTAACGCTGACTCATTTGTTTTCTCTCTCACAGAGCGCCACAGAGGAAGACAACGAACCTGCAAAGAAAGACGTGGGTGATGTTTCTAAAGACGACTCAACCGGCTTTTCAAATGAAACACAAATCAAGATACTGGTCAGTGCGGATACATCGGGTCCACAGGAACAACCACAAGATAACGTGGCAACTGAAAATCCAACGGTGACTCAAAAAACAACCGACAAGAAGGATCGGGCAAAGAAAACGAATTTTGGCGGACTTAAAAAGGGATTTCTCTTATAAATTGTTCACACACAAAAAATTGTAAAATGTAGTTAGACATTTATGTTGCTTTATTGTAGTTAGAAATTTATTTATTTTTGTAAATAAAGATAAATTAAGAAAAGTTTTGAGACACTCTGCTTTTCTTGAATACCTTAGACACATTTCACACGCCTCACCTCTTGGATATTACCCCTCACCCGAAAACAATGTTGCTGGGTTCGTACAAAAAATCGCAACCGCTTTTCAAGGACTTTTCAAGGACCAAATTGAATTTTCAAGGACCATCTACTAGCTAAAGGAATGTAATTTCACAGATGGTATATAAATGCACATTCCCGGTCCAAGCTAACAGGCTACTAAGGCTTTAAGTGTTTGCTCCATCTCCTTCTCTACATTTTTCAGTTCACTTGTTTTTCTCGTTACCAGCTGCTGTTACACTCGGGTTTAACAGTGTTTGAAGTTGCTTTACACAGGAAAAGAATACCAAAGTCTATACAAAGCAATTTGCTTTTGACACCACTATGTTTGAAACTGAAGAAAATTCAAGGACTTTTCAAGGAAAATGGAATTCAAGGACTTTTCAAGACTGTGCGAACCCTGTGTTGTATTTGATTTGTTCGTTTCTATCCAACTGATAGAAAAGAGGGAGAGGGGGTGGTTCACAATCTACACGGGATTTGATGTGGAATAATGAAACTAATGAAATTGGCACTTATTTCAACCAACTGTCTCAACTACTTTTGTCGCCCATTGCAGGCCTGCACTTACATGTACTTGATGGAATGCTTGAAGAAGTGTTGAACTGAAAAGAGAAGACAAAAAAATATGTGAAGCTCACCTGAACACTTTATTCAAATACCGGAGGTCTGAATTGACCAGGGCCCAGTTGTTCAAAGCGTGGATAGCGCTATCCACCGGATAAATCACTATCCAGTGGATAAGTGTTGGCAAAACAAACTACGCTATCCACTGGATAGTGATTTATCCGGTGGATAGCGTTATCCACCCTTTGAACAACCGAGGCCAGGTAATTATATAAGCAAGAATATACCTTTGGCCTTCCTTCGATGAAGTATTTCCTTCTTTCTCCACCAACCACAATATTCGATCCTAATATGGGCACCATGACCGCCAGAGCAGAGAATGTAGCAGCAACTATTCTGTCGTCTGTTTCTCGCAGACCAATCAGCATCTGAAGAAAACGTAAAACACAATCAAATATCGTGTGAAAAAAAATCGAGTCACGTACAAAGGTTTGTAAAAGACTCCGATCAGATTCTCTTCGTCCCATGGATCAAAGAATGCGAGAGAAATGGCTTTCGCTCGATCTTTTAGCTCGACGACAGGGGTATGAAATCTGAGAGCAATTCAGTCGGTAGCTTGAGCCTTGCGCTTATATTTGCTCAACGTCGCAGATGGGGTTATTTGCGGGCAGGGGACGGCAACCTCGTTCCCAGGTTTTTTTTTGTGGGGGGGTGCGGAGGGGTCTTATTTTCGGATGGAAGCTTGCGCTTCAAAAATATTTGGGTTTCTATGTGGATGGGATACTGTGACTGAAATGGTTTAGTGCATACAAGAATAACGATATGATACTCAAAACAAGTCCTACAGTCGATCTGGGCATTCTCAAACAACGTAATATAAAAAACAAAACAAAACAAAACAAGCCCTTCTAAATGGGCTTGTAATAAGAAAAGCTACGTTTAAGAGCTGGGGAGGGTTGGGGAGTTTATTGTTGGCGTGGGGTGGGGGTTTGGGTTTATTTTCGGAATTTTTATCATATAGTTTTGGTATTTAGGTAGAAATACTATAGGTACTCCCAGCGGGTCTGGGTTGAAGCCCCGGCTGGTTTGATTGCGTTGTGTCCTTGAGTAAGTCAATTAACTGTCAGTGCCAGGGCATACAGTAAATGGCTGCCGTCAAACCGTTACGGCAACCTGGCGAAAATGCTGCATAGCTGGATAGATATTTTAACTTGTAATTATTTTTAGTTACAGCTTAAGCTAAAAATAATTTTGAACACTTCCATGCAATCAAGTTTTATTCATTTAATCCATTATTATTATTATTTTTTTAATTTCTGTTTTTATTATTTTGAGGCGCACTAGAAAAAAAACTGAGAGTTCTGTATCTCGAGCTTAGCGTACTGACCGCATTAAACAAGGCAAAAAAAAAAAAACTAGACATTTTTTAGCAATTAAGTTTGGTAGTTTTCTTACACAATTTCAAGAAAATTCACCACAGGAAAGAATTTATTTTAGTTTCCCTTCTCCGTCCAGGAGCACTCGCTGAGTTGTCAAAATGAAAGTCTCTTTAAGAAAGAATCCCGCCGTTTTCTTCTTTGTTTGATGTGGTTACATTTCCTCACTAAAGTTAATTCCCAGTTGGAATTCTGAGGCTACTTTCCATTCATAAGCACTTTAATTCGCCCACTGCCCTGGGATTCACTGGTATTCATGCACTAGTTTGTATGTATACGTGTCTCTAATTTTCTCCCTCGCTTGCCCTCGAGTGGAGTCGTGGACACCGCGCTATTTTGACTCCCCATACAGTATCTTGAGAAAGACATGAAACGACGGTACAACTTTGTTTCTGACCAAAAATGAGAAATGCTTCGAATCAACATTTTCCGAAAGACAGAATGTCTAATGACTAAGAATTCACAAAGGTACGAATTAATTAAATTCTTCATTAAATTATTTACCCACGCTCTGAGACAAGCGCTTAGTCAACTCCAGTGTCCACCAAAACATTAGTAGATGAATTCCAAGTCTTTCAGAGGCCGTTTATGAAACCATAACACCTACCCTTTCAAAAGATATTGCAGATATTGTAACACAAGATGAATCGTTAAATTCAATGATCATTTTGTTGTGTTGATTTCAGTGGTAAATATCACAAGCGGACACACGTTCTCCAAATATTGTTCACCTAAGTAGGTATTTTGAGAAAAACTGTCGCATCCAGCGGCGTGCTTTTCTGAGAAGTTTTCTGGTGTAGCTCCGAAGTTTTCTACTCCTGAAAAAATAAACGAAAGGGCTTATACCACTATACATCACAAAAAATGTCGAGGTCCACGGTCTTATTAAAAGTAAGGTTCCAAGTTTGTCTTTGTCCATGACCGATTGCAGGCATTGTAAGATCAACGCTGGCACGTAGCAAGCTAACAGGGTAACCAGAACATACAACACTGTCCGTGCGCCTCGAAACCTCTCTTGGTTAGCAATGGACATTTGCTGAATTACTTCATTTTGAGTCGTGATCTGCCTTTTGTGTCTTCTCGAGATGAGGTACACCTTGACATTGCAGTAAAACGAGAAGCTCAATGCGAACAAAATGATGCATACCCAAGTAGTTTTGGCAAAGGACTGTGCAGCAGAGCTGTCTATAGCATGCGGAATGCTGAACAAAAAACTTGCAATCCATGACGCTGCGAATAGCTTTACGACACGCTCTTTTCTGATAATCGTATGATAACGAAGAGAGAAGACTACACCTATGTACCTCTCGGCAGTCACTAAACACAGGTTAAATAAAAAGTTGTATAGAAACACGTGACATGCGTAATGCATTGCAAAACTAGTCCTTTGAAACGGTGGACAACCATTGACGAGCACGCTAAAGCCGATAGCAAACAACAATGAGTGTAAAATCGACCCTTGGAAAAAGGTCGTGATCGACAGACTGGTTAGCCCAATATTTGTGACAATATGAAGCTCGGAGAAAGAAAGGACGGTCAAAACGACAAGTGCGTTTCCCGCGCACGACAAAAGGCCAAGAGACGCGTTGAAAATACAGTACAAGACCAACAAGCCAGGACTGAAGGCTTTCATCTCACGAAGCATATTTGCGTTCACTTCAGTTCCTTTCCACGAGGAATTAAAACAACCCGACGTGTTGTTATTGTCGTCATTCATCGAGGTCGTTTGTTCTTAACGCACTAAGGGTACCAGTCTCTACTAACTGATCCATACAGTAAAAAGACTTCTCATCACCACAGAAATCGACGAGAAATCAGCAATCGAACCTTCAATTTAATCACCACGCTCCAGTGACAAGATTTGTACTCAGGTGAAAGACAAACAGCGTAAAGTAATCCGCTCGCACTTACAATTTATCTTTGGCCCCTTTTGAACTACGTCAAAACTTCACTACAGGACATCAACACAAATTTTCCGCTGCACAGGAGACACTTTTTAAGCGCGATTTCTAAACACTTAACTAACAGACGTGATAATACGTTTCCACGCTGGATTGCACTGCAAGATGAAGTCAATAAACCACAGGCTAGAATACCTTTGGCTCTTAGGTCGCTTAACGGCTCGTTTTATTTAACACTTTCTAATAGCACACCCAAGCTGCCGCTGCGAGCAACATCCGACTTCGATATTTAGTCCAATTTGGCACAGTAAGGCGTCATGTTAAAAATATAACGGTTAGTGTATTAAAGCCGATATTTCCATTAATAATGCCAACTGGAGGCTATTTTAAAAACCGTCTCTCTTTGTTGGTGCATCTGTAACAAGATATCTTAACGTTTTTAGGCTCGTTATTGATAATCGGATCCGCAATCCGCCTCTGTTTTTTTTTTCAATCTTGCCATTCTTATTTTTTACCTACACCTGTGTGGTTTTTCTCTGTTTTAGTAACTAAAACTGGCTTTGAAGTTTACGTCGATTTGTAACTCTCTACATCGCAAAAAATAACTTACAGCTCTTCAAAATTTTTAGTCACTCTTGGTGATCTCTCTACTCTTTGATAAGCCGAATTACATCCGCGTTAGCCAGCTGAAAGATTTTGGTTGATTTTTTAAAAAAATCCCAGCAAATTTTCTCCAGGAAAAACCGTCCAAGCAAGGGCTCAATCCCATTCCTAAATTTGCCAGCTAGTTAAAGTTCAGCCTGAAGGGTGGATATACTCAGTCTTCTGATTTTCACTTTAAGAAGGTAAAGGTTGTTTTGTGTTTTACGCCATTTATGTTAGATAGTTTCACCAAGAATTATAACGTGCACCTAAAATGTTTTACACGTAAATTATAATCATTTCATCTAAAATGGAGAATTCTGCGGGCTAAAATATATTTTAGCCCGCTAACGTGAACCAATCAGAAAAAGAAAGTAGCGAAGGCAGCCAATCAGAACTGAAAACCATTCAACTGTTCGCGTCGTTTTCTTGGTGGCTGGGTGCACTTCACGCTTGAATTTGAGTCAAGGCGCTGGCATCTGCAACTACAAACTGTTTTTGAGCTTTATAACGACAAAATGACCGGAAAACCAAACGGGGAAGCAAATTCTCAGCCTTCTCAGCTGGATGAAGAAAAATTACATAAATTCGAAGAATCCAAGGGGCAATGTGAATGTAAGTTTGTCTTCTTTGGTGACGTTCTCGTTGCCGTTGCCGTCGTTGTCTGCTAAGGGACGGACCATTATTTTTCTTGAGGAGGAGTATGAAAAAAAAATGTTTGCAGGGGCTAAAAATATAAATATAAATTGCTTGCAAACATGAAATGTGTCAAAACATTAGTTTGCATTTCGAAAAAAAGTGTTTGCAGAGGTTCATAAATTAAAAAAAAGTTTGCAGAGGAAAATTTTTATATCCCCCCCCCCCTTCCAGGAAAATAATGGTCCGTCCCTAAAGCTCCCTATTACTTTCCAAATCCAACCATTTTCCTACCGATAGTAAGTTTCTCGAAAAATATGCCGTTAGCCATCCTCCCCCCCCCCCCCCCCCTTACAAGAAAGAAGCCCTCTGGAGTATAATCTTCATATAATTTTCAAAGTTGCTTTTGGCGTTTTACCGTACCTGAGGCAGGATGAAGTTTTCCAGCACTTCCTCCTTAAAAGAAGTTCCATAAAGACCAAAATACTTGAGAAGAATCATTCGGACGTGCCCATCCCTTATTGACCACAGTGTCATTAAAATTGGAATACAGTGTTCTCTGAAAAGCGACAAAAAAATAACGTAAATTAATCCAACGCTGAAAAACACTCTCCCTCGCAGAACTTTATCAGGTTTTCCGAACAATTTTTGAGCTGCCATCCATACTCGTGGGTCAAGATCGTTGAACCGGAATCAAACAGGTTAAGTCACTTACATCATGCAAGCTACAGCGACTTTTGAGCAAGTGTCCAAAAACTAAAACCAAATTAATCACTCTGGCCAATCACAAAGGACACAGGCAATCCAGTGAGCCAATCAAAAACTCGGAACAAATACACGCAGCCGACGCGAAGCGCGGGAAAACCAGCGAGACATGATTGGTTTTGGTTTTATTCTGATTTGTTGAGAAAGTGGCGCGAGATTTTTAAACCAAACTCCAAGCGTAGAAATGCAAAACCAAAGCAAATGCAAATTCCTTTTGGCGCTCAAGTAAAAAACTTTTCTAAAGACAAGCCGATGGTTACAGTGGTACTACCGTAGTCCTTTCTCAACGGGCTGTTGCTTTGCAGAATGAAGGGTTGAGGTTTACTTGTCGGGCGAAAAGACAGAGCTACAATTATAAGATTAAGACTGTACAGTTTTTAAGGCAGGTGGCAACAAAGAAAGGCTCCAATTTATGCACTTGGAAAATACTATTCAGGACTATGCATTAAAAAGTTGTATAATTACCTGAACAGCTCATCTGGTATAACTGGAGTAAGGCCACTCAGCTGGTAGTCAGTATCACTACCATCTGCAGAAAAGATAATGTACTCAACGCTAGAAACAACTGCAAAAACCTTTTTTGATGTATTCAGGTAAAACGTGACATAGATTAACAGTACAATATTTTTTTACGTAATTAATACGTTCAGTTTCTGGCTGAATGTTTGTTAAATTGATTATCAACACACCCTGAAGATGTTGTAATGATTCTGTGCTTGTCGTTATAGTAGTAGAATTGGAATACACAACAAGCAATTCATCTAGCGGGAAATGCTGACTTTCTCAAGATGGCTACTCAGCTTACAGCACTTTAAAAGCTCACTCAAATATTTCTGCAAGCAAATTCTTGTCGAGTAAGTGCATGGTCAGTGTGTTCTAAAATTGTCAAAAAGTTTGCAAAACAAATGCATCGACAATCATTCCATGCGCAGTACTAGTTAACATGTTGAGAGTTAGAGTGTCAGGTTAATTAGTATACTATGTCTATTAATAGTGTACCTTTTATTGGTGTCAGAAGGTGAGGCAGAAAATTCTTTTCTGCACTAGGTTCTGCCAGAACAAATCTTGACATTAATCTTGGAAGCATGCGCCTAGCAACAACCTTGGGTGGAACTGTCGTCAACTTGTAGGCTAGAGAACTGAAACACACATACATGTACTGTTTAATATAATAGTGGAATCTAAATTCTTGAAACTCCAACGAAAATGAAAACAGATTTGAGAAATCTGGAGTGTGAAAAATTGGGGGCAAGATTGCCGTGTTTAAATGAGCTCATGACAGACGCGGATCCAGACCGGTTTCCATCGTTTTACGGAAATCGGTCAGATTTTTTAAATAAGTATATATAGTTATAGAGTTACTCCATAATCATTACAATGTGGAAATTGATATTGATGAAATTATCCTCATCAGAGGAACATGGGTGAGCCCATTACGGTACTTCAGGTAGTCAAAGTCTAAAAACTTTTCTTTAGGGGTGGTGGTGGGAGGGGGGGAACTATCGGACCCCCCTACCCTTAACAGCTAACGCCTTCGGTGCTCATTGCTATCGAAATGAGAAATGGAGGTGCCAAGAAATCGAGATTCTACCATATTTTAAAAAAGCCCTTTTATCATTTGCAGTAAATATATGTACATGCTTACAATACATTTTCCTGTAACCACCTAATATTTATTAATAAGAGAGTTCCCAAACTTGTACAAAAAGCAATCTGCAGAAAAAATCGTATCCTTTGTCAGGTTTGTCTCCAAAGGTGGCAAACCGGAGTATGGCGTACAACAATGTTACGCAAAATATCTCCTGCAGGGAGGGTACAGAGAGTAGCGAGAAGCCATTTCCCCAAGCCTCTAAGCTGTCAAGGCCAAGGGGACCTTCCAGGACAGCAACCTTCTCTTGATCTGTCTATACTAACATCTTGGCTTCTATAATATATTTACCTGAAGAACTTCTCTTTCTCTACATCAGTTTTAATGGTTATCTGATTTAGAAAAGTCATTATCTCCAAGAAGCTGCTCCTGTTAACATAATTATAAAACATGGCTTCATGTTAAATTATGTGTACAATAAGGGAATTTTGATCTAATCTGCTAACACATGTTTTGTCAGAAATAAAGTCCTCAGACGGAAAAAACAAAAAAACAAACAAACCTGAAGAAATCATCACTGAGAAGACTGGAAAACTGTGGTCTCATCTGCAGTAGAGATCGAGTTTTAATTATAAAATTATGAGAACATGACGATATCTTGATGATCAGAAAGTACAATGTAAATTCTATTATGAAACAAGTGGCACTGCTCTAAAGGTCAAATTTTTCATTTTAAATTAGCAGTGATGAAGAGTTAGTCCTTGCCAAAGGAAACAAATTATAAGAAGTCGCAGTTTAACAACGGTAATAATATGATATGTACAGTGCACACATCTGTTGACTGATTTTCTTGTTCTCTTGATTCCAAGATGATTTCCACATACTAAAACAAAGCCAAAACATCAGAAACAAACAACAGACCTTTTAGCACTACTATCACTTAACAACTAATTAGTTTTTCATCACCTGAGGATTCTCATGAAGAAATAGACTCTGCATCTTTTCTCCAAACTTTTCACCAGCATCTCCTAGCATGAGAAAAAATCAAGTCAAATATTAAGCTACGAAAAAGCAAGGGCTGAATATGAACATGGCTGCCAGCCAGTGCTTGTCAAATTATTTCAATTGTCATGGCATTTGCTACTCTCCACTTACACAAACCAAATTTCCTTGATAAAGTTTGATGAGCACTTATTTCATTATTTCATATTGCAGGCTTTTCACTGTCAATGATTAAACCCGTCTTATTTTTATTGCTGCAATATTCTGGGCAAGAAACCTGAAGTGATTCCACCTTATCTTACTTGATACATTCAACCTGTGACTGCTTTTATGGATTTTTTTCTTCATTTTATTTATTTATTTATTTATTTATTTATTTATTTATTTATTTATTTATTTATTTATTATTATTATTATTATTATTATTATTATTTTTTTTTTTTTGGGGGGGGGGGGGGGGGGGGAGTTACATTTTAAATTCCATGATCATATAGAGTTGTTTCATCAAGAGTGGGTGCTTGACAAAATGTGGCAACCTTCAACATGAAAGTTTCTCTACATGTGTTTATCACAGCAGTTTACCGGCACTCATACAATCATGCATAGTCTGTATAATTATGCATCTGGGTCAACGAGGCACTGTGAGGGTAGTTTAAAGCATGCTTTATATTTCTTAATATCTGGAATTCAAAGGAATAACCTTTGCAGGCCACTTTCTCTTACTTAGCCGCAAAGAGCTCATATTATGTTTCGCATATTTGTTGACCTGACACTTTCATTTTATACCAGTTGAACATATACTGCCCACAATAATTTACAGTACCTAAATCTGCTCGAGTGTCCAAGATATCACTCACAAACATGCCAAAGGCATAAGCATCCAGAGAATGGCCAGTCTTTAGATTGATATTAACACGGCCCTCCTGTATGATTAAAAACAAGAGATTATTTACCTTCAGTCTCAAGTGAACAATCAAATTACGTATTAGTTGTTCAGTTGCATTATTTGAGGCACATTCTATTAGCAAGCATCCGTCAGTCAATTTCAACTATGGAAAAGGGCAATGAGGCATGCATATTCATTAATGGTAAAGTCTGCATACAAGCCAAGTGGCCCATCAGGCCAGAGCTTATCCTGGTTTCCATATTAGAAGCGACTAGGAGTATTTCTACACCCCCCTGGATGGGATGCTAGTCAATCGCAGGGTTACCCCAGCAGTAAATTTGCTGGTACCCATTTATAGTGGGTGGAGAGAGGTGCTATGAGAGTAAAGTGTCTTCCCCTAGAATACAATGCAGTGCCCCAGCCAGGGCTCGAACCCGGATCACCCAATCCGGAGTTCAGTGCACTAACCATTAGGCCACCACGCCTCCCACATATTTTATAATAGACTGAATAACTTATAAAAACAAAGGAAAGTGAGCCTGAGGACAAGTTTGATGGCCTGTATTGCTTAATAGAATGGGTAGATTTTCCAACAAGAACTTAAAATCCAGTGTAAAAATGGTAACTACCTGTAGATACATGTTACTATTACCTTTTCCTCAGGGGAAATTGACTTGGAGTCTCTTTGTGCTCTTGTCCCAGACAAAAACTTCAATAAACAGTAAGTTAATAAAACAATTATTAGACACTAGTATAATACATACCTGTACAATGTGTTTATTTATCAATAAAAATAAAATTATTTCATTGAAGCTCTTTATTTACCATATAAACAAATAAAAGATTGGAACAAAACAGTCAAACTGCTGTCATTCCATCAATCAAAATATAAATCAAACAATATATATCGTAGAGTGAATTCCACATGCATACCATTATTTTGCAATGTTTTGCTCACTGGACAAACTGAATTTATTTAACTCAGTAATAAATCATCATGGAAAATAATGGTGCAAATTAATATTGAATGAATAACTCCACCTTAGCTAACAGCATAATTCACATACCCTTCCATAATTGAAAGAATTATGGACAGTTTTCTCTGACACCTTAACTTGTCATAAAGACGTAATAAACTGACTGTATTATACAGACACTTGGGTGCAATAATCTAATAAGGTTTGAACAAACAGCCAGAGATGTTTTTATGTTGTCAATCTGCATTTTTGTTCCTGATGTATATTTTTTAAATCATCCAAGAAAGGAAAAAAAAAAAAAAAAACAAAGTTAGAATTCAGACACAAACTAATTCTAAACAAGTCATACAATGTATTTATCACAATCTCACCTCATTGGTCAATTCAGAAAATTTGCACACATGTTCCATTCCTCCAAGTCGCCATCCCCAATCATTATCGCTTATATAAACCGACGACAGACAAAGATTGTTGTGTGACAGGCCACCCTTAACATTAATAATATTAACAAACAGGTTATAAAAGAGTAAACAAAACCTAAACAAGCAAAATAGGTACATGACATCAGCAGATGGCTAGATGTACATTCAGTAGCTGTAATTCTTTAAATGCACTTCGAACACTATTTTTTGCTTTATAGAATTATTTAACCAGGCCATAGCGCTTGTAGTTAATTTCAGGATTCTTTATGTATATTCTACTTTCTAAAAATTGTTATCTGAAATCCTGAAACATACAGAGTAAAAATGAAGCATACCCTCTCATGTAAAAAGACCAGAGCTTCTACCACATTGTACAGTCCAGCAATGATCTCCACTGTGTCTAATGTCTGTATAACTGATTCTAAAGGCCTGATTGGCTCTGTCACCATACAGAACTCTTCTGAGTTGTCATAAGACCAAAGGTGTTTGAGAATAGCTGGGTGTTTAAGAATCTTCAGATACTGAAACCAAAACAGTGAACAATTAAATAAATAAAAATAAATTCAACTTTTTTCATCTAGACTCTGGACTTCTTTGAGGTTATAAAAGTAATGTCTTTTTAAAAGGAAATATTTTGAATAGGTTTACTATTCTTCTTCAGGCAGTTGCAGGATGGCAGATTGTTCTTGTTGTTGTGTGCCCGTACCTACATGTAACCATAACATAAGACTGCAGGCACACAAGAACAATAAGAGGTAGTTATCAAAAAATTCTGCCTGTTACTGGGTCATCTTGGAGGAGTATTAAGGATGATAGGTAAGTATCAATTGATAGAATTCTTTCTTCCATAGATCTTTAGGATGCAAAGTGGCCTTGCATCATTCTGAATCAGACTGTAATCACAATTTTTCGGCGTCTACTTAAACCAGAAACAACGAAACAAAACAAGCGAAACAAAACAAGTGAAACAAATGAAAACCTCTGAAAGGACCAATAAGAAAGTGCTGAAACAACCAAAACGGCTGAAACAAAACAAAGTCACTGATACAAGCAAAACCCATTACCATTATTGAGAGCTAACTGTAACATGCTAACCTGAGTGATATTCAGGGTAATTGAAGTGCCATTCAGGCTAACTGGAGTGTACCTTGTACCGGTTAGCCTGAATATCGTGCAGGTTAACCTAAAAAACAAAACGCCCAGGTTAGCCTGTTTATGGTTAGCTCTCAAAAACAGTAATTGTTTTCCTTGTTTTGGGAATTTTGTTTCGTTTTGCACATTTTAGCCATTTTGGTTGTTTTGTTTCGGTTGTTTCACTTATTTTCATTTCCGTGGTTTCATTTCATTGTTCCGGGTATTTCTACATGCCCATTTTTTTCACAGGCAGGCAAGAGTCTAAATTTAAGTCACCTGTGCTGCTTTAGCAATCCTTTCGTAATTCTTCTTCTTTTCTTTCTTGTTCTTTTCGTGAACAAATACAGTGGCTTTGAAGTCGTCTTGTTTCCTCCTTGCTGCGTATAAACTCCACTCTTTGCTGTTACAATCAACAGGTTCGTGCAAGTCGTAATCTTTCTCAACACTGCACTCTGATCCCATGATTGTCGATGATAGAACAAAACAATATTAAGTGACCAATCCAAGCAACAAATAGGCTATATCCAGTGCTGACAGAAGCTGTTATATGATAAGGCCGTTAAACAAGTGCATTTCATTCATTCATTCATTTTCGTGGGAGAGTTTCACAGTGGAAGGAATTCTTCACAAACTTTACCGATCTTTGCCAAGACCTGTCATATTCGGGCAACAAGTTTTGTGTCCTTAAACCAGCCAGTTACATACCGCCCTCTGCTGTGAAGTACGTAACTGCATTTTACAATCGAGAAAGCCAAAAAATAATGCGATTTGTAAACGAGTTTATCCAGGAAAAACAGCAGCCATCTTTGGAAACGTGTTGTTTTAAACCTGTCAGCGGATATCTCTCCGTCATGTATGCATACTTTTTCCGTATCCAAGGATATCTTGGGGCGCGTTCTGTTGCTCGGGTAGCAAAACTGAAAACTAAAGAAAGTGTATAGATATAGATAGAGGCCGATCGGGGCAGAGTTAATATTTAAGACACTTTTTAGCCTTAATTTCGATGGGAAATAAAAATAAAGTAAAGTACATTAAATTTTCGCATAAGCCTACAAGATGACATGGCAGGGGTCAATGATTATGATTGCAAATTAACATTTGTAGTCCGTGGTTGTTGGAACTGATATGGTTGCTTAGCAGAAATCTATGCAGCAGAAAAATTGTTATTTGAACAATGAAACGAAAAGCGAATTGTGTTTTTTTGTTCCCCTCCCCTGCCTGTCATTGAACTTTTTCAATCTTTCCCCTCTCTCAAACGCATCTGCCATTCTGCGCTGACGTCTACACTGCAAGTTGTTCGCTCGATTCAAGTTCAGCGTTCGGAAAAGAAAAATAGTTTTGTAAGCAGCTGTTTAGTACTTGGGTGTGCTAAATTGAGTAGGGTAGCTGGGAACGTTTTTGCAATAGGGTGGTACGTTTTTTTTTAATTATATCGAAGCGTGCGCTGGTAGCTAAGAACGTTATTTTCATTTCTGCAGTTTTCAGATAAACATATTATTGAGTCTACGGGAAAACTGGTAGAGCCATGCATATTATTTATAGCAGGTATACCTCTGTAAGTTAAGTTTGTGTACCAGAGTCAAGTTAAGTCAAGAGTCAAGCCTATAACCACGTTACGACATTTACTGTCCAACGTAAAAGACAGAGACGAACCTAACAACATACAGGGAGCGGTTTATAAGATCAAATGCTCCGACTGCCAAGCCTCCTACATTGGAAAGACTGGTAGAAACCTCAACACGAGACTGACGGAACACAAACGAGCGACTAGAAATGGTGATGTAAACAATCACATTTCTGAACAACACCGACTTAATAATCACAAAATTGACTGGGACTCTGCTGAATGTTTAACCTACAGTACGAACTATTTTCAACGTCTGACTCTAGAAAGCTGGTACACAAACTTAGAACAAACGCCTATCAACAGATGTCAACAACTACCGGCACCTTACAAACGACTAATTAACGACATAAACAAAACCGACGAACAGACCACAAACAGAACGACTTAATTTGACTAACAATAGACGGATCGAAACTGACCAATTACTGTTGACGGGCTTAACACGAGTCTTACAGCCAATAACATCACGGCTAAACTGACCAATCAGTTACTACGGACCAGACTTATAACATCACCGACTGACAACGACTTTTCACTTGACTCTGAAGATGACTTCCGCACAGGTTCTCGAAACGTCAGTCACCAACAACAGTTCTTCTCAGAACTACTCTCACCCGGACGATCACACTATACGAACTACTGATACTCCTGGGTTCAAACCATTTACTAAAAAACTCACAACGGTAAAAAACCCAGACATTTGTAACATCACAGGTCTCTTATTGGGGCCTTATATACGGCCGGGTTTGGGAAGAGGGGGAAGGGAGAAGGGGGGGGGGGGGGGAGCTTACTTTCGGAATTTATTACACTCCTACCCGACTCATGCTGAAGGACAGGCGATGATTGCCGACCTGTTGAGTCACTTAGGCTCCGCTTTGCTTTACTACTTTTCCACTCAGGTTAAACTCAATACGTATACTGTCTTTATTTATCTTTGTGCATCCCAACAATTTCAATTACAAATTTAATATAAATAATACCATCTTTTCTGAATTGCTTGATTTTACATTTAACAGCAAGTTCCAACAATTGCAATATAACAAAATATTTTCTAATTCTTTATACATACGAATATATATAATTCTTTCATTCTTTCGAAGTCTTATGTATCAAATCTTTTCAATTTATAAATTTAAATGTCAATTCCTAATCACTTTGTTTCTGTTTATTCAACAGCTTTAATGTATTTATCCCAGTCACTTTCCTGCTCAAATTTCCTACACACTTCAAACAGCTTCTTCACGGTGGCCTTCACTTCCAGTTTTCCTAAGAGAAAAATGTAAGGCAATGGATATAACCCCAAACAAAGGAAAAACCCAACAAAGAGAAAATTAAAAATATAGTGCATGTGGTTATTTTCTCAATTGAAGGAAAGTTTATTTGAATTCAGAAAGAGAAAGATGTGCTTTCCAAATTCCCAAGAAGTAAGTACAAAAGAGTGAATCCAATGTCTTGAGAGATTCAAAAAGGTTTGCATGGCACAGTTTGCATCGGCTCATTAGAGTTTCGGGATTATTGACGTACAAAAAATGCATTTGACCCCGGAACAATGAATCGCATTTTGGATCACAAGGCCCCAGGCCCACATGACTTACCTCTAGTAGTATAAGAAATGAATGAAGACCATTTAAAAAAATTTGTTTGTTGGTAAGCACTCACTTGATGAGGGGGATGACGCTTTTCCAGTTCCCATGACTCTGTGTGTGATGCAGCGAGCTAAAAACTTAAACAATTCCTGTCACAAGAGAAAACATAACATCTATAACAAGTGATCACAAAGTTAACATGGCAGTAATTTTAAACTTACCAGCAAGAAACGACGCGCAAACAGGGGACATCTCAAAAAGGGGAACTGACTGCCGCCTTAGGATTATCAATTTAGGGAGCTTTGAGCAAAATGCCCTGTGACCAGAGGCACTCTGAGCAAATAGTCAACGAAACAGAGTGTGATACACCATACGAGATCGTTTCGATATGATTAATTGTGCGAAAAATTTGGCAACCGATAGGGAGGGGGGTTATAAAGGCATTCATGATTGAACTTCCAGACGGGGCGATCTTATTTGAGAAAAGGTCTTAAAGAAACACGCAGGCTTCTCGCATTGGTGGGAATGCACGACACTCCAGTAAGAGTGTTCTACAGGATCGTCCACATCAACTCTAGGCGGTTCATTCACTTCTGATACAGGGTGACTGGGGCGAGCTTGGGTTCTCTCAAGCTCGCCCCAATCCTTTCGCGGCTTTTCTGCGTGAGGATGAAACTCGCTCGCAAAGCACAGACTAGAGTGTTTGAGTCAGGCCGGTTACCTTGGAAACTATAGAGCCCTGTTTGAGATAAGGAGACAAGTACTTGACAACCACATTGGCCACGTCCTTTACACCAGCAGGGTCCCCAGGGGAGATATTACCATGGCTACCATGCGATGACCCTTCACCAGCCCTCCTCCTGTCATAATTGTCATTGCCTACAGTCTGTGTGCTCAGTTTTAATCGTGAACACTTGGTCGAGGACAGGCTGTCCTTATGCATAAAAGTGTCCAGTGTCGTCATTCTGGTTGACTTTTCTTTAAGCTTGAAAGGGTTACTGTTGTCCAATTTATGGTTCAGGCGTTTTAAAGGCTTCAACTCTGACGCTTTCTTGAAGGAAACTTCACTAGGAAACGCCTTGTTTTTCACATCGCCTCCAATCTTACTGTTTGTACAAGTATCTGTTGCGGGATTATCTTCTTGTCTCGACTTCTTGTGAAGAGGAACATCGTCCAACCACTAGATAAACAAATTAAAATTAAAAGGAACACTGAAAATTTAAAATAACACAAAAAATCCTTAGTCATGGTTGCCACAGGCATCAGTTTAATACAAAATGTCGGGTATACTGAGCGGCCTCGAGCTAATACTTCCAAAATAAAAACAACACCGCTGAGATCACACTGACCAGAAATGTTTCTCCCATTCATCAGGTATAAAACAGCAGTGTTACAATTTCAATTTCCCCTGACCTACAAGAATTTTCTTTTCCCTGACAATTTCCTGGCCTGTAGCACTCTGTTAGTCAATTAATAATGACTTTAAGTCGGAACATTTGGTAAACTTATGTTTTCTGCCAGCGTTTCGTCCATCCTTCGACGGAGGGGAAAATCTATTTTTTCTTTTTTTTTTCCACTCCGACAAAGGACTAACCAGAAAAGTCAGTTTCGACTTTCCAAATTTCAACAAAGGTCTATTTACTTTTTTTTTTAAATTGAAGCTAAGGTTCTGATTGAAGTTGATAACGAACGAAGTGTTTACTTGCCCGCCGCGATGCAGAACTACAGTTTCTTTACAGCTTCTTTTTCAAATCAATCACTAAGTGTACTGGAATACAAAGCTAAAGCAAAGGCGATGTACTCTCGACACTCAACTGAAATGAGGACAGTCTTCGCTAGCTGATGACGATTCTCTTTACCTCCACTTCAGGGTCTACTAACTGAAATTGAAGAGAAATGGAATTTTTATCAAACAAACAAACAAACAAACCTCTGAGACTGTTCTCTTGTGGCTGTTAGTGGCTATTTTGCCACTAGCATCTGATTGTTCCTGCTGCTGCTGCTGCTGTTGTTGTACTTCACTCTTATCACTGAAAATAAAATGGATAACAATACATATTTGAAAGAAGATAGATCGACGATAAACCTTAAAAAGATGCAATACATACCTGTTCTCAAAGAAGTACTTTATTGTTGGAATCACTCTAGGAGTGGGTATCTGTAGGAAACACAGCGAAACGGAAAACCAATTATGGGAATATTCAATAAGGATATTTCGCCACGATCAATTCGTTTCGGGTCACATGGCGCGGCCTGGTAATGCCAGTGAAACTAATTAGCGATCAAGGCTTAGACGAAGCCGTACAGGAATCAGACAAGACCTGCCTAAGACCTGCCAAGAAGAGAGTACAAATAAAGCTTGTTGTTTTTATTGGTTTGGAAAAAATAAATAAATAAAAGTTGGCTTGAATTCTTTCCAAAAATTAAGTAAATTATTATTATTTTTTATAGATTTTTATTATTTTTATAGTGTACAATAATTCTTCTGACAAACGTGTGGTCCTTATCGCGGAGCTCTATTGTAAATACCTTTGCTGGTTGTTTAAATACATCAGATTCTTTTGTTACTATTTTGTTTGATTTCTAAGAGGAAAGAATAACACAGAATCATTAGTACTCAAAATAAAGGTAGTCAACCTACCAACACGCAGTACGCTATCACCTTCACAAACGACGGCATCCGTTGAGTGGCAGTGGATTCCACGTGGTATTACCAGCGCATCATAACGCAGCTAATTTCGATTCAAGTGGCAAGAGATGTCCCTTTACAGAGCCTAGTGCCCAGGCGTTCTCTCTTTCTACGGAACCGCGCAAAGCCACGGATGGGAGCGAACTCACGATAGAGCAGGGTTGGAAACTAAAATTGAGCAGCGCTCGCCATTTGGGCGAGTGATCTTCAAGCTGCACTCGCCCAGGTAATTTTTTACTCGCCCAGTCTCTCCTAGCTCCACACAAACACAGAAAACATTAACACTACCACCCCCCCCCCCCCCCCCCCCGCCCACGAGCATAAAATATCCAACTATGATTTTTAATCACGTCTGACACTGTTCCTTAGTTTAAGCTAGTTTATAAGGAAGTTTACAAGGTTTCCGTTGAGTTTCTCGGCTCATTTTCAAGGTATTTCAGCACATATTCTTCGGACATCTCAGGCTCTGACTCATAATCCGATATCATCCCCTTATCATCTGTGTCTAGCTTATCCTTCATTTCGCAACGAAAGGCGGTCAATTGTCGCTTCGATGAAAATTTCTGTGTCCTTGTCTTTTTGCATTCGCGAGAATCACGGACCGTTGTTGACGTGCTGTTGTCAGGAGCTTCTTGCTAGCGAAAACTTTAGACTCCCCAGGAAGAAATCTCGATATTTTAACGCTAAGTGAGTTCAAATATACAGGACAATACAGTGTCTCTTCATCATCTAACGATTACCAAGCAAAGCTATTTTTATCTTTGCAAACCAGAAATTATTTGCGACAAAGCGCCAGGTTTGTGGGAGATTTCAAAATGATAAACAGTGTAATCTATCAGCTGTGGATAGTGTAGATTATAAAGTGGAAAGCAGAAAGTTACGCTTATTTTGAATAATATATCCTGGAGCTGAAAATCGTACTCGCCAAATCGGGCGAGTGATCCGTGATTCGTACTCGCCCGACAGTTTTGACACTCGCCTGGGCGAGTGGGCGAGCGCGAATGTCCAACCCTGATAGAGCCCAGACTCCCTTGAACCGAACACGCCAGAGTAAACCTGGGGACTAGGCTCGGCTCGAAGTCTTTCACAGCGCCGTTTGCTAAAGATTTCCGCTTCTGCTTTTGAGATGCACCCACATACAGAATGAAGTAGCTAAGCTTCGACTATACGAAATACTGAGCATGAACTGCACTAAAGCAACCTTCCATAACACGATGCTAATTCTTTATATTCACAAAAATACCAACTAATTCACAAAAACGTTCACTAACTCATCAAAGACCTACCACCAACTGTAAAGCAGACACAAATGGCGTGTGTTCCTTGGTGTGAGCTTTCTGTGGTTCCTGGATAAGTAGAGTGCAATAAATACAACTTCAGAGACCGTTACAAGGTCACGGTATTTGAAGCGATTCTGTTACATACAATACTGTCTTAAAAGGGCTACGTCACGCACTTTAGGCAACTCTGACAGCTAGTTGTTTATCGCAGTTGTGAGACGGAAGGACGGAGGAGGCTTGGGAGGTAGTTAGGGATGGAGGAAGCTAGGGACGGAGGGAGCTAAGGAAGGACGGAGAGAGCAGAGCTATTGAGGAACGGAACGACTACCAAATAAACGCTGCTCTTATAGATAGGGTAGAGGTACGAGAAGCCAGCAGTAGACAATTGTTTTGTTACAAAAAAAATGATTGGGGCCGTTATGAGTGAGTATCCACTGCGGCGAAAGATATGTATGGCGGTCCCGGGATCATTTGCGGGCCTGTACATATATGACTTGTATGTATACAAGGAACTATGGAAGTCGATACCAATTATCATAACGCAATAGCATTTCAGAGTACATCGCTTATAAAAGGAAAACGACTCGTACATCCCACATTGCATCATTTCCAGCAATATTATCAATTGTTTCAATTTCGTGAATCAACGTTTCCACTGCTTTTCAATTTTGCAAGCATTGCACTGCCTTGCCCCAGTAAATGGGCCTTTCTTCGAAAGGGGTGGAGCTGGAATGAAAGTGGGCCTTTTCTTGTTTCAATAACGAAGGGGGAGGGGTGATGATTTCAACTCAAAAAGGGGGAGACGGATTGCCCGGCCTATATTCATCGATGCTCTGATCTGTTTCCTGTGACCATTCTTCGATGGCACAATTTAACGATTGCAAAAGTTTTAAAAAAGATATTATAAAGACTGAAATTCTCAGTCCTATTCTGGGAAATCAAGTTGTTAAAACAAGTGCGGTTACCTGGGTTTGTATCAGTAAAATGGCATCAAAGGGACATCATAATGTTTTAAAGAGTAAAAAGGTTTCTTCAGAGCTGAACAAACAGCAAAGATAATCCTTCCATGAGAAATGAGCAGCAAATACGTTGTTTACTTCTAAACTAAATTATATTAAAACCACAACAAAATAAGTAAAAAGTCGGAAAAGCTTTTTCTGGCAAAATTTTACGTAATTTAATGAATTTCAATATTCACTTCGCTTTTAAGGTTGGAAAACTGATAAGTTAAGAGTGGCTTTTACAACGTCAATAAGAAAAAAAAACAAACAAACAAAGAGATTAAAAATGAGGAAGATTAATTACGGATTTCCAATACCAAACTTGAAAAAATATCGGCCAATTTTCGCGTCATCCGCGACGTTACTCCTTTAATAGGCAGGTAGTTTGTCGACTCTTAGTGTACAAGCTTTAATATCATGGCCGATCCGCCTATTTACTCGAGGTATTTTTTTCCTTACAGTTTGCCAAGTGTTCCATTTGAAGTCGTAGCTTTCGATGACTAATGCATGTGGAGTGCTACTTCGACCGTCCTCCCAGTGGTACCCACCAACCACGTACAGTGTTCCTTTAATATACAGCATGCTGGCTCTCGAACGAGGTGCATACAAACTTGCTATAAACTGCCATTCGTTTGTAAACACGTTGTACGCTTCACATGTGTCGGTGGTAACAATACCAGAAGGAAAATTACTGGCTATTATGCCACCGGCAATGAAAATCTTTTCACGCGCAGACACACCGCAAGTATTGTACCTAGCCTCTTGCATGTCCGCTATCTTCTTCCATTTCTTTTCAATGGTGTCAAACCTGCAAGCACTTCTGGTGGGTATTACGAAATCAGAGTAGGCCTGCCAGCCGCCAATTAGATACAGATATTTGTCCATAGCCACTGCACAAGCCCCTGACACACTCATAACTCCATCAAATAGAATCGAAGAAACAAGTTCCCATGAATTTGATTCAACGTTGTATTTAACTATGTAGCCTTCCTCATGTTCTTCCGGAGTCCTCGAGAAACACTCAGTGTCAATGACAGCGTACATTTCTCCCCTCACTACCACCGTCAGGACTGCCTTCGGTTTAAATTGGCTAAAATCCCAGTTGAGCCTAACCCAGTGGTTACGGCAAGGATCATAGAGAAAGGAGTGCAAAGTATCGTGGCGATTCGCTATTTCAAAAACGTACAGTTTCCCTTGAAAAGACAACAGGTTGTAACGTCCAAAGTCACGAGGCGAGCCTCTCAGGTAATACCACTTTTCTTCGTTGGGATCATAACACAAAGTGTGTCTTTCTGTTAAAGCGACTATGTGAGTATGCCACCAATTCCTTGGTGGCTGTGGAAGATCTTTATTTGTTGTACAGTGAATCCCTTTCATAGCGTCCCCCACAAGCTTCAAACATCCCGAATTCTCTTTCACCAGACCCTTTGTCACGACATCCCTTTCCAAATAGTCACGCGACACAAAATCCAGTCTCACGTGACGTATCAACTCTTCGAGCTTTCCTTCTCGCTCACTCTTGTTTTCTTCAATCCAGGTAAAAATTGTTTTTAAAACATCATCCTCTGTGGTAACAGCTATGTCATCACTGGAAATCCACCGCTCCACCTCCTGACTTTCCAAGTTAAGAAAATCTTGCGATTCCACCACAGCGGTGAAGTTTAGCAGGATAAACCATCGAGTGTTGACAACGAGCTTCTCACAATGGTATTTCTCGGCGAAATAATAGATCGAAATGCAGTTCGAGGTCGACAATTTCTTTTCCATGAATCTCCCAGCGATAGTTTTTAGGTTTGTAAGAAGCAAATAATCTGCTGCCTCAATCAGGTCTTGAACATTCTCTTGAGTAATCACTACACTACCAGAGTGCATGTATTCTAGTACATCTCTCACAACAGTGTCTGTGATGTGATCTAACCGAACGATTCCTTCTTTGTTTTCCTTCATGTTGCTGTTGAAAAGCGCGGAAAAGGAAGGGCTTACTGCTGAGAGCTCATTTCTATTCGCCTTGAATTCACTTCCGCTTTTGCTGACCAAGGTTACATCGCATGAAACCTCGTGTCTGCGCTGAATGTCTAATCGATTCATCGTTCACTTACTTCTTAGATCTGGTACCTAACTCCTCCAGTACTTGGCTTGTCGTAAAATACTGAGTTAGGTAGACTTGTTCAGGATAATGTTGAATTAATGGTCTGTTTTGTGCGCGTCTCGAAAGCGAAAACACTTGCCTCAGAACTGAAGTGACATAATTTTCTATGTTTAGTCAACTGCCACTCAAAGTTCAAAATACTCGGAATCGAGACACAACTGGTAGAATTTTCTTTGATTCTAAAGGTAAATCACACTGTTTTCGGCGACCCCACTGGTCCTGGAGGAGTTATATCACGCCGTTTTAAGCGAATCTGTGACGATGGTGACATACAAACTCTGCTATCTTAAAGGGCGAGGTCAGTTAAAGTACATGATCCGAAAAATAAAAATATACCTTGTAACTTTCCTGTTGTGCATCACTTGAGACCGAAGTAACAGTGGATGTTGCTGTGTTGTTTTGTGAAGACCTGCTCCAAGCAAAAACGTTACCAACACTGGTGCTGGTCTTCACCTCGCTAACCTGCAATATACAGTCAGAATATCTAAAACATGCCACTTGAATATCAAACCTTAGCTGATGTCCAAACAAAGACAGCACTTTCTTCGTTAAACTCAAGGTCTGTCCAGCTTGTGTAGCCGTGTCAAGAAGCAAGTCAAAGGGTTGCCGGTGCGGGGTGATTGTCCCCTTGCACGACCTCCCTGCAACTTGTACCCTATGTTTATTTTTGCGTCTGTAACGGCGTGAGTGCTCCGGCTTGTATTCGAACTTGCTCCCCGCCCTCGCTTCCTGCCAACGTTGAGCTAACCAGTTGGCCTTGATGTTCTACCTTTCTTTAGGCTATTTTACATCACAATGGGTGTTAATTTTTTTTAGCTGGGTTTTCCTCAATTCCTCAAAGTAAGCGAAATATGTACTACAATTATAGAAGTTTCCTGAAAAATTACAATACGATATGGTGAGCCTGTGTAGGAGAGCAGGCTTCGCCCAGATTGGTGTCTTATGGAGTTAAATTGAACTTTTCTGACGAGCATCCCGTCTCTTTTGAACGGGAGTCAACCCCCCCCCCCCCCCCCCCCCACCGGAAGAAAGGTGACAAGTTGACAAAATACACATAGAGGGGAATAACTTTATCACCTTTTTCAGAATGGCAGTCTTGTAACCGATGTCTGTCTTGCTGTTCTTGAAGATGCAATGCTCTATATCAATTGATGTGGACTCCATGTCACACAATAACCTAAAAGTGACCAACAACAAACAGACAAAATGTCACGCAAGCTGAAATCAAGGATCACCACGAAAACTAACGCGGAGGGACGGAGCCCACGGCTTTCATAAAAGGGAGCTCATTAATCTCCATGACGACGACAAGACGCGACAACTTCCGCGAGCTTTGGTTACGGATGTACCCTCCTTCGTATGCGTTTTTTTTTCTTGTACGAAATTGTTTTCCTCCAAAGTACATGGTGACCCCAAAAAGGCTGCGAAGGACAACAAAGGATTTCCCCGACTGCGCAATTTTTCCCTGACGACGAGTTGTTGATATTTAAGTACTCTGGACTACAATTTGTTATCAAAAGACAACTGAAAAAACTCAAGCATTCTTACCTGGCGGCGTCTTCCATCTTGGCACACTGATCTATGTTTGTTTTCATTGCTTCCTCTAACAGACCGAAACAGTGTTCCCTTACCTAACAAATACACATAGACATGTACAAACTACTGCAAGACGTCATTACATACAGGTATTGGCTTTCATTACTAGCTTTTCACAGATTTCAAGAGGAAAAGGGGATATAGGAGATAAGTGCTGCAGGTACAACTCAAACGTTTAGATGCCATGCCCCGTCCCCCACCCCCCAGAGTGGCATATTTGCCGTTCAGTAGTCGACTTCCTACCTTGATGGAAAGTTTCGGGATATGCAAATAGTTTGAAGCTTCTTTGAGGCGACAATTGGGACCTAACAAGAAAGTAAATTGAATTAAACCCAACTTATTAACTGGCCTCTTCAGCCGAGGCAAGAGGTGGATTTAGAGCGAAAGCCGGATACATCAGTTGTCTTTATTGGAAGCAGGCTCATCTTTGGGTCAAAGGCGCGAGGGGGGTTTACTCCTAAAACATCGTTCGAAATACATTCAAGCTACAGCACTGCACTTGCAATGCCAATCATGACATAGAAAAGCGGTCACGCACTGTTAATCCAACATACAGACAAAGATACAAACAAACACCTTTAGTTTTTATCATTCCATCTCGCCGACCACCTAAAATCTTTTCTAATTTACATATTACATGCCTGGCAAGTACTCTCAAGTGTAATCAGTGTAAGGCTAAAGCTCGTTTCTAGGTGTTAGGCACTTCCAACTGCTGGAGGTATTTGATGTCATCGTTTAACTTGTCATATACCCATCAAATCTTTTTGCAGATATTAAATTTGCGTCCGAATTTTCAAATTTCTTCGAATTGTATCAGGATTTATCGATGACGGAGGATCAAATGAAAATCAGCCTTCAAACGTAATGCTTCTATAGTGAGAAAACAAGATGATTACGCGAATCTATTCGCTCCAAGACCGTCGCCGAACTCTCTCTGTTTAGTAGCACGTGTACAAAACATGATTATTTTATTTTATAAAACCATCCACTTTTAAACTCACCAGGTAACTGAGGACTAACTGGATGAGACAGTGATTGTCTTCCCTACAAACGAGAAAGAAGAGGACACCTGCTGAAAATTAAGCGACTGATGTGCAATAAAGCACCACCTTGAAAAATTCTAAATTTATTCAAATTAGAAAACCCCTGGACGCTGGATTACACAATGGTCGCTAAAGGCGATAATTTTTCGGCGTTTCTCACCTGGAGTGTAATCAAAGGAATCATTGCCCCCGCAGGGTTTTGGCCCAGAGGCCAAAACCCGAGGAGGCATCATTGTAGTCCGCGCGTATATAGACTATATATACAGCTATTTCGAGAAAGGTTGTCGAAAAAAAAAACATCAAAGTGCACGCGACGAGAACGAAAGGTGGTCTGGGTATTCACTGGAATTTTGCATATTGGCCTAGAGGAAATTTACAAGTTTGTATTTTTGCACGTGGAGAATTTGTTTTTCCTCTCAGGAGGCCATATCTGTAGCTTTACTTTTACTGTCGCATGTCTTTGAGTGAGGAAAAATTCTTCTAAACTTCAGAGGGTCTAAACGTACCTTGTTTCTACATGTCTGAAAGGAAAGAAACCCTGAAATTCGCGCTTATGTCGTTGTTATATCTCATTAGTATTCAACACGTGCAGTAGCTCAATACGTCTACCCATACTACCTTTAGGGATTGGCTTGTGCAGTTTTGTGCTTTTTTTCCGACAACGTTTCTCGAAATAGCTGTATAATATACCAGACAAAATCTCGACTTGGCCAAAGTGGGACCGCAAGTAGTATCGGTAGGTGTGATAAAATGCCCGCAAGTAGTATCGGTAGGTGTGATAAAATTTCCCTGTACGGTGATTGGTCAATGATGACGCAAGATAAACGATAATTGGGTGATGATGACAAACCAAAGCGTGAGCACGTGCACAAATGACAAGTCAACATACGACGCTTGCAAACGTTGATTGCAGTCGGGTTGCTGCAGTTTCCTTCGAGCCTTATTGATTTCACAAGGTCTAGAACCCGAAACTTACGCAATTGATATGATCAAAAACAAGAATAGTACGTATTGGTCTAGAAATTTCTCTTGTTAGCGTGTTGCGAGCAGCTCTCGTTCGCTCGCAGGATTGCCAGACTCAATCCGAAATCGAGATCTGTCAGACACAAATCACACTTCACACGAGGGGTTTGAAAGACTCAGGCCACAACCAAGATATAAAGTTAGCAGCTGCGATAAGTTCAAAAAGAGTTAAAGAAGGAAAGTTTTTGAAAGATACCGCGAGCATTGAAACTCGCAGAGAAGTGAGAAAGTTTTCACTTGAGACATACATGTATAACTAGCCAGCTGTCGATCCAGTGCTTTCGGCTTTCAGGCGGAACATCATAACTTAAAAAAAACTCAAGTGGTAGAAATAAAAGATAAAAGACTCGATCAGTCTTAAGGCATTTAAGTAAAATTTGTAACTGAGACTTGTCAAGAAGGAAAGAGAATTCAAAACAGTTCTTGAGATAATCAAAACTCACGGCAGGCGTTTACATTGACAGAGGTGAGAAATCTTTTGGCATCCGTTTCGAGCTCAGCTGTCAGGTTGGTCATTGCTGCTTGAGTTCCCAGCCTTAATATATTGAAACAAAAAATCTGAAAACAGCTGGTCTCAATTGGTAGTTTTAAAACGTTTGGCTATTACCAAAGTTTATCCTCGCTACGATCACTCACTACAGCAAAAAAAGCAAAATAAACTCAGGAAGTTGGGAACGCGTTCGTGTAATTAAATTTACGGGATTATTACATGTAATCCTTCAGAATTTTTGCATAATTTGGCTTTGTTTTACTTATCTACTTGACTTAAACAATTCGTACTGAAAGTTTGTTTTAAATGGCACGTCCTCGTCCCATGATCTTGAAAAAGAGAAGGCCAGAAACAAGTAGTACTTTGTAAATAATAAAGACGGAAAATTTTAAGCTCGGTAATAAATAATGAAGATGATCTTTTTTCAACAATGTCATCTTTAAGTAGTACTTTGTGAGCAGAACACGAGAAAACTGAATTAGTGTTTTCTTCTGATTTATCGCAAGACTGTTCCAAACAGAAAACTGATTTTCAATCTATTTTAAGGAAAAAGAATAGCCAAAATATGAAGCAAAATAATTGACTGCAGTAACGGATGTGCTGACAAAAAAAAAGGATAACAGCGGGGGCAGATGTAGTGTTAACTATCTCTAGTTTTAAAGATAATAAATTCCAACGATATAACCTCAAAATAACAATTGACAGTAAAATTTCTTGTAAACTTCCCCGACATAAAGACAAAGAATTAATAACCGTGTCCGCAAAAGAGACATTATCCACCAAGCGTACCTTCCAATATCAGCTACGTTTCGCGGGAGCAGAAAACACCGTGGGAAGGGGGGAAGGGCTCCCACGTAAAATGACGGGAAAATTTTTGAAAACACACCAAAATGGCACTAGAATCGTGTTTGCTTGGAGGGGTACCATGCATTTCTAAAGCGAAAGAGGTATCCCCACAATATTTGAGAAGCCATTTAAGATTTAAACACCCCAAGCGGTACCAATCCAAACATTTTATCCCTTAAAGGGAAGTCCCCCTCCCTCAGGACAATATTGTCTCTAATTCCCAAAAGAGCCTTGGATAAGCCAGGTTAGATGCTTGGTTTAGAAAATCCTTGTTGATTTCACGAAGATTTTGAAGACTTGAAATATCCAATAACTATCTTTATTTACATGTATATGCCGATTCTTACCTTGCGTCGTTTCCTAAACTCATCCGCGATCAATTTACATCGGAAAGCTCGCTCTTCCTCAGAGCCTCCTTCGCTGTCACCTTCATTATCATCATCTTCTTCATATACCCTGAAAAAACGTTTTGGCATCATACAGTGTTTTTAGCTGACTATTTATGGAACAAAATGAACTTCAAATGATCTCTAACAGAAAAGAAGATATTTCTAGTAGCCAAGAAATGTAGACGCGCATAGCCATCGCGCGAGTATAATCACCCCTGCGCGCGTTCTTCTCAATCAATCTCACGAGAAATGGAGAAGAGGAGGAGGTGTCTGTTTTATCAAGCGAACTATGTAGAGTGTACAGCAGCGATTTCATTAAATACCCCGCCTATACCTATTCGTGCTCAAACTGCAACATTCTTTGGTCGGTATCTCTAGAATGCAACAAAGTTCTTGTTTCAGCATGTGCTCTGCTTCGTGCTTTCCGCTACCATTTTGGAGACTTTTCAATAATGAAGACATGCATGTTGCTTAAGACTGTGCACCTAAACACATTTAGGCTATTTGTTGGCCTATGAATAAAAGGCAAATGTTGCACCTATTTATTTGTAGCTACCCTGAAACCAGAGGTATTAATCAGCTTCTTTCTTCTCTTGTCTCAATCAAATCTGAGCCACTGCTAAGCAGTCAGTATTCTTGTTAACCTGGCATTATGCGTAGTTAAAAGAACCTGGCTAGATTGAGACAACTTTATCTTACTTTCTGTCGTATCCCCATTTTCCTCCTCCATAAAGCTCATCATCCCCTCCGCTCGGCAGGCTGTGTGCGATATAAGTTCTCCCCGCCGTCACGCTTCTGTTGTGTCCCGCCATCACGCCACGGCGCCAGTGATCCACTAGCTCGTCAACTGCATCAGGATTTTTGCAGTAGTCACAACCTTTTGTGCACTGCGAAAAGGACAAGTGAGTGATTTGGTTGGTAAAAACTTACTGCAATTTCTTACTTGTGCGCTCCTAGAAACGTTCACAAAAGGAACAAGAGGGAAAGGGGGAGTAGAATAGAATCGTATGGGCGTGGCCCATGATCTGCAATTCTAAGATACACAATACGAAGAAATGGGTGCTGGCTTCAGCAAATTCCTTCGCTGCAAAGATGGTTATTCCATCATCTGTCAGTTTGTTTTTTCTTTCGCAGTGTTTGAGCATTTTCAGGAAAACACCACTTTGTACTTCATACGCCTAGAAGTAAGAAAGTATTTCTTAGCCAGTGGCAATTAACCTGTGCCAGATTTTCTTATGGATGCCACACTCATGGCCAACAGTCAGCAGATGTTTTAAAAGGACTGTTCAATGGACATACAGTACCTTAGGTTTGCTGTCTCCAAAATACGAAGCTATTACAGCGTGTCTACACCTGAAATAGTAATAACACAATATACTTAAAGCAGAGATCATCATCCTTCAGTAAAAAAACAAAAACAAAAAAACAAGCGTTTTCGAAAATCCTCGTCCTAGTGCGTGCATCTGCAATATTTTAATTGTTATTCAGAATAGAGTGAACACCAGTCTGGACATCAGTCATCTCTTGACACTCATCCCAAACCCCCTGGGCTGCTGAGGGTTAGGGAAGACTGGAATTTCAGGTAAAGTGTCCAGTCACAGCTCTTTACCCCTATTCACTCCATTACTAAGAACAACATTTTATTTAGAAACACCCCTCCTAAAAATTGCAGGCTTAGTCATTTCCTGAGACAAGACAATTTTGACTAGTTCACTTAATTGTTAATTAAATGTTCACTTATAGTTGACTGACACAACATTCAAACAACTAAAGACAGTCACAGATAATCTCAGATTGAAATTGCTAACTTACCGGGGTTCCTCGCAGTATTTTACTATAGCCTCATAACTGGACTGAATTGCCACATTCTTCCTTCCACTGGACATTGCACCCTGCAAATAAAAAGTGTATCACATTATGACAGAAGCTTAGCCTTTTAGCTAGGAGTGATAAGAGGCTACTGTATTCACATGCTACATGAAGCTAAGTATACATAAAGTGTACTTCCACCACAAATATTTATGAATTATGGATGTACATAAATGCACATCTATTGAGCATCTCTGAAATGTGGCAATAGTTATTTGGCATCAGTTCTGAACTTTGGTTTTGTTTCCTGATCTCAACTCCTTATCATTTCAGCTACAGATTTTCATGTTTTGAGTGAGCATTTGCACTTGCATTACCGGTAGGCTAGTTCACACCTATTTTTCCTTGAATTATTTGCCTCGAGTGTGTAAACCAGGCTCAATAGTTACCTTTTTTTCCTTAATTCCCTTTTTAATGAGAAAAAACACTTGATCCCTCTCAAGTCTGCAAACAAAACACATAATTAACAGTGATGCTAATGATGCTAACTACTACAATGCATTCAGGACTTCGTTGATAAATGTTTAACAGCAAAGATAAAATTTATTATCGCCTCACCTAGAGTAATATAACCTGCAGTAAGAAGGTTTGTCATCCCTTCCAGCTCTGCCTGATTCTTGGTAGTAGCCTTCCATTGATTGCGGTAAAGTCCAGTGTACAACAAATCTAGAGACATAAAAGGGAGGTTCAAAAATTTTTATACAACATGCCTTGATGACCTAGGAAAATCAATAGGTGACATCGAAGACACATTTTCATCAACCTTGAAAGCACATCTTTGCTCCAGGTGAGCCAAAACTTTATTGTGACTTAACTCTAGCTGAATTCTGTGCAGGCTATAATGCCATATTACCGACAGCATCCTGATGACCATGGGTCAGACCTTTTTCCACAAGGAGCACTTTTAAGCCATTTCCTTGATCTCATGTTTTTGGCGTCTAGTTATCAGTGGTCAGCGGTGCGCTCCTTCCACTACAAGGGTTTGAGATCCATTGGGTTAGGCCTCGTGAAATGGGGGAACTCCTTCGAGCCCTTCAAGCAAACATTCTTTATCCCAACTGCTTTATTACATTGCCAGTCCCCAGTCCCACCACAGGGAACATGTCTCCTAATTTATAATTTTTAATTTTTAAAAAAGTTATGTCTTGAAACATATATTTCTTCACATGCAATCATCAATGTCAGAACACCATTAGTTAGACCAAAATCTGAAATTTACATCCTCTAGTGAGAGACAAGCATCCCCATCTCTTTCATATGGGAGAAACCTTGCTAACTTTTAATTCATCTGGTAAACAGAATACATGACTTAGACTGCCAGTAATAAGAGATTTACCTGACAGTTGCCTTATCAACTCCCATACCAAAACTAATAGTTGCCACAATAACTGCAACTTTTCCATCCATCCATTCCTGTTGGATCTCATCTCGTTTAGCTGGTTTCAGGCCTATGGAAAACAGCAAAGTTTTAACTTACAAACCAGCCCTACATGAACATCATATTTCATATATTTGTAAACTCTGTCGTTTAATGCCTTCAGTTGAAAAACACATGCCACCTAGCTACGCAGATGTTCTTTGGGCTTGCCATACAAACTTTCCTCCCCCCCAAAACAATTTGCACACAAGGCTAACCAAGGTATTATTTTAAAGTGCATCTATTTTAGAATCAAAATCAAAACGTTTCATTTTATTCATTTGACAATTACAATTGAGTACATTTATTTCATTTAATAACAACAATTAGGATCTTTTACCAGCATGATAAGCCTTTGCTGTGAGTCCTTTTCTGTTCAGCCTTGATGCCACTTCTTGACAAGCATCTCGAGTGCGACAATAAATAATACCACTACCCTAAAAAAAATAAAATCAACACTACAAGAGCTGCTCTTTGTGTTTTTGCCACATGTTTATGATGTAGGACTTGATGTACATGTACATATTTCAGAAATGACAATAATTTGTTGAAATCGTCAGAAATGATTACCTTCTCACCATCACTGCTGTCCTGTTCTGACAATGCTGAGTCAGCAAAACTTTTTAGGTCTGAATAAGGATCGTCAAGGAGTTCCTTGAAACTTGAGTGAGGAACAAAACAGCTAGTCATGTGGAATAAATAGGTCTGCAATGCATATGTACATGACTGCATGCTTGACTGTTGTTAAAAATTCAAGAGAATGGAGCATACTGTACTATCACAGAATGTTTTACTACCACATATAAATTATGGGCACAACTATTACTAATCAAGACTCGTCATTTTGGACAGACCACAAAGGTTGAGGAAGCAGATGGACACAAATTCTAAACCAACATTATTTTCCATATTTGGAAATTGCTGGACTCCTTGATCTCCAGCAGTTTACATGAATGTTGACTTCATTTTCTTAATACATATTTTTATCAATCTTACTTTTAAAGTGCAAAGTACAGTATACAGATCTTAAGCACAGCTCAACATACCGCACATCATAAAATAAATTTGGTCGATAACAAGTAGTCTTGAAAATTGCTGTGGGTTTGCGAAGCTGCAAAGATGTCAGAACATCCTCTTGCACATGAGGAGTAGCAGTTGCTGTGAGGGCTGCCCATGGAACATCACTAAACTGTTCTCTTAATGAACCAAGCTTCAGGAAATCAGGTCTAAAATCATGACCCCACTGTGAAACACAGTGTGCCTCGTCGACCACAAAGAATGACAAAAACTTTCTCTTGTGCAGAGAACTGAGCACTTTCTGAAATCCAGGTGTTGCTGCAAGTTCAGGAGTGATGTATAAAAGCTTGATTGATGGCTTCAGTTTTTGAATTTCTGAATAGACTCGCTTTCTCTCAGAAGCTGACAGTTTTGAGTTTAATGTTTCAACTTTTATGGCCAAGGATTTCAAGTGCATGACTTGATCTTGAATCAAAGCGATGAGAGGAGAAAATACAACTGTTATTCCCTTAGCCAAGACTGCTGGCAGTTGATAACAAAGAGATTTCCCTGATCCAGTTGGCATGGATACAAAAACATCCCGTTTTCCTGTTTAAAAAGACCATTTTGACAGTGCGTTAGCTGAGTAAGGTCTGGTAATTGCAAGGTCCTACCTGTAGTTACGTTCATTCCTCTGTCCACAGAATTAAATGGGTGGATACCTCAAGTTTCTTAGGACGCAATTCCCGTCCCCTACCCACTTCCCAGTCTGCAGCCACCCCCATCCCACCCCACTGAATCTCACTTTTAACTGGAAAAAAGCAACACAAAATACGAACGTGCATGGCTTCGTTTATGTACGCTATATTAATGAATACAGAACATTATTAAAGAAAGAAAAACGTATTAAGCTATTAAAGAAAGTCTTTTAATACCTTTAAATTTTTAATAGTGACCTACCTTCATGAAGACACTCTATCGCTTCTTTTTGAAGCTTTGACTTGAAGTCACTGTGCTTAAATACATTCTTCAATGAATCAGTTAAAACTTGTGTCGCCATTTTTCCATCTATTGAATACTATAAAGGAATCGATATCGACTCCATACAATTTGAGCTAAGTTGGCACGTCTGCTTCCGCCATGTTTTGAAATCTTCGTTTATCTTCGCTCTCCGAACTATTCACGAACATGACAAACCGATGAAACGATGGGACGAAGACCCATGCCTTTGTTTTGTTTACAATACTCGCGGTCAAAATGGTGGATGCGTGGGGTTGCGAAATGACAGCTGCGTGGACGCTATAAGGGGCATATGATGTAAGCATATTTCCGCTCAAATACGCGGAAACCATCGAGCAGAGCTCTAGTATAACTAGTTTCATTACAGAGATTGAGGAAGTTCTCTGCTCTAATCATTAGCAAAAACTTCTTGATAAGCTTTACAACAAGCCAGTGAAAATGGATCCCACATCATTTGGAATCGTGAAGGGAGAAGTTCAGCGACTGCCTTTCAAGGACGACAAAGTGAAAGCCATCGCTTACGCTCAAGGACATTTCTACGCCGAGCAAGTCGGAGAATTGCTGAGAGTGTTCAGCTTCGACGATGGTCGTCTTAAAGGCCTCCAAGCTTGTGTCGGAAAGATGTTTCCAGCGACCTGTGTTGGAGTTTTTCCCATTCTCCGAGCTTTTTCCTTCGACAACAACAAGGTTCAGGCGCTAGAGTTGATGGCTGTTCAAATCACCGATCCACTGAACTTCATGGTGTTCAACGAAGTTATCACTAATTTGAAAGACCGCGAGAGAGTCAGAATCATCATGCAAAGAAGGGCTTCAATGGCACCTCCACAAATGCCAGCTCCTGTAAATGCCGCCGTGGCAGGAAATCCTTATCCTTATGGTAGACCCAAAGCAACTGTGGATCCAAATGACCCGGCTATCAGAGTAATGGAAAATGCTGTTAGTGGTGTGTGCTCTGCTGTAGACAGTGCTTGTGGTGCCTTGTTTGGCCGTCCTTCGCGTCCTGGTGCAGTCGTCCAAAGACCCGTGGCATACCAGACAACAACTACTGCGTATGTAGCTCCTCCAGGGGCAGGGGTGCAAATCCTGCATGTCCCACCAGGTGCGACAGTTCAAACCATCCCTCAAGCCCCCCCAGTTTACCAAGCTCACCCTCCTGGTACTTACACTGTTGGCCAAGCACCACCTCCCTACCAACCTTACCCAGCCCAGCAGTGGAAGTAGAGTACAAGAAAATGAACTTTGTCTTCTGGCAATGTTTCATTCTCACAGGATAGTATATATGTATTGTATCAAGTAGATAATTTTATTGTTTTAACAATAGGCAACTTTTGTACTTTCTACATGTATATTGAACTGTAGCTTCAAACTATAGCATAATGATGCCAACCTTTTTCTTAAAATATGAGAGATTTCCAAGAAGAGTGATTTTGTGCTGGAGCCTGAATTTAGGGTTCCAGTTTGAGCCTAAGCTGGGGCCCCTGTGTTGTGTTCTTGAGCGAGACACTATACTCTTACAGCGTCTCGGCACCCAGGTGTATAGAAGTGGGAACTTGCAAATTTTAATGCTAGGGGGTGGGGAAGAAAGCTACATATGATGTGGAACACAGACTTGATTTTTCCCAAAGGAAACTCTTGTTGACCTTTGAAAAAAACTAATGAGGAAAAACCCAAACCTCCTGAAGTAAGTCAGTCCTGAAAATAGAATTTAGAAGATAAAGATGTTTGATCTGCGTCTGAGAATTTTATCTGTGAGGGGTTAAAAGGTTTGGTGTACATGAAGGAAGTTTAGTTCAACGTAACAAAATACAAAAATTGCCTAGAATAATAAAGCAGAATTATAACAAAGCTGCACTTCTACAGTAGAATACAAAGTTTTATTAGCTGCATAGCAGGAGTATTGTCTGGTGTGTTGGTTTGTGTGCAACATCACCAAAACTTGCTTGAAAATGTATCAAGACTGGGCACTCAAATTTTTCACATCAGTCTTCACCAACAGTACTTTATTTTGGAGCCCAAATTAGTCTTATAAAATTTAAATAAATGTATTCCAAATTATAAGTTTAAAAACAAATACTTGTAAATTTTAGTGAAACTAAACAAAGTTGAATGAAAACCTCTGATATTAGTGTTTTTTATTGTTACATGTACACTGTTGATATTGTTAGTTTGACTTGCTGAATAAATGATTTGATTTTTATTTTATTTTGTACCAGCATGGGAGATGCAACAAACACTACCAAGTACTGTAGTTTTCTAATTTGGGCAAATGTGTTCTTTACATGTTACTGTTCAAGGTCCATGTAAACCAGTTATGTCATATTATCTAAAGTATGTAAAATACCAAAAATAGAGAAATAAAGAGCATTATGGTTCTCTCTATCTGTTCTTCTGCCTTGATTTTAAGCTGGAGGGTCTTTAATTAAAAACACTGCTTGCATTTCCAGCAGTGCAATCACACAGCCAGTTCACTGCTTGCAAGTTGCAGTTTGCAATGACTTGTGCTTAAGTAGCCTGGAACAGATGACATGCATGTTATTGTACATTGCCATAGAGTACGTTCCTTTGGGATGAGCAGGATCAGTGATCAATGATCCAAGATCACTCGGATCATGGTTATGAGCCAATGAGCCCATTTTAGGCAAGGATTCACCAGTTCCTTTGATGTACCATGATCCAAAGGAATGCACCCACAGGTTCAGAAATATTTTCTAAACAAACACCCCTCTGGAAGTTGATATGGGTTCCAATTGTGTCTGTTGAAGAATTAGCTGTAATGAGGGATTGCTTTGCAGTTTTCAGTAAGAATGTCAATGAGGCAAAAATTATATCATTTTATTTGAATAAAATTTTTAACTGATTAACCAATTGTTTCCAGACCCTGTGCTTTCACTAATACAGGCAAATAAAATTGCTGAAGGAACATGCATCAATTATGCATAGGGTTTGCAAACTGTTTGAAGATCATGATAAAAAATGTCTCAAACAATTCACTGGTATTCAATAAACAGCGAAATAATGAAAGAATGGAAACACCTTCAGTTGATCATTAAGTACGTCAACTTTATTTCAACAATATTTTTCAGTACAGTATCAGATGACAATCAAGTTGACACACTCACTCACTCTCAATCAGTATACCCCATAGCTGAGCCTACTATTAATCTTGTACAAAGGTGAAAAGAAAGTTGAATCTCATGGCCATCAAGCAAGAATGAAATGAGGCTCTGCTGTTGTGGAAGAGTATTTCATTTGGACAAATCTACTTCATACATTAATTCATTTCCCCTAAGTTCATACATAAGTCATGACATTGAACTCACTGCTTTATTTAAATTTCACGTGGCATACATGTACATGAATGTCTGCTGTTTTGTTTCTTTTCCAATAATTTAAAAGGAACCAAAATATGTTTTCATTTGTCATTCAAAGAAAAAAATAAAACTTTGTTATCCTGATATATGTAGCGTATCCAAAATTCACCTTTATTTCATGTCTGCTATGTTCTTCCTTCTCCAACACAAGGAACCAAAACAATGTTTTGATTTGCCATTCAAAGAAAAAATAAAACCTTGCTATCCTACATACAGCATATCTAAAATCCATCTTTTTGCATCAAATTATTTCTCAGCACACAAAGTACATTTATATTTTACAGTATTGCCATCAATGTATTATCCATATCACAAAAGCACTCATAATATTTTGTTGCACTACAGTGGCCAACAATTGAAATACATATTTTTGTAAACAAGCATAATCTGTTCTTGTTCTTATGTCCTGAGATTCTGGTGAAGTTCAGGTTTGATGTCGTACACAAGACTTAGAAGCCTCTCTATCACCTTGTCTTGGTTTTTCTTTACGCTCTCACTGATTTGGTCCAGCCTTACACTTGTTGTTTCCTCAATTTTAGCTTGGAAGTCATCTTTAGAGCCCATATGCTGTAGACAAAAAAATTTTTGTTAGCAGTTAATAATTTCACTGACAGGCAAAACAAATTTCACAACTTAATGAGCCACAGTGACCCATACTGCAAGAGCTTAATATCCACATCTTCATAGCATGAAGTGACTTCAGAGTGCACACTCCCCCATTGAAGGAATGCTATTCCATTTTGCATTACTCTCCCGGAACAATTTTGACAGTGCTTACTGATCTTGACGAGTGATGCAATTTGAACTCGCCCAAAAGAATTGAGACGCCTGGGTAAGTGAGCGAGTGCATATTTCCACCCTTACTAGCCATTAAACCAATGAACCAGCTGCTCCAATAACAGACCGATATGCTAGTATCTAATCAACAGCTATGTTTAAGGCTCTGAAGAGATGGCACTTGAATGAGAACAACGCATTCACTTACTTCTCTTTGATAGTCTATAAACTGTTTCTCACGTTCTTCCCGGTAATTCTTAATTTCAGCTTGTGCTTCCTCTTTTGCTCTCTTCAGCTTTTGGGTCTTACCTGCAATAAGAAAATATGTTCTTTTACTTTTTAATCACTCCAGAAGAGAGGACCATCACTGCACTGGGCTGCTTTAGACATTGGCAACTGGCTATTATAAGCCAATTAACTGAACAAAAGATGAAAGGCAAATTCAAACTTTGAAGGTGAAAAAGACAACAGTTTACCTAGTCCCTAATTTAAAAAGGTTTAAAGTGTGTTTCAAGATGACCAACCAGACCTGAGATAACTCTTCAACCCTCCAAGTTTATTTTTTTCCTTAGTGGCCATTTGGCCACCAAATGCTCAAGTTTGGTCGCCAGTGAAAAATTTTAGTTGCTAAATTAAGGTCGCACTTTCAATCCTTCTTCTCAATTTTTGTTGCCAGGCTGGGGACTTTGGTTTGCCATTGCGACAAAAATGGTCTTAACTTGGAGGGTTGCTCTTCTTAATACACTGACGGCATGAAGCGGCTACTCCCACAGGTGCGATTACACAGTAGTCTACAGCAGAAAACCTCTCAGCATAATTATTTCAGCAAATCACTGGCATAAGTTCACTGGTAATAACTTTCTTTCTGTAAACTACAAATATAGACCAATTCTCAGTGTTCTCAGAATAAGAAGCAATCATTGGAAATGCGGATGTGTCTATAATCATGATGATATTATAAGGAATTATTCCATATAAACAAGTTTTTGATGCTAATTAATGAGCATGGGTACTCCACCCTCCACAATTTTTATTTCAAAATTGCAGTTCCTACAAGATAAACAATCAATAGGCAAAGTTTGACAAAAATCTCAATGCAGGTTCTATTTCAGTGGAATGAACTTTACATGTAAATCTTGGAGTTGCCAATATAGCATTAAGGTACCTCTTCTCCACCCCAATAATGGAGTAAGAAAAAAAAATCGAGCAAAAGTAAGTGCAAAAACCAGTATCTCAAGCACTTTCCTTTACATCTGTGAGATTTGATGACCTGTAGAGGAGACTGGGTGATTTGTTCTGTATCTGGTAGACTCCCAGATAATCCAGAAGAGTTGTCATAGATGTCAGATTAGCCTGTTTAGGATTAGCTTTCACTTTTTGGTATTTTGTTGATTAGTGAGTGTACCTTTACACAAAAACTTCGAAGACGTCCCGTGATACTGCCCCTTTAAAACAAGACATTCAGTGAATTGTTTCCTTCAATACGCAAGTTACTTTGCAAAATGAAAAGAAGATTGTTAAATCAGCGTAATTCATACAACACGGACTAATTTCTGTCAGAACGAAACCGGTGTGTGTTCGGTCCGCAATGCCATATTAAAGGCATGCCAAACCTTGCATTTACTACGTTCCCTCACCTTACATTATTCACAAACAAAAGTATAGATATTGAAGTGTATCTTCTTACGTTTTCGAGCTTCAGAGACCATGTTCTCAGCAATCTTTTCAGCCTGTAACAGCTGTTGAATTCCCTGCGACTGCGACGCCATCTTGAAAATCCAACAGTGATGTCATGTGACACGGAAGATGTACCCGCGAGCAAAAATTTTTTTTGGGATCACTTTCTCGGGGAGCTTGGAAACCACGCTCAATTAGGTAGCCGAGCCTTCTGATCATAATATGAGCCCGTTAGGGACAATCAAGTGTGGTCAGCTGTCTTTTAATACACAAAATGGCGGAGGGTCCCGTTGGGACCAGGAGGGAGGGGTCAACTTATATAAGTGGCCTTGGAGATTGCGCGGACATTGCGCGTAGCCATCATGACGTCACGAGTAGCCAAACCCGGGAAGTTTGAATGTTATGTAAACATTGATCGCGGCGAAAAAGTTTATTCGGATGATTGACCGAGAAGTTTAAAATATGAAGATGAAAAGACCCAAGGTATGTAGAAGTGTATTTATGTGCTGTGTAAAGATACCAAATTTTTTTCAGCAAAGAAAGGCTAAGGAACAAAAAGACGGAAAATGTAGCGATCGATCGATTCAAAACGCGAATAAATAATGACAGGTTGTGTTTCTTTGACAAGTGATAACATTAGATCCCAACAACATGTAGCAGCGAGGGGCAAATATGACGTTGATATGGCTTTAAACTTTTTGTTGGTGATGAAAATAAGTAACATAACCCTTCAAAAAAAATGATCAGTGAGTTTAAACGCATTTCCTTGGTGTCAAATTGCGCACAGCAGCCATGATTGCGTGACACCCGCGAAGTGAGATGAAGTGAAAAAAACCTAATGCGATCGGAAATGCTCATTAACAAAGGAGTTTGGACTATCGAGTGATTTGTTGTAACATATGTTAAAAATAGTCCATGAGATTTATTTGTTACCCCTATATATCTAACCAGATCGGGCGAAGATGATAAGATTCTCCCCGCGAGGCCTAATGGCTGACGCAAGCTTCCCGGCAAAGTTCATTAAAGTAATTGATCAATTACAATGGTCTAATTTATAGCAAAATGCACGAAATGTTCAGCGAATTTGGAAGAACAAGGGAGATCCGTTCACTAAACTGGTACGTAATTTTGACCGCTTTTAAGTTGAAATGTTCATGTTGTTTATGCGAAAGCAAGGATCTCACGGCTCTTGTTGTTAACAGTTTTTGAACTTACAAATCATCAAATTTATTTCTAATTCAAGTCGTAGCCCTTGAAACGAATAGCTTTAGGAACCTGCAGATTTTTGGATTTATTTAACACGAGCAAAAATCACATACGCTCTCCGTTTCGGCTAGATTTCACCATAAAAACACCAGTCAGAGTAAAACCTGTTTCCTCGGGCGTCCGCATGTCCCTTGCCTCCAACAAGAAGATATATTTTTGCTGCAGTATAAAGCAATTTCATCCCAAAATAGCTATTTTCTTATTTAAAAGACTCGTGACAACGGCATTGGAATAAGAAAAGCTGTCGACATGTCAACAGACATATCTTGTCATCAAGAGACATTCAATTCTCTATATTTCTTGATACAGGCAAACATGCAAGTGGATTTGTGGGAGAAGAAAAAATCCATCAAACGAAAGTTGGATTCTTTAGTGAAAGATTTGAAACATGCACACATTCCGAATGTCAATGATGTCCAGGTTGGAAGTTAAAAGAAAACAGTTGTACCATGCTAGTTATTTTAACGAGACAGTAATTTGGTGATGTGAACTCTGGGGCTGACCTTACAACACAGTATTTATTTAAGGTTTTGGTCTACACCAATGGGCATTTGCTTGCAGAATCGTAATCAACAACAACAGCTTGACAAACCTGAGGGGGGGGGGGGGGGGGCACTCCCATATAAGGGCTTAATGGGGATGTGCAGCCCAACAGGGTATGGTTTTCAGGATTTTTTGTCTTGAACCGGGTATCTATTTCACCCCTTTTTGGCTTAAACAGGGTATCTTTACACGGGCCAATGTCTTAAACAGAATAAGCATATGTTTGTTTATACAAATTTTGCCACAAGCTGAATTTTTGCAAGTCCTTCCTTGAAGTGTTGACTTCTGTTGACTTTGGTATTCACACCAAGCTTAACTCATATTTGATTATGCTAACAACAATTGTCTTGACGGGGTATCAGAAATCAGATATTCTTGTCTTAAACAGGTTCAGGATTTGGGCAGTTCAGCTTACGCCAGAAATATACGAAGGGTGTAAGAAGGCACTCTTCACTATCACACAACAAGAGCAGGAAGAATTAATCCTTGCAAAAGAAGCAGAAAAGGCCGAAAACGACCCTATGTATGCCGGAGACGGAAGCTCGTATTGGAAAAAATGTAATTAAGGCAAAGTACCTGATGGCAAAAATAAATCGTCTTGACAAGCAGCTTGGAAATACCCTTAAAGAAATTAGTAAGGACAATGTCAAGATGTCATCCCTCCGAGAGGCTACATCCCGAAAACAATAGACATTTCCGGATATCATGGGATCATCTCACTTCACTTTCAGCTACAATTACTATGGAAAAAGCAAAATAAAAGACTTACAAAGTGTTATAAGACATCCATTTTTATTCAATACCCGTCTTTTGCTATATTATGTATTAAAAATATTATTAAGTTGTTTTAAAAAAAATAAATAAATAAAAATAAAAATGAGTCTTCCAAGTTTATATTCTAGACCTTAAGTATTGCTCCTTACATTGTAATTCAAATTTTCATATCACTGATCTTCTTGTAACTCAAAAGTTTCTATCACTAACGATCCCTTAGCAACTCCGAAATATTATCCAAATATCAACCACTGACAATCTTCTCGTAACTGTCTATTGCACAGAATCCCATGTAATTCTTAGCTGATGCCTGCTTGTAACACGCCACATTTAATTGAAAGTTTGATGTAAAATATTATTCGCTTATAGTAGCTCATGGTATTGGAGCTGAACATATTAGAAAATGTTAAATAAATTTAATGTATAATTTACTAGACAATAACTGACTAAGTAATCACTAATTTTTTTCAAAACAATCAAGATATGGTAAAGATCAAACAACATATAAATTATAGTTATGCTTTAATTTCCAGACTGTCCAACCGATAAACTGTCCTTTTTGGGTCCGGAATGTCCTTTTCGAGCCCATAGAATTGTTTTTCTTAAGTCTCCCCTATCTGCCAGCTGCTAACAGCCATCAGTTTGTCTTGTTCCCTTCTGGTTTGTAGAACCACAATTTATAGTTAACATTATTATCATGGTCCTTGGTTCCCCTGAAAGTAAACAAAAATTTTAAAACACCAAACAACACTTACTGTAAATTAACATTAAATCGACATAAAATCAAAAAACATCTTAACATAAAACATTTCTCCTCCAAATATAAGCTGCACCATAATGAGGGACAGGAAGCAGCACAATACACAAACTTATTACTAAATTTGACATCACCCCTGTACAATTTAATGGTTTAAATAATCCCAATAAAAAATACTCACTGAGTGGTTTCCGACAAAAAAATGCCCGCTGCCATGCCTTCAAAACACAAGTACATAACAAAACTATCCCCCTGCCTCCCCCCAAATATTATCTAGCCAGACAGGTATTTCAGAAAATATTAGAAATACCATCGCACTTTGTCCTTGAGAGGAATCTTGTCTCATTTTCCAAAACAAATGGAGTATTAACAAAATTAATAATTCAAATAGGCACAATAGGCTCCAGTGATGTGAGCTTTCATGAGCCTTAGCCGAATGTTTGTATATGACTGAGATCAAGAGAGCAAAACATTAAAAGAAAAACTTGAAATTAAAAAATATTCCAATATTAGAGTGCTTAAGTACTCTAATATTATTTACAGTAATAATAAGCGTATTAAAACCTGGGCCTTTAACACCTCATTTTAATATGAAGGGATGTAATAAACGTGTCTTAGCTTGCTGAGCGCGAGGAAATAAACGAAGAGCCCTTTCATTGTTTCTAGTGTGGATCATTGGAGAGCCAAGAAATATGCTACTCAGTGCAATATGCCCATACAATTTTAGAGTTGTACATTGCTTTAAAATGATATAAATCACTTTTGTGATGAAATATTACACTTTTCAATCTTAAATTTTGTGGACAGTATCTCTTAAATTCTTGTTGGAAAAACTTTCCGTTATTTTGTTGTCTTCCTATGGGCAGTAAATTAACTATCTAAATGCTTGAACACACCTCGGGCCATGAGCAGCACATGGAATCATGGGGCATGTGCATGTAAAAGCACTGCTGACTACAGGTAAATTATGCTCTTTGTTATTAACTCTATTGCATTTAACTGAATATAGAAATCTTGACAAAATGCTTCTGGTGCACTTCAATGGTATGAAATTAATAAAGGTGTGAAAGCCAATTAAAATGACTTTGACTCTCTTGTTTGTGTGGTGGTTGCAATTAAGACATAAAGAAATTAATTAATTAAAAATCAAATAATTTTAAGAAATATACAGAGAATTGTGTTGCAAGGAAATATGAGACAAACCATGATGCAGCCAGCTATTAATAAAAAAATAATTCTGAGTAAATATATATTAAAACACAACAGCTCAAAACAGAAACCTCATTTGGCATGATGTTGTTTTGAATGATTTGTTTTGTGTGGAATAAAATAAATACACCATTCTAAGTTCTCTTATCTTTTTGCTGCAGTGGTATGTCATGTTATAAAAGTTATTTTAAAAACCGGGTGTCGCTAGTAATGATTATACGGCTGGACAGAGATATCAGTTCTAAATAACAGAACAATTCAGAATAGATCATGCATCAACATGTACCATGGAAGAAAGCAATCCCAATATTTATCATGCATCTGCTTCACTATGGCAGTGTATTTTGAAGTTTTCCGCTTTCGACCACGCTTTCGTCTTCACAGTTTATAAAAAGACTACTTGACTGCTTGGCCACAGTTCGACTTGTTGGAAAACTGATTAACTCGGGCAATCCATGATATAAACCAGACATTGTGATACCCAAAGCTTAATTTATAACACACAATGTAGGTGAGTAAAATTGACTGATCATTTTTTTGGTCACTTGCTCTGTATTAACTTCAATGGCATATCCTTCCTATAGAAATACCCCGTTATTGAGCCGAGTTTCAAGTTTTCATGCTGAATCGATTTCGAGAAAAAGCGATTTTTCTGTGCGAACAACCAAAATTTACCAACACATTTTCCCACTCGAAGAAAATGACCAAATCTCTTGAGACTTTCCTCTATGAAGTTATTTTCAACTACAGTTATAAGTTACTCACCTCTTCAGAAAGAGAAATCGTAGTCAATCTTCACTGTCCAAAAACAAAGCACTTGGAACGTAAATAAGTGGAGAAAATCAGCTTGAAATATCGTTGTGTTGCGAACGCAAGGCCGCCATTTTCGAAATCACTCCAAAGCTGCGCGCTTCTTTCTTCGTGACGTCACGATGGCTACGCGCATACAGACAGTGGATTTGACGAGTTGACCCCTCCCTCCTGGTTGGGACTGATTATATGAAGATTACGTAGTTCGCTGGGAAGCGGGGTGAGGGGGGAGGGGGGGGGGGGGTAAGGAAATTACGTTATGCGAGTGGCTTGGGGATTAGTCTATTAAAGACATTTAGCCGAACAAAGGAGACTTTTGTCTGATTGGTCAATTTTTTCCCTCATACCCAGATTCTTGTTAATGCCGCGCCACTGAAATTGTATAAACAAAGGTGGCGGTCGAAAGGCGATTTTCAGTTGTCTTTGCTCGATCACTTGTTCTTTTCGAGAGTTTCAGGCAAATGTGGCAGTTTCAGGCGTCATTCCCTTCCTCGAATCGGCAGAAAAATATTTAGCAGAAGGTATTTTAGGGGCGGGAAAGTCATTTTTCACAGGTTTTCGCTTTTAATTCGAGCGAGCAAGCTAAAATAAGTGTGCTTAAAATGTTCCGTAACAAGTGTGCCAGATGCAGAAAAACTCATTCAAAACATGCAGTTTGGAAAAGAAGAGCCCTGTAGAAAATGCTGCTGCAAACTAAGAAGGAGGGAAATTGTCAGAGTTCACCCGGCGAAAATTGGTTACGTCAGTGCGGCAGGTAGGTTCAAAGCTTACTCGCACGTTGTTAAGATAAATTAATTTTAAGTGCTTTCTGTTTAACGATTAGGTTTAATCACTCGTCTTCTTAAATGCAATAAAGTTTCAGAAGTAGTGTTGCCCACGCCTCCACCAAATTCAAGTGACAGACGTAGGCTTATTTTTTTATATACATATCTTTTACTTCTCCTTCACAGACAGGGCCAAGTTGTTGTACAGGAAACACAAGTCAGTCCTGATGTAACTGAATGGGTGATTTCTGTTTCAAGGTCAACAGTTAAACCTGGTCAATTGGGCAGTAATGACTGCACAATTTTTGCTGTTTATAATGCTGTGAATTTCTGTTCTTGAAAATGGAATTTGCCTTCACCAGATAGATTATCAGAGAAGTTTATTTGTTTTCAAACAGTTCATGATTATAAACCAAAGCTACAACTGGCTTGGGAATTAACAGCAGCCAACATATAGTGCACCTGAAATTATTATTAACCACCCATAACTGCTAAAATCTTCAGGTATATGCATGCCATTTCTTACACGTAGCACCTTGTAACCTTCCCTTGGGAAAGTTTGCTGTGTAACTATTAGTCAAAACTCTTTCTATAACATACAGCCTAGTAGATTCAAGGGAAAAGAGATGTTATAGAGTCTAAACGTGTAAACGGTTCCTTTTTGAGGTGTGGGGGATCGTAAAATCTTATGTTTTCAAACTGCGAAATCATCATAGCCTGACTCCCTCTCCAAAATTAATGAAGATTTCCTTAGATTACCTCTAAAAAGGGCAATTCCATTCATTTTAAACACGGAGCGAGCCTATAAAAGGGCCACGTCTAGCACTTTGTTGGCTTCAATTTTAAAAAGTCGTGTCAGAGTAACGGTCATGAAAGAGAGGAGCTCCGCAAATTTTGCTTTTTAAATGCATTCCCAGTTCATTTATATGGAATTAACAAGCTAATATGCAATATAAACTACCAATAATTCTTTCCATACAAGCTACAAGAAAATTTAAACAGAATTTATGCAATAATCCTGAAAATTCAAAATTGATGTCCACCACTCACAAACACTGTTACGACATGAAAGCTCAAACAGGTAATGCTGAACACATCAATGACAATCGTTTCAGTATTTTGTTTTTATGGGTCAAGGATTCAAATAATAAAGATAACAATGCTTTGGAAAAAATCTCTACATTTCGAAATTTGGCGAACTAGGAGCTACGCTCTTTACAAACCGTCTTGTTATGCTATCGTGAAACGGGAACAATCACCAAATTCAATTTTGAAGCGACAAAATTCAAAACTACAAGTTTCGTTTGCTCTTTGGCTAGCTTTTATGTGGCATATCCTTGACTAAAACCTTATTTTTCAGCAATAAGCGGATTAAGATTTCAGAAAATGAATTTATAAATATTTATTTGTTTACTTGCAACGCATTTATCCAATGTAATTCTGTGTAATTGTATTCAGTATCGGCGCTAAGCTTTGGTCGCTTGTGGGCAGGAAATTCCGTGATTTCGCAGAACAGTGACTGATAGCTACAGGTATCTTTCACTATTTCTAAACCTCGCTTTCAATTGTTTGCACCCAAACAACACAACAGAGAATTTTATACACGAGAATCTTGATGCTATTTCTTGTACTGCTTTGAATCTATTTTTAGTTTAGAAAACGAGATCAGTCTGGATCACGCCACACCAAAAGCCAGTTAATTGCATTTCCCAACCAATGAAATCGTTCCATTGGAATTTGTGATTGGCAGGGATTTGCAGGCTGAACAGTTCAGCCTCGTTATATAGGATCGCTTAAGCAAGTCTTAAAGACTTTACCATTTCTTGCAGGTTAACACCTTGTCTCTCATCCTCCTAACTCTGAACTCTTTCTCTTAGCTTTTTCTACATTTGCCTCACAGCTACTAACTTCAAAGAAATTGATGGGTTGTTACATTATTTAAAGGACAGTACAATGTATATAACATTTTTGCAGGATACCAGCGTGGTATTATTATTTAGTAAATGTGTTTCTCTTTTTAATCAGGGATTCAAACAGTTCTTTTTTTACAGTCACCTCATTTCTTGGTAGTAAACTGTGCACTTTTCTTTTCTTTATTGTTTGAACTTTACTTGCCAACATATAACTTGTGCTGAAAAATTCAGTCCAAACTCCACAAAAAGTGAATGTTACAAGATTAGTTACAACATTTATATATTTATCTTGTCCCTTATAATTTTAGGATTGGAACTCCTTGGAACGAATAACTAGTAATCTAGAACATTTCATGAATGAGAACCAACTGTTTAGCTCTGTGTCTTTCCTCAAGTGTTTCTCTATTTCTCCTCTGTCTTCTTCCTCATATGAGTTGTTTGTTATCCAGTCAGTTTACAGTTGTATAATAAAAGTAAGTAAATTAAATGTTGATGCTATTGCTGTTTCCAGCCATTTCACTAAACTTTCACTAAACCATTTCACTACTTCAAACACTGTTAGGTAAGTATTCAGTTGAGGTTTACATTGCTCAAGGGCCAGGGAGGGTGGCTTTGAGGGAATTCATTATAACCCATTTCAATAATTTTACATTGGCAACCACCTATATACTTATGAGGTATATATAAAAGCTGAATTTGAGCAAAGTGGTTAACAAGGCTGAGCTTATAGCGGTTTCCTTTATATAAAGCATGAAGTGACTAGGGTTATTTCTTCTCCTCCCTGGATGGAATGCTAGTCCATCACAGGGTTACCCCCAGCAGTAAATTTGCTGGTACCCATTTGTACCCCAGGGTGGAGAGAGGCACTATGAGAGTTAAGTGTCTTGCCCAAAAACACAACACAGTGCTTGCAATTGGCCTGGGCACCAACCCAGACTGCTCAATGTGGGGCCCAGCACTCTGACCATTAGCTCAGTGTACCTGCTACTTAAATTTATTGAACTCCTTTGTTCAAAACTTCTTGGGTCTTCCAAACAACAAAAGCATTGCTTGCAGATACTGTAACAGTTGTTGCTTTCTGGTACATTCATTGCTTCTTTTAGTAGTAGAACCCTACTGTGATGGTTATATTTACTACAAAAATAGAGTGCACTAAATTATTAGCATGCTGAAATTATGTTACCACCAATGTTAATAGTTGTAATCTCTCGGTTGCAGTTTGTAAACTTAGAAATTCCATTATTTTGCAATAATTGCTACAGAAATAACTGATTTCCAAATGTTTTATTTGAATTGAAAATCCTTTCAGTTTTTACTTTGTTTGAGCAGAACCATTTCCCTGAAAATGTGTTGGTTTTGCTGAGAGTAAATAGCAACATGCAAAACAGAAGTGAATACATGTTGCCTCTCAAGGTGTGGCAATTTGTTTGGAAAAGCAGTGTAACCATGTCTGAGTCTAGCTGGTGTTTCTTCATTCAAATATCTGTGCTTAATTATAACATTGCTTTAATGGCAAAACAAAAGCCAACTACATAGACTTATAATTTGATGATATAAAGCATAAATATTTGGTGTAAAAAGGGAAAAATTTGATAAGCAAACAAGCAAATCACAAGGGAGATTCTAAAATCCAGTGTTTTTACAATGTACTGCTCTGTAATTTTTGACTGAAATTTTAAATGATTTTTGTACATAGTTTTCATTAGCATAAGCATATAGTAGTTGTTTTAGTATTCATAATATTGGTTGTTTGTAATATAGGAAATTTAATGGTCATTGCCTTTTGCATTTAACAAACAATACGCATGTAAATCTATGAATGAAAGTGAATATTTATTGGAAAAATTTTATGTATATAATGTTTTGTATATGAACTGTGTACAGCTATGAACTAAAAATATTTATAAAAATGTATACATTATTTATGTAACATTAAATGTAAATAAAATGTACAGTCATAATACTTTGTAAACATTAACTTTGAATTGTTCTCGTACATACAGTACTGATGTAATTAACTCAATATTTAATTAGGTAAATTTCTGCATTGTCAAAAGTATTCAATCCTTGAATTTTTTATTTATAATACTGCTTTAATACACTTAAATCTATTAAAAATGGACAATAGAAATATAATTGTGTGGTTCTTTGTTGTTTTCTTTCAGCGTTTTATCGGTAGTGTCTTTTAACAGTGTAGGAAGTACAGCCTTGGCAGTGGCACATGATGTGCTTCTTTCCATAGTGACCAACAAATGCTAACCTTGATGCCAAAAAAGGTCCAACTTCCCTAGACATTTTCGCACGCCTTGCCACTTTATACTTAACGATCTTATGCTCGTCTAATTCCTCATTTATTCCTCAATACCCTGTTAAAGGCGATTTCTGGATCACGAATTCTTTACCTAGAAATGATAACGAGAAAACCAACTGGCACCTACGTTTTCGAAGATTTTTGACAAAAATATTTGCACGCGCGCCACACCATTTTTCATTTTACACATTAATATACCAGTAAAATCTAAACACCATTCAAAAAGAGAGCTGAATTTCTTAGTTTTACATTGCTGTAATTTCCATATCAAAATTTTCGTTAATTAACTGGCAAAATAAAGAAAACTGGGATGCCCGTGGGAAGTGAATTTTGCCGTGTTAGCAAGCGACAGCGTTGAGCTTTGGCGTATCAGGGCTGAGCCATGCCACTTTATTCAAGAAGTTCTTTACACAGATTTTTTCCTTGATGCTCAAACGTCTATCACTAAAAGGGATTTCATGGATCAAAGCCCGAGACAAAAGTCTCGGATAATGAAAGAAAAATATTTCTTTCAGGGCAAAATTAAACTTAATCTGCGTCAGTTGCACCGAAAGGCTTGCGTCCGTGGTGAATTTCTCGCTAAAACGGCCAAACTAAGCTAGATTTCTTCTCCAAACCATTCTTCCAATCTTACCACTACCAAATGGTTTGGTTCTCAGAGAACAGAAAATTTTAGGGCTAATCTAAGATGCCATTCACGAGCTAGCTGTAACCTGGTAACAGCTCCTTATCATTAAAGTTGTCGCTTCCCTGCTCCAAACGCAAATTTTTCTTACAATACGACTAAATCTAACAATTTCATTTTGAGTTTCACTTACTTTATTTATCAACAGCACTTGTTCTTGTGTTGCAAATTTCTTTTACAAAAGAAAAGACACTGCCGGGATGGAAAACATTTACTCAGCTCGTCGTAAACTCCGCCATTGATCACGGATCTTTTTGACTCGTCGCCTTGTTCAGATTAAAAGACTCGCGGTGTTTCCATTTAAAATGAATTAAAATCAACAGCAAAGTTGAAGAATAATGTCAAGTAATTAAAGAGAATTGCTGGATTTTGATACACTCTGCGTCGTGTCCATGAAAACAAACAGCGAAAAGTCAGTGAAGAAAACACCTGCAAAACTCACAAACGCCTTCTCTCGTTTTCCCGCCGTTCGAAAACAGGGCACTGGATTCCAGTACATTTTGAGCCATAAAGCGCATGCGCGACATTAGTCTCCTTTGTTTATTTAGCCGAGCCTTCTGATCATAACATACGTTCAGCTGTCTCTGAAGGTTTCGAGCAAAGAAGGATTTAAGGTAAGTGTTTGTTCGTTTCTTCCCTCTGTCTAGTTTTTGTTTTTGTTTTTTAGCCTTTGTAAGATATATATTAAAGCTCTTGAGGGGCAAGTAACGCAAAAATGCAAATTTAATTGGTTTTATAATAACCATTGCACGTGTGAGTTTACTGTGTACATGTACTGTTTAAATATCTGTAAATATTCAACACAATCCTAAACTGCTGTTTGAGGGTTTAAAAATGTCTTTTTCTTTGTGTTTAATGTGTTTCATTTGTAATGATATATAACAAAACTTCTCCATTACAAATATTTCAAGGATGCACAAACACACAAAATATTGTATGAAAATCTTTAGGGGGAAACTTGACTCCCATTAATAATTAATTCATAACAACAACAACAACAATTTATTTAAACAATGAAATAAAAATAGATATTAAAATATTAAATCAGTATATGGAATTAAATATTTAGTATTTTGTCATAGGGTTTTTTTGTATTAAAATCCCTAATAATAATCTAATCACTTTTATAGCACTATTTACATATTATTTACAACAACAGTAGCTACAGACAATGTCAAATGATGATAGCAAGCTATAAAAGTTGCATGAAACAAAAATAAGTTATACAATCGAAGTCAATCCTTAAAAAATATAGCCTGTGAGAGCAGCTGGTTTTATGCTCTTGTTTCACAGCTCCATTTGGCATAAAGTTTTTTCTCCGTGGGTGAAACAAGAGCTGGAAAAACCATCTCTCTCCTCCTATCTCTGTAATTTGACACATAAAACTGGGCAACAAGCACATTCCTTAAAATAATCATTTTAAACTACAGTGGAACCTTTACTTTGGGACACCTCCATTAGCCTTGTGGGACCTCCTTTAAGGGACAGAATTAATGGTTATACAATCTTCGAATCTGTTGCCTCTATTTAAGGAACACCTCTTTTAAGGGGACATTTCTCCTTGTCGTGGATGGAGGTTCCACTTCATGGCATATTATTTGAAAAGTTGATGAAATCCTTCGTTGTAATTTTTTCATAGCCACCTGATTTTGAGGCACTTACATGTTATATATAATAACCTTGAAATTTTCGCTTTGAAATGATATGGTATACTAATTTCGCAACTACCATGTGAAATATTGACAATGAAATTGTTTAAATCGAAATATGCTTAACAGCTACAGGTTCTACAGCAGAAAATTATTATGACAATAATAATTTTTCCAAGTCAAGAAGACAGGCATTTTGTTGGTGGTTTTATAATTAAAATTATTAACAACACTGTGCCCAACCTCCATTCTATTAAGGGGACATTTCTCCTAGTCCCAAGGATGTCCCCTTAATGGAGGTTCCTCTGCATCTCGAACTCAAATCCACCCCCCTTGCCCTTGTTTTTCAGTCATTTACTATGGGCTACTATCTCAAACTCCCTGTGCTATATCTTGAACTGTTTTTTGTTTCCCTTGAGAGTTTGAGATGGTGGGGTTAAACCGTATGCTGTGTACTATTTACTGTACACTATTTACCAGTGCCAATGATTGCAAAATACAATGTACCAACAGTTCCTACAGCTTTAAAGTAAAGTAAGAATAAATTACCTTGGTGAGGTGCATTGGTAAAATAGTTTCCATAGTAGTATTAGAAGTGACATTCTGACATGTGGAACACATTATCTCACTCCGCAGCTCAAAGAAAAAGGATCGCAAAAATGACAGGTCACAGCTGGCTGGGATCAGATTCTCTGTCTGGTACTGATTTGCAGTGTGCCCAAGGACACGACAAAATTCTTGAAAAAATTCAGCTGCACACTGCTGCTGCCCTTTTTGGAACTGGCTGTTAATCTGTGGCAAGCAGGATACAAGGGTTGCTGGACGCACCACTCCTGGTGCAGACTATCATATAGTTTGTGGAAATTCAGTGTGCTACACACCAAGCACTTGTCACCTGAAAGCAGTTTTTAAAATGGTATTGTGGTGTGTTAGACAAAATTAATGTTAATCCAATTTACCTACTGAGCAATATCATTATTTTCTTTTACAAAAATAAAATGTGACAATATGGATGTTTGACTCAGCATTTAGAAAAGTAAAATTGCATTTATCACTACTTTTTGTAACAGGTATATTTTTGACAGTGATGTATTAATAAATGAACAGAAGACTACAAAATCAATAACAAGTTTGCTTTTCACATTATTCATTGCATTGAAAGTACAGTCAGTGGCCTACATTTGACTGCATGTTACTCTGTTACAATACAAGTTGGGATACAGCATAAATCAATCCTTTAAAGAGATTTACAATAATCTTGAGGTGTAAAATAGATTGGACTGGTCAGTTATTAATTATTGTATTTGTAATTTTCGAGCAATTTAATGATTATTGTACCAATCAATAATCCAGTCAAACAGTGCATGTTTTAAACGAGTGTGTAAATAAAATTATTGAATTAAAGATTAATGAGCAAAATGAATATTAAAACTTCAGGGTGACTGACAAATGCAACATAAACAAAGTATTGAGTAACAGGAGAAGGAAATGGATGACAGAAAATAGGTCGCATGAGTGGGGGGGGGGGGGGGGGTTAAAAGAGGGAGGGGGCTTATTTATATTTTATGCGTGAAAGGGGGGCTTATTAGAAGGGTGGCTTAAAAGAGGGAGGGGGCCGGTTTGCAAAATAACCTCCCACCCCCACCCCCTACCCCACCCCTATCACAGTGGTTAACAACACGAATATAGTGTGAGGGAAAATACTTGCACTGGGTCTGGGAAGAAAAACCTTGCATGCATTACAAGTTGCTTTGATAACAACTATCAGTTTCACCGAAGACTTACATATAGCAACAATAATGAATAAAAATTTTAAAAACCTGAAGTCCTCGACGAGTTGCATCTTTTCCGATTGTGCTGTAATCCATAGAGGCCTTTCGAGAAATTGTTCACCGAGAGGAGAGCCTGAAGAACGCTACTCAGATAACAAGTGTTTCCTAGATTTATAATGCCTTTTGAATCCATTTTCTATTTTATAAGTGTTTAAAAAATAGCAAAGGAATCGATCGAGGAGACGCAAAGTACGAAGCTACGAATAATAGATTTGCCGCGAATGTTCACAAAAGGAAGAATTTCCCGCGCAATTCGCGCAATTTACAAAAAATGTTAATCTTTAATAGACTAATCCCCAAGCCACTCGCATAACGTAATTTTCTTACCCCCCCCCCCCCCCCCTTCCCAGCGAACTTCGTAATCTTCATATAATCAGTCCCAACGGGACCCTCTGCCATTTTGTGTATTAAAAGACAGCTGACCACTTCATCGAGCGGTTTCCAAATAATTATTACATTTGTAGGTGTAGACCAAATTATTTACAAAAGTGGCAACAAGAGCACCTGAATGCACGCTCATCAAATCCGTTTTTTTCGCAATCGGTCGTGGCGATCCCCATAATTTTGTATACACAATTTTAAATGGCATCAAACTACTATGAGATGAAACTGCATTCCCAAAGCGCGTCGTGTTCTTCAGATATTACCCTATTATCTCAATAGTATGTTTTTTACTGTATTTATGACCCTCGAAACTTCATCCCCAAAAATTTCGATAACGCTCTCACAGAATTTGTTCAAACTTTGCCAACATTGAGGCAGGTATAGGAGGTACATGCTCCCTTGAGCGATTTCCGAAAAAACCTCCTGGTGCCGAGCAATACGAACGAAATTGATAAACGTGATGACGTCATTACGTTGCTATGACAACTCCGATGTCAAAATAACACTGGTCATAACAAATTTTCATCTTTACCTAATTCAGCTGTGGTGATCGTTTTTCGATGGCATTGTTAATGACAGTCTGGTTAGTTCTCAACCTTGAGCGGTCTTGCCCCTAAAAAACCCAGTCGAGCCACCTTAATTGCTTCTAACATTGTCAATCGCAGAATAGCATTGTGTTGATTCAAAACATAAAGAAATGACCCAGAATTATATTGCGATAAGGATGAATGACAACGTCAAGAAGAATGATATTTGATGGTTTTTAATTTAGCGATTTAGACGCAAAAGGAAAAAAAGAAAAACTACAGGAAGAAACTCATGCGCTTCCTAATCCTTTTCGGTATAAACCACTCTGGCTTTATCAAGAAGAAGGAAGACACTTTATTCTTTTGTCAGTTTCATTTTTAGGCGATGACGTAAGTCATTCGCCATATGCTGGCATGCAATTTTGGTGTTACGGTGTGATACTCGATTACTCCATAAATCAAACCGAAGAGCACTGGAAACTATGCGCCTTAGCTGTTTACTTTCGGTTCATGAGTGTGAATCGTCTTTCGTAGCTTTCGTAGAGCAGCGGAAAACACAGTTTGATTTATAATAGTTAAACAGAGCTTGGGGGGGGGACTCCCATATGAAAGGGACGGGGATGCTCGTCGTCTCGCTTAGGGGTGTAAATTTCGGATTTTGGTCTCGCTTAGGGTGTTCTTGGCAAAATGTCATTATTTTTAGCCCTCAAGGTCTCGTTTAGGGTTGCACATGAACAAATAACAAAAAAGAGAGAATTTTGATTCGTTAGATTTACTCGATTCATATAAACAAAGTCTCTCTTAGCGGTCTGCATAAACTTCTGCCACGCCCAGATTGGTCTCTTTTAGGGGTTAATTTCAAAATTTCCGACGAGCATCCCCGTCCCTTCCATATGGGAGTCCCCCTCCCCCACTGGGACAGAGCTTTCAGGTCAGGCGAGACTGTTGTACTTTATCAGATGTCGGATAAATTCGAGCTCACAAAGGAAACAGCAGTAGACAGGAACAGTGAGGATCGAAATGCACCTATCACAGCTGTTGAAAACCAGCCAATCCCAGGTTACCCGTAACCTGTCGGCCTTATCGCCTGATGAAGGCTAGCATTATGCAATTGAAACGTCCTGATTCACATCATAAGCAGATAAGTGACTACATCGTGAGACAAACGGCAATACATTATTGTACTTAACCACAATGAACAACCACAACCTTTTTGCGATATTACACTTTTCAAATTGCTCTGATTATGGGAGCTTTTTAATTTCTACAGCAAGTAATTGGAACACTCACCTCACTTTAAACATAGTTAATTAACTATGCTTTAAAGAAAACACTCGTATGTCACCGTTAACTTGAGATATTTTCAAATATGACTCATTTCGAGTCAACTGATTTAAATTACAATCATGTACCAGGGGCGTGTCACGAAAGTAGAAGTTGAGGACTTGCAGACTTAACTAAACATGAGCAGAGTGTTCAGGGCTGCATAATATATTTGGCCTGTGAAATCGAGGGTCTCGACCATAGTCTGAGGCTTTTCATTCTCAAACTCATAACACCTCACTGCGCAGTTTCGAAGAATGATGATCAAAGTTACGTGAGCTCTGAAGCCCAAAACCCAAATTATTGCATTTTACGCTGCGGACCTCTCAGTGTTAACAAGGTCAAGCCTGTGTGTTACGATTGGTAGATTCGATCTGTTTTGCTATTTTCGTAGTGATGACTGGGTTTTAAACTTCTGTTTTGAACTGCAACGCGTTTTAAATATTCGCAAAGCTTTCATTCTGTATTTAGGCGTTTTTTTTTTTGCGAGCACGAGCATTTACAAAAGTTAGGTTTTCGAGCAACGAGCATCTTAAAAAAAACTATCTCCACTAAAAACCGAGCATGCGAGCATTTGCAAAACTATGCGAACACGAGTAAACGAGCACCCACTAAAATTTTGCGCGCATTTCCATCAGAAGCCTAATTTTGCGAGAACTGCAAAATTTTGAAGGGCAATTCGTGACCCCTCGTATTTCATAAATGATATCATAAAATTGCAGCAACCTTATGAGAAAAACTCTGTCAAACAAGCCGATCTAATTATAAAGGACGCTTTTCGTTAAAAAGCATAAATTTATTATTATTATTATTATTATTATTATTATTGATTTCCGTAGTAACGCACGAGCTTACGTGTGTATGTGGTCGCTACGTCCCTGATTGTAACAATTTGAATGTCAGCACGAAAGTATAAATTCAGGTGTGAGTTTTGTCGCATCATTGAGATACCAACGAGCAGGATGAATTTGTCAGGTACTACTGAAAAATGTGTTATTATATTTACCCGTCCATAAATAGCCACGACCGAGACAAAGGGTTTCAGACAGCTGTTCGTAAAGAGCGTTTACTGCCAGTTCTGAGTCACTTCGGAAATTCTTGCCCACAGCATTTTCCGTATAAGTTCTCCAAATTTACTTTACGTATGTCATTCTCCTTTATAAAGTATTTTTATGATTTCCCTTTTACAACCACTTTTTGTGCGGATCGAGGCCACAGTTAAATTCTTCTCTTTTTACACAAAACCCAGTAAGTCACGCAGATTTTTATTCAGATAGCCCGTTTCAATTGTTCAGTTATTTGGGAAAAGAACCGATAGTCGGCCATCTTTATCATTTGTTCACCGAGCTTAAAACTCACCATCTTCATTATTTATTACTCTCTGTTTGACTTTGTTATGGCTTTCAGTGAGCTTCTGGAAAAAATGTAGTGCATGCGTGTGTTCCCGCACGCAACAGTGACGCGAGGAGTTTGAAAGTTTTTTGCTTCTAAAAGCAAATGTATAGTGCTTAATAAAATTTGTCCAAACGTTTAGTTTTATTAAGGGCCATTGTGTAAATATTTGATTTTTTTCTGTACATTCATGTATTTTTGAATTATTACGGCAGCAAACACTTTATTTCTCTTCTAGAACTTTATTGTAGTTCTTCCAAAAAGTTTACGGTTTATATTTTAATCATTCGTGTTTCTTATCGGTGAGCTAGTCTCCTACAAAGAACACTAGACAAGCTTGCGTCACTTGAGCTGAAGTGATGAGAACCTGTTTTCAAGACAACACAGTGTCTGTCTGTCCTCCCGCTGTCCTTTATTTCCCCGGGTTTATTTCAGACATTGTGACCTTTAACGGAAACACCATGAGACCAAACATAAAGGCTGTTAGAAGGTTTTATAGAATAAGTGAGAAAATTCTCACGCCAGTTTGCCGGACGAAAAAAATAATATTGTAACAAGATTACAATAGCACATTTAAAGATAATCCAAGTGTTATTTTAAAGCAGCGAGGATGCTTATATTTGAGACGGACCATTTGAAATAACCAGAGGGGCGGGGGCAGGGTGACTTTTCCCTAAAAAAATTCCTGCAAGGGAAACTTGTCTAAAAATAATTCCTGCAAGCGGTTGTTCCTTAAACAATACTCGTGCAATGGAGAAAAAAATTCCTGCACCAAAATTTTTTCCCCCCTCGGTTATTTCTAATGATCCGTCCCTTCATAAGGCCTCCTTGAAACTAATTTAATTACATGTGTGCGGTTTTACGTTATTAACATAATCATCATCGCCAAAATTGTTGATTAACTAGGCATATGGTTAATAAAACAAATAACAAATAACTTCTATCGAGAATTAATAGTCTCTGAATCGTTGTTTATCTTCAATCTATAAATGGATTGTTAACGGACTAGAAATGTTATTCTCCTTTAATGACCTTTATCGAATTCTAACTCTTCATCACCGACGACAGCCTGTTCAACGTCTCGTTTAACGAGTGAAGCCTGGTCATGACCCACGCTAGTCATCCGTCTTCCCGGTGAACGTCTTCGTCTTCGTCGGGCCTTTGAATGGCTGCGAAGGAAATCATAAATTATAGTATTCTCGCAAACAGGTAAAAATAGGCCATTTCCGAGTTACCCTTTGCCTCTGTTTCAAGACGAGTCTAGGTGCGAAACCATTCATATGAAAATGAGTTTCCATGAATGTCCATTTTCATGCAAATCAAACTCATTTTCATTTGAATGGCTTTGCACGTAGACTCGTTTTTAAACAGAGGCAAAGGGTAACTCGGAAATGGTCTATTCCTTTGTCATATATACCTGGAGGTATGAAAACGAGGTCAAAGAAAAGTGACCTCTGTCTCCTTTACCATCTACCTTGGGGTCTGATCAGACAGGGCCGAGAAATCACAAAAAAAATCAGCGCGAGAGGGTTAATAAGTGAAAGGTGAAGACAAAAAAGAAACTGACATTCCTTTTAGTTTTTATATCGTCTACTTTACGGCGATTTTTGCTCAAAGCGCAGTAGAAATAACATTAACCACGTTTTGAAATCTTCAGACGAAGTTATTTGATTGGCTGGATTTCAAATTCCCTTTTTTGAAATCGAGCCGCCTTTTCCTCTTGTACATCCCACCAGCTGAGAGAGGCATGCGGGTCTGGGAACAAGAATGGCAATATCGTAGCCTGTTCCAGGCTTTCGGTTAGTTTGGGGCGCAGCGCGAAAAAAAGGCCAGCGAAAAATAAGGGGAGAGGTGTGGGGGAGGAGGCGCTCTCTAGCTCTCTCTTTCTCTCTTCCCCCAACTCCCTCGTCGTTATTGTTATAGTTATTATTTATATTATTATTATTATTATTATTATTATTATTATTATTATTATTTCTCAGTTTTGCCTTTGCTTCAGTTAGCTCTATTTTGATCTATTTTATGAAAGTGTAAGTAACGAGCTACAGGCTAGGAACATCCAAGTTGAGTGTGTTTTATGACTGACGCTCCGTCATTGGCGAAAAAGTGAAATACCTGTCAACAGTTACCAGGGTCGTAAGGAGCAAAACAGCAACAACGGCAATAATTAAAGACTTCCTCATCTTTTGGCAAAATTAACCTGTAAGGTAACAGGGGGATTAAATAACATTACGGTTAAATATTGTACATAACTTACGTAAGAGCGAAATGTAATAAGTAGAGCAAAACTCTAAACCGTGGGAGTCGTATTAGGCTTTATTCGAGGGTCTTTTTTAAAGATGTCTTTATTTTCGAGAACTTAGTTTTCTAGGTTTAGGATTTCGAGGCCTACGTCTGTCTAACCAAGTCAGATGAGCGCAACTTTATGCAATTGCGTACAGCGCCTTTCCGTAATACACGAGACATTGAAATCAAAGCCACAATTTCTCTTTAAAATACACTTTTATTGTCTTCATTTGTACAAAACCAGGCAAAATATAGGCTGCGAGCAGGCTCTCTTTGGGACACTCGCGTGCTTTCGGAAAACTATGCAGTGCTCTAACCCGTGCAGCAATCCATGAAAACTCCTATTTGCGAATGCAGCAAAGTGGCAAATAATCTCATCATTGTTTCCTCTGCAAACCGTTCACTTTGGCCGAAGATTTTCGACCTTTTACGTCCTATACACATTACAATTGAACACTGAAAGAAACGATGGTCTAAGGTTAGCGCTTTGAACTCCGGATCGAGCGGTCCGTTCAAGCGCTTGTTAGGGTTATTTTATTATTTATGCCATTGATTATTGTTTCGATTTCCCAGTCATTTGGGGCATTTGGGTCGCATCGTTCATGGTTTATGCTTTTCATGAGTCAACGTTTCTAGTATAGCAAAATTTGTATTCAGTAATGCTACTCACCTCCTAACTTGACAATAGTTGATTCGACAGAGGACAAGTACGAGTCAACTTTCTTTTAACACCAAGATGCACTGTGACTTCCAGAAACCGAGAGGCCAGGAGATGTGCTCTGGCTTCCAGTGCAGTGAAGGTCAAATATTTCTTGCGTGCAGCCGTCCTGATAGCTGCGCCGGAAACTATGGGGTGAATGTGACGTGGTGAGAACAATGTATCCATTGTGGCTATTACGAAATATCGTAAGAAATAAAAGCCTTTGCAAATTCCTTCACAGACAAGAAGTCGCGTTTGTTTTTTCTAATACGTTTTACATGTGGGGCGAAATTGGTACTGGAACCCACGTGAAATTATTTCTTATTTCACGAGTATACCATTTGATAACCTTTTTATATCATGAGTAGCATGTTGTGATCTCGAGGCTAGAATTATATTTTCACGAATACTGGTATAGCTCACGTTTCCTGTGATTAAAAACGACAATTTGTCTCGCTAGCCAAGCTTTAACGAAAAGCCGCCATTTTTTGTGCGAACGCTCAGTACTAAATGAGTAATACGCGTAAATTAAATCATGCACAGTAAGGATGTCGAACTCGCAAATTCAACGACGATTACCCTAGCAAATTAATTTCTGGCAAATGTTTTCAGCAATAAATGCTGCATTACTTTTAATTTTGTGGGGGGCGCGGTGGCCTAATTGGCCATGTTCTAAACGAGCAGGGGTCTGGGTACGAACATATTTTTTCTTGGTACGAACATTCAATATCGATTGAATTAAAAATGGGGCACGTCATCTGAAAGAGCATCCAAAAATTAGTAAATTCACCAAATTTGATGGTTATTGGTTAAAACGCAAAGGTATGGTACACTTTTAAAATAAGAGAGCTTAGTATGGATTGGAGGACGCCTGTCCCTCCAATCCATGCTAAGTGTACCATGCCTTTGGGTTTAAACCAATAACCGTCAAATTTGGTGAATTTACTAATTTTTGGATGCTCTTTCAGATGACATGCCCCATTTTTCAATTCAATCGACATTGAATGTTTGTACCGAAGAGAAAATATGTTCGTACCCAGTCCCCTGCTCGTTTAGAACATGGCTAATGGGTCCTAATGGTTAGTGCGCTGGACTCCGGATCGGGCGGTTCGGGTTCGAGCCATGGCCGGGGCACTGCGTTGTGTTCTTGGGCAAGATACTTTACTCTCATAGTGCCTCTCTCCACCCAGGTGTATTTAATAGGTACCGGCGAATTTACTCTTGGGGGTAGCCCTGCGATGGACTAGCATCCCATCCAGGGGGGAGTAGAAATACTCCTAGTCGCTTCATGTTACGGAAACCGGGATAAGCTCCAGCCTGATGGGCCACTGGCTCGTATACAGACTTACCTTTTTACCTTACTTTTTATTTGAGTTAACTTGTATCATTATACACATACAGCCTAAAATTAGTGTCTGTCTACAAAAATAACGGGACAAAGACGACGAGTCTCGCAAGGAGTGATGACCGTTGCATTTCTATTGGTTGAAGATTTGTATAACTTGTTCAAACCAATCAAAGTGAAGACGTTGTTGGGTAGTCCAGGACAACCAATATGTTCCCGCAGTTATTTCAAATGATATGTGTTGCTCATAAATTACTATGCAATGGTTATAGCGATTCTTTGATCTTAACGACAGCACGTCTTTTAATCCTGTCCGACAGCAAATTTTAGCAGAGAAAGGTAGGAAGTTGTGTTAAATCCTTTTGACTGGTGTTTTAACCACTAGGCAATTATATTCCGAGTGTGCATGCTCCAAACATTACAAATGACATTTAAATTGGTTATTCAATATAGAATAGAAGAAAGCCGATTTGGATTTTCCAGAAACAATTTTACTTCATTCAAAACCAACCGATACTGATTAAAAGGTTTTGCCTCATGCTTGCAAAAGAGAAGGTCCGAATCTAGAAGATATCGAACGATCTTAATTTTAACCTAAATGTGAATTACGGATGTTATCCTTATTTTCGTTTGCTAAATATACGCCCGGTAATAGGCATTCTAATTACTACTTATTTTGGCTTATTCACCTTAACATTTGGAGTACAACCAATAATAAAAACCAAAGAAGTGTGTTTTTACCCCTATTGAACAAAAGTCTTTAAATTTTAAGTCGATTTCAGTGTGTGGGTAGGTATGTGAAATTGCTGTATGTAAATTTTCTCAGGTTCTAGAAAGAACAAAGCAACCAGAACGATTCTTGCCGAGACATAACTATCAAGTGAGCTACTTTTCACGCAAGAACTATTTTGTCAGATCATATCCAGTTTAACTATGGCGTGTGTGTGAAAATGCGTTGGGCTACCTCACTGTAGAAATAAAATAAATTTGTTTGTAAAATTCATGCCCCAAGTCAAAGGTATGGTTCAAAGCTAACTTTCCGTGCCGGGAGAATCCGATATCGTCTACTTTTAATTTTTTCCATTTCACTCACCATCCGCACAAGAAACCCCCGTACAGACGTAACTTCGTTTTGTTGTAGCCTTCTCCATGTCGGCAAATTTATTGGGCGGAGAGCTTTTTCATCGATATTTTTTTCACAGATACAAATTAAAAGAGCACGGATAGCCAAAATAATTTGCCACATACTCCCCTTTTTGCCTCTGGCAAGCGGCATAATCAAAAGTTTAAAATATACAGGGACCGCTACCTTTTTTCGCACAATACCTTTCAGATATCCATCTACCATGTTTACACTATGGCTTGTAAACGAAAATTTCCAGCACCACCCGTACGTGGTGGTACTTTTCTATTATTCCGTAATACTTCAGAGGAGGCTTTTAAGGAAACCATTTCGGCGCTGGCTTATTAGGTATAGAAATTGGCAACCTTGCCACGTAACACGATGCCGGACAAATCATCGCACGGCACGTTTTTATTGCCAGTGATAAAACGCTGTTTTACAGTCAAGCTAGGTATTCGTTCGAGAGGTACTGAACGAAGTGAGTAAACAGAACTTAAAGTTGTCTTTCTCACACTACTAAAGCTGTATTAATGATGTACCGTTTTCGTT